>CM067170.1:26933874-26973481 GCA_034093135.1 Erigeron breviscapus | reverse complement strand
AATAACATATTTTTACTAAATATTGCATACCCAGATATAAATTTCGAGATACGCCACTGCTCATGGGTTTTGAAATTGAGACTGTAAAAAGCGTATATATACACATATATACATATCAATATACATATACAAACCCTATATCAGTACTCACTCAATTAAGAGTTTTAGGTTAATTAAGTGAAGGGTTTTGAAATTGAAACCCTAAAATACAAAATCATGATATAAAGCCTAAATTTTTACATAACCCAGATAAATTTATATAAATAAATAAATAAAAGGTGAAGGGAGCGAATGAACGTACGAGCAGCTGATGTAGCGGTGGAAAATGATCGTGGAATCACGCGCCACGCGCCGCCACGAATGGCCGTTCGAAGACTGTTTCGTATCATCGCCGACTTTGATTATTTTTCGTTTTTATTCGGTCGAAGGATTTTATCTATACTACCTAAATTTTGTTGTACGTAGGTGGGTGTATGTGTGTGTTTTTGGTTTAACCAAGGTTGTAAAAATCGACGGTCAACGGTGGTTAACGGCGGTAACGATCCAAAAAGGTCAAATCGTTGAAGATCTGGTCGACCGTTGCAAGATCTGGTATTTCTCTCTTATGTGGTGGCGTATGATGATGTTGACTTGGTGCAGGCGGTGGTGGTTGGTGATGTCCGGCGGTGGTGGGTTTCTTAAGAAGATGAAGATAATGTCCGGCGGTGGTGGGTGATGGGTGGTAGTTTAGATATATATATAATATCTACACAAATGTAAATCAAATTAACCAGAGTTCATAACATGACCGAAGTGGATGAAAGTAGCAGGAGGGAGAGAGTAATATTGAGAGTAATTTTGTATATGTGAGAATAAGAAAAAGTTAATGCAATATTTGAATAACAAAATACGGAGTATATATATATACAATAAAAACAAAAAGGCCCATGGTTTTTGTAAAAGTAGTTTGTAAAAGTAGGGTATGTCAGGAGGTGAATTGGGGTTACGTAATTTCTTTCCTTCCCTCTAATTATTATTATTAAATTATAAATATAAGTATATCAATATTAAATGACATATGTATTTTTACCATATTAAATTATAAAGTTTCATTCTTTATTCAAAATCAACTAACCCAATATATTAGACCTATAAATTTACCATATTACTATAGTTAAGTTTCAGTTAAAGGCTTATAAAAAATTTAAACATTTAATTATTTTGATCAATTTTTTTACGGCTAAACATTTTATATTGACGAGAGAGATAGGGTGATGGGGGGACTAACGAGAATTCTTGAAAAACATAAACAACAGGGTCAACTTGGGGGATAATCAGGAAGGCGTTCGAAAAGCACTGAAGCTACGATCTTTTCATTGTAAATTGTCGTCATCACGGCATAACGTACGTTGTAAATTATCGCCGTTGCATCGCGCGGGCATTATCCCTCGTTTTTCCAAAAGAGGGTCAGGTCTCTATGCAGAACGCTGAAGTCTGAACCATCCAGAATCCCACACTACTGTTTGGGCTAAATTATTTGGGCTTAAATAGGCTCTTCTAAAGTCCAGCATAATGTCTACTTTGGGCCCAGTAAGTTCTTCTTAAGTCCAGCATAATATGTATTTTGACAAAAACATATTACAGACCTATAGAATCTATAATTATAATTAAGGTATTATTACATGTTTAGAAGCTTATATCTTAATCCCAAATTATCTAGCATCTAAATTATCAAAACATAGTGTACATTTTTTAAACAAATTATACTCCGTAACACATTATTAACAGGTTGTGTTCCATTTTTCAAATCAACATTTTTACATTGTTTCTAGTTACGTGAAGTGTTTTCCTTATTGAATATAAATCGAGAAATTATGTTTACGACACACATAGGGATGAGCGAAATTATTCCGGTACCACCGATGGTGTAGGTTTTGGTTTTAGATATTTGACAAAAATGGTCTGGTACCAACCGGTTCGATACCGAGAAAACCTAATTTTGGTACCGAAAAGGTAGCAAAGTTTATTATTTCAATGTACATTTTGGAAGTTATAGAATAAGTGATGTGCATTCTTAGTATGACATGGAACTCATACCACATCATTTAATCAATAGTTTTGACCAATCTTCTTATAACATCTCAATTTCACTTTTTTCGACTCACGTCTCTTATATTGTTGTCATCACCAACCCACACTACATCTTGACTAACACTATATTTGTTTAACTAGATTTTAGACCCGTGTCAAATACACGGGTTTTACAATGTTATCAATATAAAAATTAGTATATGGAACCAAAAAAAAAATACTTATACGTTAAATGCACAAATATACTTAAAAAGGAATTGAGATATTCAAATGTTAATACTAAATGCTAAATCATATCAAGGCTGAATGGTGTAGCATTGTTTCTTTTATACAAACTCTTCCAAAGAAACTGTTAGGACCAGTTTACTGGTAAACTGGCCAGTCTCCAGTTGCACCTGGAGACCCAGATGATTTGTCCAGAAATATATTGAAGTCCAGTTGCACCGTACAGTCAACGCAACTGAAGACTTTCTCCAGTTGAGAACTGACCAGTTGAAGAATCCTTCCAGTTGATGTCGAAGACAACAAGTGGAAGATAGAGAATGACAATGGCAGCGAAGCCCAGTTGACATTCTAGTCAGTTACAAACTGGAGACCGTCAGTGGAAAGCTCTTACAAAGCTTTACACTGATTACGAGGAATTGACTTTTGTGCTTTATGTGCTTTTACCCGGATAATAATATTTATCTTATTATTTAAGTAATAAAAGGTACATAAAGCTGGTTGAATAAAGTTGCTTTATACTGCAACTTTACACTGCATTTTAAGGAATTAAATGCTATTCTTTAAATGCTCTCAACCACATTTGTACGGCCAAAGTTAACATCCCAATGTTAACTTTGCCTATAAATACAAGTCATTGCACACCAAGAATATCACTTCTTCGAATACACTTCGATAGAATTCACACTTTGCATACCTGCAATATTCTTGGTGAACTTGTGCAATATTCTCTCAATCGTAAAAAGGAACATTTCACAACTTTAAGTATTTCGATTGTTTTGAGAAATTCCAAGTGTAGATCAATTGTAGTTCATAGGTTGTTAGGATATTTACACACTTTGTATTATCTTGGTTCCGCAACAACCTTGTAATTTATTTAACATTAATAAATAAATTACACTTGAAAATTACATATTGTCTCACCAATTTACTTTACAACTTATTTGTATTATTGCATTGTTCTTTACTTATTGTTATTTAAATAAGTAATCTATCTAGAACTTGGTATATACTCCTGTAACTGGTCGTCTCCAGTTCAGTGCTTATATTGCAAAGTAACTCCACCATCGACATTGAGGTGTCTTCAGGTAGTACCATCTATTGAGTTGGGACTTACAAGTGGTATCAGAGCGGAAGGCTAATAAACTTGCCTAGATCTGCTAAGATGAACACTACTGAAGGTGGAGATGGTTCTGGTCAAGGTGAAAACCCTCTAAATACTAATACACCACCTCATCAAAATGCTAATACTAACCCTCCTCTTCTTACTGCCCCAAATCACGTCCATGTACATTATTCTAACACTCATGTTCCCAAATTCGATGGAAACAGTGAGACCTTTGGTACATGGAAGGCCAGAATGCTTTTGCATTTCGGTGGGATAGAAAGGTATATGTTGAAAATCCTTAAGGATGTACCATATATACCCATGTCTCTTGGGGTAAGTCCTCTTCTAGATCCAACTGGAAGAAGAGGTTCAAGAGAAAAGCTCGAAGACCATTGGTCTGATGAGGATCGTAGACTTGTTGATCTGGACACCAGACTCAAGAACATGATCCTTGGAGCTGTCCCTGAAGATCTAATTCCAACACTTGTGTTGTTCCCCAGTGCAAAGTCTATGTGGGATGAATTAGTTATTCAGTTTGAAGGAGGTGATGACACTATTGTCACCAGAAAAGTTGCCTTGAACAAGAAGTATGAATCCTTCTTTGCCTTGCCCAATGAAAGTCTAACTGGTACATACACCAGATTTTCTAGCCTCATTAATCAGCTGAGAGGCTTGGGTTTAGAGAAGGATAAGGATATTCTTCTTGAGAAGTTTTGTGATATTCTTCCTTCCAAATTGGAAAACATGGTTCTTGTCTTAAGACAAGGTAAAACCATGCACAGCCATACTCTTGCATCGCTCTATGGAGCCTTCAGATTCACTGAAGATAATAATGCTGCAAGACTGGTGGCTGAGCAGGATGCCATGAACCATGCCCAGAGTCCCAAGGTTGCTAGTGTAACTGAGCGACCTTGTGCTGCTTTAATATCTGCAGAGAGTGTCCAGGTACACTCAATGAAGGAGATGTTAAACAGTTTCTTGAACTCTGGCCTGACCACTGAAATCAGTGATGGTTGCCATGATTGCTAAAACCTTCAACAGGTTTAAGCATAAATCTAAAAGATTTAATGGCCCAAACAATGCTTCCAGCTCCTGCTCTCTGGATATAACCAATCTTACTTGCTATAAGTGTGGTAAGAAAGGTCACTTTATGAAGGAATGCAGATCTAGTCAGATGAACAACCAAACTGGCCCCCTTGTCCCTAATTTCAATCGGCCTGATGATAGCTACAAAGCTAAACACAAGAAGCTTAAGGCCCAGATTGCCCTCCTGTCCATGGAAAAGGAAAAGGATCAGTGCTTAATGGCACAAACTGAGGGAAAATGGGAGTACTCTGATGACTCATCAGCTAATGAAGAAGAGGAAAGGGACATGTGTTTCATGGCCTTGGAAGATCAATAGCAGCATGTGGCAAAAGAAGATGTCATCACTGGAAGATGGGTGGACATCATTTTGAAAAAGGTATGTGATTATGACAACCAAGTTGACCCAGAACTGAAACTGGCTGAATCATTAAGTGGTGATTTAGCTTTTGTGGAAACTGTTAGAGCAGATAGTGAAAGATATCTTGACACTATCTTAATTGAACTGAACAATGTTAAACCACAACTGAATGATTTACAAAGTGTCCAGTTGGCTCTCAAGGAGTCAGTTTTAAAAATTGAGGCTTTAGAACTTGATAATCAAAAATTATTTTCTGATCTTGAAAAAGAACAAAAGATTATCAAGTCATGGGTAAAAGCATCTGGTAAGAACTATGATGCATTTTCTAGAACTATCGATGCCCAGATGAATGCATGGAAATCTGGAGATCTGGAGATGGCAGCTCTCATACCAGATCTTCATGCATTGCCTCCAGCTCTCAGGGTCGAAACTCCTTATGATCAACCTGAAGCTGTTGAAACTGAACCCATTGAGACCACCCCCATTGAGGTTAAACCTGGAGCCAAATAGGCTAGTGCTCCAGTTAAAAAGGCCACTGGTAACAAGCCTTTACCTCAAAAGTCTAAGGAGCCCAAGACCCGACAGACTAAAACTCCAGCTGAACCAAGGTCCAAGGTTCAGCTGCCTGATGAAAATAATATTTTGGTTAAACTAGAAAGTCAACTCCAACTTTTGTCTCGACAGGTTCAGAGTTGTACTGCCCTGATTAAAAATCTGGAAGGAGGTTCATCACCTCCAGTTTTTAAACAAAATATTAAACCATCCCCTTCAAAACCTAAACAAAAGAATGTTCCATCTGGAACTAAATCTGGTAAAAATAAGGGGAGCAAGTATCAAGTACCAATCGTTTTTACTCCTGCACCTGGATCTGGTGAAAAAGGTCCAAATGTAGTCTTCAGTTTACCCCACAACAATTAACTGTGACTTCTGTAGAGAAGTCCAGTGAACCCATCAAGAAAAGATGGGTTCACAAAAATAACTGATGATTTTTGTGGGTGTGCAGGGCGATCGAAAGAAGAATATCTGGTATTTGGACAGCGCTGCTGGCCGGACTATGACCGGATGTAAGCCCCTGCTTGAAGAGTTGTCCAAGATGGACCGACAGTGACGTTTGGTAATGATCAATCTGGAAAGACTGAAGGATATGGTGTGCTCAATAATGGACAAGTCGAATTCAAGAAAGTTGCATTTGTGAATGGTTTGAAATACAACCTGATCAGTGTCAGCCAACTTTGTGATGATGGCTTCAGAGTTTTGCTCGATATTGCACAAGGCACCATATTTAACAAGGATTGGAAAGTGGTGATGGTTGCACCAAGAAAAGGTAATGTGTACATCATGGATATGGAACCAGCTCCAAAAGAGCAGTGCTTCTATACCAAAGCTGATGAGGACACCAACTGGCTGTGGCATAAAAGATTATCCCATCTTAATTTTAAAAATATTAACAAGTTGTCTCGCAAACAACTGGTTGATGGGATACCACAGATTTCTTTTAATAAAGAAAAGTCATGTCCAGGGTGTGAGATGGGCAAGCAGAAAAGAGCTAGTTTCAAAACTAGGCAAAACTTTAGCATCACTGAACCTCTTCACATGCTACATATGGATCTTTTTGGTCCAGTGAATGTTCAAACTAGAGCTGGAAAGAAGTACACTCTAGTTGTGGTTGATGAATTCACCAGATACTGCTGGGTGGTATTCCTCAGATCCAAAAGTGATGCACCTGCTGAAATCATCTCTCTCATCAAAAGAATTGAACTCAAGTATACTCGAAAAGTTTGTCAGTTGCGAAGTGATAATGGTACTGAATTTCAAAATAAGGTACTTGAAACATTTTGTAATGACACTGGCATCTCTCAAAACTTCTCATCAGCACACTCTCCAGAGCAGAATGGAGTTGTGGAAAGAAAGAATCGCACACTGATAGAAGCAGCCAGAAGTATGCTATCTGAATCAGGTCTTCCCACCAGTTTTTGGGCTGAAGCAGTTGCAACTGCTTGTCACACCCAGAACCGGTCAGTCTACATCAAGAGACATAAGAAGACTGCCTATGAAGTACTCAGGAATCGTAAACCAAATATTGGATTCCAGTCAGCTTGGAAAGTTTGATGCAAAAGCTGATGAAGGGGTATTTTTAGGTTATTCAGATATTCGAAAGGCCTTTAGAGTTTATAATTATAGACTCCAAAAGGTTCATAAGACAATTCATGTCACATTCGACGAATCAACTGAAGCAATCAACAAGAGACCAAGCCTTGATATTACTCCAGTCATTCCAATCAATTTTGGTGAAACTGACCAAGTTCATCAGTTAGTTGTTTCACCAAAAGATGTTTCCAGTTACAACAAATTGGAACCAGTTAAGAAGAAGAACAACACCAGTGACACATCATTTTATCCCTCCATCAATTTCAACTTACCACAAGAATTGGTGATTGGATCTGATGTACGTGCCACTACAATATCAGCACCAGTTCAAACTCCAACTTCTCCAGTTCTTCAAGAAATGCCTTTGAATGAAGAATTTCATGATGCAAATCGTGACCTCATTGACTCTGATGAGGATGTAGAAGTAGTTTGGACTGATCCTCCTCCAGAAGCTAATGCAACTGAAGAAGATCGTCAGGTGACTTGCACTGATATTGTTTTACACCAGCCTAGTCAATACACTAGATGGACTCGAGCACATCCAATTGAACAGATTGTGGGAGATCCAAATAGTGGGGTTCAGACTAGAAGAGCCACCAGTGAGCAATGCTTAAACGTCACCTTCTTATCTCTAATTGAACCAAAGAAGATCGAGGCTATGGCAGACCCAAGCTGGGTGGAAGCTATGCAAGAAGAGCTCGTCCAGTTTGAAAGGAACAATGTTTGGGAGCTTGTTCCTTGTCCACCAGGGTTAAAGAAAGAACCCATTGGTACCAGATGGGTCTATCGAAACAAGATGGATGAAGATGGCCATGTTGTAAGAAACAAGGCCAGATTAGTTGCCCGGGGTTATTGTCAAGCAGAAGGCGTTGACTTAGATGAAACTTTTGCTCTAGTTGCAAGACTTGAAGCCATCAGAATATTTCTGGCTTATGCAGCCCATCTGCAATTTAAAGTCTTCCAGATGGATGTCAAAAGTGCGTTCCTTAATGGAACATTGGAAGAAGAAGTATATGTTAAGCAGACTCCAGGTTTCATCGATGAGAAGCATCCTCATTGGGTTTATAGACTGAACAAAGCATTGTATGGTCTAAGACAAGCCCCAAGAGCCTGGTATGATACTTTAACTAAACATCTTCTTAAAAAAAATGATACTTTAACTAAACATCTTCTTAAAAATGGTTTTCAAAGAGGTGCAATAGATAATACCTTATTCATCTTGAAAGAAAGAGGTAATATCTTACTGGTACAAACTTATGTTGATGACATTATATTTGGTTCAACTGATGATGCAATGTGTAAAAAATTTTCTAAAATCATGTCACCTGAGTATGAGATGAGTTTAATGGGTGAATTAACATTTTTCTTAGGTCTTCAGATTAAGCAAAATGAAAATGGAATTTTCATAAACCAAGGAAAATATGTCAGAGATTTTTTAAGAAAATACAAATATGATTCAATCTCATCGAAAAACACACCTATTGCAGCACCATTAAATTTGGACTCTGACCCAACTGGCAAACCAGTGAACATAACTGACTATCGTGGTATGGTTGGTTTACTGATGTATTTAACTGCCAGTCGACCAGATATAATGTTTGCAACATGTCTATGTGCCAGGTTTCAGGATAACCCAAAAGAATCACACTTGCACGTTGTAAAGCGTATCTTTAGATACCTGAAAGGGTGTCCTAATCTTGGTCTTTGGTACCCCAAAGGCTCAGGATTAGATCTAATGGGTTATTCAAATTCAGATCATGCAGGTTGTAAGATAGATAGAAAATCAACAACTGGTGGTTGTAAAGCGTATCTTTAGATACCTGAAAGGGTGTCCTAATCTTGGTCTTTGGTACCCCAAAGGCTCAGGATTAGATCTAATGGGTTATTCAAATTCAGATCATGCAGGTTGTAAGATAGATAGAAAATCAACAACTGGTGGTTGTCATTTCCTTGGAGGAAAACTGGTAAGTTGGACCAGTAAGAAGCAGACTTCAGTCTCTATGTCCACTGCTGAGGCAGAGTACATTTCTGCGGCCAGTTTTTGTGCCCAGATTCTCTGGATCAAGAACCAGTTACTAGATTATGGTCAAAAGTATACAAGGACCCCAATCTTTTGTGACAACACCAGTGCAATTGCTATATCTCACAACCCAGTGATGCACTCCAAGACAAAGCATATTGACATCAGGTATCATTTTATTCGTGATCATGTTATGAAAGGAGACATTGAAATTCATTTCATCCCCACTGACAAACAGCTCGCTGATGTTTTTACAAAACCTCTTGATGAGAAAACCTTTAAATATCTCATCAGCGAACTGGGAATGTTAAATCCTTAAAACTGGAGATTTCTTTGTTATTGAACGCGTCAGTGACACTGATGAAGTTCTCCAGTTGAGAAGGTCCAGATAATCTTTGCTCGCCAGGCTATCGAACGCCTTTGTGATACTATCCTGGCAATAATCGATTTCTGGATCATCATTTTAGGGGGAAAGACTCAAAATAATTTTCTAACTAAAATTCATTTTTGTTTGAAAATGGCAACTGGAGAACTCTCCAGTTGGAAACTGGCACTGGACAGATCCTCCAGTGACCAGATTCAGTCTTGTCATTTTTTTATAACGTTAGAAATACTTGGTCAATATTTGTGACACGTGATGGTACTCGAGTGTTTTAAACCACTTGGTATCGTCATCTGACGTGTTTAAAGTCATTTTAGTAAATGAACACTGTTTGTATTGGGAATATAAAAAGTAAGTGGGCGCGTGGGTAAGATAAGCCGTCGTAGCATTTAATGCTGACATGGTAGCATTTAATGATGACATGGTAAAATTATGATTTTATTTCAAAATTCAAACTTATTTTGTTAAAATATCTACAAAATTGATTTTGTTAAATAAAATATAATTTTTGGTATTTCATTGGGATCTTGAATTCCTTATAAATACCCTTATTTACTCCGAACACATTTACTTTCTTTTACATTCTTTCATTTACTTCCCAATCATCTAAATTTGCTTCATTTCTCTCTCTGCTTCATAAATCAAGAACCCTAATTCCTAAATTTCAATTTCATTTTCCAATGGCTCCTAAATCATCTCGTTCAAGAGATGTAAATCTCTTAAATGTTCCATATGCTCCTTCACCAGATGTCAAACCGGCATCTGGTGCTCCTAGTAATGCTTCGGTCATCAAACTCAATCCAAATAATCCGATGGCAAGCTTACAAGGATCTCAAGGGTCCAATACCCTTATTGGTAGAATCCAAAATTTTTGAAGGATTCTCCAATAGGACCCTCATTCTCTCTAAACCCACGCAAGATGTTTCACGACTACTTGTGTGAGTTTTGGTACACTGCCACTCTTTCTTCAGATTGTTCCTCCATCACTTTTTCATTAAAAGGTGGAACAATCCAGCATACCTTGTCCGCTGATGTGTTGAGGGATGCCTTACACCTCAACTACTGGAGAGAGGGTGAATCTCCAGTTGTCTTACCCCCAAACATAAATTTTCGTCAAGTCCTCCTTGAAATGGGACATAAGGAGTGCTTGGATAAAGGGGTGTTGAAGACGAAAGGTGCGATGACCATGAAGGGTCTTACACCTTCATGGAGGTACTTTTTCATCCACCTGGTGGAGAGTATGGGTGGGAGTTCTGGTGGTCTTGACCAGATTAACTCCTCACAAGCAGAGATGGCATACTGCTTGTGGAATGGATTGAGAGTGGACTTTGCAGATATCCTGTTTAGAAGCCTAGTACAAAAACTGAAGGGCACCAGGGGAGTTTGTATCCCCTTCTCAAGGTTTCTCTCTCTCTGTTTTCAACAAATTCTGGGCAGTGATGCATACTCAAGCACAGATTCACCATACACTGTGCCAGATTTGTTGAGGAATTTAGACTCTCTAGTATCTGAAGCTGGAGAGGTCGAAATTCCAGATCGAATGCAACTGGCATTCGCTAAAACTGATGCACCAATTGAAGGTGAGTCAGAAAGACAATTGGGCGGGCCTCAAAATAATGAGGGACCCTCCAGTTCGTCTAATGTTATGGTTGAGGATAGAGCAACCATAACTGAGGCAACTCCAATAACATCTATCCCTGGTGAAGATACCTCGGTATCTGATCTTCCAACAGATGCACCCAACCAGGAAACTGGGGAAGGTCATCTGCAGACTGACCCTTCTGGTCAGCCCTCAGTTACATTCATGGATCTGGACATGAATGTTAATGACGAGGAAATCCTTATAGAATCTTCGGATTCTGAAGGTACTACTTCAGACTTGGAGATTTTTGATTCTACCAGATCAAAACCCTTCATCTCCAGTCTTGCTTCCAGATGCATCAATTTCACTTTCACCACTACAAGAAAATGAGCCTACTGATATACCATTCCCCACTTATAACTATATGTCTGGAAACAGACGTATGGTACCATCACCAACTGGGCAATTCTCACTCCTTCGAGAAATGCCCCCACCACCGCCGCCGTTGTTCACACCTGAGCATTCTCATCATGAACAACACATTGAAATTCCAGTCCTTTCTTCTACCACCACTCCTACTATTTCTTCAACTGCTGGACTGTCAACTGGGGAGACTTCTCTAAGTTTGCCTCCTCCAGTTGTTCCAGTAGTAACTGCTGCTGGTCCAGTGACACCTTCTACTTCATCACTGGACAGTCAAGTTGTCTCTATTCAAGCCAATATCCAAAACCTTCTACCACCACTCCTACTATTTCTTCAACTGCTGGACTGTCAACTGGGGAGACTTCTCTAAGTTTGCCTCCTCCAGTTGTTCCAGTAGTAACTGCTGCTGGTCCAGTGACACCTTCTACTTCATCACTGGACAGTCAAGTTGTCTCTATTCAAGCCAATATCCAAAACCTTCTAACCAGGGTGGAGGATATTCAAAAGACAATTGACAAAAACACCAAGTCTTTCTCCAGATACCACAAGGATCACTTGACCAACATTAAAGTGGTTGATCTGGGGATTAACAAGTTTTCATCAAATGAAGACTTGGTGTTCAATAAGATAAATGAGTTGGTCACTGGCTGCAACAATCTGGCAACATCTTTGAAAGAAGCCTTTGACCTCACTCAGTCCAAGGTCACAACCTCAATCTCCAACTTGCTGAGCAACACTGTCAGAACTTCAGAAGTTGATTTAAGGGAGATTGAAAACAGGTAAAGGAATTGGTTGACAAGCCTGGGTTGAATGTGGCTGAACTGGGAGAGCAGTTAATGACTTCAGTTGGTCAGAAGATAGAGGATACGCTGTGTGCTAGAGAACAACAATTAATTGAAAGGGTGATGTCTGAGATCACCAAGCTGGCCACTCCTCGGGTTGATCTGGCCCCACTCACTAGTGAGATCAACCAATTGAAGGTGAGTCAGAAAGACAATTGGGCGGGCCTCAAAATAATGAGGGACCCTCCAGTTCGTCTAATGTTATGGTTGAGGATAGAGCAACCATAACTGAGGCAACTCCAATAACATCTATCCCTGGTGAAGATACCTCGGTATCTGATCTTCCAACAGATGCACCCAACCAGGAAACTGGGGAAGGTCATCTGCAGACTGACCCTTCTGGTCAGCCCTCAGTTACATTCATGGATCTGGACATGAATGTTAATGACGAGGAAATCCTTATAGAATCTTCGGATTCTGAAGGTACTACTTCAGACTTGGAGATTTTTGATTCTACCAGATCAAAACCCTTCATCTCCAGTCTTGCTTCCAGATGCATCAATTTCACTTTCACCACTACAAGAAAATGAGCCTACTGATATACCATTCCCCACTTATAACTATATGTCTGGAAACAGACGTATGGTACCATCACCAACTGGGCAATTCTCACTCCTTCGAGAAATGCCCCCACCACCGCCGCCGTTGTTCACACCTGAGCATTCTCATCATGAACAACACATTGAAATTCCAGTCCTTTCTTCTACCACCACTCCTACTATTTCTTCAACTGCTGGACTGTCAACTGGGGAGACTTCTCTAAGTTTGCCTCCTCCAGTTGTTCCAGTAGTAACTGCTGCTGGTCCAGTGACACCTTCTACTTCATCACTGGACAGTCAAGTTGTCTCTATTCAAGCCAATATCCAAAACCTTCTAACCAGGGTGGAGGATATTCAAAAGACAATTGACAAAAACACCAAGTCTTTCTCCAGATACCACAAGGATCACTTGACCAACATTAAAGTGGTTGATCTGGGGATTAACAAGTTTTCATCAAATGAAGACTTGGTGTTCAATAAGATAAATGAGTTGGTCACTGGCTGCAACAATCTGGCAACATATTTGAAAGAAGCCTTTGACCTCACTCAGTCCAAGGTCACAACCTCAATCTCCAACTTGCTGAGCAACACTGTCAGAACTTCAGAAGTTGATTTAAGGGAGATTGAAAACAGGTAAAGGAATTGGTTGACAAGCCTGGGTTGAATGTGGCTGAACTGGGAGAGCAGTTAATGACTTCAGTTGGTCAGAAGATAGAGGATACGCTGTGTGCTAGAGAACAACAATTAATTGAAAGGGTGATGTCTGAGATCACCAAGTTGGCCACTCCTCGGGTTGATCTGGCCCCACTCACTAGTGAGATCAACCAATTGAGGCAGCATTGATAACTTGAACACCCAGGTATTACTTCATGCCCAGTCTCTGGATAAACTGACAACTGAAGTAGAAAGTTTGAAGAAGAAGGATGAAGAAGTAAAGGATAAGGTGGTTTCTGGTCTGGATGAAGATTCCAAGATTTTAAATGAATTGAAAACTGGTCAAGAACAGGTTACAGCAAATGTTTTGACCCAGTCAAAGGAGACCAACCATCTATGGAGGTCTTTCAGGATGATGTGTGGAATTTTCAAGGAGTGCAAGGACATGCAAACATGACAGCCTCTTGACCGGTTGCCATCTCACCCTTCTGAATAGGAAGCTATTAGGGCAGGTCTAGATACTGCCAAGGGGGAAAGAAGTGCAGTCCTTGCACTAGTTGCACCTGGAAGAACCCCATCTGAAAATCAATCTGGTGGTGAATTGATTGTGGCTGCCAGTACTGAAGCTGGTGAGCAAAGAACTGGTGATGTAATTGATAGGGGGAATGTTGTTGATAAGGGCAAAGGTTTGGCATCTGATGTATCTGCCCAACCGGCCACTGATGTACCAATGTTAGAAACTGGCAATGCTGATGTACTTCCTCCAGTTTCAGATAGTGATAGCAGAAGATTGGCTAGACTTGGGAATGATATTAAAGAAAGAAAGAAGATGAAACAAAGAAACCAAGCTGAAGCCAGAGCACATCTTGCACAGATCAAACTGCTTGATATGAGTGATGCTCATCTTTTGGGAATCACTAAGGAGAAGTATGCCAGAATAAAGAACGATCCCAGGATAGTTGACCAGTTGAAAGAAATGCTTGATGTTGAACTGGACAGACACTATCCTGATGATGAAGCTGAATTTGATGCCAGAAGCTTGAATATATCAGTGGAGAAGGCTAAAGAGAATAGGGCCAGTGGGATTCTAAAAAGAATTGAACATGTTAAGAAGGTTGTGAAAAGGGTTTTGAATCCACCAAGAAGGATCTCTCAACTAAGAAGACCACTGACCAGAGATGCTGACCTTAGCACGTTTGTTGAACCAACTGGCGAGGTATCAAATAATGACATCAAGTCTGCTGTACTGGCTGCTGGAGCTGGGAGTATTAAAATAACAAATGAAATCTAAAGCAAGAAGCTATTACTCCCAGATCATGGCAACTAGAAGACATAGTGGGACTATCAATGATGTAAATGTAACAATTAAGCCACGCACCAAGCACTTTCAAGTTGAAGTTAGTTATACCAGAGGGCCGCTGGTTAAAACTGACAATCCTGGTGCAATGTTGTGACAACCGCCAAAATTTCAGGTTGATTAATTTACTATTACGTGTACTATTTAATTTTTTTTTTGATCAAACAATATGAACAAACATTTTATGGCATAATAAACTGAACAAATAATTTTTGATAAATTATGGATAACTATTGCCAAGAACTCAAATAGTTATTTGAGAGTTGCTTGTAAATACTTTTTCATACTTATACTATCAATAACCGTATTTATGAATAGTAGTATCGTATTTATGAATAGTAATCGTATCTAGAAATTGTATTTATGAATAGTACCGTATTCATGAATAGTAACGTATACATGAATAGTACCGTATTCATGAATAGTAACGTATACATGAATAGTACCGTATTCATGAATAGTAACGTATACATGAATAGTACCGTATTCATGAATAGTAACGTATACATGAATAGTACCGTATTCATGAATAGTAACGTATACATGAATAGTACCGTATTCATGAATAGTAACGTATACATGAATAATACCGTATCCGTGAATAGTAATCGTATCTAGAAATTGTATTTATGAATAGTAATCGTATCTAGAAATTGTATTTATGAATAGCGAACGTGAATAGTATCGTGAATAGTGACTGTGAATAATAACGGTAAATAGTAAAAAGTAAATTTTAAATAGTAAAAAGTAAATTTTAAATAGTAAAGGTAAAAGTAAATTGTAAATAGTAAAGGTAGAAAGTAAATTGTAAAAGGGTAATAAAATAAAATAATATAAAGGCGGGACCCACGTCAAATAATTCTACGTTGAATCTGATTTCCGAATAATTTCAAAAGTAAATAGTGCTGAATAGTAAACATCGCTTTCATACTTTATTCTTATAATATAAACGTCCAAAACCCGCTCACATGGGTTAGTTGAGTAAAAATTATTAAAATGAAAGTTGTAGATCTTAATTTTCTGATTTTATAGAAACTTGAATTTTCTCAATAGGAGCCCGTATGCATAATTTAGGATTAAAACAATGTATAAATATATACTACTAGTATAAAAGAAATCTATCATTAGAAAAGTCCAAGAGGTAGTGGGAAACACACTTTTATCTACTTTATAATTTAAAATTCATAAATTATGAATCACGGGTTTAGTTCACTAAAGATATGGACAAAAAGAATACTATATATATACATACCCCTTATTCATGATTAACTTTATAATATAATAATAATATAATATAATAATATTATATATAAACGAGTTATGTTGAAACTTTCGTTGAAGATTGATTCTACGCGTTTTCTTTTTCTAATTCGGCAGAAAATTTTATTATTATAATAATCAAACGAACGAATTCGTTCGCCTATAAATAGCAGACGATATTAAACTTTAAAACACACACCACTACATATTCTCTTCTAAATACTCTCTGGTATAACTATACAAGGCTTATTTCATCTACTTGATTTCTGCTATTATCACTAAGGTGAGTTTCCATATTCCCCTTTTTAATTCTTTTATATGATTTATTTCGGGGACTGAGATACATGCATAATAATTATTTTATGTTATATATATACGAAACTTTGAAGAACAATTGCAAAACTATATGATATATAATATACTATGTGAGTCTTCATACTCCCCTTTTCAGTTATTTATACATTTATTTGGGGACTGAGATACATGCAATAAAACTACTTGTTATACTTATATGTATATTTTTAAAGTTATATACTTATATGCATATTTACAAATTTATATATTATATTATATATTTTGTAACTCCACTCTATTTTACCTTTGGGGTAAAATACAAACTCTTTACTGTTATAATGAACACAAGTATTTCAGAAATGTATATATGGTTGATTCTAAGTTGCTCTGTTCACTCAAAGTCCTTACCATCATGAACGATTAATTATGGAAACATAAACGTGGGTATATTGAATAGTACTATTGGGGTAGGCACCCACATCCGTGTTGGTCATACCAACTGGATACGGATGCATATATATTTGGAAAGCTTAGGGTACCCTGAACAAGGTACCTACTTCGGAGGCAAATAAACACACACTTGTCTAGTTTCGGTTCATGAGCTTAGAACTTGGTATATACAGTTTCAACTCTTGCTTATGTTTGATCCATTGTGTGATCAAATGGTTACTTTAAATCTTGTGGTTCATACTCTATATTTTAATTAAAAACATATGATACTCTTTACTGATATTGTATCATAACTATTTGACATTGCGGTAAGGCAATGGTCACACTGAACTCTGGCATTTTGTGAAACTATATTTTATATATGAAAAACTTATGGAACTCACCAACTTTATGTTGACGTATTTTAGCATGTATTCTCAGGTAACTAGACGATACTCTATACATGGGACATTTTTCCGCTGCATACAACATACTGGACCATGGCCTACCCTCATACTCTAGTAAAGACAAGTCAATTTGCTAAAGTCTCTGTCTACTGTTTAATATTGTTTAATATTAAATAAATGTTTTCAAGAATAATATCTTTCATAAATTGTAATATAAATTTGTGAACAATGCTTTTATATAAATGTATTTTAAAACGACAACGTTTTGTGTCGTTCAGTATATCTTGTGTTGTGAATCCATGTAAGTCATACCCCGTTTAGGCGGGTGTGACAGATTGGTATCAAAGACAGGTTATAGTGAACTAGGTAGCAAATTGATGGACCTAGACTATAACCCCATATAGAACAACACCCACATACATGCATAATTTTATGAATAATCCCTACTTGATTATATATGTTTAGAATATATAATTTAATGTATATTATATATATATATATATATATGTATATATATAATATATATATATATATATGTTAATATATATATATATATTATATATATATATATATATATAGCAACAGAATAATGTCGGGATTCGTAGTGGAATACTTATCCGATCGTGAGGAAGAGATTACGTCTCGATCACCTCTACCTGTACTTGAACCCTCCGACTCTCCTCGTCATGTAGTAAATCAGCCAATGGAGGAGACCGATCACGTTGGAGAAGAAGCTGATAACGCACTTGTCCCTGGACCAAATACTACTGTCACCACTAATGCTTTTACTAGCACTACACCTACTTTTACTTTTTCAAATCCATCTGGGGAAGGTCCTTCAAGCTCACCTCGATCTTTAATACGAAGGATTCGAACGCCTAGATATCCGATGTTTAACCACCCTCAGTCACGACGTACTCGACTTACTCATCCTGAACCACCCGCTCAACGGCTGCGGAGATCTATTAATGCTATACCAAGATTCCTGGCGGAATGGAGATTTGAAGAAGGACTCCTTAACTCTGACCGGTTCAAAAAAGCCAACGGTCCAACCAATATTCCTGCATTAACTATGGAACCTTTGCATGACACTGTCCCTACATTGGTCCTACGCATAGTCCGAGCAGAAAAGTGTATTACGGAGTTGAGGGAAAGAACAAACATACTGCGGAGGAAGGTGGAAATCAAGATAATATGATAGTCGCACTGGAAGGTGAGATGGAGGAAGCTCACTTCAGGATACATGGTCTTGAAGACACCGTGTTGGAACTACAGGAGAAGATAGCAAGATTTGAAGCTATGTTTGAGGCTATATCGAGAGCCACTACTATAACCCCATCTACTCTGTCACAGTAGATATTGTCTAGTTACTTACTATTTACGGCGTATATGTCGGGAAATGTAATTTTAGATAAAATAATGGATTCTTGAGATGTTTATATCTCAAAGTTTGTTATCCAATAAATCTACTATCTTTATCTTGATTTACACTTCTTTTAGTCATAACTATTGAATTGTGGTTATGGTATGATGTGGTAGTATCTCATCAATTTCTTTATTTATATTTAAGGATTCGGCCGTCAAAAGAAGTACCAGAAATGAACGCAACAGATATTGCTAGAATTGTAGCAGAAAGTATAGCAGTAGCTTTTGCAACTCAAGCCGCAAACGGAAACAATAATCATGACAATAATGGTACACCTAGAGGTTGTACTTACAGAGAATTTCAACAATGTAAACCCATTATATACAATGGTACCGAAGGAGCAATTGCACTCATCCGATGGTTCGAGAAACTGGAGTCCATATTTCGTGTTAGTAACTGCGCTGAAGATAGCCGAGTAAAATATGCTACCTGCACACTACAAGATCAAGCTCTTACCTGGTGGAATGAGTACGCCACTACAGTAGGAATTGATGCAGCTTATGCAATGTCATGGGAAGATTTGAAGGAACGTATGAAAGCCAAGTATTGCCCGAGGAGCGAAATTCAGAAAATGGAGGTAGAATTTCATAATTTGAAGACGAAGGGATACGAAGTATCTGAATACACCAACCGCTTTCATGAGTTGGTACTTCTTTGCCCAACCATGGTTACACCCGATTATAAGAAGATTGAGCAGTACATTTCTGGACTTCCACCAAAGATTCAAGATTTGATCACTGCTACCGAAACCACTGACATCGAACATGCGGTTCGGTTGGCAAACAGTTTGGCTGACAAAGCAAAACTTCGTGCAAATATAGAAGGAAAGTCTGGTGATCAAAAAGGGTTCAATAAGAAAAGGAGATGGGAAGATAACTTTGGGAAGAATCAAGGGGATCAACAGACAAAGAGACCTGCTCAGACCTCAGGACCATCATCAAATAATAGTTATATAGGAACCAGGCCATATTGCAATAGGTGTACTTTACATCACACCGGTCCTTGCACAGTACAATGCAATAATTGCAAGAAAATTGGTCATCTGGCCAAGAACTGTAGAATCCCTAATTCAACTGTCAACAATGGAACAAAAATAAGATGTTATGAGTGTGGTGAAGAAGGACATTTCAGGAATAAATGTCCAAAGCTGAGAAACAACAACAACAACAACAACGGAAACAACAACAATAACAACCACAACAACAACAATCAAAACAAGAACAACAACAACAATCACAACAATAACAATCGAAACAACAACAGCAGCAACAACCACAACAACAACAACAACAACAACAACAATGCTCAAGGAAGGGCATTCATGATCAATGCAGGAGAAGCCCGCCAAGACCCAAACATCGTCACGGGTATGTTTCATCTGAATAATCATTGTGTCTCTGCTTTATTTGATCCTGGTGCCGATAGAAGTTTTGTGTCAAATAAAATTATTCACCTGCTTTCAATTATACCTACCCCATTAGATACTAAGTATTCTGTAGAATTAGCAAATGGTAAAATGATCGAAGTCGAAAGCATAATCCAAGGTTGTACCTTAGAATTAGCAAAAGAATTATTTTCTATAGACCTAATACCATTCGAAATAGGAAGCTTTGATATTATCATTGGTATGGACTGGTTGTCTAAAAACCAAGCAGAAATAGTCTGTCATGAAAAAGTTGTTCGAATTCCAATTGCAAACGGTGAGAAGTTGATTATCCAAGGCGATAAGAATGGAGTACGATGTAAGATTATATCTTGCATGAAGACTCAGAAGTATCTCAGAAAGGGATACCAGGCAATCCTAGCCCATATATCGGAGAAAAAGACTCCAGAGAAACGGCTTGAAGACATACCCATCGTACGAGATTTTCCAGAAGTCTTTCCTGAAGACTTGCCTGGTCTTCCACCAATCCGGCAAGTGGAATTCAAAATAGACTTAGTACCTGGTGCTGCACCAGTGGCACGGGCACCATATCGATTAGCTCCTTCCGAAATGAAAGAACTTGCAAGTCAATTGCAAGAACTTTTAGAGAAAGGATTCATTCGACCGAGTTCCTCACCTTGGGGAGCTCCAGTCTTGTTTGTCAAGAAGAAAGACGAATCTTTTCGCATGTGTATAGACTATAGGGAGTTGAATAAGTTGACGGTTAAAAACCGGTACCCACTTCCTAGGATCGATGACTTGTTTGATCAATTACAAGGGTCGAGTTGTTACTCAAAAATCGATCTTAGATCCGGTTACCATCAGCTTAGAGTTTCAGAAGAAAACATTCCCAAGACGGCGTTTAGAACCCGCTATGGCCATTACGAGTTTGAAGTGATGCCATTTGGTTTGACGAATGCACCCGCAGTTTTCATGGACCTCATGAACCGTGTGTGCAAACCATATTTAGATAAGTTTGTTATCGTATTCATAGATGACATTCAAATCTATTCTAAAACCAAAGAAGAGCACGAGGTACATCTGAAGAAAATTTTGGAACTACTCAAGAAGGAAGAATTGTACGCAAAGTTTTCAAAATGCGAATTCTGGATTCGTACAGTACAATTCTTAGGCCATGTCATTGATAGTCAAGGAATTCATGTAGATCCTGCCAAGATCGTGGCTATTAAGAACTGGGAAGCACCAAAAACACCAACAGAAATACGACAATTTTTAGGTCTTGCTGGCTATTATAGAAGATTCATCGAGAATTTTTCTAAGATAGCCCAACCTTTAACGTCGTTGACTCAAAAAGACAAGAAGTTTGCCTGGGAAGATAAACAAGAAAAAACATTTCAACTGCTGAAGGAGAAGCTCTGTAGTGCTCCGATTTTGTCACTACCCGAAGGAACGGATAATTTTGTGGTATATTGCGACGCATCTCATCAAGGATTGGGATGTGTGTTGATGCAGAAAGATAAGGTGATAGCCTATGCCTCGCGTCAACTTAAGGTGCACGAGAAGATCTACACGACTCATGATCTTGAACTAGGAGCTGTAATATTCGCTCTAAAGATTTAGAGACACTATTTATATGGTATAAAGTGTACTATATTCACCGACCATAAAAGTCTCCAACATATTTTTGACCAGAAAGATTTGAACATGAGGCAACGTAGATGGGTGGAATTGCTCAGTGATTACGATTGTGAAATTCGTTATCATCCGGGCAAAGCAAACATTGTAGCAGATGCTTTAAGTCATAAAGAAAGAATAAAGCCACTTCAAGTACGAGCTTTAAGTATGACCATTCATACTCATCTTACTTCCCAAATTCGTGAAGCTCAACTTGAAGCATTAAAGAAAGACAATCTCAAAGAAGAAGCTTTGAGGGGGATGGAAGAGCAATTTAAAGTTAGACCCGATGGAACCCGGTATTTTTCTAACCGGATTTAGCTACCAAGCTATGGAGATTTAAGAAACTTGGTGATGAACGAATCACACAAGTCAAGATATTCAATACATCCTGGATCAGATAAGATGTATCATGGACTAAAAGAATTATACTGGTGGCCTAACATGAAAGCTGACATAGCCACCTATGTTAGCAAATATCTAACATGCTCAAAGGTGAAGGCAGAGCATCAAAAGCCATCTGGATTGCTACAACAACCAGAGATTCCCCAGTGGAAGTGGGAATGTATAGCCATGGACTTTATCACAAAGTTACCGAAGACTGCTAATGGTTGTGATACGATATGGGTAATTGTAGACCGACTCACTAAGTCTGCACATTTCTTGCCCATAAAAGAGACTGATAGAACGAGCAAGCTGGCTAGATTATACATAAAGGAAGTAGTATCACGACATGGAATACCTATTTCGATTATTTCTGATAGGGATAGTCATTTTACTTCCAGATTTTGGCAGACACTACAGAAAGCTTTAGGTACACGGTTAGATATGAGCACTGCATACCACCCGCAGACCGATGGTCAAAGTGAAAGGACCATTCAAACGCTTGAAGACATGTTGCGTGCTTGCATAGTTGATTTTGGCAATGGTTGGGAAAAACACTTGCCTTTGTGTGAGTTTTCATACAACAACAGTTACCATACTAGCATCAAGGCTGCACCATTTGAGGCACTGTATGGGAGAAAATGTCGTTCACCCATCTGTTGGGTTGAATTAGGTGACAAAATTCCAGTAAAGAAAAACAGTCCAATTACAGGTCCTGAACTCATTCATGAGACTACTAAGAAGATTGTACAGATACAAAACCGATTAAAGGCAGCACGAGATCGTCAAAAGAACTATGCTGATGTAAGAAGAAAGCCTTTGGAATTTCAAGTAGGAGACAAGGTTATGCTGAAAGTATCTCCTTGGAAAGGAGCCATCCGATTTGGAAAACGAGGTAAGCTAAATCCTAGGTTTATTGGACCTTTCGAAATACTAGAAAGAATTGGTCCAGTAGCTTATAGGCTTAGACTGCCACAAGAACTTAGTCATATACACGATGTGTTTCACGTCTCAAACTTGAAAAAGTGTTTATCTGACGAAACACAAATTATTCCACTGGAAGAACTTCGAATGGATGACAAGCTGCACTTTGTTGAAGAACCAGTAGAGATTATGGATAGAGACGCCAAGCAGTTGAAACAGAGTCGAATTCCTATTGTCAAAGTCCGATGGAATTCAAAGCGAGGTCCTGAGTTTACCTGGGAATGTGAGGATCAAATGAAACAAAAGTATCCTCACTTGTTCGAAAAAGCCCTACATTCCGACCACACGTGCTAAATTTCGGGACGAAATTTAAATAACTGGGGGAGAATGTGACAACCGCCAAAATTTCAGGTTGATTAATTTACTATTACGTGTACTATTTAAATTTTTTTTTTTGATCAAACAATATGAACAAACATTTTATGGCATAATAAACTGAACAAATAATTTTTGATAAATTATGGATAACTATTGTCAAGAACTCAAATAGTTATTTGAGAGTTGCTTGTAAATACTTTTTCATACTTATACTATCAATAACCGTATTTATGAATAGTACCGTATTCATGAATAGTAACGTATACATGAATAGTACCGTATTCATGAATAGTAACGTATACATGAATAGTACCGTATTCATGAATAGTAACGTATACATGAATAGTACCGTATTCATGAATAGTAACGTATACATGAATAGTACCGTATCCGTGAATAGTAACGTGAATAGTATCGTGAATAGTGACTGTGAATAATAACGGTAAATAGTAAAAAGTAAATTTTAAATAGTAAAGGTAAAAGTAAATTGTAAATAGTAAAGGTAAAAGTAAAATTGTAAAAAGGGTAATAAAATAAAATAATATAAAGGCGGGACCCACGTCAAATAATTCTACGTTGAATCTGATTTCCGAATAATTTCAAAAGTAAATAGTGCTGAATAGTAAACATCGCTTTCATACTTTATTCTTATAATATAAACGTCCAAAACCCGCTCACATGGGTTAGTTGAGTAAAAATTATTAAAATGAAAGTTGTAGATCTTAATTTTCTGATTTTATAGAAACTTGAATTTTCTCAATAGGAGCCCGTATGCATAATTTAGGATTAAAACAATGTATAAATATATACTACTAGTATAAAAGAAATCTATCATTAGAAAAGTCCAAGAGGTAGTGGGAAACACACTTTTATCTACTTTATAATTTAAAATTCATAAATTATGAATCACGGGTTTAGTTCACTAAAGATATGGACAAAAAGAATACTATATATATACATACCCCTTATTCATGATTAACTTTATAATATAATATAATATAATATAATAATATTATATATAAACGAGTTATGTTGAAACTTTCGTTGAAGATTGATTCTACGCGTTTTCTTTTTCTAATTCGGCAGAAAATTTTATTATTATAATAATCAAACGAACGAATTCGTTCGTCTATAAATAGCAGACGATATTAAACTTTAAAACACACACCACTACATATTCTATTCTAAATACTCTCTGGTATAACTATACAAGGCTTATTTCATCTACTTGATTTCTGCTATTATCACTAAGGTGAGTTTCCATATTCCCCTTTTTAATTCTTTTATATGATTTATTTCGGGGACTGAGATACATGCATAATAATTATTTTATGTTATATATATACGAAACTTTGAAGAACAATTGCAAAACTATATGATATATAATATACTATGTGAGTCTTCATACTCCCCTTTTCAGTTATTTATACATTTATTTGGGGACTGAGATACATGCAATAAAACTACTTGTTATACTTATATGTATATTTTTAAAGTTATATACTTATATGCATATTTACAAATTTATATATTATATTATATATTTTGTAACTCCACTCTATTTTACCTTTGGGGTGAAATACAAACTCTTTACTGTTATAATGAACACAAGTATTTCAGAAATGTATATATGGTTGATTCTAAGTTGCTCTGTTCACTCAAAGTCCTCACCATCATGCTATCATAACGATTAATTATGGAAACATAAACGTGGGTATATTGAATAGTACTATTGGGGTAGGCACCCCCATCCATGTTGGTCATACCAACTGGATACGGATGCATATATATTTGGAAAGCTTAGGGTACCCTGAACAAGGTACCTACTTCGGAGGCAAATAAACACACACTTGTCTAGTTTCGGTTCATGAGCTTAGAACTTGGTATATACAGTTTCAACTCTTGCTTATGTTTGATCCATTGTGTGATCAAATGGTTACTTTAAATCTTGTGGTTCATACTCTATATTTTAATTAAAAACATATGATACTCTTTACTGATATTGTATCATAACTATTGACATTGCGGTAAGGCAATGGTCACACTGAACTCTGGCATTTTGTGAAACTATATTTTCTATATGAAAAACTTATGGAACTCACCAACTTTATGTTGACGTATTTTAGCATGTATTCTCAGGTAACTAGACGATACTCTATACATGGGACATTTTTCCGCTGCATACAACATACTGGACCATGGCCTACCCTCAGACTTTAGTAAAGACAAGTCAATTTGCTAAAGTCTCTATCTACTGTTTAATATTGTTTAATATTAAATAAATGTTTTCAAGAATAATATCTTTCATAAATTGTAATATAAATTTGTGAACAATGCTTTTATATAAATGTATTTTAAAACGACAACGTTTTGTGTCGTTCAGTATATCTTGTGTTGTGAATCCATGTAAGTCATACCCCGTCTAGGGCGGGTGTGACAAATGCAGTATGGGTTCACTGAATGGGTGGAAATGGTAAATGTTTTGGATGCAAAGGCACAAAAGAATAGGTTTGAGAAAGCATGGGTGAACTTCTTAAGTGGCAAGATTCAACACAAAGAAAATCTGGAGCTAAAGTTGAATATTGATCCTGAAGACTCTCAGCCTATCTCTTCAGTGACCAAGAGAAGAAGAACTGGCGAAGGGCCATCTCATTAGGACCAGTTTACTGGTAAACTGGCCAGTCTCCAGTTGCACCTGGAGACCCAGTGAAACTGGAGACCCAGATGATTTGTCCAGAAATATATTGAAGTCTAGTTGCACCGTACAGTCAACGCAACTGAAGACTTCCTCCAGTTGCGAACTGACCAGTTGAAGAATCCTTCCAGTTGAAGTCGAAGACAACAAGTGGAAGATAGAGAATGACAATGGCAGCGAAGCCCAGTTGACATTCTATTCAGTTACAAACTGGAGACCGTCAGTGGAAAGCTCTTACAAAGCTTTACACTGATTACGAGGAATTGACTTTTGTGCTTTATGTGCTTTTACCTGGATAATAAGATTTATCTTATTATTTAAGTAATAAAAGGTACATAAAGCTGGTTGAATAAAGTTGCTTTATACTGCAACTTTACACTGCATTTTAAGGAATTAAATGTTATTCCTTAAATGCTCTCAACCACATTTGTACGGCCAAAGTTAACATCCCAATGTTAACTTTGCCTATAAATACAAGTCATTGCACACCAAGAATATCACTTCTTCGAATACACTTCGATAGAATTCACACTTTGCATACCTGCAATATTCTTGGTGAAACTTGTGCAATATTCTCTGAATCGTAAAAAGGAACATTTCACAACTTTAAGTGTTTCGATTGTTTTGAGAAATTCCAAGTGTAGATCAATTGTAGTTCATAGGTTGTTAGGATATTTACACACTTTGTATTATCTTGGTTCCGCAACAACCTTGTAATTTATTTAACATTAATAAATAAATTACACTTGAAAATTACATATTGTCTCACCAATTTACTTTACAACTTATTTGTATTATTGCATTGTTCTTTACTTATTGTCACTTAAATAAGTAATCTATCTAGAACTTGGTATATACTCCTGTAACTGGTCGTCTACAGTTCAGTGCTTATATTGCAAAGTAACTCCACCATCGACATTGAGGTGTCTTCAGGTAGTACCATCTATTGAGTTGGGACTTACAGAAACAATATCTTAACTTTGATTACACAATTGACCGAGTTTTCATTGATGTCTTGCAAAAAAGTAATTTTATTTTCGTTAGCCATGGTTGTTAAGAACAATAAAAATAATGGTTGGTTCGTGGGGTTTTCAAAGATTTCGTGTAACACCCGTCATTTTAAAAACCTGGATTTCAAAAACTTTTGCTAAACGGCGTTTAAAACGTAGCGGAAATAGGATCACTTAAAAAAACTGCTTCATCCGTAACGGATGGTACCTTTCATTAAAGTTTGGTGTTACTAATAGCATCATCGTAATAGTCAAAGTAAAATCCAAGTTATGGCACTAACATAATTGCCATCAACACTACAAGAGACGTAAATCATAAATAAAGTAGCCGAACATATGGCTATGGGTAAAGTCTAATCATAGGGAGACTAATGCTAATCTTCCTTTATTCTTCTACCCATCTCACGATCCACGCACTTCACTAGCTTATACCTGCTTATCCTGAAGGACACAACATTTTCATAAAAGCAAGTGTTAGCTAATAAAATTAGCTAAGTAAGATACACACATTTTGATAAAGCGTTCTTCATTTTACTTTCATAAAACTTCGTCATATTTTACTTATCAAAACGTAACCACATTACATATCATCCACAACAATCATAGATCAACCCAAACATCCCTTTTCCCACATTGTATCACATTTCATTTCATATCAACATATACATCATATCATCATATACCCTCTTCTTAATCAATATCTTATATCATATCAACATAGACTTACCACTTAAACATAACTTCATATCATATCTTGGCATTTCACACATAAACTTGTCACACGTATTCATATTAGCACATATTCTCACGTCACATCGTGATCTCACAACGTAAAGCACATATATTTCTTTCACACATATCTTATTATCAACTTAATCAGCTTAATCAACTTCATCTCACGTCTTACATATCACACATAAACATATCGCACATATATGTATAGCACATGTAGGATATATACTCCTAATTGTGCCTATGTATCGTTCTTATCACACGTCTCAACACATCTCATTAAATCCCACATCACATTGTAATCCCACGTCTTAAATTACATGTACATCTTTCTCACATATTCATATATTTATCTTAATCAACTTATTCCCACATCTTACATCTTTAAT
The DNA here is from genome assembly GCA_034093135.1 of Erigeron breviscapus. Lineage (NCBI taxonomy): Eukaryota > Viridiplantae > Streptophyta > Magnoliopsida > Asterales > Asteraceae > Erigeron > Erigeron breviscapus. Next base: position 26,945,304 of record CM067170.1, on the reverse strand, counting down.
CAGTTTACATATTACGCACTAGCTTTACAACTAGCACGATTTCCCACGTCTTAAATTTTAGGAAAAGCAATGCCATTTCCATAGTATCCCGTCATGCTTTTAACATTGGTGGTTAGTCACTCCACCCGGAAATACTAGTCCCACGTAACTATGCCGCAAGGAGCCACTCAAGCGACCACGTACGCACTAGCTTGGCATAAACTAGCATGGGTTAAGCTTAACACTTCCCACATCAATCTCACGTATTTAGCTATAGCATTTCCCACGTATTTATATCTTTCTTACTTTTACGCACTAACACTAAGGCTAGAACGATTTCCAACATTTCACACTTTACTTTAACATTAGGTATATTCATTACCTAACTAATCCCACATCTACTTTAACGTTTAATCCCACTAACGTACACAACTCATAACATTTCTTACGTATATCTAGTGAACTAGACATTATCACACTTAAGTCTCACATATAATTTATCACGTATCATCGTCAAATCATAACATCAACATCATTAATCCCACATCTACTTTAGTGTTTAATCCTACTAACGTGTACAGATCATAGCATTCCTACGTGTAACACACTTAAATCCCACATATATTTCATCATATATCATAATCAATCATAGCATCAATATAATCAACATCACAATAAATATCGTTAAGATATCATGGCAGCAACATTATGTTCATAGTACTACATATGCACATAACTACTTCATATTTAAGCGTCATCATAACATAATAAACCACTTCAGCATGCATACATTCCCACATAACCTCCCGCATAACCCGGAAAACCAACACACATAAGATAATCCAATTAAAAGGTTAAAAATAGAAAACCACTTTTTGTTGTGCCTCCAGCGTGAGAAAAGTCATGTATCTTACCTTGGTACTGCTTAGCAATGAGTTACGTATGCCTTACAGTGCTTTCTAAGTGCTCCCGACAACCTAGAACGAGTATAAGATCGATCTATAAGCTAAACGAAATGTTTTGTGCAAACTGGGCATCAGGTGCGTCGCACCTCCCAAGTGGTGCGTCGCACCAATCATACAGAAACTCAGATCAGGTATAGGTGCGCCGCACCTGCCCTTGGTGCGTTGCATATCGGGCTCCCTTCGAAAATCAAAATCCCTAATCTGGGCAGTGGTGCGCCGCACCACCCACCTGGTGCGCCGCACCTGGGGTGCCGACCAGCAAAACCAACTCAGTTTCTCTTCATTCACCTTCCAAACGGATCCCAAACTTCCACCACGACTTACACCCCTTAAATTGACATCAAATAGGTCACAATTAAGCATTTGAAAATGTTAGGTCCAGATTTACTGGACTTGCTCCAGACTCGACTACTAGAGCCTTACTGAAGGGGGGGGGTGGGGGGGGGGGGGGTGGGGGGGGGGGGGGGGGGGGGGGGGGGGGGGTGGGGGGGGGGGGGGGTGGGGGGGGGGGGGGGGGGGGGGGGGGGGGGGGGGGTGGGGGGGGGGGGGGGGGGGGGGGGGGGGGGGGGGGGGGGGGAGATCTGTCCAGAAACGTGTTCTACTGGACCTAGTCCAGACTTGGAATCTGGAGTCCCTCTGAAGATTTGTCCAGAAATAATGGAAGACCAGTGAGCAAATACTTGTATATGAAATCTGGAGTATTCTCCAGATTAGCTCACTGGACTTCACCCAGTCCAGATCTACTCTACTGAAGGCATTCTCACTGAAGTCAAAGACTGAAGTCAGAATAAAGAAGACTGACAAATGGCGGAGTCCACTGGAAGTCTTACCAGATCTGTACACTGGAGGATTGTCAGTGTTCTAGACCTTACAAGTCTGAACACTGATATCGAGTAATTGACTTTTGCCTTTACACACTTTCCAAAGAACAATCCACTTGTTCTTTCCCAAAGTTTATACGTGTGTAAAGGTGGTTGGTTAAAAGAATAAAGTCATATTGATGTGACTTTATCCTTGTACCTTATCCAATGCATTTAATGTTCTTGTCGGATCATTAAATGCATGCAACCATATTTGTACGGCACAAAATTCACTGGTGAATTTTGTTGCCTATAAATACAAAGTCATTTCCTTGAGAAAAATACTTTGAAGCATACATTGTAAATGTTAGAGTGAATTAAAGGTGAATTAAATATGAGATGAGTTGATGGGTGAATTAACATATTTTCTTGGACTCCAGATTAAACAAAACAAAGATGGCATCTTTATTAATCAAGAAAAATATGTTAGAGATCTTTTAAAGAAATTTGATATGAACTCTTCACCATCTAAACCAACTCCAATTTCTGCACCACTGACACTGGACTCCAATCCAGATGGAAAACCAGTGAACACCACTGTCTATAGAGGCATGGTTGGTTCACTGATGTTATGTTTTCAACATGTTTATGTGCCAGATATCAGTCTAATCCAAAGGAATCTCATATGCTTGCTGTAAAGCGCATACTGAAGTATCTTAAAGGTGTCCCCAGTCTAGGTCTTTGGTATCCCAAAGGCTCAGGCATGGATCTAATGGGTTATTCAGATTCAGATCATGCAGGTTGTAAGATAGATAGGAAATCCACAACTGGTGGATGTCATTTCCTATGTGGCAAACTGGTCAGCTGGACCAGTAAGAAGCAAACTTCAGTTTCATTGTCCACTGCTGAAGCTGAATACATGTCTGCAACCAGTTGTTGTGCTCAGATACTCTGGATGAAGAACCAGTTGCTTGATTATGGTATTAAATATTCAAAGACCCCAATCTTTTGTGATAATACCAGTGCCATTGCTATCTCAAACAATCCAGTCATGCACTCCAGAACGAAGCACATTGATCTCAGGTGTCACTTCATTCGTGATCATATTATGAAAAACAACATTGAACTCCATTTTATTCCCACTGACAAACAAGTCGCTGACATTTTTACCAAACCTCTGGATGTCAAAACTTTTGAATTTCTTGTTGGTGAGTTGGGAATGTTAAACCCTTAAATCTGGTAACTGCTCAGATATTGAACGCCTTTGTGTACTATCTTTGCATTATTAGATTTCTGGAACATTCCAGGGAAAGACTTGAAAGATATTTTTTCTTAAAAAATGTTTTAAGTTCAAGGGGAATTTATTAATTTATTTTCTCACTGGACAAACTCTTCAGAAAATATTATTGGTGCTTTGTAAATGTGTCCCTCTCACTGGTAACTGGACAGATTGAAGTGCGTGTTTGAGGTGACTTATGTCTCCTTGTAAATGTGTCCCTCTCATTTGTCTGAATTAGTTGACGTGCAAGTTTGAGGTTACCAGTCTTTCAAAAATGGTTTTCACTGGTACTTTACTGGAGTGTCCCTCCAGTAAACCATCAGTACATGTTCACTGGACTAATCCACCAGTGATACTGGAGTGTCCAGTCATCCTCCAGATGCACTGAAATATGTCATAATATTTTCTAAATACTTGGTCATTGTGTGTGCCACGTAAGCAAATCTTTTTTTAATCCTACGTGGCATGTAAATTATTCAACGTAATGATGGTATTTTTACCTTGGGAAATCAAAAAAGCAACTTGTTAGTGTTTGTGGGCTGTAAACTGTCACACATTTATGTGTGATGTGATGTAATTAATGCGGATCTCAGAACCTCGATCAAAATTATATTTGATAATTTCAAATAAACCGTTTGAGTTCCACATTCTTTCTCCTATTTATACCCACTTTCAATTTCATTTGCATTTACTTCTAACATATTTACTCCCAAATCTTTCAAATTCCTTCATTTACTTCTTCATTCATTTTCCAATCATCATCATCTCTCTTATTTACTCCATTTATATTCAATTCCTTCATCAATTCTTCATCATAACCTATATATATTCAATTTCATCTTCATTTATTCTGTATAAAATGGCACCTAGACAGTCAAAATCGCTCAAAAATCTCCTTGCCGCTGAATATGCCCCTTCTGATAATGTTGAAAGGGCACCTCATATTAATCTTGAGGCAAATGCCATTAGAATCAACATGAATAACTGGATGGCAAGACTCTCTCTTTCCAGTGTTCATGATGCCCAATCGATTATTGGGAGATTAAACTCATTCTTTTTCTCTTGCCCATTATATGGTGCGTTAACATTAAATCCAGGAAGGATGTACCACGAGTACCTGTGTGAATTCTGGTACACTGCAACATTTGATGATGAAACTTCATCTATCAATTATACTCTCAAGGGAGGTACCAGATCCCTTGGTTTCACTGCAAGTCTACTCAGGTCTATTCTACAGTTAAACTATCATGAACAGAATGAGTTGCCTATTGAGCTTCCCACTGGTATCAATACAAGGGAAGTATGCAGGCTGATGGGGCACACGGATATCTTGGATGAGCATGGCCAGCTATCCAGGAAAGGGACTATCTACATGAGCAAGCTGTCAGACTCATGGAGATATTTCTTCACTCATATTGTTGAATGTCTGGGAGGCAGTTCTGGAGGGTTAGACCAGATCAATCAAATCCATCTCCAGATTGCCTACTGTTTATGGTTTGGGCTTAGAGTGGACTTCGCCCAAATTCTTTTTGATGACCTAGTAGAGCGTCTCAGAGTGAAGGGAAGAAAACCTTTTGTTCCATATATTCGTTTCCTTTCACTACTGTTTAAAAATGGTCTTGGAGACCAGTATGATTTTGATACTACTCACTTTTCTGTGAGTGAGTATATGAGAGATTTGGTCAATCTCAGATCTTCACTGGACGAGGTAGATATTCCTCAGTCCATGCTTACCTTCCAAAGGGAAGAAGCTGAAATGGCTCCAGATAGAGGTTAAGCTGTTGAAAGAGCCTCTGGAGACCAAGATGTACAGATCATTGAAGCTGTACAACCAATTAGACAAGTGGCTCCTGAAGGTCAAGTACAAGAAGTTGTTGAACCTTCCAGACGACCTAGAACTAACAGGCGTCTGATGAGAGCAGGACTTCAGGTGAATCCTGAAAGACATCCTGGGGATGTTATGAATTTGGATGGGTCTCCAATTTTTGAAGAGAACATACAAGAGGTTGTTGGGCAGGTAACTGATGAACAAATTGAAAATGTTGCCCAAGTTGTTGAGCAGGTTGTTGAGGAAGTTGAGCAAGAGGCTCAAATAGACTTAAATGTAGGGGCTGGTGAACAAGTGAATGTAGAGACTGGTGAACAGTCTGGTGAACAGACAGTTGGGATGGCTCCAGAATAGGATGACGTAGATTCCCCAATGTCTGAAGGTTTTGATGCAAACTTGAATTTTCTGGGTGAAGATGTCCAAGAAGAAGAAAGTCTACCAGAAATGCCACCACCTCCACCAGAAATGCCACCACCTCCACCAGAAATGCCACCACCTCCACCAGAAATGCCACCACCTCCACCAGAAATGCCACCACCTCCACCAGAAATGCCACCACCTCCACCAGAAATGCCACCACCTCCACCAGAAATGCCACCACCTCCACCAGAAATGCCACCACCTCCACCAGAAATGCCACCACCTCCACCAGAAATGCCACCACCTCCACCAGAAATGCCACCACCTCCACCAGAAATGCCACCACCTCCACCAGAAATGCCACCACCTCCACCAGAAATGCCACCACCTCCACCAGAAATGCCACCACCTCCACCAGAAATGCCACCACCTCCACCAGAAATGCCACCACCTCCACCAGAAATGCCACCACCTCCACCAGAAATGCCACCACCTCCACCAGAAATGCCACCACCTCCACCAGAAATGCCACCACCTCCACCAGAAATGCCACCACCTCCACCAGAAATGCCACCACCTCCACCAGAAATGCCACCACCTCCACCAGAAATGCCACCACCTCCACCAGAAATGCCACCACCTCCACCAGAAATGCCACCACCTCCACCAGAAATGCCACCACCTCCACCAGAAATGCCACCACCTCCACCAGAAATGCCACCACCTCCACCAGAAATGCCACCACCTCCACCAGAAATGCCACCACCTCCACCAGAAATGCCACCACCTCCACCAGAAATGCCACCACCTCCACCAGAAATGCCACCACCTCCACCAGAAATGCCACCACCTCCACCAGAAATGCCACCACCTCCACCAGAAATGCCACCACCTCCACCAGAAATGCCACCACCTCCACCAGAAATGCCACCACCTCCACCAGAAATGCCACCACCTCCACCAGAAATGCCACCACCTCCACCAGAAATGCCACCACCTCCACCAGAAATGCCACCACCTCCACCAGAAATGCCACCACCTCCACCAGAAATGCCACCACCTCCACCAGAAATGCCACCACCTCCACCAGAAATGCCACCACCTCCACCAGAAATGCCACCACCTCCACCAGAAATGCCACCACCTCCACCAGAAATGCCACCACCTCCACCAGAAATGCCACCACCTCCACCAGAAATGCCACCACCTCCACCAGAAATGCCACCACCTCCACCAGAAATGCCACCACCTCCACCAGAAATGCCACCACCTCCACCAGAAATGCCACCACCTCCACCAGAAATGCCACCACCTCCACCAGAAATGCCACCACCTCCACCAGAAATGCCACCACCTCCACCAGAAATGCCACCACCTCCACCAGAAATGCCACCACCTCCACCAGAAATGCCACCACCTCCACCAGAAATGCCACCACCTCCACCAGAAATGCCACCACCTCCACCAGAAATGCCACCACCTCCACCAGAAATGCCACCACCTCCACCAGAAATGCCACCACCTCCACCAGAAATGCCACCACCTCCACCAGAAATGCCACCACCTCCACCAGAAATGCCACCACCTCCACCAGAAATGCCACCACCTCCACCAGAAATGCCACCACCTCCACCAGAAATGCCACCACCTCCACCAGAAATGCCACCACCTCCACCAGAAATGCCACCACCTCCACCAGAAATGCCACCACCTCCACCAGAAATGCCACCACCTCCACCAGAAATGCCACCACCTCCACCAGAAATGCCACCACCTCCACCAGAAATGCCACCACCTCCACCAGAAATGCCACCACCTCCACCAGAAATGCCACCACCTCCACCAGAAATGCCACCACCTCCACCAGAAATGCCACCACCTCCACCAGAAATGCCACCACCTCCACCAGAAATGCCACCACCTCCACCAGAAATGCCACCACCTCCACCAGAAATGCCACCACCTCCACCAGAAATGCCACCACCTCCACCAGAAATGCCACCACCTCCACCAGAAATGCCACCACCTCCACCAGAAATGCCACCACCTCCACCAGAAATGCCACCACCTCCACCAGAAATGCCACCACCTCACCAGAAATGCCACACCTCCACCAGAAATGCCACCACCTCCACCAGAAATGCCACCACCTCCACCAGAAATGCCACCACCTCCACCAGAAATGCCACCACCTCCACCAGAAATGCCACCACCTCCACCAGAAATGCCACCACCTCCACCAGAAATGCCACCACCTCCACCAGAAATGCCACCACCTCCACCAGAAATCACCACCTCCACCAGAAATGCCACCACCTCCACCAGAAATAGAAATGCCACCACCACCATCCAGAAATGCCACCACCTCCACCAGAAGCAACCCTACCTCCACCAGAAATAGAAATGCCACCACCACCATCCAGAAATGCCACCACCTCCACAAGAAGCAACCCTACCTCCACCAGAAACAGAAATGCCACCACCACCATCTTCAGAAATGCCACCACCTCCACCAGAAGCAACCCTACCTCCACCAGAAATAGAAATGCCACCACCACCATCCAGAAATGCCACCACCTCCACAAGAAGCAACCCTACCTCCACCAGAAACAGAAATGCCACCACCACCATCTTCAGAAATGCCACCACCTCCACCAGAAGCAACCCTACCTCCACCAGAAATAGAAATGCCACCACCACCATCCAGAAATGCCACCACCTCCACAAGAAGCAACCCTACCTCCACCAGAAACAGAAATGCCACCACCACCATCTTCAGAAATGCCACCACCTCCACCAGAAGCAACCCTACCTCCACCAGAAATAGAAATGCCACCACCACCTACCAGAAATGCCACCACCTCCACCAGAAGCAACCCTACCTCCACCAGAAACAGAAATGCCACCACCACCATCTTCAGAATCAACTCAACCACCACCAGAAAGTTGTGTCTGAAACAACTCCAGTAGCAGGCACAACATTTGGTGCACTGGACAGACTTATGCTTGAAGAATTATGGAATGATCTCAAGTCAAGGACTGGTGATCATTCCAAGGGGGAAAAGTCGTCTGGTGACCAAACACTGAAGCAATTGTCACAAAGAGCATATGGCACTGAAGCCGGGCTAACTGAAGGAGCTACTGGTACTGAAGCCAGTGAGCCCCAGTTTGAGTCCTTCCCAGATATTCCATCAACTCTAAAGTCAGTTAAGGGAAAACAACAAATGGAATCTGGAGAGGAAGAGCAAACTGTTGAAGATGCTGATGATGAAATATCCAAGAAGCTTGAACAAGAATGCATCAGGATAGAGATTTTCAAAAGAAATCAAAAAGATGAACTGCTGGCCCATCAAAGGGAGATGGCAACTATGGGTACTCTGGATTCTTACAATGCTGGCAGGTTAGGCATTAATATTGAAGTATATAAAAAGATGAAGAATGACCCCAGAGTTCATCAATGTTTGAGTTTATTGGATGATGTTCATGTACGCTCTTTCTACGCCGAAGAAGAACAAGTCTATGATTCTATAATTTATGGCGTGAGTGTACCAGAACTCATCAGACAAAGAAAGGATGAACTGGTAAGCCTCCAGAAAAAGATCAGAAAGAACGCTGGTGCTCTGGAGATAGAGTACAGGAAGCGACTTACTGGCTTACCAAAATTGACTGCCAGATAAATCAAAGCAATCAAAGATGCTGATGTAAGCAATTTCATTCCCCTGGACACTTCTCGAAAAATCAATCGTCAAGAACTCCAATCTGCTATAGAGCAAAGGAGAGTGTCCAAGGAAACTGAATCATTGATCCAGCAAGCCAAGCTGAAAGAAAAATACAATGAGATGTTGAATTTCAGGGCTGATGCCAGAAGGATCACTGGTGCTGAAATCAGATTAGCTGAAGATCATGAAGGCATGTCTAAGTTTGAAGTAAAGTTGACCAGGGAGGGTAACTTTACTGATGAGAGAAAAAGTACTTCAGTCCAAGCATTTGGATGGAGTGAACTGAAAGAAATCGCTTTAACGTTCAGGGGGAAGACAAATGTGTCGACTGATGTTAAAGCATTTCTGAAAAGAATTGAAAAGGTATGGAGAAGAAAGCAACAGATGGAAGTTGCAATGGGCATAAGATCACCAGAATCAATACCATTTTCTCCATCACCAAAGAGAAAGGCTACTGAAGATGCTCCAGGACAGACATAAAAAATAAGGGCCTGACTCTTATCATTTACTTGTTGTAAATTTATTGTTTTATGAAACTTGTATACTATTTATCAGTTGATGTATGTAATAATAGTTGCAATTTTTGATTCATATAAGTAAATGATCAGATTTAGTCTAAGTTAGAACTTAAATGATGAAACTGAAACACTCATGATCTATAAAGTGTTTTCCAGTAACTTAGATTTTTAGACTAAGTCAAAACTTGTGTTTTTCAAGCATACAAAATGTATAGATTCAAGCTTGAAAACACTTGCATTATTTCTAAACAAATAAGGGGAATTTGTTAGGTCCAGATTTAGTCCAGATTTACTGGACTCGCTCCAGACTCGACTACTGGAGCCTTACTGAAGATCTGTCCAGAAACGTGTTCTACTATACCTACTCCAGACTTGGAATCTGGAGTCCCTCTGGAGATTTGTCCAGAAATAATGGAAGACCAGTGAGCAAATACTTGTATAGGAAATCTGGAGCATTCTCCAGATTAGCTCACTGGACTTCACCCCAGTCCAGATCAACTCTACTGAAGACATTCTCACTGAAGTCAAAGACTGAAGTCAGAATAAAGAAGACTTACAAATGGCAGAGTCCACTAGAAGTCTTACCGGATCTGTACACTGGAGGATTGTCAGTGTTCTAGACCCTACAAGTCTGAACACTGATATCGAGGATTGACTTTTGCCTTTACACACTTTCCAAAGAACAATCCACTTGTTCTTTACCAAAGTATACGTGTGTAAAGGTGGTTGGATAAAAGGATACAAAGTCATTTGATGTGACTTTATCCTTATTCCTTATCCAATACATTTAATGTTCTTGTCGGATCATTAAATGCATGCAACCAGATTTGTACGGCACAAAATTCACTGGTGAATTTTGTTGCCTATAAATACAAAGTCATTTCCTTGAGAAAAATACTTTTTAAGCATACACTTTGCATGAAAGTGAATTTGTCTAAATACTCTCGATCTTAAACAGGGATACTTCACAACTTTAAGTATCTCGATCCAAAAGAGTTATTTGACAAATATAGATCATTTGTAATTCATAGGTTGTTAGGATACATACTTATTTGTATTATCTTGATTCCGCACAACCTTGTATTTTATTTAACATCATAAATAAAATACACAATTGAAAAATACATTATGTTCCACTTTACTTGTTTATTGCTTTAAGTCTTGTATTACTTTGTTTATATATTCTTGCATTTATTTACAATTAATACTAGTCCATTCTAGTGATTATTAGACTTGTTGTATTTTACACTTTCTAGGTTAACCATCGTATTTCAGGGACTCACAGAAAACATCAATTAATCCTTGAATCAATTGCATAAATGAATCCTTCTTTTTGATCATCAAAACGACTCGAAACCGCAACGTTTGGTTCAAAAACACAATTGAACACACATGGATCTAATTAAACACCTGGGATTCACTTATTTACATATAAACAACATTATTCAACATTAAAGTTTGCATCTTGACATAATTAATCAACTCTATTAACGATTATAATCACGAAAACAACGTTTTTGACCTAAAACATCATGATTAAGGAACCCCAACCCTTTAGGCCGAATCTACAGGGGTAAATCCTAATTGAAAACCTGATTAACAATCAGTAGGTGATGCTATACCTGTAGGCTTGATCAACGGATCGAAAAGCACTCGAATTCCCTTTCAAAATCTCCCGAAATCAACTATAACTTGAAGATTAGATCTAAGCTTTTGTTTGCAGGTGTTTATAGGGTTTTGTAACTGATCAAAAGGGTTCTTGGTCGACTATAGGGCGCCTTATATACTGGAGACAACTTTCAATTTTACATCTAGGCCCTCGCACTTTGTTATAACTCGTTTCGGCACTTAACGACTCGTTTAACGCCCACAGAAACACTTATCGACCCTTAAATCTTATCGGGAACATTAAATGACTTCATTTATCATTATCTACTTTAATTTCATTATTTTAAATCATTTTAACACATAACTCACGTAAA
>CM067170.1:26882856-26924586 GCA_034093135.1 Erigeron breviscapus | reverse complement strand
TTGTAAATTTAACGGTTGATGTTGAATTCTACATAATTTCCAACCGAATAGCAGAAAACGACATCCAAAATTGCAATGTGTGATGTACATTATAATACCATATGCGTATTAAACATAGTGACAAACTTAATTTCATTGAGTTAAAGCGGTCAACATACCCTGTGCTCTGTACAACCTGACCAAGTGTCGCAACAGCCACCTCACGTTTAGTAGCAGCAGCTCCATCCAGTAAAGCTTCCACAATTCTTGGCATAAGTTCGGGTATATATTCTCTCATAGCAAAACCACCCTGAAAACAAGTGAGAGTTAACAAAATGCATGGCATTAGAATCGGTTTTACTCGGGGACTACCTAACCATATTAAGACATCAAGATTGTAGAGATACAAACTAGGTATTATTTCTGGAGCATAAAAATTAAAAGTTTAACAATAATGTGAAAGACTACATTTTTCAAAGTACAAAGTTTGAACTTCAACTTGATACAAGCTTCCACTGAAAAAAGGAGGTCATGTGCACAAAAGTGCTTTGACAGTAATATATGTTTTCTTCAATCAGTGAAGGAAAGAGAAACCGCATTAACATTCCTTCATCAAAATGATTTATTGCCACTTACAGAACATCATATAAAGTAGGCCAAGTTATAATGGAGGTAAAATGCATGTCTTCTCAACAACAAATATTGTTCACCAAAATAAATCTAAGAACCAATAAGTACAAGCAAAGATACAAAAAATGACCTACCACTCTAGCAAGATCACCCACAGTCACTAGGACCCCACTGATGATGCCATTGTTTGCATTCACTCCTGCTGTTCCTTCGCATAGTTTAGCCAAAAGCGCCTGGAGAAAACTACTTGAGCTACAGACCATAACGAGCACCAAAAAAAAAAAGTACACGGTTTTATCAGAAGACCTTGTGTATTGGAGCAATATATGGAAGTATAAGCCGAGTCAAATATCACCGAATAGTTTAAAAATGTCAAACAGCGCAAGCTCCCACCAAGTCGGCATGAAAGTCTATACTGTCGGACTATAGGAGCAATCACTCAAATAACTTCGCACCTCCACTTCTGTTCTCGGTCATATAGTCTTATTCTGAAGAGCAAACGAGAGAGCAGATATCATAGTATTGATGTTTGGAATGCGTCTATACATAGAAAATCCGGACTTAGCGTTGAAGATAGACACCCCACCTTGAGTTAATGGGAGCGCTACGCAAATCGGTCAATAAATATAACAAACAAATCGCGACTCAAACACCTTTGTACCCACAAAGATCCATGATTGAACTTAAACAACCAAGCAATCAAGATGCCACGCCGAACGAGGCATACGCGCGGAAAAACAGTATGCTAGAGGTTTGTTTTCATTGAATAATATAGCCAAAGGCAACAGAAAGAAAGAGCCCAACCGTGATTATATATGGGGCGATAAACATCTCCTGAAAGGACTCATGAATTAGCATCTAAAACGTTTGGAGCGAGCAGACGTATTAGTCAGATATAATTCACTAATATTATCATAAATAAGATGTTTAGCGTCTAGGGGATACGCGTTTATCACTGTTATTCCAGTATTCAGTAATACACTTCGCTCTACCGATTAGTTGATCGTTGAGTATATGTCTATTTAGGTAATATCAATATGGGATAATTCCAAGGAAAAAGCGATATATAGATGCAGTCTTATGAAATCGAGACATATTGAAGATAGCTTCTAGTTATTGCATAAAGCGTTGTCTCGTAGTCAACCAAAGAGGTTCACTTCTGCAGGAGTGTATAGATATTCTAATAAATGGCAAAATAATCGTGTCAGAGAGCACTAATAATCCAGTTATGATATAATAATGAAACTAATATTGGCTAATTATCTTATCTAAACGATTGAGGTAGAGGTACCCTGGGGTACAGAGAATTTAGATACAACGAATATACTCGAGAAGCATGCAAATCGTAGATAAGTCAGTTCCAGAGATGTTCGAGTTCAAGCTGCTAAAAAAGTATATTCTATTCGCACACACCTCCATTCGCGCGCGAAATGCCCTGTGGTGAGCGACAGTGTTTAGAGAGAAGATATTAGAGTGTCCTGCACGGATAAACATACACATCAGCATAACTATGCTAACATCAACATGGGTCCTTTGATACGAAGCAGGCGCGCGACGATACATGCATAGCTTTATCATCCCAAGGATCTATTGCATGTTATACAACTATTTATAAGTTTCTATATAGAATTAGCTAGAGAGCGATGAAGAAATACGCACACAAATCAATCAAATCGTAACACACAAAATAGTCTGAAGCGACTCATTGCCCGACACCTCTAGAGAATAGATTTTAGAAATATCCAGACAGACCCGTGAGATTTTCTGACAGTTTCAGTCCTGAACCGTTAAACTGTTTACAGTTTTAGTCCTCGCCCATCAGTTGCTTACTAAACTGATAATTCTATAAAAATGGATTATTCTATACAGTTTCCTTTACCGAAGGCTAAAACGTTTGGGATATTCGGATACATTTCAGACTGTTACATACCTCCTACTGTTTGACAGGCATTTCAGGTGAGTTTCGTAAACCCTCCCTACTCAATTGAGATTCGGGCTGAAAAGTGTACATGTTTGTTTAACTGTTGATTGTTGATTTGATTGATTGTATGATTGAATTGTTGATATGGACATGTTAGCGCATTATTAATTATATAAGTCGCACCGTTAGCGCATTATTATATATAAGTCGCACTCAGCGAGTCCATGGAGCCAGTGTCAGCCCAGGACCGAAGCACCCTTTCTCGTCATTATCGAGAGGAGTATCTTCCAACGTATCGGGCCCTAAGCATCATGGGTGACGTTCCTTAGGAATTCATATTTACAGAATAATAATCTTGTGGTATCACATTAATTTCATTTGGAATATATAATCTAGTATAAATCAATATCAATCTAGATATAGTTCTCGTTAAGAGCAACCAAATAGCGGCAGGTTTAATGTGAATAACTGAATAAAGATTTAAAAGTCTATAAAGTAGAAGATAAATACAACCAAACCTCTTCTATAAGACTCTCCGTTTCCCCCCACTCCCGAGCTTGTCTAGCGATGGCAGCCCTTATATTGATTGTTATCCCCCCAGCTGGACCTACCGGGACTGAATTGCGTAACTGAGAAAGAATTTACAACTAATTTACAGCAACAAAGAGCAGCATCCTTCCGTGTGGCTCCATCATCATTTTCCAAATAAACTACGACTGATTCTCTAGCAAACTCAAGAAGATCATGGCCCTAAATTGCAAAAACATGAAATAGTAAATAAAACATGAAATAGTAAATAAATTAAGATGATAGTTTTGAGGGTTTCATATATTATAGATACGCGCGTTATCCAGAAAATAAATAGTATCAAACATGACTCAAACATTACCTTTTGGAAATTTATGCGAGAGACGTGCAGAGCGGTGTTGTTGTAACCAAGCTAGACTCTTGCGTTCACCTAGTATACTATATCTCACCTTAGCGAGCTCTCAAGACAACCACATCTTGTATGTGTTAATGTTGTATCTTTTAGTCAATCAGTTCCCTTCAGGTAATGCATCAGACTTGTAGAATCAGAGAACAAAATGGATTGATTGCAGTTGCGGTAGAGCTTGTCTTGCTTGAAGAATTGGGTCGTTATCATGGTTTAGCTGATAGAGCGACTCATGCCGATGCGAGTAGAAATCACTTAACTCACTCTATACGCCATATTCCGATTCTTGTGTGAATATGTTTAGAGAGTCAACTACTAGTCCGAGAATGAGGAAAAGTCTGGCCTGTATAATCATTAATTCGCGAGAGATCTGGAGAGCCAATGCATGAATACAAGAACATTAGATGAAAAACTGTAGATAAGAGTAGAAGTATCCGCTATTAATGCCAGTTTCTCCTATCATAAAATTATGTAAGGTATAGCCTTCTGAAATGCCTTTATGCTTTTCTCAGAGTAGTTTGGATCATCTCTACTAAATACTGAGCAAATAGAATATATGCACAATGCATGCGCGCGGTATAGGAGCTCTATATGCGTAAAGAGACTTACAGACCATGATTTCCACCATTGATGCAGTGCCGCCACAGGCACTGGTTTTGGGGCGGATGTTCCGCGAACACAAGCCAAGCCTCAAGAAGAGTGGTGTTCTCATCGCCTTGTTGGGGTGTTACAGAATGGTATCAGAGCCAGGTTGTAGAGAATTAGGTGGATCGACCTAGCCTATAGCCATTGCACCCACATTTCATATAAGCATGCATGATAGGAAATTTATGTGTGCAACGTGAATTGTATGAGACATAAGACTTGTTTAAGCGGAGTTCGTAGGGTTTTCATGACGTGATGACTTGATTCGATAGAAATAGAGCAGTATGTAATGCAATATATATTGTGATTTGGATGCAACGTTAAGATTGTTGTGATCAAATGTGCAAACTCGAGTATATGAGATGGAGACCGTATATGACTAAGTAAAGTATCGCAGGATAACTCAGCAGGTGATTATCTATGCGGGATATAGGTTAGGATGTAAAATACTCTTGAGGCGAAGTGTTGGGAAATCTTAATGTGTACTCTGCACCACGTTTCACCATAATTGTTGCTACCAGCCTCCTCCACCGCATAGAAGCACTGATAGAAGCATTAACACTCACATGAGAGTCAACTTACAGTTCGATAACCTCCTTGGTATCGAGGCGCCTAGTAGCCAACAAATCTAGCGGAGGTATAAACCCTATGTTATATATAGAAGTTCCTATATAGCAGTATATTCTCTGTGATTTAACCGGACCTCGTGATAAAGATAGTAGTAACCCGGTAATGCGCAGCCGTTAATAAGTGTGGAGCAAATAAGTCGCTATCACTTCGCAATAGATTGCTAACGCGTATTGTTGATATCCACAAACTTCATGTAAAAATCAATTACCTCATTACTAAGATGTTTCCTGTTAGCTAGTACATCTGAGTACAGAAGCCACAATTATGAGATTATTCAACTTCGAGACCGAAAAAACCATAGTATTTTCGTTTCAGACATAAACCAGTATTATTCAACTAGTATAAATAACAGTGTGCGATGTCCACGGGGTAGGAAGGCACACCAGAAGGTTGTAGAGTTACATGCGCACACACGAATAGAGGCGAGAATACACTTTCGTAATATGGTCGTTCCAACGTAGATTAAACCGTTTAAAGAAATATCTATATCGTCGGCAACCTCAAACTACTTGAACATCATAATACACCAGCACACCTCTTGTGCCAATGACTTAGACACTATCGCTCTGATGTAAGTCAAATCAAAGATCTTTTGAAAAGTTCAGTAGGAGGGGGCCATACCTGCGTTTTTCGAACAAGTATAGTAGACAGCAAATTTAGAGAGCTGGAAAACTCTGAAAGAGTTATTGCACATAAATTACTACTCTCAACAGTGTAGATAAACTATTTCATGCAATTGAAAGTTTATAAACCAATGAGAACGTAAATTGATAGTCGCTATGACAATATTGTTCTGTAGAGCTAACCATAATAAAGGACATTCTAGACTATTGGTTTGCAGATATGATAATCTCTAATATGAATGACTGATGAGATCCTCAACCAATGTTCATTTTAGACAATTATTGCTGTATATGGACCTAAATCTGTTAGACATTGCTAATATAAAGAACTGGACACTAAGGAATTCAATTGTACGACTATGGTTGATACACGCGGTCTGGATGTATAACTTGTATTTACATTATGGGAGAGAGGGTGAGACAACCAACATCAGGAGTTGGCGCGCTCACTTGCAAGCGCAGATATATCATGAGAATTATATATAAGCACTAGATAAGTTACCGGAGAAGTCTAGCGTCACACACATCGTGCGATTTGCCACGCTATATTACTTATAATTGTCTAACAATCGATCAATCACCATTACGTTGGAGTCAATTAGCAAGTTCCTTAAATGAAAAACGAGAACTTTCAGAGCGAGTACTAACCATTGACTATATTTAGATTTAGATACTTATAATTCTATAATTGATAAGACCGAATGAATTTATTTATCGACTACATATGATAAGCAACAAAGCACGAGTACTTACAATATAAAGAGTACGAAAATATAAGAAGCGATGATATAGATTATTTGAACACTAATAATCTTTAATTTAAAATCATAGGTCAGAGAGTATGGACAGACACGATCTAATATGTATTACAATTAACCAGCAGTAATATATTATATGAGGTGTGAGATGTACAAATCAGAAAATCACAAATTACTGAAACAGTGGGAAGTGCACCAGTAAGATGTGTAACGTTGATCATGTTCATGAGTCAGATTTGTAATACATAACTATGTGTTCACAAGTGTTTCAAGTTCTACGAGGATAATTCACTACAACAGAGAAAAATATGTTCAGAAGTAACACACGAGTATATCATTAGACCAATTGAGAAAATCGGATTCATCTAATCTAGTGAAGCGCTTTCGTGCCGTAGAAGATTATGAACTTAAATGATTATATGCAGGAATAAAGTCTTGTAGATTTCATTCTTAAATGATTTTGTACTTTAAGGTGAGAATACATGATTTTACTGTGAGGTACTATTTGCTTACATAACGTAAGCAATGATGTCAGATGACAATAATTGTCGAAATGGCCGACAAGGAATAACTCCTCGCCAATAAAGCCATAATGTAGCGTTATTATATCTATATCTAGAATTGAATGAAATAAAGTTGAATAACTTTATCAGAATAATTTAACGAGACCAATAATAGAGTACTGATTATGAACAGGAGTAGAGCGGGTAATTGGAATGCGATAACTTTGGTATGAATATATATTACACAATCTATATATATAACTCGCAATAATAATTGGATGCAATAAAGAAATAAAAAAATAAAAATGGTGAAATCGGCCGTCCCCGGGATCGAACCTGGGTCTAGGCCACACCCTTTCGCGCATTTAGCCAACCGCGCTAAATGCCTAGTGTTGTGAAAGTTCTCTTATGATTAAATATAAACATATGTACAACAAATTCCTTAATTCACGCATATATTGTAAGTTCATATGAATTTTTTTTCCTAAACAAAATTTCTCGAGGAAGGGAAAACAAATGAGAAGATTTAACTACAAGCTGTTTAATTAATTAAACTTGAACAAAAGTAGGAATTTTATTTGATCGAACATAGCAAGCCAATACTACAAACATTAATAATACATTCGTTCTCAACTGGAACATACACTGGACTAAGTGGCTCGGTGTGGCTTGGCTAACTCTTGCTCAATCTGCCTTAAGAAGTTGGTATTACTGGGATCCTTGGAACAAATCTTCCAAATGTTTGTTAAGAAATGAGTAGAAGCCTTATTGATCTCGCTTAAACGAAAGAACTTCTCATCCCCATCCTCTGAAGTGTAGAAGATCCCAGCAGGCCTACTTAAGACCCTTCCTTCCACAAACACTATGCCCTTTGGAAGCTGAAGATTTAACAAGGCATCATCGTCAGCTGGTGGAAGCATATCGGGAGCGGATGATGAGGCGCCAACAGTTCTTAGTCTTTTCATGGGTCTTTGAGAAAGTAGAGGATTGCTACTTTCGTCGCCTCTAAGAGTAGTGTCTTCTTCTCCCATAGTTTCCTGTAGATATTTCCTTAGACTTACTTCACCTTTAGCCATTTTGGCATACCACTCAGCTTCTCTTTTACTAGCAAGTTCTAATATGTTGACATGTTGACTTGCTGGTGTTTGCACCTCAAAACCTGTTTCTCCTGCTTCTGCAAGCAGTAGTTCCTTAGCTAACTTCAGAGAAGCCTCTTCCTCCATCGCTTGTATTTTCTGACGTTCTATAATCTCTTTGAGGATCACGTCTTGAGAACTACTTCGGAGTGTTTCAAAATTTTCATGAAATATAACAGGAGAAGGTGATGACATAGGTCCTCGCCAATAAAGCCCATAATGTAGCGTTATCATATCTATATCTAGAATTGAATGAAATAAAGTTGAATAACTTTATCAGAATAATTTAACGAGACCAATAATAGAGTACTGATTATGAACAGGAGTAGAGCGGGTAATTGGAATGCGATAACTTTGGTATGAATATATATTACACAATCTATATATATATATCTCGCAATAGTAATTGGATGCAATAAAGAAATAAAAATAAAATATATATATATATATATATATATATATGTATATATATATAACTAAATATGTAGTAAATTTTTAGGATTATATATATATATATATATATATATATATATATATATATATATATATATATATATATATATATATATATATATATATATATATATATATATATATATATATATATATATATATATATATATATATATATATATATATATATATATATATATATATATATATATATATATATATATATATATATATATATATATATATATATATATATATATATATATATATATATATATATATATATATATATATATATATATATATATATATATATATATATATATATATATATATATATATATATATATATATATATATATATATATATATATATATATATATATATATATATATATATATATATATATATATATATATATATATATATATATATATATATATATATATATATATATATATATATATATATATATATATATATATATATATATATATATATATATATATATATATATATATATATATATATATATATATATATATATATATATATATATATATATATATATATATATATATATATATATATATATATATATATATATATATATATATATATATATATATATATATATATATATATATATATATATATATATATATATATATATATATATATATATATATATATATATATATATATATATATATATATATATATATATATATATATATATATATATATATATATATATATATATATATATATATATATATATATATATATATATATATATATATATATATATATATATATATATATATATATATATATATATATATATATATATATATATATATATATATATATATATATATATATATATATATATATATATATATATATATATATATATATATATATATATATATATATATATATATATATATATATATATATATATATATATATATATATATATATATATATATATATATATATATATATATATATATATATATATATATATATATATATATATATATATATATATATATATATATATATATATATATATATATATATATATATATATATATATATATATATATATATATATATATATATATATATATATATATATATATATATATATATATATATATATATATATATATATATATATATATATATATATATATATATATATATATATATATATATATATATATATATATATATATATATATATATATATATATATATATATATATATATATATATATATATATATATATATATATATATATATATATATATATATATATATATATATATATATATATATATATATATATATATATATATATATATATATATATATATATATATATATATATATATATATATATATATATATATATATATATATATATATATATATATATATATATATATATATATATATATATATATATATATATATATATATATATATATATATATATATATATATATATATATATATATATATATATATATATATATATATATATATATATATATATATATATATATATATATATATATATATATATATATATATATATATATATATATATATATATATATATATATATATATATATATATATATATATATATATATATATATATATATATATATGTATATAAATACAGAAATTTTAATCATTGCTACTGTAAATTATATACTACCGAATTATATATATATATTTTTTAAGATAAAATTTCTAAACTTTATCATCCCTTTAACCAAGGTTGAAAGGAGCTGAACAGTTTACTCAAAAGTAGTGTCTTCTTCTCCCATAGTTTCCTGTAGATATTTCCTTAGACTTACTTCACCTTTAGCCATTTTGGCATACCACTCAGCTTCTCTTTTACTAGCAAGTTCTAATATGTTGACATGTTGACTTGCTGGTGTTTGCACCTCAAAACCTGTTTCTCCTGCTTCTGCAAGCAGTAGTTCCTTAGCTAACTTCAGAGAAGCCTCTTCCTCCATCGCTTGTATTTTCTGACGTTCTATAATCTCTTTGAGGATCACGTCTTGAGAACTACTTCGGAGTGTTTCAAAATTTTCATGAAATATAACAGGAGAAGGTGATGACATAGGTCCCTTTCCCTTGAAAACAGTTGAGTCAACTGTTGCTTCAACTTCTTCAGATTGTGAGAAATCAGCAAGTTGATACAACAACCCTTTAATTTCTCTAATTTCTGCTTCAAGTTTTGTTTGTTTATCGATAGACTTTCTCAATAGTGCTCTATCAGCTGCTAGGAGAAAAGGAGTGCTATAGTGTATTTGGTCAATTTGGAAAGTAAGAGACTTAAACGAGGTGGTTTGTTCAGTAGCAAGTGATACTATAGTACTGTTAAGTTGTTCAATTTGCGTTGACAAAAGCTCGATTGAATGTTCAAGTGCAATAAATGTGTAAGTGGCCATGGCTTAGTTGAGAAAGAACGATGGTTGATTTGGATGTGTGGAAATATAGTTTCACACAAAGGAAAATATAAAAGAGAGAAGGAAATTTCAGAATGCCTATTATCTTTAAAAGTGCCTTTCTTATATAAAGAATGAAAGACGAAGTGTGACCTTGGAAAACGGACAGGTGTCCATAAACTACAGAAATTTTAATCATTGCTACTGTAATTAGTAACTACCGAATTATATATATATATATATTTATTTTATATATATATATATTACTAATTATATATATATATTTTTTAAGATAAAATTTCTAAACTTTATCATCCCTTTAACCAAGGTTGAAAGGAGCTGAACAGTTTACTCAAAAGCGTATGCTATGTCGAGAAAATCCTCAACTAAATTAATAGCTTAATGAATAAACCGTCTTCCACACATCACTATTTTTCTTCACTGCTTCTTTTTCGAGAACCATATCAATTGCTAATTCATCTTTTTGAACCCTAGATGAATTTTTGATCTAAACTATTGTTTCAGGAGTGATCTAGGTAATATTTGTTTCTTTGACCCATGGATCGCCTTTAATGATTGAATTTAAGAAAATGAGACAAATGTTATCAACAAAAATATGTCGACTTTTCCAACTGAATAACAGTAGTGTCTTGGTAAAAGAACTTCAAATTTGAAAATAAGAATTATTTGAAAGGCTAAAATTATGATGGGCGATCAACGATTAAAATAGACAAATGAACTTGGTATAAAAATCTATCAAGACAAATATGGGAAATTCTTTTAACTGGGGAATTTCCCTAATCGACAACAATCCCCAAAAGAGAGCGAAGAAAGTTGTATTTCATTATTCGTACAATACAAGTGAAACTTGTTACATTATTTAAGTGGAAATACAACAATTAGGGATACAACATATTTAAAAACCATACAAAGAAACCCAGGTGGTGACAAACAGTAAGGGAACCACGCCAAGAACGAACGCGACTAACCACTGAATAGCCTCATCCAATGGAAGTTGAGCCACAGTAATTAACCACGCTATGATAATAATGTAGATTACGATTAGGAAAGGATTCAACATTTTCGATATTAGGTTTTGGGTTTTGGTTAGATTCTGAAGAAAGGAAAATGTTAAGTTGATATGGCATGGAGAAAAGTATGCTAAGGTATTATTATATAGTCTAAAAAGGAGCCGTTTCTAACGGTCAAATATAGAAGATAAAGTGAATTTGAATTTTGTAAAGTGTTTTAGTCAGACTTACCTATGTCTAGACGAATCGGTTATGCCATACTATAAGTGTATAAGTGGTCTATACTATATGAGTATAAGTATATATTTTTAAATTACTAGATACGGTCTAGATTTCGAGGTCGAAATCCTTTTAACTGGGGAATAATGTAACAATTGTCATTTTTGGCCCACTAATTGTTGGAAATAATGAAAACAAACTTTTTGAATTTATATTGCCGATATGATTTTGTTCACATCTTGTTCATATTATTGAGCCGAATGAAATATGAGGTTGGATTCCATGTCCTGTGATTGGGCTACAGTGATTAGACATTATTTGGAGGAAACGTATATAAGAAACTTTAGTATAATGTACAGTTTCAGACAGTGTCGGTGGATAAATAATAATGGTACAAATAAGATCACATTTAAACTTTGACAATATAACGTCAACTATTTAGATTAAATCACGGATTAAACATTTAGCAAACAATGATTATTACATCGACATAAATACAAATAATTATATCCGTGATTATCGGTTGGCACATGTTACTGTTCTGACAAAGAACAAATAATTAGTTTTTGTTTTGATTCTTTTTCTTCTTGCTCGTGATTCTTTGTTGGGCAGATTTTCTCTTCTCTTTTTCTTTTGGTTGCTTCCGTTTATTTCCTCCTCGTGATGCAACAGAAAGAAAACATCTTTCAAAAATCTATCTTATTATATATATATATGAACACATACAAACACATAAAGTAATATATTTATAAAATAACATCTTTCAAAATCTATCTTATTATATATATATATGAACACATACAAACACATAAAGATATTATTTTGGCCAAATTTTCTTCAAATCTCTTTGTCTCCTCCTGCCGACACTATGCGAGTAGTATATTATATGTTTCTTTTCCTTTTGATCTCTAGCTCGTCGACAGCCCTTTGTAATACTATATATATAGATATAGAATGTATATAAGATATATATATATATATGAACACATACAAACACATAAAGATATTATTTTGGCCAAATTTTCTTCAAATCTCTTTGTCTCCTCCTGCCGACACTATGCGAGTAGTATATTATATGTTTCTTTTCCTTTTGATCTCTAGCTCGTCGACAGCCCTTTGTAATACTATATATATAGATATAGAATGTATAAGATCATCACCACCTTTCTCATATTCATTTCTCTCCCTCGGCTCACACCATCACCGGCCATCATCACCTTATGATTCACGGCCACCATTAAAAACTAGCCATCGATCACGACCAGCACCTGCAACAGCTACTGCTGTTCTTGCGCGGCTGCTGCTACTCGTTGATGATGATCACGACCATCTTCAACCCACAGCACCACGCACTGTTTCTGTTACTTGTTATTCGCAGCCAAACTGGTTGCTGCCATGTTACTGATGCCGTTCGAAACCTTCAAGAACCACCAGAATATTGCTGCTGTCCTTAATGTGCTGCTGCTACTCGTTGATGATGATCACGACCATCTTCAACCCACAGCACCACGCACTGTTTCTGTTACTTGTTATTCGCAGCCAAACTGGTTGCTGCCATGTTACTGATGCCGTTCGAAACCTTCAAGAACCACCAGAATATTGCTGCTGTCCTTAATGCTGCTGCTGCTACTCGTTGATGATGATCACGACCATCTTCAACCCACAGCACCACGCACTGTTTCTGTTACTTGTTATTCGCAGCCAAACTGGTTGCTGCCATGTTACTGATGCCGTTCGAAACCTTCAAGAACCACCAGAATATTGCTGCTGTCCTTAATGCTGCTGCTGCTAGGAAACCACCATCACCATTGTTACTATTCATCATCATCTTCATTCGGCCACCACCTTAAAACCTCAAACACCACGTAATACTACTACTACTCCTGCTGCTGTTTTGTTTTGTTGCTACTACTGTTTGATCAACCTCTCACCACACCATATATATACATGCATACGTTATATATATGTATATATACATACGCGATATATATATATATATATATACATATATATACATGCATACGCTATATATATGTATATATACATACGCGATATATATATATATATGTATATACTTCCTTCGCGTTGTCGAGAACCACTATGCATCATCACCAATAGATGTTAAGAATGTCAAAAGGAATCACCCGAGTGCATGTAAGGTCTTTCTAAGTATACCCATGTTCATATGTTTGAAGACAAACGATAGAAACATTTTCTTTGATCGTTTCTAGATCGCCGTCAAAGAACCACCGTGAGCCACCACCATGTAACTACACCCACGAGCTGTAACAACCTGTTAACATCATCATCACCAACAGGAACCGTAATTGAAAGCCAAGAAGGAAAGAAAGAAAAGAACGGTTTTGGGAAAACTTTAGATTCATGTTACGTAAAAGTTACACGTTAGTTTTCAATTCTGAAAGTTGCTGGGAGTTCGTTATTGATTCCTCTAGTTGTGTGGTGAGTTTCGTTACAATCGGTGATCGTTTATTTTTGGAAGATTTTGTTAGTTTATAAGTTCTCGTAAGGTTTTCGGGTTAGATTTAAGGAAAATGGTTAAGACTTCCAAGTTGTTATTATAGTTATATGGATAGACTGGGGTACATAGAATTTAGACAAGAAAACGGATTCGTTGAATCTCGTTTCGTTTACAAGTTATTCGCACCGCGAAATGCCCTGTGGAAGCATTTTACATAGTTTTATTAACATAAAACGTCAACTGGGTCTTGATACGAAGCAGCCAGAATCATCATTTAAACAGGTTATTTATCACTTATAAGTTTCCTATATTGAATTAGAAACAAGAAATACAAAGTTGTAATCTGACCGTTAAGACCATTAGATTTTCTGACAGTTTCAGTCCTAAACCGTTAGATTTTCTGACAGTTTCAGTCCTAAACCGTTAGATTTTCTGACAGTTTCAGTCCTAAACCGTTAGATTTTCTGACAGTTTCAGTCCTAAACCGTTAGATTTTCTGACAGTTTCAGTCCTAAACCGTTAGATTTTCTGACAGTTTCAGTCCTAAACCGTTAGATTTTCTGACAGTTTCAGTCCTAAACCGTTAGATTTTCTGACAGTTTCAGTCCTAAACCGTTAGATTTTCTGACAGTTTCAGTCCTAAACCGTTAGATTTTCTGACAGTTTCAGTCCTAAACCGTTAGATTTTCTGACAGTTTCAGTCCTAAACCGTTAGATTTTCTGACAGTTTCAGTCCTAAACCGTTAGATTTTCTGACAGTTTCAGTCCTAAACCGTTAGATTTTCTGACAGTTTCAGTCCTAAACCGTTAGATTTTCTGACAGTTTCAGTCCTAAACCGTTAGATTTTCTGACAGTTTCAGTCCTAAACCGTTAGATTTTCTGACAGTTTCAGTCCTAAACCGTTAGATTTTCTGACAGTTTCAGTCCTAAACCGTTAGATTTTCTGACAGTTTCAGTCCTAAACCGTTAGATTTTCTGACAGTTTCAGTCCTAAACCGTTAGATTTTCTGACAGTTTCAGTCCTAAACCGTTAGATTTTCTGACAGTTTCAGTCCTAAACCGTTAGATTTTCTGACAGTTTCAGTCCTAAACCGTTAGATTTTCTGACAGTTTCAGTCCTAAACCGTTAGATTTTCTGACAGTTTCAGTCCTAAACCGTTAGATTTTCTGACAGTTTCAGTCCTAAACCGTTAGATTTTCTGACAGTTTCAGTCCTAAACCGTTAGATTTTCTGACAGTTTCAGTCCTAAACCGTTAGATTTTCTGACAGTTTCAGTCCTAAACCGTTAGATTTCTGACAGTTTCAGTCCTAAACCGTTAGATTTTCTGACAGTTTCAGTCCTAAACCGTTAGATTTTCTGACAGTTTCAGTCCTAAACCGTTAGATTTTCTGACAGTTTCAGTCCTAAACCGTTAGATTTTCTGACAGTTTCAGTCCTAAACCGTTAGATTTTCTGACAGTTTCAGTCCTAAACCGTTAGATTTTCTGACAGTTTCAGTCCTAAACCGTTAGATTTTCTGACAGTTTCAGTCCTAAACCGTTAGATTTTCTGACAGTTTCAGTCCTAAACCGTTAGATTTTCTGACAGTTTCAGTCCTAAACCGTTAGATTTTCTGACAGTTTCAGTCCTAAACCGTTAGATTTTCTGACAGTTTCAGTCCTAAACCGTTAGATTTTCTGACAGTTTCAGTCCTAAACCGTTAGATTTTCTGACAGTTTCAGTCCTAAACCGTTAGATTTTCTGACAGTTTCAGTCCTAAACCGTTAGATTTTCTGACAGTTTCAGTCCTAAACCGTTAGATTTTCTGACAGTTTCAGTCCTAAACCGTTAGATTTTCTGACAGTTTCAGTCCTAAACCGTTAGATTTTCTGACAGTTTCAGTCCTAAACCGTTAGATTTTCTGACAGTTTCAGTCCTAAACCGTTAGATTTTCTGACAGTTTCAGTCCTAAACCGTTAGATTTTCTGACAGTTTCAGTCCTAAACCGTTAGATTTTCTGACAGTTTCAGTCCTAAACCGTTAGATTTTCTGACAGTTTCAGTCCTGAACCGTTAGATTTTCTGAAAGTTTCAGTCCTAAACCGTTAAATTTTCTGACAGTTTCAGTCCTAAACCGCTAGATTTTCTGACAGTTTCAGTCCTAAACCGTTAGATTTTCTGATAGTTTCAGTCCTAAACCGTTAAACTGTTTTCTACAGTTTCAGTCCTAAACCGTTAGATTTAGTTTCAAGTCCTATGTTTTCATATAGTTTGACACTACATAATTTCCATGTCGTGCTGTGCTTTTCTAAGTGATACCCCATGATTCCGCCATGTTGGGGTGTTACACCATCAACCTGCATACTTCCCTTGTGTTGATACCAGTGGGAAGCTCAATTGGCAGCTCATTCTGGTCTAAATAGTCTAACTGTAGAACAGACCTGAACAGATTTGCAGTGAAACCAAGGGATCTGGTACCTCCCTTGAGAGTATAGTTGATCGATGAAGTTTCATCGTCATATGTTGCTGTGTACCAGAATTCACACAAATATTCATGGTACATTCTTCCAGGATTCAATGTTAATGCACCATATAATGGACAAGCGAGGAAGAACGAGTTTAATCTCCCAATAATCGATTGGGCATCATGAACACTGGACAGAGAGAGTCTTGCCATCCAGTTATTCATATTTATTCTTATGGCACTTGCCTCAAGATTAATATGAGGTGCCCTTACAAAATTTTCCGAAGGAGCAAATTCGTTGGCAAGCAAATTTCTAAGAGATCTTGACTGTCTAGGTGCCATTTATGAGAATAGATGAAAATGAAATTGAATATTTAAGGTTATGATGAAGATTTGATGAAAGAATTGAATGAAAATGGAGTAAATAAGAGAGATAAATATGATTGGAAATTGAATGAAGAAAGAAATTAATGAAGGAATTTGAAAGATTTGGGATTTATGTTCGAAGTAAATGCTATTGAAATTGAAAGTGGGTATATATAGGAGAAGGAATGTGGAACTCAAACGGTTTATTTGAAATTATCAAATAACATTTTTGATCGGGTTCTGAGATCCGCATTAATTACATCACATCACACATAAATGCATGACGGTTTACAGCCCACAAACAGTAACAACTTGTACTTTTTGTTTTCCCAAAGTAAAAATACCATCATTACGTTGAAAAAGTTTACATGCCACATAGGATTAAGATATTTTGAAAAAGATTTGCTTACGTGGCACACACAAAGACCAAGTATTTAGAAAATATTATGACATATTTCAGTGCATCTGGAGGTTGACTGGACCTACCAGTATCACTGGTGGATTAGTCCAGTGACGCATGTACTGATGGTACACTGGAGGGACACTCCAGTAAAGTACCAGTGAAAACCATTTTTGAAAGACTGGTAACCTCAAACGTGCACGTCAACTAATACAGACAAATGAGAGGGACACATTTACAAGAAGACATAAGTCAACTCAAACACGCACTTCAACCTGTCCAGTTACCAGTGAGAGGGACACATTTACAAAGCACCAGTAATATTTTCTGAAGAGTTTGTCCAGTGAAAAAATAAATTCCCCTTGAACTTAAAACATTTTTAATAGAAAATATTTTTCAAGTCTTTCCCTGGAATGTTGCTCCAGAAATCTAATAATGCAAAGATAGTACACAAAGGCGTTCAATATCTGAGCAGTCACCAGATTTAAGGATTTAACATTCCCAACTCACCAACAAGATATTCAAAAGTTTTGACATCCAGAGGTTTGGTAAAAATGTCAGCGAGTTGTTTGTCAGTGGGAATAAAATGGAGTTCAATGTTGTTTTTCATAATATGATCACGAATGAAGTGATACCTTAGATCAATGTGCTTTGTTCTGGAGTGCATGACTGGATTGTTTGAGATAGCGATGGCACTGGTATTATCACAAAAGATTGGAGTCTTTGAATATTTAATACCATAATCAAGCAACTGGTTCTTCATCTAGAGTATCTAAGCACAACAACTGGCTGCAGACACGTATTCAGCTTCAGCAGTGGACAATGAAACTGAAGTTTGCTTCTTACTGGTCCAGCTGACCAGTTTGCCACCTAGGACATGACATCCACCAGTTGTGGATTTCCTATCTATCTTACAACCTGCATGATCTGAATCTGAATAACCCATTAGATCCATGCCTGAGCCTTTGGGGTACCAAAGACCTAGACTGGGGACACCTTTAAGGTACTTCAGTATGCGCTTTACAGCAAGCATATGAGATTCCTTTGGATTAGACTGATATCTGGCAGATAAACATGTTGAAAACATAATATCTGGTCTACTGGCAGTTAAATACATCAGTGAACCAACCATGCCTCTATAGACAGTGGTGTTCACTGGTTTACCATCTGGATCGGAGTCCAGTGTTAGTGGTGCAAAAATTGGAGTTGGTTTAGATGGTGAAGAGTTCATATCATATTTCTTTAAAAGATCTCTAACATATTTCTCCTGATTAATAAAAATGCCATCTTTGTTTTATTTAATCTGGAGTCCAAGAAAATATGTTAATTCACCCATCAGACTCATTTCATATTCAGTGGACATGATTTTTGAAAATTTCTTGCACATGTTTTCATCAGTAGACCCAAAAATGATATCATCAACATAAATTGTACCATTAACAGATTACCTTTCTCATGAAGAATGAATAAGGTATTGTCAATTGCACCTCGTTTAAAACCATTTTTCAACAAATGTTTAGTCAGAGTGTCATACCAGGCACGTGGGGCTTGTCTGAGGCCATATAGCGCTTTGTCCAGACGATATACTCAATGTGGATGCTTTTCATCAACGAAACCTGGAGGTTGTCTGACATAAACTTCTTCTTCAAGCTTTCCATTCAAGAAAGCACTCTTTACATCCATCTGGTAGACCTTGAACTGATGATTAGCAGCGAATGCTAAGAAAATTCTGATCGCTTCAAGTCTAGCCACTGGAGCAAATGATTCATCAAAGTCGACATCTGACTGGCAGTAGCCTTGTGCTACCAGTCTGGCCTTGTTTCTGATTACGTGGCCATCTTCATCTATTTTGTTTCTGAAGACCCATCTTGTTCCAATTGGTTCTTTCTTTCCAACTGGGAAAGGAACCAGATACCAGACCTTGTTCCTTTCAAACTGGTGAAGCTCTTCTTGCATAGCAGTCACCCAGCTTGGATCTTCCATAGCCTCATCAATCTTCTTTGGTTCCATCAAAGATAGAAAACTTACGTATAAGCATTGATTACTGGAGGCTCTTCTGGTCTGAACTCCACGACTGGAGTCACCTATGATCTGATCAATAGGGTGAGCTTTTGTCCATCTGGAGTACTGACCAGGATTGTTACAGACAACAATATCAGTGCAAGAATTCAGTTGAGTCTCCTCTGGAGTTGCTTCTGGAGGAGGATCTTTCCAGATTACTTCAGTATCTTCATCTGAGTCATTTAAATCATGATTTGCATCATGAAATTCTTCATTTGAAGGCATTTCCTGGAGTACTGGTTCAGTTTGAAATTCTTCATAATAAGACATTTCTGGTCTATTCTCAACTGACACTGATACTGGGGGAGTAGTACGCACATCTGAACCAATATTAATTTCAGAGGGTAGTTTGAAATCAATAGAAGGATAGAATGGAGTACTACTGGAGAGTTTCTTTTTCTGAACAGGTTCCAGATCAGGATGACTGGAAACTGTGTCTGGTGAATCTTCAATTTTGTCGTTTATTGGATCAGATTCACAAAAGACAATTGGAGTTACTGGGGAGTGTCAAGGGCTGGCTTCTTGTTGATTGCAGCATTTCATTCATCAAATGTGACATGAATTGACTCATGGACCTTCTCCAGTCTCTTGTTGTAGACTCTGAAGGCCTTGCGAATGGCTGAATAGCCTAAGATATACCCTTCATCAGCTTTGGCATCAAATTTGCCTAGCTGACTGGAGTCGTTCAGGATGTAAACTGGACATCCAAAAACGTGAAAATAACCAATATTTGGTTTTCTATTTCTTAAGACTTCATAGGCTGTCTTTTTGTGTCTTTTGATGTACACTGATCGATTCTGGGTGTGGCAAGCAGTTGCAATTGCTTCCGCCCAGAAACTGGTAGACAGTCCAGATTCAGCAAACATACTCCTGGCAACTTCTATCAGCGTTCGATTCTTCCTTTCCACCACTCCATTTTGTTCTGGAGAGCGGGCTGATGAGAAATTCTGGGAGATGCCAGTGTCAGTACAGAATGACTCCAGAGTTGCATTCTGGAATTCTATTCCATTGTCACTTCTTAACTGACACACTTTTCGACTGTACTTGAGCTCAATTTGCTTGATAAGACTGATGATTTCAGCAGCAGCTTCACCTTTAGACCTTAGAAAGATCACCCAACAATATCTGGAGAATTCATCTACGATCACCAGGGTGTATCTTTTACCAGCACGAGTCTGAACGTTCACTGGACCAAAGAGGTCCATATGAAGCATATGAAGAGGTTCAGAAATGCTGAAATTCTGTCTGGTCTTGAAACTGGTACGTTTTTGCTTACCCATCTCACATCCTGGACATGGTCTTTCCTTTTTGAAGGAAACTGAAGGTATCCCATCTGCAAGTTGTTTTCTGGACAACTTGTTAATGTTTTTGAAATTTAAATGGGATAACCTTTTGTGCCATAACCAGTTTGTGTCTTCATCAGCTTGAGTATAGAAACACTGCTCTGAAGGAGAGCTTTCCATATCCATCACGTACACATTCCCTTTTTTGGGAGCAATCAACACTACCTTCCAGTCCTTGTTGAATACGATGCCCTGAGCAACATTGAATAAGACTTGATAGCCATCGTCACACAGTTGACTTACACTGATCAAGTTATATTTCAAACCATTCACAAATGCAACACATGTAAACTTGACTTGTGTAACACCCCAACATGGCGGAATCATGGGGTATCACTTAGAAAAGCACAGCATGACATGGGAATTATGTAGAGTCAAACTATATGCATTCAATAGATTGAAACAATCCACAAGCTCATTACAATAATCAACATTCATCAAAATACACAATCAATCCATACTTAAAAAAAAATGTTCAAACGATAGTAGTTGATCCTAAGCATAACCCGTTAAAGGGAAATAAGGATCACGGATCCAGAAAGTCCAAAGATAGTCCAAACCCTAGCAATGCAAGCATCTATTCATCCATTCTGTCTCTGATTAACTTGGTTACCTGAAAAGTGTACTAAAGAGCGTCAACATAAAGTTGGTGAGTTCGTAGGGACAAGTAACAAGGTATAACCGTGTCGGATAACAACCGTTAATAATAAGTGAGGATTAGGAGAACTAATCACATCCAAGGATAACCTATAAGGTTTCACATTATCACAATTCAATACAAGTCAACATTCAATAATAACGATTCCATATAACGTTCAACAACATTCCATAACAATCAATAACAATCAACAACGATGCGGCTTACATAGTTAATAATTAACAATGCGCTAACGGTGCGACTTATATAATAAGTAATGCGCTAACGGTGCGACTTATATAATAAGTAATGCGCTAACATGTCCATAACAACAATTCAATCATACAATCAATCAAATCAACAATCAACAGTTAAACAAACATGTACACTTTTCAGCCCGAATCTCAATTGAGTATGGAGGGTTTACGAAACTCACCTTATTGTTGATAGTTCAACAGCAAAATAGAAGAGATTGATGTAGTTAACGATGACGAGCGAGTCAACTGGCCACGTTACGTATTCCCTAATTTCAATGTGAATTGATTTATATTCGTGCTAAATTCCAAATATAGATATACAACTATAAGGTTACCTTATTAATACGCTTGTCAACGTAATTTATGTTATAAAAGTTTAAGGGACTAATTTGTCATTTTTGAAACTTGAGGGACTAAATTGTCATTCTTGAAACTTGAGGGACTAAATTGTCAAATGTCCAAAGTATAAGGACAAAAAATGATACCTTTGAAACTGTAGGGTAAAAATGTAACTTTCCGTAGGATATATGTACTTTAAATAGTAAGATTAATACGAAGAATGTATTAATTTAGTAACGAAGAGATACTTTAAATAGTATGTATTATAATCAACACAAAATGTATGATTACAATGGAAGAGATACCTTAAATGGCAGGAAAAACCAGCATTTTATTTCCAAGTTGTGTTAGGGTTGGCCTTGGATCGTGAAGAATACCGGGGCGAATTAAGTTGCTTAGTGAATGCTTATGCAAACTTTTCGCGAACTACCTTCCATTCCTCCAGCATAAGCCAAAGAGGCCCAAGGTGCAATCACTTTCGGAAACATTGTGCGGTTAAAAGCGTATCAAGGATATATTCTATCCATAAATCAAACAATTCAAAAATACGAAATAATTCACAGATGGTGAATAGTAATTATATGAATTAGGATAGTTAGGTATATAACTATGCCCTTGTTTATATACCATAATAAGTATTTAAAATGATTTAATAAAAGTTTTACGATTTCTCATACTTTCGCTAATAATTCATTTTTCGCAATAGTAACAATATTTCAATATTCATATATAAAAGCGATAGTTACCGTATTTAAATGCAATTATGTATCAATTGAGTAAAAATTAAGTTGACAAGCATTTCAATACATAACATATAGTCATATAATCATAAAGCAAAGTATAGTAAGGTTTCATAGAAACACTTACAAGTATGGAAATATTATGAGTTCTAAGATCAAAGTAACGATATAGGGATGAGCTCCAAAGAAGATCTTGAGAGAATCGACTATAACTTGGATTTGTAAACTTGATGAATATGGAATAATCCTAACTCCATGTGGCCATTATAACTAGGCTTTGATAAGTTCTTGAAAGAATTTGCAATAACAACGTCGTGTTTACAATTTCGAAACCAACGAATTCAAAACAACTTTGGTTGAATCGAAAGCTTGGGATGATGAAAGGTTGTGTAAGATATGCTTGAACTTGAACAAGTATGGATCTCTCCCTCCCACCAATCTCCCATCCTTATTTCTTCCACTTTCTTTATTTTCTTCTCCTCACCTTTCTCTCTCTTCTTTTTTCCTATTCTTTTTTTTTCATTCTCTCTCCTTTTTCTCTTTTCTTTCTTCTCTATCTCTTACTCCCTCTCTCTTTCCTTTTTTTCTTTTTCTCTTCTTTTTTCTTATCTTTTCTCCTTCTTTCTCTGCTTCTATTTCTCTCTCTTTTATTATCTCTATAGCTCATACCTCCATAGCTCACTTATTTTGCCAGTTCCATCCCCAGAGTTAGACTGGTCTCAGCGCTTGCCAGTATGCTTGCTCAGTTTTATTATAAGGTCTTCTAGTATTACTACATCCTTTATGCCTTCACGACATATCCTCTCCCTACCACTTAACGGCTTTGGTCATCCTAAAGGCCTTAATCCTGTCATCTCTGATGTAAATTGTTTCGTCCAGTGTTTAGAGAGCTATTTCAACCTGACTTGTCAATTTCAAAGTTTTAATGCAAGATTAAACTTTCTTGAGGGTACTTCATCTGGCCCTAAACAAAATACAAAACCTTTTTCCAAGAAAGACAAATTATTTCTCCAGTTGAGAAAAAGAAAAAGGTTTCAAAACATCAACCCCAGTGGTCTTTTCAACTAAGACCACTGTTGAAGAAAGTGAACTGCATCATCTTAACTCTCCATTATCTTTTTCTTCTGCCTCATGGTTATCTCTCTATATGCGCTGCTGTGGTGGGCTTCAGTGACCATCAGTCGTGTCTCTGGGTATCTTCTTCACTATTTATCTGTGATGCTGTTAGGTCTCTCTCGACTTTCGACACAAGCATGCATATCCTGGTTATCTTGACCTTGTGTCTGCTTGCCAGGTCTACCGATATCATTGTAAGCACCCTACCCTTATCCTTCATTCTTTTCTTCTTCCTCTCTTTTCTCCTTCTTTCATTTCTTTTCCCTCTTTCTTTCCCTCTCTCTTACAACTCCTATTGTGTCAGTGTTTTCATCTATCTTACTGATTGGTATTCCCTCCTATCATCTTCTTGGATCATATTGTCATGGAGTCTTTGGTATGACCTGTAGCCGGGACTACTTGTCGCGTCCCTGACCAATTGCTGACAAGCTTTTATACTTTTGCTCATTTAGCCTTTCTGCTCTCAATTCCTTATTATCGATATGGCCATACTCCTTTATAAATACTAAGTAAAACTTTTGTGCCGTTTCTTTTGCTTGATTATCATGATATTAGTGGTTGTGCCGTGTCATCCTGAGTTACCTGCTACATCGCCTTTGCATCGATCTGTTTTCCTTAACGTGGAAACGAACTTAAAATCACTCGTACATACTATTCTATCCATAGCTTTATAGACTATTCAACTTAGGCATTATGTTAATATACCGAAGTTTAGTTAAACAATGGTCTGGTTAATCCAAGTGTAGTTTAACTAGTCTCCAGGTACTTGCTATATAACCATACTCAAACTGCCTATGGATATTCCCTTAACCTTTAATTCCATACTACCAACACAACTAATAACCTAGCTCATACATGCTTCTGTTATTTTATACTACCTTATCCTCACTATTCAATCATACAGCTCAATGGTTCTTCAATCTCTTAATTGAATTTCACACTTCTATTACTACTTCTTCTCTTCTTATTAATCTCCATCATTCCGATATCTCTCATATCTTGTCTCAAGTTTCACAGATACTTATCCACAATCCTTTCATCATCCCCATAGTCTTTTTCCTGCATTTCATCACCAAAGCCTCGTTTTCGACATTTTGTTTCGCGTCTTTCGCTCAAATTGGAAACTTACTATTCGTTTGTTTGTGCACCATTATCTTCTTTTTCACGACATCCTCTACTCAACGCCTCTGTATCTTATATTCCATATCGGGTGTTATTCGACTACTTCCCCTCTATTCATCCATGTTTTACATAACTCCTCCAAGTCTTCTATTTTTTCTTCTCTAGATCCTTTCTTTTCTCGGACGCCTCTCCATCCTCTCTCTCTATGTTCACTGACTCTAGCACTTATATTACTCTCATATCTGCATGCTTCTATTCGATCTTTTTTACCTAACCTTTGTTTCTTACTATATTCACTCTATACTTGGTCTACCCATCCATGCTCTATTCTATTCTGATTCACTCTTACGCTCAATACTCCTTCTCTTAACTTCTCTATATCACTCTCACATCTGTACTATCCATTATCACCTGCTACATTTACTTATATATTCTTCTCTTCCTCTCTTTTTTTCTCCTCGTCGCTACTATTCTCTTACTCCATCTCTCATCTCTTATGTCCACTATTAATGATATCTACTTGTTACTCATCTGTCGACTATATATTTCATTGATTCCTATCTCATCAGCCTTGGAATATGTACATCTGCACGATTTAAATATACATATTACTCTACTTTAAATCATTTTTATCACTACCTGTATTATGTATATAAACCAAAGCGCCATACTTACGCTATACGCAACTATTCTATTCATATATTTACTACTCCGGAACACTATTCGTATGATGGGAGATATATATTTAGAAGTAGAGATATTTTTCTGTTGATGTGTGGAGTTTGCAATTAGCAATTTGTATTTGATTGAAAACTCATAGCGGTTGTATTTATAGGTAAGTTAAGATTATTTTATCCCCTTGATTAATGCGTCTACTTATGAACCGCCACCAGAATTGTCGAATTAGTAGGATTGCACCTGGTGTTGGCTAACTATGGTTATACCGTTAAGGTATACTAACCTACTGGGGCGGATGAAATTTGATGTGTGGTTGTGAACGAATATTGTTTCCGCAAAAAGATGGGCTTAGTTAACAACCTTGGGCGATTAACTATACGGTGTCAGTTATACCCTAATCCTTAGTTCTATAATTGCATTATGTCTTAAACTTGCTGATTCGTGGCCCCAGAGGTATCTTTCGACTGAAACCCAAGCCAAGTTACCCCGACGTGTATTAATACCGCTGAGGTTCGTATAATCCTTAATGAAAACAGATACATCCAGATAGCAGATAATTACAATATCTTCAACTAGTCCGCAGATTACGACAGGTGATATATTTTTTCCTGCCTCATATTTTATAAGCACCAAAAATACCCGGAAAGCTTGGGTTCTTAATCTCTTCATGAAAATATAAATTTTAATCATATTGGAGGTTGTTTGTTGCCATAATTATCAAATTACATTACTAATATTAATCAAAAATTACGGCTAAATGGCAAATGTTACCGATCCTTCCCCCTCGTTTCAAAGAGATATACCTAATTATAAAACGTCCCGTAAAAATTTGAATTCATAGCTCAGTACTCGTTTAACCTACTCCAGAGTATATGAGTGTAATAAAACTTGCGCTTTTCCATTTACCCTATTTATTAAGAGAATTCTTCACGTTCCCAAGTATAAACACTCTACTGATGCCGACTCCGGCGTCTCTAATGAATCCTGCTCCATCTCACGGTGGCTTGACAAATAACGGTTAATAAATATCTTTTGTTATTTTCTTAAGGCTTTCTAGCTTCCGTCTGAAAACCTCATAGGAGTTCCTCAATTGGTTCTAGGTCCAAAATATCCAAACAATACTTTTTTTCAACTGGCTTTCCTTCAACACGGATCTTTCTACTTTAGTCGAACGATTTGGGAGCCACAGTGAATAGCCTCACAGTGAAGTGTTGGATTTGCTAAACACTTTCGAAGATTACAAACATGAAAAACATTATGAACTCCACTCAATTCTTGAGGAAGTTCTAATCGATATGCAACCGGACCAATACGCTCCAAGATCTTGAACGGGCCAATGTACCGTGGCCCCAACTTGCCACGTTTCACAAAACGAACCACACCTTTCCACGGGGACACTTTCAATAAAACATAATCACCAACTTCAAATTCGAGAGGTCGTCGTCTAACATTAGCATATTTCAATTGTCGTTCTCGGGCCACTCTTAATTTTTCTTTGATTTGTGAGATCACTTTCGTCGTTTCAATAACAATTTCGGGCCCAACGAGTTGGCTTTCACCAACTTCTGCCCAAACTAGCGGTGACCTACAATCTCTCCCATATAATGCTTTAAATGGGGCCATTCCAATGCTAGCATGATAGCTATTATTGTAGGAGAATTCAACCAAAGGAAGATGCACATCCCAATTACCACCAAAATCAATAGCACAAGCTCTTAACATGTCTTCCAATGTTTGAATCGTTCTTTCACTTTGACCATCAGTTTGTGGGTGGAACGCCGTACTTATACCGAGATGAGTACCCATAGATTTCTGGAACGCCTTCCAAAATTTTGAAGTAAATCGGGCATCTCGATCGGATATCACGGAAATCGGCACTCCATGCTTGGATATCACCTCTTTGATGTACAATCGTGCCATGGTGTCAAATTTATCGTCCTCCCGGATGGCTAAGAAGTGAGCCGACTTAGTCAACCGGTCAATTATAACCCAAATAGTGTCCCGACCACTACTCGTCCTAGGTAACTTCGTGATGAAGTCCATAGCAATTTCTTCCCATTTCCACACCGGTGTTACTGGTTGGACTAGTAAACCTGGTGGTTTCTTGTGGTCGGCTTTCACTTGTAAACAAGTGAGGCATTGACTAACATACCTAGCAATGTCCGTCTTCATTCCCGGCCACCAATACAAGTCTCTTAATCCAAAATACATCTTGTCGGAACCTGGGTGAACCGAATAAGCCGACTTATTAGCTTCATCCATCAATTTCAATAGCCATCCTACAAGAATGGGGATCCACAATCGATCAACAAAATACAAACCATTATCATTCTTCCTA
Organism: Erigeron breviscapus; assembly: GCA_034093135.1. NCBI lineage: Eukaryota > Viridiplantae > Streptophyta > Magnoliopsida > Asterales > Asteraceae > Erigeron > Erigeron breviscapus. Next base: position 26,896,324 of record CM067170.1, on the reverse strand, counting down.
TCAAACTGTTCTTCTAGACCGTGTAAAGCTTCATCGGTGAAGTTCCCCGGTCTAGTTGCCAATTCTTGAGCTTCGATAATGGAGTCACAGACACTCCTTAATACAGTGAAGCTCATGGCTTTAACTCGTCTTGGCTTCATACATTCCTTTCGACTCAAAGCATCGGCTACCACATTTGCTTTACCCGGATGATACCGGATAACGCAATCATAATCACTCAACAGCTCAAGCCACCTTCTTTGCCTCATGTTCAGGTCATTTTGAGTGAAAATATGTTGAAGGCTTTTGTGATCGGTATAGATCACGCTCTTGGTGCCATACAAGTAATGTCTCCAACATTTCAAAGCAAATACCACTGCTCCTAATTCTAAGTCATGAGTCGGATAATTCTTCTCATGCACCTTCAATTGTCTTGATGCATATGCTATCACCTTATCCCGTTGCATTAAGACACAACCCAATCCTTGCCGAGATGCATCACAATATACAACAAAATCATCGGCTCCATCGGGCAAGCTCAAGATGGGTGCATCACACAATTTGTCCTTTAACAATTGGAATGCTTGTTCTTGCTTTTCACCCCAATCAAACCTTCTTTCTCGTTGAGTCAACAAAGTCAAAGGTTGGGCGATTTTTGAAAAGCCTTCAATAAATCGTCTATAATAACCCGCCAAACCAAGAAATTGGCGAATTTCGGTTGGTGTTTCGGGGCATCTCCAATTCTTTACTGCTTCAACTTTACTTGGGTCCACATGAATTCCTTCTTTGCTCACTACGTGACCAAGAAACTGGACCTCTTCAAGCCAAAATTCACATTTGGAGAACTTGCATAAAGCTTTTCTTTCCGGAGTAACTCTAAGACTTGTTTCAAATGTTCCAAATGATCTTCTTTGGTCTTGGAATAGATGAGAATGTCATCGATGAAAACAATGACAAATTGGTCCAAGTAGGGCTGACACACTCGGTTCATCAAGTCCATGAACACAGCTGGTGCGTTAGTCAACCCAAAAGGCATCACCGTAAATTCAAAGTGTCCATATCTCGTTCGAAAGGCGGTTTTTGGAATGTCGTCTTCATGAACACGTAATTGATGGTAACCCGACCGCAAATCAATTTTGGAAAAGAAACGAGCACCTTGGAGTTGGTCGAATAAATCATCAATCCTAGGAAGAGGATAACGATTCTTTACCGTTAGTTTGTTCAATTCTCTATAATCGATACACATTCGGAATGTGCCATCTTTCTTTTTAACGAACAAAACCGGTGCGCCCCAAGGAGATTGACTAGGGCGAATGAAACACCTCTCTTGAAGTTCTTTGAGTTGGGCGGCCAACTCTTGTAATTCGGTCATGGCTAAGCGATAGGGTGCTTTGGCCACGGGAGAAGCATTTGGGATAAGATCAATACGAAAATCGAGTTCACGAGATGGAGGCAAACCCGGTAGGTCATCCGGAAATACATCCGCAAAGTCTTTAACTATGGGTACGGTTTTCAATTCAATCTTTGTGATCTTAACACTATATACATTCCCATCCCATTGTTCGGTCGTTTCGCCTTATAACCACTAATTCTTCCCTATTTTCTAACGGAATCCTCACAGTTCGACTACCACAATCAATTACCGCGTTCATGGCCGATAACCAATCCATACCCACAATCACGTCAAAACTACCGATATCAAAAGGCATTAAATCAATGTAAAATGGGTGATCACATAAATCTAACACACAATCACGAACAACTTGACTAATCCTAGACAATCCACCATTTACCATTTCAAGTTCAAAACAATAGGACAACGGGCTAGGATTGGCATCGATCAACGGAATAAAATCATTGGAAATGAGACTATAATCGGCTCCAGAATCAAATAATCGAAGCCTATATTATACAGTTGTACTATTGTGAATTGAGTACATTATGACTGAGTGATTTGAGGAGCGGCGTACCTTGTCCTGTCCGACTATGTAGTGATCACAAACGCCTCGAGCCGAGCATATCACGGCCTAATAGAATTCGCCGCCCTCATGTTGCGCTGACGTGGGGGGTCAGAGGTTGTATTGGGGGCGCATGAGTACGACGTTAGACCCGGACCGGTTGCTGTTGTGTTGTAGATCCTGGTTTCCTCGGGTTGGTATAATGATTCGACGCACCAGTCGTCAGCGCCACCATATTCTGCAGCCAACAATGCCATGTTAGAATGCATCGGTAACACTTCATGGTGGAATCATAATGAACTTTGTCCCAGCCCGGCAAATTTAGAAACGAAGTAGTGAATTAACTGTGTTGGCCAATAAGATGTGGGCACCGGTTGCGGTAGTGGTCTTGGCTACCACATTCATAACAAGAACCCGGAACCATCGGGGGACGTATAGCATTAAGAGGAGCAACATTTAAAGGACCATTTCGGGGGTTAGTTGGACAAAATCTTGAGGTGTGTCCTGTTGGTTACAATGAAAGCTTAACATCTTCCGGTTCTTCTTGTTCATTATTATTTCCCATGGCCGCTTGAATTCGGGCCATAAGATCCGGCATGAGGTCATTTAGAGCTTGTGCGACAACCTCGGCGGTTATCGGGGGATTAGGATTACCCCGACCACCTCTGCCACCACGACCTCCACGACCACCTCTACCTCCACGACCACCTCTACCACCACGTCCACCAACTACTTCTTGTTCAATCGGGTTCTCGGGTTCATTCTGAGGTCCATAGTTAGTGTTAGCTCTCCTGGTTCTAACCATTTTCCTGGACACGTGTGTTAGATCAGCAAGTTAGTTCTCACACGAATAATCAAAATCGTCCGTCAAACATTACATACCTAAATCCTTCTAAATCATTGCATGAATATAGTTATCTCTACAGGGATATTATCATGGAAATAATCTAAGGCTTCAGCAATCGTATAATTTACAATCAACAATACAATCACGAAAACATTCAACACTATATAAAAGGGTCAAGTCATAACAAGGTGGGTAAAGCATAGTTCGAATTTTAACCTCAACATTCAATACATTAAAAGTGTTTGTATACAGGGTGTACCATCGGCTAACCCTCCACACCGTTAATATATTGAATGGATATCAAAACTTGATTCCAATATGTTCTCTAAGTGTTGACCGGGTATGTATACAGGGTGTACCAGCGGCTAACCCTCCACCTAATCAACATTTATTAAACATACCGGGGTAGCTACTATACTCTATCCACAAGGCGCAATCCATGAGATCATTAATTTTGTATGACATAGGATAACTTTCGATTTGTGGATCAGTCGCCTCTACGGTTACCGAATGTTATACTCCATTAATGTCATCGTTTCATTTTGCTTATAGGGGCAAATAATAAATGCTTCTAAAATTCAACACATCAACGTTCATCATAACATTTCAACAATTAACGGTGTATCCCGACACACATCAACGTTCATCATAACATTTCCACAATTAACGGTGTATCCCGACACTATCATATACGTTCATCATAACAATTCTCACATAACAATCAAGTCATCATATTATAAGCAACCTACGAACTCTTTTAAAATGTTTTTATGCATCATACAATTCACGTTGCACACAAAGTTTCCTATCATGCATGCTAATATGAAATGTGGGTGCGATGGCTATAGACTAGGTAAATCCTCCTAGTTCTCTACAACCACGGCTCTGATACCATTCTGTAACACCCCAACATGGCGGAATCATGGGGTATCACTTAGAAAAGCACAGCATGACATGGGAAATTATGTAGAGTCAAACTATATGCATTCAATAGATTGAAACAATCCACAAGCTCATTACAATAATCAACATTCATCAAAATACACACTCAATCCATACTTAAAAGAAAAATTTTCAAACGATAGTAGTTGATCCTAAGCATAACCCGTTAAAGGGAAATAAGGATCACGGATCCAGAAAGTCCAAAGATAGTCCAAACCCTAGCAATGCAAGCATCTATTCATCCATTCTGTCTCTGATTAACTTAGTTACCTGAAAAGTGTACTAAAGAGCGTCAACATAAAGTTGGTGAGTTCGTAGGGACAAGTAACAAGGAATAACCGTGTCGAATAACAACCGTTAACAATAAGTGAGGATTAGGAGAACTAATCACATCCAAGGATAACCTATAAGGTTTCACATTATCACAATTCAATACAATTCAACGTTCAATAATAACGATTCCATATAACGTTCAACAACGTTCCATAACAATCAATAACGATCAACAACGATGCGGCTTACATAGTTAATAATTAACAATGCGCTAACGGTTCGACTTATATAATAAATAATGCGCTAACGGTGCGACTTACATCGTAAAATGCGCTAACATGTCCACATCAACAATTCAATCCATACAATCAATCACGAAAACATTCAACACTATATAAAAGGGTCAAGTCATAACAAGGTGGGTAAAGCATAGTTCGAATTTTAACCTCAACATTCAATACATTAAAAGTGTTTGTATACAGGGTGTACCATCGGCTAACCCTCCACACCGTTAATATATTGAATGGATATCAAAACTTGATTCCAATATGTTCTCTAAGTGTTGACCGGGTATGTATACAGGGTGTACCAGCGGCTAACCCTCCACCTAATCAACATTTATTAAACATACCGGGGTAGCTACTATACTCTATCCACAAGGCGCAATCCATGAGATCATTAATTTTGTATGACATAGGATAACTTTCGATTTGTTGATCAGTCGCCTCTACGGTTACCGAATGTTATACTCCATTAATGTCATCGTTTCATTTTGCCTTATAGGGGCAAATAATAAATGCTTCTAAAATTCAACACATCAACGTTCATCATAACATTTCCACAATTAACGGTGTATTCCGACACTATCATATACGTTCATCATAACAATTCTCACATAACAATCAAGTCATCATATTATAAGCAACCTACGAACTCTTTTAAAACGTTTTTATGCATCATACAATTCACGTTGCACACAAAGTTTCCTATCATGCATGCTAATATGAAATGTGGGTGCGATGGCTATAGACTAGGTAAATCCTCCTAGTTCTCTACAACCACGGCTCTGATACCATTCTGTAACACCCCAACATGGCGGAATCATGGGGTATCACTTAGAAAATCACAGCATGACATGGGAATTATGTAGAGTCAAACTATATGCATTCAATAGATTGAAACAATCTACAAGCTCATTACAATAATCAACATTCATCAAAATACACAATCAATCCATACTTAAAAAAAATGTTCAAACGATAGTAGTTGATCCTAAGCATAACCCGTTAAAGGGAAATAAGGATCACGGATCCAGAAAGTCCAAAGATAGTCCAAACCCTAGCAATGCAAGCATCTATTCATCCATTCTGTCTCTGATTAACTTGGTTACCTGAAAAGTGTACTAAAGAGCGTCAACATAAAGTTGGTGAGTTCGTAGGGACAAGTAACAAGGTATAACCGTGTCGGATAACAACCGTTAACAATAAGTGAGGATTAGGAGAACTAATCACATCCAAGGATAACCTATAAGGTTTCACATTATCACAATTCAATACAAGTCAACATTCAATAATAACGATTCCATATAACGTTCAACAACATTCCATAACAATCAATAACGATCAACAACGATGCGGCTTACATAGTTAATAATTAACAATGCGCTAACGGTGCGACTTATATAATAAGTAATGCGCTAACGGTGCGACTTATATAATAAGTAATGCGCTAACATGTCCATAACAACAATTCAATCATACAATCAATCAAATCAACAATCAACAGTTAAACAAACATGTACACTTTTCAGCCCGAATCTCAATTGAGTAGGGAGGGTTTACGAAACTCACCTTATTGTTGATAGTTCAACAACAAAATAGAAGAGATTGATGTAGTTAACGATGACGAGCGAGTCAACTGGTCACGTTACGTATTCCCTAATTTCAATGTGAATTGATTTATATTCGTGCTAAATTCCAAATATAGATATACAACTATAAGGTTACCTTATTAATACGCTTGTCAACGTAATTTATGTTATAAAAGTTTAAGGGACTAAATTGTCATTCTTGAAACTTGAGGGACTAAATTGTCATTCTTGAAACTTGAGGGACTAAATTGTCAAATGTCCAAAGTATAAGGACAAAAAATGATACCTTTGAAACTGTAGGGTAAAAATGTAACTTTCCGTATGTAATACGTATCCGTAGGATATATGTACTTTAAATAGTAAGATTAATACGAAGAATGTATTAATTTAGTAACGAAGAGATACTTTAAATAGTATGTATTATAATCAACACAAAATGTATTGATTACAATGGAAGAGATACCTTAAATGGCAGGAAAAACCAGCATTTTATTTCCAAGTTGTGTTAGGGTTGGCCTTGGGTCGTGAAGAATACCGGGGCGAATTAAGTTGCTTAGTGAATGCTTATGCAAACTTTTCGCGAACTACCTTCCATTCCTCCGGCATAAGCCAAAGAGGCCCAAGGTGCAATCACTTTCGGAAACATTGTGCGGTTAAAAGCGTATCAAGGATATATTCTATCCATAAATCAAACAATTCGAAAATACGAAATAATTCACAGATGGTGAATAGTAATTATATGAATTAGGATAGTTAGGTATATAATTATGCCCTTGTTTATATACCATAATAAGTATTTAAAATGATTTAATAAAAGTTTTACGATTTCTCATACTTTCGCTAATAATTCATTTTTCGCAATAGTAACAATATTTCAATATTCATATATAAAAGCGATAGTTACCGTATTTAAATGCAATTATGTATCAATTGAGTATAAAATTAAGTTGACAAACATTTCAATACATAACATATAGTCATATAATCATAAAGCAAAGTATAGTAAGGTTTCATAGAAACACTTACAAGTATGGAGATATTATGAGTTCTAAGATCAAAGTAACGATATAGGGATGAGCTCCAAAGAAGATCTTGAGAGAATCGACTATAACTTGGATTTGTAAACTTGATGAATATGGAATAATCCTAACTCCATGTGGCCATTATAACTAGGCTTTGATAAGTTCTTGAAAGAATTTGCAATAACAACGTCGTGTTTACAATTTCGAAACCAACGAATTCAAAACAACTTTGGTTGAATCGAAAGCTTGGGATGATGAAAGGTTGTGTAAGATATGCTTGAACTTGAACAAGTATGGATCTCGGAATGATAGGGATTTAAGAAGAGAAGTGTTGAGAGTGTGAATTAGCAATTAGAAATGAAAACCTTAGCTTGTATTTATAGGTAGTAATTTACCATGGTTACTAGTTTAGTTTGTTGGTAACTATGGTTAAGTTAAGGAATACCATGGGCTAGTTTGATGGTTTTGCAATACCATGGGCTAGTTAACTAACCTTAGTTAACTAACCTTAGTTAACTAACCTTAGTTAACTAATCCTAGTTAACTAACCTTGTTAACTAACCTTAGTTAACTAACCTTAGTTAACTAACCTTAGTTAACTAACCTTAGTTAACTAACCTTGTTAACTAACCTTAGTTAACTAACCTTAGTTAACTAACCTTAGTTAACTAACTTAGTTAACTAACTTAGTTAACTAACCTTAGTTAACTAACCTTAGTTAACTAACCTTAGTTAACTAACCTTAGTTAACTAACCTTAGTTAACTAACCTTAGTTAACTAACCTTAGTTAACTAACCTTAGTTAACTAACCTTAGTTAACTAACCTTAGTTAACTAACCTTAGTTAACTAACCTTAGTTAACTAACCTTAGTTAACTAACCTTAGTTAACTAACCTTAGTTAACTAACCTTAGTTAACTAACCTTAGTTAACTAACCTTAGTTAACTAACCTTAGTTAACTAACCTTAGGTTAACTAACCTTAGTTAACTATCCTTAGTTAACTAACCTTAGTTAACTAACCTTAGTTAACTAACCTTAGTTAACTAACCTTAGTTAACTAACCTTAGTTAACTAACCTTAGTTAACTAACCTTAGTTAACTAACCTTAGTTAACTAACCTTAGTTAACTAACCTTAGTTAACTAACCTTAGTTAACTAACCTTAGTTAACTAACCTTAGTTAACTAACCTTAGTTAACTAACCTTAGTTAACTAACCTTAGTTAATAACCTTAGTTAACTAACCTTAGTTAACTAACCTTAGTTAACTAACCTTAGTTAACTAACCTTAGTTAACTAACCTTAGTTAACTAACCTTAGTTAACTAACCTTAGTTAACTACCTTAGTTAACTAACCTTAGTTAACTAACCTTAGTTAACTAACCTTAGTTAACTAACCTTAGTTAACTAACCTTAGTTAACTAACCTTAGTTAACTAACCTTAGTTAACTAACCTTAGTTAACTAACCTTAGTTAACTAACCTTAGTTAACTAACCTTAGTTAACTAACCTTAGTTAACTACTTAGTTAACTATTAGTTAATAACCTTAGTTAACTAACCTTAGTTAACTAACCTTAGTTAACTAACCTTAGTTAACTAACCTTAGTTAACTAACCTTAGTTAACTAACCTTAGTTAACTAACCTTAGTTAACTAACCTTAGTTAACTAACCTTAGTTAACTAACCTTAGTTAACTAACCTTAGTTAATAACCTTAGTTAACTAACCTTAGTTAACTAACCTAGTTAACTAACCTTAGTTAACTAACCTTAGTTAACTAACCTTAGTTAACTAATCCTAGTTAATTATGTCTTAACTTGGATTAGATGTAATGTTACGAGTGTTTCGGGTTCGTTTCCTTAATGAAACAGATCATCCAGATAGCAGATATTACAATATCTCACTAGTCCGACACACACATATATATATATGCACCAAAAATACCCAAAGTTTTCTTATATTTATAAAGTTTGCCATTATCATATATAACAATTAACGGCTAAAATGGCAAATGTTACAACTTGTCCATTGTTCAGAACACCATATCCCTCAGTCTTTCCACAACCATCATTTCCAAAAGTGATGGAGGGTCCATCAGAAATGGTGAACTCCTCCAGTAGGGTCTTACATCCGGTCATCGTCCTGCCAGCAGCACTGTCAAGATACCAGATATACTTCTTTCGATCGCCCTACACATACACCAGATATTTATCAGTTAGATTTGGGAACCCATCGACTGATGGGTTCACTGGACCCTCCCTTATAGGTCCCTGGGGCAATCTGGTCTAGTTCACTTTCTTCAACAGTGGTCTTAGTTGAAAAGACCACTGGGGTTGATGATTTTAAAACCTTTTTCTTTTTCTCAACTGGAGAAATAGATTTGTCTTTCTTAGCAAAAGGTTTTGTGTTTTATCTAGGGCCAGATGAAGTACCCTCAATAAAGTTTAATCTTGCATTAAAACTTTGAGATTGACGAGTCAGAATTTGAATCTGGCTCTCTAACCTGGACAAAACATTTTCTTCAGATGATACCTTAGCCTTTCCAGTCCAAGGCTTTGGTAGGGGATTGGTCTGAGGCAAAGGTTTATTCTGATAGACCTCTTTAACTGGAGCAGCCATCTGGAGCGCTCCAGTCTTAACCTCTGGGGATTGAACTGGGCAAAAATTGGTCTTGGGAGTTATAGGCTTATCATAAACAGTGGTTGGCCTGAACTCCTCTGGTAATCGATCGATTACTGGTATTAATGATGCTATATGAGTATTTCCATCTAAATATGCGCATTTTTGAGCAGGAAATTGTTTTACACAAGCATCATATGGCTTTTTGGTTTATAGCCATGATTTTATTACCAGTTTTTCTTTCTCTAAAATGATCTCAAGATCTTGTTTTTCTTGAATCAATTGTTCAGTTACCAGAACCTGGGCTTGAAATGCCAGTTCAATGTCTTGAAGTTCTTTTAATTTTGATTTTAAAGCATTTATTTCAGAAGAATCTGTTTCTAGACCATTTACACAATCAGATCTAACAGTTTCTACAAAAATCAAATCAGAATTTAAAGCTTCAGCAATGTCCAGTTTTAGTTCTTGGTCAGTTGCATTATCATAATCACTAACCTTCTTGATAACAATGTCCACCCATCGTCCAGATGTGACATCTTCCTTCACCAGGAGCTCTTCGTCTGCCAGAGCCATGTAACAGCAATCTCTTTCTTCTTCTTCATCAACAGATGAGTCATCAGAAGGCACCCACTTCTCTTCAGTTGTTGCAATCATGCACTTATTATTGGTTTCAATTTGTTGTGCCATGAGAGCAATTTGGGCCTTAAGCTTTTTATATTTCATTTTATAGCTATCATCAGGCTATTATTAGAAGAGAATGGACCAGGCTTGGATGCAAACTGGTTGGACCTGCACTCTTTCATGAAATGACCCTTTTTGCCACACTTAAAGCATGTCAAATTGGTCTTGTCAGTGGAAGAACTGGATGCAAATTGTCCAGATGGCCTATTTGCTCTTGCTTTGAAACGGTTAAACGTTTTAGCAATCATTGCAATGAGGTCATCATCATCAGTTTCATCACAACAGTCTGGAGAGACTTGACTGGATTCTCCAGAATCCATGAGTTCAGACACCATCTTCTTCATAGAAAATACATTCTCAGAAGATATCAGTGTTGTACCTTGTGGTTCAGTATGACTAACCACATTAGGACTACTGGAGGCATGGTTATAGGCATCTTGTTCTGCCACCACTCTCTGAGCTTGATTTTCTTCAGTGTACCTGAAAGCTCCATAAAGAGTTGAGAGAGTGTGTGTGTGCAGAGTTTTTCCTTGTCGTAAGACTAGGATCATGTGAGACCATTTGGTGGGTAGAATGTCACAGAATTTCTCCAGAAGTATATCCTTGTCCTTCTCAACCCAAGACCTCTCAATTGGTTTATGATACTCATAAATCTGGTGTAAGTACCAGTGAGAGACTCGTTAGGTTGAGCAAAAAATGACTCATACCTCTTGTTTAAGGAGACCTTTCTGGTGACAATGGTGTCATCTCCTCCTTCATGTTGGTTTAAAAGTTCATCCCACATGGTTTTAGCACTAGGAAAAAGAACTAGTGTGGGAATTAGGGTTTCTGGAACGGCCCCGAGGATCATGTTTTTGAGAAGGGTGTCTAGATTCACCAATCTCCTCTCCTCTTCTGACCAATGTTCCTCCCTCTTTTCCCTTCCTCTTCTAGATCCAGAGGGATCAAGAAGGGGATTGAGAGGTGATGTTGGTACATAAGGACCTTTGTTTAAAATTTTCATCATATTCCTCTCAATACCAGTGACATGCAAAACCATCCTAGCCTTCCACGTACCAAATTCATCACTGTTCCCACTGAATTTAGGAACATGATTATTTGAGTAGTGCACATGCACGTGTGGAGAAGCAGGAGTAGGAAGAGGAGGTGGATTAGTGTTATTAACAATTTGTGGTTCATTTTGATCATTAATATTTGCATTAGGATCGGGACCAAGACTAAAACCTTGTGTATTTTCTTGGTTAGCCATCAAGAAACAGATCTAGGCAATGTTTAGCCTTATGCTCTGATACCAAATGTGAGTCCCTTAAGTTCGAGATGGTTGCATACATTTAATGATCCGACAAGAACATTAAATGTATTGGATAAGGAATAAGGATAAAGTCACATCAAGTGCAAGTGTATCCTTTATCCAACCACCTTAACACACGTATACTTTGGTAAAGAACAAGTGGATTGTTCTTTGGAAAGTGTGTAAAGGGAATAGTCAATCCTTGATATCAGTGTTCAGACTTGTAGGATATAGAACACTGACAATCCTCCAGTGTACAGATCTGGTAAGACTTTCCAGTGGACTCCGCCATTTGTTTAAGTCTTCTTTCTTCAGACTTCAGTCTTTGACTTCAGTCAGAATGTCTTCAGTAGAGTTGATCTGGACTGGGGTGAAGTCTAGTGAGCTCATCTGGAGAATACTCTAGATTTCCTATACAAGTATTTGCTCACTGACCTTCATTATTTCTGGACAAATCTTCAGAGGGACTCCAGATTCCAAGTCTGGAGTAGGTCCAGTAGAACACGTTTCTGGTCAGATCTTCAGTGAGGCTCTAGTAGTCGAGTCTGGAGCGAGTCCAGTAAATCTGGACTAAATCTGGACCTAACAAGATGTATTGAGCCAGTTTTGTAATTGCTAAGTATCAAGATGTAAAAGGTTATTTGTGTTGATCTAAATTGGCTTGTAAGGAGGTATTCTTATTTGTCAACTTATGATGTAGTGATCAAATGATGGTCTGATATGAGCTAAACTTTAAGCATTTAATAAGGCTTTGCATGCCTTTAGTGATGTTAATCATGTTAAGTGATCCTTTTTCAGGACCCGACGCATCTTTGAAGTAATGGAAACACCACTAGCCCGGATCGATCTTGTCAAGGGATTTACTATTGGATTATTTGTTTTGTATTTTTTTTTCCACCCATGTGATGAATTCTGCAAGGCTGCAGCTTGTACCTCATCTAAACTTTATCTTTTGTTTCTTTGTCCCAAAAAAGATGATTTCTGTACTTTCTTCTTATTTTTAGTTTGATATTGTTTTAAGTTAATTTTTTTCATTAGTAAGTTCTTTTGTTGTTATAATTTTTAGATGTTTTTCCGGTGTATCTTTCAACTTACTTTGAGCTTAATGTAGAGCCTTAGAATAAGTTATATTGTTCTGCTATGTCTTCCTGACTTTCATGAATTTCCAAAATCATTTCTACAGTTTGACTTTGGAAGTCAAATTTGTATTTGCAAAATCTAAAATTAAATGTATTAGTCTTGCATTTTTTTAGCATGTTTTTTTTCCGGCACATAACTATAGACTTGTATGTTCGATACACTAATCAAGATTTTTTCTTACAAAACATCTTCCCACCGAAATTCCAAACTTTAAAATCACTTGTTTTACTTTGAAAAAGGTCAAATCTCCTGTGCACTTCATTCTTTATTTGACTTATTTTTTGAATTGAAACAGGCCTGAATATTCCATATGAATCTGGTAAAACCCCCTGATTCGAAATATAAAAACTCGTGAAATCAAGAAATGGGATGTTCTTCATCAAAGTTGGATGATGAAGAAGCTGTACAACTTTGTAAAGATCGAAAAAACTTTATCAAGAAAGCTGTCGAACAACGAACCAAATTCGCTTCTGGTCATAAAGCTTATATTCAATCACTTAGAAGAGTTTCTGCAGCCCTTAAAGATTACGTAGAAGGTGATGAACCGCGTGAATTCTCATTAGACTCATTTGCCACACCGCCATTTCCAACAAACAAAAAAACTGCACCAAGATTCATCACCATTTCACCAAATTCATTCACCATTTAACAGCCAAGAGTTAACTATCTTAGATCGGGTGGAAACCCGTCAGTTTTTGTTGAAGAAAGGCTACCCTAGTCACCGGAAATAGCAAGAGTCGAGTCATATAACCAGTCACCCGCTTACCAATATGCAGCTGATAGTTTCTTTGGTATGCCATCACAATCACCACCTTCATCCATTTTTAGTTACAGTAGACCAAATTT
>CM067170.1:26810452-26881856 GCA_034093135.1 Erigeron breviscapus | reverse complement strand
ATGATAAAGTCATATTGTGTGACTTGTCATCCTTTTAACCAACCACCTTTACACACGTATTGTACTTTTATCAATAGACAAATAGATTGTCCGGGTAAAAGTGTGTAAAGGCATAAAGTCAATTCCTCGTAATCAGTGTTCAGACTTGTAAGGTCTAGAACACTGTTCAAGGCTCCAGTCGGGAGATCTGGTAAGACTGTCAGTGGGCTCCACTGCTTGTCAGTCTTCTTTCTTCATACTTCAGTATTTCTTTCGATCCTACACATACACCAGATATTGATCAGTTAGATTTGGGAACCCATCGACTGATGGGTTCACTGGACCCTCCCTTATAGGTCCCTGGGCAATCTGGTTTAGTTCACTTTCTTCAACAGTGGTCTTAGTTGAAAAGACCACTGGGGTTGATAGTTTAAAAACCTTTTTCTTTTTCTCAACTGGAGAAATAGATTTGTCTTTCTTAGCAAAAGGTTTTGTATTTTGTCTTGGGCCAGATGAAGTACCCTCAATAAAGTTTAATCTTGCATTAAAACTTTGTGATTGACGAGTCAGAATTTGAATCTGGCTCTCTAACCTGGACAAAACATTTTCTTCAGATGATACCTTAGCCTTTCCAGTCCAAGGCTTTGGTAGGGGATTGGTCTGAGGCAAAGGTTTATTCCGATAAACCTCTTTAACTGGAGCAAACCTCTGGGGATTGAACTGGGTAAAAATTGGTCTTAGGAGTTACAGGCTCATCATAAACAGTGGTAGGCCTGAATTCCTCTGGTAATCGATCGATTACTGGTATTAATGATGCTACATGTGTATTTCCATCTAAGTATGCACGTTTTTGAGTAGGAAATTGTTTTACACAAGCATCATATGGCTTTTGGTTTCTAGCCATGATTTTATTACCAGTTTTTCTTTCTCTAAAATGATCTCAAGATCTTGCTTTTCTTGAATCAATTGTTCAGTTACCAGAACCTGGGCTTGAAATGCCAGTTCAATGTCTTGAAGTTCTTTTAATTTTGATTTTAAAGCATTTATTTCAGAAGAATCTGTTTCTAGACCATTTACACAATCAGATCTAACAGTTTCTACAAAAATCAAATCAGAATTTAAAGCTTCAGCAATGTCCAGTTTTAGTTCTTGGTCAGTTGCATTATCATAATCACTAACCTTCTTGATAACAATGTCCACCCATCGTCCAGATGTGACATCTTCCTTCACCAGGAGCTCTTCGTCCGCCAGAGCCATGTAACAACAATCTCTTTCTTCTTCTTCATCAACAGATGAGTCATCAGAAGGTACCCACTTCTCTTCAGTTGTTGCAATCATGCACTTATTATTGGTTTCAATTTGTTGTGCCATGAGAGCAATTTGGGCCTTAAGCTTTTTATATTTCATTTTATAGCTATCATCAGGCGTATTATTAGAAGAGAATGGACCAGGCTTGGATGCAAACTGGTTGGACCTGCACTCTTTCATGAAATGACCCTTTTTGCCACACTTAAAGCATGTCAAATTGGTCTTGTCAGTGGAAGAACTGGATGCAAATTGTCCAGATGGCCTATTTGCTCTTGCTTTGAAACGGTTAAACATTTTAGCAATCATTGCAACAAGGTCATCATCTTCAGTTTCATCACAACAGTCTGGAGAGACTTGACTAGATTATCCAGAATCCATGAGTTCAGACACCATCTTCTTCATAGAAAATACATTCTCAGAAGATATCAGTGTTGTACTTTGTGGTTCAGTATGACTAACCACATTAGGACTACTGGAGGCATGGTTATAGGCATCTTGTTCTGCCACCACTCTCTGAGCTTGATTTTCTTCAGTGTACCTAAAAGCTCCATAAAGAGTTGAGAGAGTGTGTGTGTGCAGATTTTTTCCTTGTCGTAAGACTAGGATCATGTGAGACCATTTGGTGGGTAGAATGTCACAAAATTTCTCCAGAAGTATATCCTTGTCCTTCTCAACCCCAAGACCTCTCAATTGGTTTATGATACTCATAAATCTGGTGTAAGTACCAGTGAGAGACTCGTTAGGTTGAGCAAAAATGACTCATACCTCTTGTTTAAGGAGACCTTTCTGGTGACAATGGTGTCCTCTCCTCCTTCATGTTGGTTTAAAAGTTCATCCCACATGGTTTTAGCACTAGGAAAAAGAACTAGTGTGGGAATTAGGGTTCTGGAACGGCCCCGAGGATCATGTTTTTGAGAAGGGTGTCTAGATTTACCAATCACCTCTCCTCTTCTGACCAATGTTCCTCTCTCTTTTCCCTTCCTCTTCTAGATCCAGAAGGATCAAGAAGGGGATTGAGAGGTGATGTAGGGACATAAGGACCTTCGTTTAAAATTTTCATCATGTTCCTCTCAATACCAGTGACATGCAAAACCATCCTAGCCTTCCACGTACCAAATTCATCACTGTTCCCATTGAATTTAGGAACAGGATTGTTTGAGTAGTGCACATGCACGTGTGGAGAAGCAGGAGTAGGAGGAGGAGGTGGATTAGTGTTATTAACAATTGGTGGTTCATTTTGATCATTAATATTTGCATTAGGATCGGGACCAAGACTAAAACCATGTGTATTTTCTTGGTTAGCCATCAAGAAACAGATCTAGGCAATGTTTAGCCTTCTGCTCTGATACCAAATGTAAGTCCCTTAAGTTCGATGGTTAACCAGGAAAGTGAAAATACAACAAGTCTAATAAGCACTAGAAAGGACTAGTATTACTTTAATATAAATGCAAGTATATAAATAAAGTAATACAAGACTTAAAGCAATAAACAAATAAAGTGGAACATTATGTATTGTTTCATGGGTATTTTATTTATGATGTTAAATAAAACACAAGGTTGTTGCGGAATCAAGATAATACAATTAAGTATGTATCCTAACAACCTATGAGTTACAAATGATCTATATTTGTCAAATAACTCTTTAGGATCGAGATACTTAAAGTTGTGAAGTATTCCTGTTTAAGATCGAGAGTATTTGGACAAATTCACTTCAATGCAAAATGAATGCTTAAAAGTATTTATGACAAGGAAATGACTTTGTATTTATAGGCAACAAAATTCACCAGTGAATTTTGTGCCGTACAAATATGGTTGCATACATTTAATGCTCCGACAAGAACATTAAATGTATTGGATAAGGAATAAGGATAAAGTCACATCAAGTGCAAGTGTATCCTTTTATCCAACCATCTTAACACACGTATACTTTGGTAAAGAACAAGTGGATTGTTCTTTGGAAAGTGTGTAAAGGCAAAAGTCAATCCTTGTTATCAGTGTTCAGACTTGTAGGATCTAGAACACTGACAATCCTCCAGTGAACAGATCTGGTAAGACTTTCCAGTGGACTCCGCCATTTGTTAAGTCTTCTTTCTTCAGACTTCAGTCTTCGACTTCAGTCAGAATGTCTTCAGTAGAGTTGATCTGGACTGGGGTGAAGTCCAGTGAGCTCATCTGGAGAATACACCAGATTTCCTATACAAGTATTTGCTCACTGGTCTTCAATTATTTCTGGACAAATCTTCAGAGGGACTCCAGATTCCAAGTCTGGAGTAGGTCCAGTAGAACACGATTCTGGTCAGATCTTCAGTGAGGCTCCAGTAGTCGCGTCTGGAGCGAGTCCAGTAAATCTGGACTAAATCTGGACCTAACAAAAGAGTTTTATGAAAATCTTTGAGATAGAAATACGTTGAGTAAATAAGAAAACTGTTGAAGATAAGGATAAAATACTGAAATCTAATGCTAGGATCTTAAAGATAAATACGAAATACAACGACACCAGAATTTTGTTGACGGGGAAAAACCCTTGATTCAATTAAGAAATCTTAGGTAAAAACCCCGGGAGGATTCAATCGATCCTACCTGTTGTTCCTTTATTATTATTATTTGTGAATGATTACAACGATATGAATAAAAGAAAATGAGAACAAGTAACAGCTAGGAAACAAAGTTGTTGTGTGTTTTTCGAGCGAATGGGTTGTATGATGAATGCTTTTGTGTAGAATGCTTGTCCTTCTCTTCTGAGGAAAATCTCCTCCTATTTATAGAGCTAGACGTTGAACCATATCTCCGAAATATCTGGGATCTTCCTGGACTTGCTCCTTACGCTGAAGAAATAGCATAGATGACCGTTGATCGAACAACTTCGAAAAGTGCCACTGGACAAACGCCATTTTCACTTGTCTTTGGAGCAGAAGCAGTCTTACCTACTGAAATGGATTTTCCTACTGCTAGATTTCAGTTGTTAACTTATGAGAAGAATAAAGAATTACTGCTTGAAGATCTTGAAGCTTTAAGTGAAAATAGAGATAGAAGTAAAATAAGGATAGCAGCTTATCAACAACAAATCGCTAAGTCTTATAATAAAAATTTAAGGCTGAGACGATTCCAAGTTGGTGATTTGGTGCTCAAAAAGGTTTTGGCTAAACCAGATGGCAAATTTAATCCAAAATGGGAATGTCCTTATTTGATCGAGGCTGAGGCTGGAAAAAGATCTTATTGGCTTCAAGATCTACAAGGTACTTTAGTTCCAAGAGCTTGGAATGTCATACATCTCAAAACTTATCATGTGTAATTTACTTTGTCTTTAGACAAAATCAGGTATGATTTCTTATTTTTTTTACTTTTTCTTTATTTATTTTATGTATTTATTATTATTCTTTTCAAGATGATGATACTGACTTGAGCGTCGGAGTCGCGTTAGCCAAAAGGCTAACGCCAGTTTCTAAGAATTTGTTTGTAGAATTTGAAGAGCAATTAACATCAACAAACACATGCATAACAACGTGGAACAAGGTCTTCACCTTTTGGCTTTCACGCCAACTTTTGGTTGAAGGTTTTCACTTTCTCTTATGTTCGCCCGTGTCGCACGTTAATTAATTTCACGGTTGAAGGGTTAAATTCCAAGTTCGTCGAAATTAATTCTATTGGTTGTCGGTGTTACCATCGATCTCCCGAATTGGCTAACCACGCCACCCATTACACAAACACACGAAATGGCTAACCACGCCACCCATGCAAGTTTAAGATATGGAGACACCCTCTATATCTTAGACACCAATGTCCCTAAGTGATTATTAAAATTAAGAATCCCCTTCTTAATTTTAATCCCCTCCAAATATCAATCCAATCCCACACATATTATTTTTTAATGCAGGACTGCACTAAATAAATAATTGGAGACTGACAGTCATTAAAGATACTGGAAGCTAGAGATCATAGCCTACAAGTGGAATCTTAATTACGCTTAAAAGGTGCATGTATCTAACCCTTAATTTACTACTTTCATTTGATTACTTACTGTTCGTAGAGTCAAGTAAGTCATGGGGTAATAATTAACTGTCACATGACATCATCTCATTATTAGTTATTTACCATTTTTACCCTTAAATAACAGTTTTGATTTTCGAGTTTGAAATAAAATGGATCAAAAGGAAGATTTCATTCATTAACCATATATTTACATAAACTACTCGAAAGCAGTTCTACAACCATGATCAAATATACCATATTGATCTCTCCCCTCCTAAACATTGTTATTCTACGATATACTATCCCTACCGATTCAACTTCTTAAAGAACCAAAAGATCAAGCTCCAAGCTTAGTCCTTTTATCTACCATTCAAAGAACTGATTTTTCTTTACTCGCAAAGAGAGATTTAGCCTCCAAGGGGTACTCTCTCTCAAATCTATCAAGATGAGCCGCTGCTAAATCGTGTCGCCTCCTAGTATGGATCAATTGTTCTTCCAAAAGATCGATTTCATAATATGCTTCGAGAAGTAGCTTATGCATGGTTGCTACTTCAGATTCAAAACACTTCCTCATGTTCATAGTAATTTCTTTTTCAATTGTAGCCTTCCTTTCAAAAGACTCAATAACCTTGCTAAGGTCGCTGATAATTTTATCGTTTATTGAATGTTTTTCTTCATTCTTGGATTTAAGGTCACCAAGCGCCTGTCAAAATAATAGAAATAATTGTTATTGTAATATTGATAGAAAGAAATCAATCAGATATAATACCTCTAGGATGGGAAACTCGTTAAACATCTTGAAGGGAAATGAGAGAACTTTTTGAGAAGTAACTGTAAGATCTATAAAAATATGAATATGAGTAAAATTACCTATGTGAAAACTGTCAAGTTATAATGCCTTAAGTAACTCTTGGTTATCCAGGTTACACGCGTCTTATCTTTAAATTAGTTTTAATTTAACTGTCTGACTTCGGTCAAAGCTTTCTCTAGAAGCTTCAAAGTTATTTCAACAAAAAGAGTTTTATTAAAATAACTTTGGGGACAATTGTTATGGGTGAAATTTCAGGTACCAATATCTTGGGAGCTTAAGAGCTTGACATGTTAGGATCTTTACATCGATATATATTCTGATGACTTATTGATACATTACTAACGTTACAAAAGTACTTGTTATTATTATTTCCACATGAGTTATGTGTGCAGATTCCAGAATAATCGATATAAAGCTATGGAAAATATCCCTAACGGTGCAAAAAGGAATTCACACATGGGATTAATCATCAACACGCAAAGAAGACTTAGTCTTGCATTATATTCGGACTTCTAGTTGAATTCAGCATGAGGAGAAATACTTCAACGTTCACTTGACTGGTCAAGATACTCTCCAACGTTCCAATATCGAAGACCTGGAAGATTCCTACTATTCGGATAGTTAGTTAGCATCTAGATCTATATAAACGAATGAGGTTGATCGACATAGGACATTCAATTCTCACTAGCAATATCTCTGATCACTTGTGTTTCGGACAAAAATTACCTAAGATAATTTTGTAAAGGATTTAAGATAATTTAAGAACCGAAGATTTGTAAGTGAGGTTTGGTGTTTTAAGATCTTCAAATAAAAGTAAAGTTTTCTTAAAGATAACGATGTAAACTAAGAGTTTTTGCTAAAAAGAGTTTTATGAAAATCTTTGAGATAGAAATACGTTGAGTAAATAAGAAAACTGTTGAAGATAAGGATAAAATACTGAAATCTAATGCTAGGATCTTAAAGATAAATACGAAATACAACGACACCAGAATTTTGTTGACGGGGAAAAACCCTTGATTCAATTAAGAAATCTTAGGTAAAAACCCCGGGAGGATTCAATCGATCCTACCTGTTGTTCCTTTATTATTATTATTTGTGAATGATTACAACGATATGAATAAAAGAAAATGAGAACAAGTAACAGCTAGGAAACAAAGTTGTTGTGTGTTTTTCGAGCGAATGGGTTGTATGATGAATGCTTTTGTGTAGAATGCTTGTCCTTCTCTTCTGAGGAAAATCTCCTCCTATTTATAGAGCTAGACGTTGAACCATATCTCCGAAATATCTGGGATCTTCCTGGACTTGCTCCTTACGCTGAAGAAATAACATAGATGACCGTTATGGTAAAACTGTTATCAATCCCGATTCTTGTGGTTGAAGTGGTAAACTATCCGTTGAAACACGTTTTCTTCATGTTGTAAGCTTAAACTTTAATCCTGCAAACGATATCTTTTGTACTAGATATATATTCGTTAGTGGAATCATAGATCCTGACAATATCAAGATCGAGATAATAACACAACCAGAACTAATAAATTAGTTAAAACTAAGGATCCTTCAATATACAGTGTATCATTAAGCAAATATCTTAAAAGGCCTAAAGTGTAAATTCTATCAGGATCCTAGTGGTGAAAATTCCACCCCAAACAATTGTCCCCAAAACTTATATTTCATTGTAAATAAAGATAAGTTTTATTATTTACGGTTACTCTTAGCAGTCAAAGCAAATTCAAGGGGTAAAATTCGTATTGATGTGACTTTTACAACTACCCACATTTATACCCCATTATCCGGATATATCGACACTATCTTTTCAGTTTCTTTCATTATCTCGAAAGAATATCTCTCCAAACCCTAAAGGTTAGTTTCTTTGATTTTTCTTTAATCTTTCAGATTTTTCTTTATTTTACTTTGATTATTAAGCTATGCCTCGACTATCCTCTTCCCGTTCTTTAATCAAAGTGAGTGAAAATTTCACTCCTACGTATATCGCTAAAAACCCTAGTAAGTGTTTGCTTGTTGATAGTGATATTGATAGGATCAAAGAATATTTTCCCAAAGGTACTGAATTTAGGGCTTTCGATCCTACTCTTACTTCTGACATGCAATCCGATCGTTGGGTTTGTTTTCCTGGATTTCCTTTTGAAAACCTAAAATTATCATTTCCCTTTCCTAAACTTTATGAACAGTTCTTTAAATTTTCAAAATTAGCATATCCTCAAGCTATGCCCATGCTATGGATGTTAGGTCCAGATTTACTGGACTCGCTCCAGACTTGAAGACTGGAGAGTCTTTGAAGACTTGTCCAAAAATAATATTTACTGGACCCACTCCAGACTTGAAGACTGGAGCGTCACTGAAGATTGTCAAGAAATAATGGAAGACCAGTGAGCAAAATACTTGTATAGGAAATCTGGAGTCTTCCAGATTTCAGCTCACTGGACTTCACCCCAGTCCAGATCTATTCTACTGAAGACATTCTCACTGAAGTCAAAGACTGAAGTTAGAATAAAGAAGACTAACAAATGGCGGAGTCCACTGGAAGTCTTACCAGATCTACGACTGGAGGTTTGTCAGTGTTCTAGACCTTACAAGTCTGAACACTGATTACGAGGAATTGACTTTTTGCCTTTACACACTTTTCAAAGAACATTCCACTTGTCTTTACAAAAGTACTTACGTGTGTAAAGGTGGTTGGTTAAAAGGATAATAGTCATATTGATGTGACTTTATCCTTGTACTTTAACCAATGCATTTAATGACCTTGTCGGTTCATTAAATGCATGCAACCATATTTGTACGGGACAAATTCACTGGTGAATTTGTTTTCCTATAAATACAAAGTCATTTCCTTGTTAAAATTACTTTTTAGCAATTAGGTGAATTTGTCTAAATACTCTCGATCGTAACAGGGATACTTCACAACTTTAAGTATCTCGATCTAAAGAGTTTATTTGGCAAATATAGATCATTTGTAATTCATAGGTTGTTAGGATACTTACATATTTGTATTATCTTGATTCCGCACAACCTTATATTTTATTTAACATCATAAATAAAATACACTTGAAAAATTACATTGTGTTCCACCTTTATTTATTGCTTTAAGTCTTGTATTACTTTGTTTATATACTTGCATTTATATTCAAGTAATACTAGTACAATTCTAGTGCATATTAGACTGGTTGTATTTTACACTATTGGGTTAAACCATCAAGTGAGGGACTCTACAATTGGTATCAGAGCAGAAGGCTAAACAAACTTGCCTAGATCTGCTTCTTTGATGGCCAACCTAGAAAATACACAAGGAGGTTTTAATCTTGGTTCTGATCCTAATATTAATGATCAAAATAATGAACCACCACCTGTCATTAACACTAATCCACACCTCCTCCTCCTACTCCTGCTTCTCTACATGTGCATGTGCACTACTCAAACAATCCTGTTCCTAAATTCAGTGGGAATAGTGATGAATTTGGTACGTGGAAGGCTAGGATGATATTGCATATCACTAGAATTGAGAGAAATATGATGAAAATCTTAAATGAAGGACCTTATGTCCCCACATCACCTCTCAATGCTCTTCTCGATCCAACTGGATCTAGAAGAGGTCGGGAAAAGAGGGAGGAACATTGGTCTGAAGAGGAGAGGAGATTGGTAAATCTAGATACCCTTCTCAAAAACATGATCCTCGGGGCTGTCCAGAAACCCTAATTCCCACACTAGTTCTTTTTCCCAGTGCTAAAACCATGTGGGATGAACTAGTGAACCAGTATGAAGGAGGAGATGACACCATTGTCACCAGAAAGGTCTCCTTAAACAAGAGGTATGAGTCATTTTTTGCTCAGCCCAATGAATCTCTCACTGGTACTTACACCAGATTTATGAGCATTATTAACCAATTGAGAGGACTGGGGGTTGAGAAAGACAAGGATATACTTCTGGAGAAATTTTGTGATATTTTACACACCAAATGGTCTCACATGATCCTGGTCTTAAGACAAGGTAAAACTCTGCACACTCACACTCTTTCAACTTTATATGGAGCCTTCAGATACACTGAAGAAAATCAGGCTCAGAGAGTTGTGGCAGAACAAGATGCCTATAACCATGCCTCCAGTAGTTCCAGTGTGGTTAGTCATACTGAACCACAAGGTACAGCACTAATATCTTCCGAGAATGTATTTTCTATGAAGAAGATGGTGTCTGAATTCATGGAATCTGGAGAATCTAGTCTTATCTCTCCAGACTGTGATGAATCTAAAAATGATGACCTGGTTGCAATGATTGCTAAAAGGTTTAACCGTTTCAAAGCAAGAGCAAATAGGCCATCTAGACAATTTGCATCCAGTACTTCTACTGATAAGACCAATCTGACATGCTTTAAGTGTGGCAGAAAAGGTCATTTCATGAAAGATTGAAAGTCCAGTCAGTTTGTATCTCAGCCTGGTCCATTTTCTTCTAATAAAAAGCCTGATGATAGCTATAAATCTAAATATAAAAAGCTTAAGACTCAAATTGCTCTCATGGCACAACAAATGGAAAATAATAAATGCATGATTGCAACATTAGAAGAGAAATGGGTTCCTTCTGATGATTCATCTGTTGATGAAGAAGAAGAAAGAGATTGCTGTTACATGGCTCTGGCAGACGAAGAGCATCAGGTGAAGGAAGATGTCACATCTGGAAGATGGGTGGACATTGTTATCAAAAAGGTTAGTGATTATGATGTGGAAACCGACACTGAACTTAAATTGGACATTGCTGAAGCTCTTAATTCTGATTTAATCTTTCTTGAAACTGTTAGATCTGACTGTGTAAATGGTCTAGAAACAGATTTTTCTGAAATTACAGTTTTAAAATCAAAATTAAAGGAACTTCAAGATATTGAACTGGCATTTCAAGCCCAGGTTCTGGTAACTGAACAACTGATTCAAGAAAAACAAGATCTTGAAATCATTTTAGAAAAAGAAAAACTGGTTATTAAATCATGGCTTGAAACCAGAAAGCCATATGATGCTGGAGTAAATCAATTTCCCACTCAAAAATGTGCTTATTTAGATGGAAATACTCATGTTGCATCATTAATACCAGTAATTGATCGGTAACCAGAGGGATTCAGACCCATTACCATTTATGATGAGCCTGTAACTCCTAAGGCCAATATTTTCCCAGTTCAATCCCCAGAGGTTAAGATTGGAGCATTCCAGATGACTGCTCCAGTTAAAAAGGTTAATCGGAATAAACCTTTGCCTCAAACTGCTTCTAATGAACCCCAGGTTCAAAAGAAAATGACCAGTTCCCTACCTAAACCTAGAGTCCAGTCAACTGGAAAGGCTCAGGTGTCATCTGATGAATGTATTTTGTTAAGGTTAGAGAGCCAGTTTCAATTACTGACTCGTCAATTTCAAAGTTTTAATGCAAGATTAAACTTTGTTGAGGGTACTTCATCTGGCCCTAGACAAAATACCAAACCTTTTTCAAAGAAAAATAAATATATTTCTCCAGTTGAGAAAAAGAAAAAGGTTTCAAAACTATCAACCCCAGTGGTCTTTTCAACTAAGACTACTATTGAAGAAAGTGAACTCAACCAGATACCTCCAGGGACCTATAAGGGAGGGTCCAGTGAACCCATCAGTCGATGGGTTCCCAAATCTAACTGATATATGTGGTGGATGTGCAGGGCGATCGAAAGAAACATACCTGGTATCTTGACAGTGCAGCTGGCAGGACAATGACCGGACGTAAGACCGTGCTGTAGGAGTTCATAATTTCTGATGGACCCTCCATTACTTTTGGAAATGATGGTTGTGGAAAAACTGAGGGGTATGGTGTTCTGAACAATGGACAAGTCAAATTCAGACGAGTTGCATATGTGAATGGTTTGAAATATAACCTAATCAGTGTAAGTCAACTCTGTGATGATGGCTATCAAGTTTTGTTCAATATTGTTCATGGCATCGTATTCAACAAGGACTGGAAGGTAGTATAGATTGCTCCCAGAAGAGGGAATGTGTATGTGATGGATATGGAAAGCTCTCCTTCAGAGCAGTGTTTCTATACTCAAGCTGATGAAGACACAAACTGGTTATGGCACAAAAGGTTATCCCATTTAAATTTCAAAAATATCAATAAGTTGTCTAGAAAACAACTGGCAGATGGGATACCTTCAGTTTCCTTCAAAAAGGAAAGGCCATGTCCAGGATGTGAGATGGGAAAGTAGAAACGTGCCAGTTTCAAGACCAAGCAAAATTTCAGCATATCTGAACCACTTCATATGCTTCATATGGACCTCTTCGGTCCAGTGAATGTTCAGACTCGTGCTGGTAAAAGATACACCCTGGTGATCGTAGATGAATTCTCTAGATATTGTTGGGTGATCTTTCTCAGGTCTAAAAATGAAGCTGCTGCTGAAATCATCAGTCTTATCAAGCAAATTGAGCTCAAGTACAAGCGAAAGGTGTGTCGGTTAAGAAGTGACAATGGAACAGAATTCCAGAATGCAACTCCGGAGTCATTCTGTACTGACACTGGCATCTCCCAGAACTTCTCCTCAGCCCGCTCTCCAGAACAGAATGGAGTGGTGGAAAGGAAGAATCGAACGCTGATAGAAGCTGCCAGGAGTATGCTTGCTGAATCTGGTCTTTCTACCAGTTTCTGGGCTGAAGCAATTGCTACTGCTTGTCACACCCAGAACTGGTCTGTTTACATCAAAAGACACAAAAAGACAGCCTATGAAGTCTTAAGAAATAGAAAACCAAATATTGGTTATTTTCACGTTTTTGGATGTCCAGTGTACATCCTGAACGAATCCAGTCAGTTAGGCAAATTTGATGCCAAAGCTGATGAAGGGTATTTCTTGGGCTATTCAGCCATTCACAAGGCCTTCAGAGTCTATAACAAGAGACTGGAGAAGGTGCATGAGTCTATACATGTCACATTTGATGAATCAAATGCTGCAATCAATAAAAAGCCAACCCTTGATACTCCCCCAGTAACTCCAATTGTCTTCTGTGAATCTGATCCTATCAACTACAATAAAGATTCACCTGAAGAAGTTTCCAGTCATCCTGATCTGGAACCCGTTCAGACTAAGAAACCCTCCAGTAGTCCATTCTATCCTTCAATTAATTTCAAGCTACCCTCTGAAATTATTATTGGATCAGATGTTCGTACTACTCCCCCAGTATCAGTATCAGTTGAAATTATACCAGAAATGTCTTCAAATGAAGAATTCCAAACTGAACCAATACTTCAAGAAATGCCTTCAAATGAAGAATTTCATGATGCAAATCGTGATTTAAATGATTCAGATGAAGATGTTGAAGTAGTCTGGCAAGATCCTCCTCTTAAAGCAACACCATAGGAGACTCAACTGAACTCTTGCACTGATATTGTTGTCAGTAACAATCCTGGTCAGTACTCCAGATGGACAAAAGCTCATCCTATCGATCAGATCATAGGTGACTCCAGTAGAGGAGTTCAGACCAGAAGAGCCTCCAGTAATCAATGCTTATATGTCAGTTTCTTATCACTGATTGAACCAAAGAAGATTGACGAGGCTATGGAAGATCCAAGCTGGGTGATAGCTATGCAAGAAGAGCTCACCAGTTTGAAAGGAACAAGGTTTGGTACCTGGTTCCTTTCCCAGTTGGAAAGAAAGAACCAATTGGAACCAGATGGGTCTTCAGGAACAAGGTAGATGAAGATGGCCACGTAATCAGAAATAAGGCCAGACTGGTAGCACAAGGGTACTGCCAGTCAGATGTCGATTTTGATGAATCATTTGCTCTAGTGGCTAGACTTGAAGCGATCAGAATATTCTTAGCATTTGCTGCTCATCATCAGTTCAAGGTCTACCAGATGGACGTTAAAAGTGCATTTTTGAATGGAAAACTTGAAGAAGAAGTTTATGTCAGGCAACCACCAGGTTTCATTGATGAAAAACATCCCCACTGGGTATATCGTCTGGACAAAGCACTTTATGGTCTCAGACAAGCTCCACGTGCCTGGTATGATACTCTGACTAATTTTTTGAAAAATGGTTTTAAAAGAGGTGCAATTGACAATACCTTATTTATTCTTCATGAAAAAGGTAATCTTCTGATGGTACAAATTTATGTTGATGATATTATTTTTGGGTCTACTGATGACAAAATGTGCAAGAAATTTTTGAAAATAATGTCGACTGAATATGAGATGAGTTTAATGGGTGAATTAACATATTTTCTAGGACTCCAGATTAAACAGACCAGAGATGGTATTTTTATTAATCAAGAGAAATATGTTAGAGATCTTTTAAAGAAATATGATATGAACTCTTCACCATCTAAATCCACTCCAATTTCTGCACCACTTACACTGGACTCAGATCCAGATGGTAAACCAGTGAACACCACTGTCTATAGAGGCATGGTTGGTTTACTAATGTATCTAACTGCCAGTAGACCAGATATTATGTTTTCAACATGTTTATGTGCCAGATATCAGTCTAATCCAAAAGAATCTCATATGCTTGCTGTAAAGCGCATACTGAAATACCTTAAGGGTGTCCCCAGGTTGGGTCTTTGGTATCCCAAAGGCTCAGGCATGGATCTAATGGGTTATTCAGATTCAGATCATGCAGGTTGTAAGATAGACAGGAAATCCACTACTGGTGGATGTCATTTCCTTGGTGGCAAACTGGTCAGCTGGACCAGTAAGAAGCAAACTTCAGTTTCATTATCCACTGCTGAAGCTAAATACGTGTCTGCAGCCAGTTGTTGTGCTCAGATACTCTGGATGAAGAACCAGTTGCTTGATTATGGTATTAAGTATTCAAAGACCCTAATCTTTTGTGATAATACCAGTGCCATTGCTATCTCGAACAATCCAGTCATGCACTCAAAGACGAAGCACATTGATCTCAGGTATCACTTCATTCGTGACAATATTGTGAAAGGCAACATTGAACTCCATTTTATTCCCACTGACAAACAACTCGCTGACATTTTTACTAAACCACTGGATGTAAAAACATTTGAATATCTTGTTGGTGAGTTGGGAATGTTAAACCCTTAAATCTGGAAGCTTGGTATTGAACGCCTTTGTGTACTATCAGGGATCCTTAATTTAAAGATTTATAAATCTATGACTGCTTAGATGTCGAACGCCTTTGTGTACTATCTTTGCATTAATAGATTTCTGGATCAACATTCCAGGGGGAAGATTGAAAGATATATTTTTGTCCTTAAAAATGTTTTAATTTCAGGGGGAATTTATTAATTTATTTTCTCACTGGACAAAATTTTCATTTAACTCCTGTATTTTCAATTTCCAATCATCAATCTTTCTCATATTTACTTCATAAAATCTTCATAAATCCTAATTTTCAATTTCATATCATCAATCTTTCTCATATTTACTTCATAAAATCTTCATAAATCCTAATTTTCAATTTCATATCATCAATCTTTCTCATATTTACTTCATAAAATCTTCATAAATCCTAATTTTCAATTTCATATCATCAATCTTTCTCATATTTACTTCATAAAATCTTCATAAATCCTAGATTTTCAATTTCATATCATCAATCTTTCTCATATTTACTTCATAAAATCTTCATAAATCCTAGATTTTCAATTTCATATCATCAATCTTTCTCATATTTACTTCATAAAATCTTCATAAATCCTAATTTTCAATTTCATATCATCAATCTTTCTCATATTTACTTCATAAAATCTTCATAAATCCTAATTTTCAATTTCATATCATCAATCTTTCTCATATTTACTTCATAAAATCTTCATAAATCCTAATTTTCAATTTCATATCATCAATCTTTCTCATATTTACTTCATAAAATCTTCATAAATCCTAATTTTCAATTTCCAATCATCAATCTTTCTCATATTTACTTCATAAAATCTTCATAAATCCTAGATTTTCAATTTCATATCATCAATCTTTCTCATATTTACTTCATAAAATCTTCATAAATCCTAGATTTTCAATTTCATATCATCAATCTTTCTCATATTTACTTCATAAAATCTTCATAAATCCTAGATTTTCAATTTCATATCATCAATCTTTCTCATATTTACTTCATAAAATCTTCATAAATCCTAATTTTCAATTTCATATCATCAATCTTTCTCATATTTACTTCATAAAATCTTCATAAATCCTAATTTTCAATTTCATATCATCAATCTTTCTCATATTTACTTCATAAAATCTTCATAAATCCTAATTTTCAATTTCATATCATCAATCTTTCTCATATTTACTTCATAAAATCTTCATAAATCCTAATTTTCAATTTCCAATCATCAATCTTTCTCATATTTACTTCATAAAATCTTCATAAATCCTAGATTTTCAATTTCATATCATCAATCTTTCTCATATTTACTTCATAAAATCTTCATAAATCCTAGATTTTCAATTTCATATCATCAATCTTTCTCATATTTACTTCATAAAATCTTCATAAATCCTAATTTTCAATTTCATATCATCAATCTTTCTCATATTTACTTCATAAAATCTTCATAAATCCTAATTTTCAATTTCATATCATCAATCTTTCTCATATTTACTTCATAAAATCTTCATAAATCCTAATTTTCAATTTCATATCATCAATCTTTCTCATATTTACTTCATAAAATCTTCATAAATCCTAATTTTCAATTTCATATCATCAATCTTTCTCATATTTACTTCATAAAATCTTCATAAATCCTAATTTTCAATTTCATATCATCAATCTTTCTCATATTTACTTCATAAAATCTTCATAAATCCTAGATTTTCAATTTCATATCATCAATCTTTCTCATATTTACTTCATAAAATCTTCATAAATCCTAGATTTTCAATTTCATATCATCAATCTTTCTCATATTTACTTCATAAAATCTTCATAAATCCTAATTTTCAATTTCATATCATCAATCTTTCTCATATTTACTTCATAAAATCTTCATAAATCCTAATTTTCAATTTCATATCATCAATCTTTCTCATATTTACTTCATAAAATCTTCATAAATCCTAATTTTCAATTTCATATCATCAATCTTTCTCATATTTACTTCATAAAATCTTCATAAATCCTAATTTTCAATTTCCAATCATCAATCTTTCTCATATTTACTTCATAAAATCTTCATAAATCCTAGATTTTCAATTTCATATCATCAATCTACCAAATACAATGGCACAAGGACAATCAAACTCACCCAAAAGTCTACTCGCTGCTGAATATGCTCCCGATGCCAATGTAGTAAAGGCACCTCATATTACTTTAGAGGCAAAGGCGATCAGAATAAACATGAATAATTGGATGGCTAGACTCACTTGCACCACTCATGCTCCTACTTCTCTCATTGGACGACTGAATGCCTTTTTCCTCAGTTGTCCACTCTATGGTGCTCTTACTCTCAATCCCAGTAAAATGTATCATGATTACTTATGTGAATTTTGGTATACTGTTGTGTATGTTGAAAATACTCAATCCATCAACTACACATTGCAACAACGTACCAGGGCCTTCACTCTCACTGCCGATTCTCTTAGAGATATTCTTCATTTGAATTATTTGGCTGAAAATAAGATGGCCATTACTCTCCCTACTGGTCTTAATTACAGGGATGTGTGCAGATTGATGGGACACACTGATATACTGGATGAGCATGGCCAGTTATCAAGGAAAGGCACCATCTACATGAGCAAGCTTACAGACTCATGGAGATATTTCTTTACTCATCTTGTTGAGTGTTTGGGTGGCAGTTCTGAAGGGTTGGATCAGATAAATCAAATGCAACTCCAGATTGCTTACTGCCTTTGGTTTGGATACAGGGTAGATTTTGCTCAGATTTTCTTTGATGATTTGGTTGAGCGTCTAAAGGTGAAAGGTAGAAAACCTCACATTCCATATATTCGTTTTCTGTCACTTATATTTTTAAGAGCTTTAGGTGAGGAGTATGATTATGACACAAACCATTTTTTTGTATGTGACTATCTGAGGGAGTTGAGTTCATTAAAATCAAGAGCTAGTGAGGTTGAAATTCCTGTAAATATGTTGAACCATTTTAGAAATGATGCACTTGATACATCATCATCAGATGAGCAGGAAGAGGCTCCAGGTGGGAACCAGATTGGTGAAGGACCCTCTGGAGTCCTCAGTGCTAAAGTTGTACAACTAGTAACCCAGGTGGCTCCTGAAGTTCAGCAGACTGAAATTGTTACTCGACCAAGAACTTCCAGACGTCTTAGGAAGGCTGGAGTTCAGGTCAATCCAAATAGAGCCGAATCGAGCCATCCAGGAGATATCATGAATGAAGATGGGTCACTGATTGTTGAGCAAGAGGAGAATGTTGTATAGATTGATGAGCAGGTGACTGGTGAGCAAGATGCTCAGTTGGATTTAAATAGAGAAGTGGATGATCAGACAGTTGGGACGGCTCCAGATTGGGATGAGGTAGATTCCCCAATGTCTGAAGGTAATATGTTTGATGTTAACATGAATTTCCTGGGTGATGAAGTAGAAAATGTTGTTACTTCTGTTATTGCTTCAGTCACCCCACCACTTTCAATTCCACAAAACACTCCTTATTTCAATCCACCCTCAATTCAAATTTCACAAAATCCACCACCACCACTTTCAATTCCACAAAACACTCCTTATTTCAATCCACCCTCAATTCAAATTTCACAAAATCAACCACCACCACTTGAAACTCCACTTAATTTTCCTGAACACCGTGTGCTGGACTCCACTATTGTAACTTCTGAAACTTCCTGATACGTCCCACGGTGTATCAATATACCAAAGTATATTGAACACAGAACAGTTGTAGAGGGGGGTGAATACAACTTTTCACAATCTTTACAAACTTTTAAACACAAAACGTTTTAAGATTCAGTTAATGAATATCAAGCAAGTAAGTAAAGAGCAGGAATCATTAAAACAGTAAAGCAGTAAAGAAATAAAAACATTCTTGAACACAGATTGTGGTTTTCAAATGTAATCCTTTATTAAGAAATAATCTATACAAAGAATTATAGGGTTGTTGTGGAATAAAGATAGCCTATAGATATCTAAACAACCCTATGAAATGACAAACAACAATCAATAAGTTTCAGCTCAAGAGAATCAGCCCAAGCTGATCTCGTACAGACTAAGCTGTGTGTAAGAGCAGAGAAACTTGTGTGAAGAATGATTCTCAGGAAATGCCACACATATGCAATCCATGAATGAGGCTTTTATAGGCACAAGCGCTCCTTCATTAGGTGTCCGTTGCAGCTACGTGTTCTTCATTCAGTGGTTGATGAAGGAATAATCAATCGTGCCTTTCATGGTACTTGTGGTCCCCCACGTACTGACGCACATTCTTTATCTACCAATAGGAGTATGGACACGCATATGTAAAACAACCACCAACCTGGATCCTAGGATTCTTCCTAGTCACGTCATTTGTCCTTATCTTCAATCCAGGTTGTTATCTTCACTGATTGTTGAGCAAGTAGAAAATGTTGTACAGATTGATGAGCAGGTGACTGGTGAGCAAGATGCTCAGTTGGATTTAAATAGAGAAGTGGATGATCAGACAGTTGGGACGGCTCCAGATTGGGATGAGGTAGATTCCCCAATGTCTGAAGGTAATATGTTTGATGTTAACATGAATTTCCTGGGTGATGAAGTAGAAAATGTTGTTACTTCTGTTATTGCTTCAGTCACCCCACCACTTACAATTCCACAAAACACTCCTTATTTCAATCCACCCTCAATTCAAATTTCACAAAATCAACCACCACCACTTGAAACTCCACTTAATTTTCCTGAACACCGTGTGCTGGACTCCACTATTGTAACTTCTGAAACTTCCTGATACGTCCCACGGTGTATCAATATACCAAAGTATATTGAACACAGAACAGTTGTAGAGGGGGGTGAATACAACTTTTCACAATCTTTACAAACTTTTAAACACAAAACGTTTTAAGATTCAGTTAATGAATATCAAGCAAGTAAGTAAAGAGCAGGAATCATTAAAACAGTAAAGCAGTAAAGAAATAAAAACATTCTTGAACACAGATTGTGGTTTTCAAATGTAATCCTTTATTAAGAAATAATCTATACAAAGAATTATAGGGTTGTTGTGGAATAAAGATAGCCTATAGATATCTAAACAACCCTATGAAATGACAAACAACAATCAATAAGTTTCAGCTCAAGAGAATCAGCCCAAGCTGATCTCGTACAGACTAAGCTGTGTGTAAGAGCAGAGAAACTTGTGTGAAGAATGATTCTCAGGAAATGCCACACATATGCAATCCATGAATGAGGCTTTTATAGGCACAAGCGCTCCTTCATTAGGTGTCCGTTGCAGCTACGTGTTCTTCATTCAGTGGTTGATGAAGGAATAATCAATCGTGCCTTTCATGGTACTTGTGGGCCCCCACGTACTGACGCACATTCTTCATCTACCAATAGGAGTATGGACACGCATATGTAAAACAACCACCAACCTGGATCCTAGGATTCTTCCTAGTCACGTCATTTGTCCTTATCTTCAATCCAGGTTGTTATCTTCACTTGATTGTCAGACACAGATTGGGCCGTTTGTCAAAGCACCAATCTGCCTAAGTGTTTCCAAGCTGACTGCTAATCCCAAGCTGTCTTCCACTAACATCTTGGTCTTCTATCTTCAATCCTCCTCTTCGACTTGGACTGAATGCTAATACATTGTTGATGCAGCTTGAATAACACTTGCTTACATAAGATATTACAATTACAAGTATGAAGCATGATCTGGGTCAGAGACAGATCGTAAGTTATGTCAGCTTAGTCTGACCCAGATCAGTTTACAAGAACCAAAGATTACTAAGTGTTTATAGGTCAGATTTGTCATCATTAAATTTACAATAACATTGGGACTCAACAATCTCCCCCTATTTGATGATGACAAAACCCAACTACACTTCTAACTATCAGCTTACAAAGAATCAAATGAAAATATGACTAACAGCTTGTGACCCTTTGAATCTTTTGGGTTCTTTTCAATCTGATATGAAATTTTAACTAAGAAACTAGATGTGTACAACTGCCTTTGCATATATAGAGAATAAATCAAAGATATTACCATTTACATCACTATTCTCCAAGCATTTCAATAGCTTCTTGCTTAACCTCAAATGATGGAGCAACTCTCACATCTAATTGTCTATCTAACCCTTCATCTATAAGGAACTGCTCATACCCATTACCTTCTTCACTAAAGTTTCTGCAGAATCTGTAAAGGTAAATAGGTGCATAGATGGTACCTATTTTAGTTCAGCAGTCCTTTGAAACACCAAATTCCCTCTAGCATCTACAAAGTACATCCCATGCTCAGGTTCAGTTATGAACTTCCCACATCCTGCATCTTCAACACCAGTAGGTAGAGACAGATTAAGATTATCAAGAATCTTGTCAATAGCACCAGAAGATAATTGTGCAAGCAACTCTGAAGGAGACAAGTTTTGGAGAAAAACTGAATGGTCACCTCCAGGAGCATCAATCTTTTCAAACCTTCTTCTTTTCTTCTTCAGTGGCTCAGCTGACTCATCTTCATAATCCATATCATATGCAATTGGTCTTGGAAGGCCAGAGATATCAATCTTGTACTTCACAATAGCAGCTAACTTCTTCTCAATGGCTTCCAAGACTGTCTCTTTGTGAACTCCAGACATACCAGTAATGGTATTATGTAGTTCCACCCACTCTGTGTATCCTAGATCAAGCAGTTTGTCAAGATCATGGGTTTCCCAGTTGGTTTCATAACCTCTCCTTGTAAACCTTATGCTGGGAATGTTCTTTCCTTTTCGTCTTTTTAGTAGAACCTGGAGGATTGGTTCTGGATGCCTTCTATAATGGATCTTTTTAGTAATTTGTCTTTTCTCCAAAGCATCAAACCAATTATGAGCTTTCACACTTTCTTTCACATCTTTAACCTTCTGTAATGGTGTAGAATGAACCACCACTTTCTTCTTTCCTTTTCCTTTGCTCACAACTTTATTTTTAGAACCAACGGTTGCAAGATCTTCTTCATCTTCCTTATTTAATTGTTCTTGAACAGCCTTGGCAATTTCAGAATCAGACTTAGTTGCATCAATTCTTTCTCTTTCTAATCTGTCCTCCTTAATCATTTTATATGCCACCTTAACTGTTACCCCAAGCTGTGGAGCAGTTTCAGTTGCAATCTCCCAATCCTTTTCTTTCTCAGTTAAGATCTTCACACCACTTGACCCAGCTTATGTTGTTCTTTTCTTTATCATGAACTGGGACAGAGTGGTTGTGTCTTCACTAGATGAAGATTCATCAATTTGTACTTTGGGAGCTGGGTCAGCTTGAGTTGGCACAGCTTGCACCGGAACAGCTTGGGAGGACTTTCTTTTCTTTTCAACTTTCTTTTCTTTTTCAACACCAACATCCTTCCTTATATCTCCCATTTCAGCATTAACAGTCTCCCCCTTGGTTGTATCACTCTCCTTTTTAGTTTCTTCATTCAATTTTCCTCAGATTCTGGTCTTTTTATCTCTTCCACATCTTCCTTCTCACCTTCCACCCTAGAACCATGCACAACCAATCTTCTATCATTTAGTGCTTCCTCAGCTCTGGCCTTATTCTGTCTCTCTTTCAATCTTTCAAGGTATTCTTCAATGTCCTTGTAAACCTTATGCTGGGAATGTTCTTTCCTTTTCGTCTTTTTAGTAGAACCTGGAGGATTGGTTCTGGATGCCTTCTATAATGGATCTTTTTAGTAATTTGTCTTTTCTCCAAAGCATCAAACCAATTATGAGCTTTCACACTTTCTTTCACATCTTTAACCTTCTGTAATGGTGTAGAATGAACCACCACTTTCTTCTTTCCTTTTCGTCTTTTTAGTAGAACCTGGAGGATTGGTTCTGGATGCCTTCTATAATGGATCTTTTTAGTAATTTGTCTTTTCTCCAAAGCATCAAACCAATTATGAGCTTTCACACTTTCTTTCACATCTTTAACCTTCTGTAATGGTGTAGAATGAACCACCACTTTCTTCTTTCCTTTTCGTCTTTTCAGTAGAACCTGGAGGATTGGTTCTGGATGCCTTCTATAATGGATCTTTTTAGTAATTTGTCTTTTCTCCAAAGCATCAAACCAATTATGAGCTTTCACACTTTCTTTCACATCTTTAACCTTCTGTAATGGTGTAGAATGAACCACCACTTTCTTCTTTCCTTTTCGTCTTTTCAGTAGAACCTGGAGGATTGGTTCTGGATGCCTTCTATAATGGATCTTTTTAGTAATTTGTCTTTTCTCCAAAGCATCAAACCAATTATGAGCTTTCACACTTTCTTTCACATCTTTAACCTTCTGTAATGGTGTAGAATGAACCACCACTTTCTTCTTTCCTTTTCCTTTGCTCACAACTTTATTTTTAGAACCAACGGTTGCAAGATCTTCTTCATCTTCCTTATTTAATTGTTCTTGAACAGCCTTGGCAATTTCAGAATCAGACTTAGTTGCATCAATTCTTTCTCTTTCTAATCTGTCCTCCTTAATCATTTTATATGCCACCTTAACTGTTACCCCAAGCTGTGGAGCAGTTTCAGTTGCAATCTCCCAATCCTTTTCTTTCTCAGTTAAGATCTTCACACCACTTGACCCAGCTTATGTTGTTCTTTTCTTTATCATCAACAGGGAAAGAGCTCACTGGAGTAACAAGGAAGTCTTTGAGATCTTGGTTGATCAAGTCAATTTTGATATTGGTGAGACAGCAGGCTTTTCTTAGCTCAACATAATCCTCATGGAGGAGTTTAATCTTTGATTTAACACCCTTAGAAACTTCAATCAGATCATTCTTGAAATCTGCTTGTGACTTGTTTGCAGATCCAGGTTCTATGGTGACTTCCCTTTTAAACTTGGTTGCAGCATTCTCAATCTGACCCAGAGTACTCTTGTTCCTTTCATTTTCTTCATTTACTGCCTTTGTAAGACTATCAAGAGACTCTGTCAGCTTGTTCTGGTTCTGCTGCATCAAATCAACTGCTTTCTTAACATAATCTTCCAATGCAGTCTGATCTTGACTCGGCTTATCCACCTTCTTATCCGTCAAATCGTGATCCTTTTGGATCTTTTCTAAGCATTCGGTCAGCTTGGAGCTCTCAACCTTAGAGGTTGAAATGAACTCAGTGAGCTGACCCACCACATCTGAAAAATGAGATAGTGGCAGCTTGGGAAGAACTTGCAG
Source organism: Erigeron breviscapus (assembly GCA_034093135.1). NCBI lineage: Eukaryota > Viridiplantae > Streptophyta > Magnoliopsida > Asterales > Asteraceae > Erigeron > Erigeron breviscapus. The sequence continues at coordinate 26,857,520 of CM067170.1, read as the reverse complement.
TTGGCTTAAAAGCCACTGACTCTGGAAAGAGCAGCCTGCAATCCTTAATAACAGGGTCATTGGGCATAATTAGAAGGGGTGGAGGTTTAAGGAGTTTTGGAACATTTGCTCATGAGAGTGAGTCTCATGAGTGGATATGTCAGAATTGATGATGAGTTGGTCAGCCTGAGAAAGATTAACGTTTAATTCAGGCTGAGGGCCAGTGGGAATGTGTTGATCTTGATTTTGATCAACTCCTCCACTGGCATCTTCCATCAGAGCATCCCTTGAGGATGGATGGGCAAACTCATCATCGAATGAAGAATCACTTCCGAAGATAGTGATCATATTCTCATTGACATCGAGAGGACCATCAATGGTTCCCTTTGCTGCACAAGGGGCTAACATGACTACCTTAAAGACAGCCAAGTAACCTGCAGAATCCCTCTGTCCAAGGACAGATGCAGACACAGACTCTGCAGGTGTAACGTTTTGTGCATTTTATTGCCCTTCAACAGAGGTGTGTTGTTGCACCAAAGTATCCTTAGGGAGAATTGAGGCCTGTACCCCTCCTTGTGACATAGAAGGGGCATTGGCAGCCTGTGCAGACTCAGAGTGTAAGATAGAAGGAGTCTGATCAGCTTGGGGAGGAGAAGCAGTGTCACCAATGTGTTCGATACTTCTCTCCTTAGGCTGACCATCCTCAGAAATGATGTGCATTGACTCTGACTCACTTTGGATCTGGGTTAGATCCTCTGTTACCCCTTTAATGATATCATCAACCTTTTGGGAGGCTGATGATGGTGAATTCGGTTTAGACACAGTATGACCTTGGGAGGAGGTCTTTCTTTCAATACCTTCACCCTGTTTGGAGGGTTGGGTAGCAGTAAGTGTTCCCTTTAACTCGTCTACACTCTTTTGGGAGAGTGCAGATGGGCGTGGCGTTTTCAGCTTGTCAGCTTTGGTGACAGGGACAGCTTTGGAACGTTCCTTAGCTTTCCCTGCACCTTGGGGGATCTCAAGAGAAGATGTTGCATTATCAACCCCAGAAGCTGACACAGATTTCTTATGCGATCTTTTCTTTTTGGCCTTGAGAGGTACTAAGTCCTCAACAAAGGGGTCTTTTAGAATCGGATTTTGAGCGAATGGACGAAGGTGTGGCTAGGGAGGCTGATGTTTTGGCCAACCCTTCACCCTCTTTTGTAGGAGTAGAATGTTGAATAGATTCAGAAGAGTTTGAGGGTTCAGAAGCATGTGTACCTGGGTCCCCCTGATTAGCAGATTGAGTTTCAGACCCAGATCGCGTCGAAGAAGGGACAGCTTCCCTAAGTGCTTCTTGTTCCTCTTCTCTTTTCCTGCAAAAATCAAGGTAGATCTGCATTGCTCGGGTCAGACCCTGCACAGATACCTTGGGACTATTAAATATGTTGTTGTTAATAGGCTTGCATTCCACAATCTGACCAGTTACCAGACTGTAATCATTGTCAAGTATTGCCTCAATGATAAGAGCAAGAATCCTACCATAAGGTATGGTAAGACTCTTCTTATGAACGCGATCAACAAGGTCCTTAAAGATTAAAGCATCAAAATCTATTCTGGTCATGGTGACCATTGCATGAAAAATCTGCAATTCTAGGACATTAGGCTGATCAAAGCTGCCTGCCTTTACTTGTAAGGTTTTCGAAATTGTGCTCAATAAGTAGTTCCAAATACCAGTTAAATGTTTCATTTTAACCACTGAAGCCAATGGACCAGTATATCCAACTTTTTGTAAAACATTTTTGGCTTCAGTATGAGACACAACAACATCATATTCATCATCAGGCATATATGACAGCTCAAAAGCAGACCTAAGCCTCTCGTAAGAAATATATACCTTTTTCTTACCGTTGAGGATTGAGCCATAGATTGCAGCATCTCCTTTCTTATTCTGTTTCACAACACAGCTCGCCCAAAATTCACACAAAAGATCTTGAAACACCCAGTCTGGCTTCTCAATCATCACCTTGCCGAATGGATGATGCCATAAGAAAGCCACAATCTCATCGTATCCTTTAGCCCATGAAGGAGGATGAATATTGGCATAAACCAGACTGCCAATCTTGATTTTACCAGTATCAAGATCAGCCGGAACCACTACTACCTTATCTCCCACCACATAAGGTGAAAGCTTGTTGGTGCTTATTGGAGCTGGGTATAGACTTTCAGGTTCAGAACTAGATTGAGAATCATTAGAATGAATAGAAACAGATGATGATGCCATTTTGAAAACAAATTTTAGAAGAAATTAAATTTAATAAAACAGTAATCAAATTTGAGAGAAAAAATTGATTTTAAGAAAATATGAACAAGTGATTTGGGATTTAGGTTAAATGAAAGTTATATACAAAACCCAAAATATCTTATTTGAAAAAGTTGGAGAGAGAAAGATTTTGATTGGAGGATCAACAAGTAGTGGTGGTACTTTTTCAGTAACTGGCTGTTACCACTACACGTGTCACACTCCAATAGGATCAGCAAGTACATTAAATAAAATAATGAAAGTAATAAAACGCACTGAGATATTTAATAACAAAAATAACCACGAAGCTGGGTCAGACTTAGCTTACCCTCTTTCACTTGACTTGCACCAAGTGTGAAAGGGTAGTCTGGGTCTGACACAGCTTACCCTCAAAATTTGGTATAACTCTAAGGGGTAAGATTTGCTATTACTTAGCTCACTACATTCTACAAATTAAGCATACCTAGCTTACTTATGAGGTAGTTGAACCTTGATTCATCCAATGGCTTTGTGAACAAGTCATCAAGCTGATTGTCTGTTGGAATGAAGTGGAGTTCAACATCTTCTTTCATTACATGATCCCTAATGAAATGATATCTTATATCAATGTGCTTGGTCCTTGAATGAAGCACAGGATTGTTATAAATTGCTATGGCACTGGTACTGTCACAAAAGATTGGAGTTTTTGTTGTAGTGACACCATAGTCTTGAAGCTGATATTGCATCCAAAGAATTTGAGAGCAACAACTTCCTGCAGCAACATATTCAGCTTCTGCAGTGGGAATAGAAACTGAATGCTGCTTCATGCTGGACCAGCTTACAAGTCTATTGCCAAGCAATTGACAAGCTCCTGATGTACTTTTTCTGTCAATCTTACAGCCTGCAAAGTCATTGACAAGCTCCTGAAGTACTTTTTCTGTCAATCTTACAGCCTGCAAAGTCAGAATCTGAATAGCCAATTAGATCAAATCCTGAGTCTTTAGGATACCAAATACCCAGATTGGGACTACCTTTAAGGTATCTAAAGATTCTTTTCACAGCCTTAAGATGCGATTCTTTAGGACTAGCTTGATATCTTAGGACTAGCTTGATATCTTGCACAAAGACATGTAGCAAACATAATATTTGGTCTACTAGCAGTCAAGTAAAGTAATGATCCTATCATACCCCTATAAGCTGTGATGTCAACAGATTTGCCATTTTTATCTTCAACCAGCTTATCACCAGTTCCCATAGGAGTTTTCATAGGTGAGCAATCAGTAAAACCAAATTTGTTTAAGAGATCTTTAACATACTTTCCTTGGTTTATGAAAATTCCATTTTTAGTCTGTTTAACTTGTAAACCCTGAAAATAGTTTAGTTTTCCCATCATGCTCATTTCATACTTTTTAGACATTAATTCAGAAAACTTTTTGCAAAGTCTTTCACTGCTAGACCCAAATATTATATCATCTACATAGATTTGTACAAGCAGAATATCACCATTATACTTTCTCACAAACAAAGTCTTGTCAACATTACCTCTTTTGAAGTTATTAGCCAATAAGAATTTAGACAAAGTATCATACCATGCCCTTGGAGCTTGCTTCAACCCATAGAGAGCCTTGTCAAGCTTGAACACATGGTCAGGAAACTTTGAATTTTCAAAACCAGGAGGCTGTTCAACATAGACTTCTTCTTCCAATTTTCCATTAAGAAATGCACTCTTCACATCCATTTGATAGACTTTGAAACCTTTGTGAGCAGATAAGGCCAAGAACATTCTGATTGCCTCTAATCTTGCCACTGGTGCAAAAGTCTCATCATAATCAATTCCATCCTCTTGTCTGTAACCAAGAGCTACCAATCTTGCTTTGTTTCTGGTCACAACTCCCCTTTCATCCATTTTGTTTCTGTAGACCCACTTGGTTCCAATCACAGTCTTGTGATGAGGTCTTGGAACAAGTTCCCAAACCTTGTTTCTTTCAAACTGTGTTAGCTCATCTTGCATTGCATTAACCCAAGAGGGATCTTCCAGAGCTTCATCAACCTCAGTTGGTTCCATCTTGCTTACAAAATTGACAAACATGCAGAAGTTGGCTGTTGCCTTTCTTCTTGTTTTCATACCAGAGAGTGGATCACCAATGATTTGGTTGATTGGATGACTCTTTGTCCATCTAGTAACTGGGATAATGGACTGATTCAGATTAGATGGTCCAGCATGATCAGCTTGAGGAAAAGGCTGATCAGCTTGGACAGGAATGGAGGAGTCTGAACCAGTTGGAGAGTCATTAAATGGATTCTGAACAATTTCTTCAGTAGGAGCAGGAACAACTTGTGCATCTTCAAAGATTGGAACATCTTCTACTTCTTCAATGAGTTGCTCCCCCTGAGTTTGAGCATTATTAGCTCCAACTGGAGGATTAGTTGGAGGCTCATTCTCAGGTACAGCCAGTTCTTCAAAATTGAAGTCTTCATCTTCAGGAGGAGAGCAGTCTGGCTTAGAACAACCTTCATCAATGCTTACATTTACAGAGTTCTCAATTGTTTTAGTTCTCTTGTTGTACACTCTGTAGGCCTTCATCATTGTTGCATATCCAAGTAGGATACCTTCATCTGATTTCTCATCAAACTTTCCAAGATGGTCTTTCTGATTCAGAATATAGCAAGGACTTCCAAACATTCTTAGGAAACCAATCTCAGGTTTTCTCTCCCTAAGAAGTTCATATGCAGTCTTCTGGTGTCTTTTTACAATGAGGGATCTGTTCTGGGTAAAGCAAGCTGTGTGTACTGCTTCAGCCCAGAAATGAGACTTGACATTGTTTTGAGCCATCATGGATCTGGCAGCTTCAATGAGAGTTCTGTTTCTTCTTTCTGCAACACCATTTTGTTGAGGAGTTCTGGCAGCTGAGTAGACTTGTGAAATTCCCTTTTCACTGCAGAATGAATTAAGAGTGATATTCTTGAATTCAGTACCATTGTCACTCCTTAATTGCCTAACAGGCCTTTTGTAGAGAACCTCAGCTTGCTTGATGAATTGAATAATGCTGTCAGCAGCTTCATTCTTGTGTCTTAGAAAGAAAACCCAGGTGTATCTTGAATACTCATCAACAATTACCAAGGAGTACCTCATTCCAGTGAATGATGGAGTACTGATTGGTCCAAATAAGTCCATATGAAGCAGATCCAAACAATTATCAATGGTTGAGCATGTTTTAGACTTGAAAGTAGCTTTATGTTGCTTGCCTTTCTCACAAGCACCACACAGCTTGTCCTTCTCATAATTGATCACTGGAAGCCCAGACACCAACTCTTTCTTACACAGCTTGTTGATGTCTTTGAAATTCATATGAGACAGCCTTTTATGCCACAACCAATTCAGCTCATCTTGAGACTTTGACATGAAACAGACATGTCTTGTGACAGTTAGATTTCTCATGTCAAAAGAATACAAAGACTCATCCCTCTTTGCAATAAGAACCATATTGCCTTCCAAATCAAGAACAATTCCCTTATCAGACCTGAATCTCACTTCATAACCAGCATCACACAACTGACTCACACTGATCAGATTGTGCTTCAAACCATTAACATATGAGACTCTTCTGAAAGTAAGAGGACCATTTGAAAGTACACCAAAACCTTCAGTCTTTCCTTGAGAATCATCTCCAAAAGTAACATTAGGACCAGCGCGAATCCTAAAGCTACATAGCAGGGACTTACATCCGGTCATATGCTTGGAACATCCACTGTCCAAGTGCCAGGTATTATCGTCATGACTGCCCTGCAATTATGATAAGAGATTAGTTCATTTTGGGAACCCATCCAAGGATGGGTTCACCAGAGCTGACCTTCTGGTCTGACTCAGATTGGGTAACTAAAAACAGACTCTTATCACATTTTGAAACCCATTGTTGCTTGGTCTGTCCTTTACCAGATTCAAAGTTCTTTCTAGCAACATTCAAAGTTTCCTTCTTAACAAAACCTTTGCCTATTCCAGCTTTCTTACATTCAGCTCTCAATTTTCTTTGATCAACAATTTTGGATCAGACACCTTCTCAAGAAAATTGGTTTTCATTGACACCTTATCAGTTTTGGACTCAACATATTTTAAAATCAACTTGTCAGAGTCAGACTTGGTGTTACTTGAAATAGACTCAGATTTTGCTTGTGACTCATTTCCTAGAGAACCAGACTTCTTACTCTTTAAAAGCTTAATTTTCTCTTTAGGAACACTGTGATCTCTATCCTTTCTTTTATTTCTCTTTAAACTATTCTTGTTTGTTTTATTCTTTGAATCTGACACAGATTGGGTGATGGTCAGCTTTGACAAGTCAAGACTTTCTTCAGGTTTTAACTCAACAACCTGATCAGCTTAAGACACAGCTTCAGCAATGGTCTGACCCATAGTTTCAGGATCTTTAAACCCAATACCAGATTTCTGAACCAACTTAATTGGTTTAGAAATAGTCTCTTTGGTTTGGACTTTGGGTGGTGAAGGAGGTTGATAACAAGGCTCCATAGCACATACTTTAGCAATGGCTATGGCCCTATCATAATCACCATCAAAGATAGCTTGGATCTGATGAGGGATTTGTTCATTTACACACTTAGCAACTCTTTTTGAACTGATACACCATGTTTCAGTAATCTGTTTAACCTTTAAAAACTTTTCTTCTGCAGTTTTAGCTTCTTTAATCAAAATGGAGTTTAATTGCTTTTGAGCTTTAACTTCAGATTCTAGTTTTTCAATGGTGTGATTCTTAGAGCTGTTATCAAGTTTCAAAATATGTATTTCCTTTTTGAGTTCTTGATTAAAGTGTTTTTGTAGTAAAACCTCATCACCAAGTTTGTTCAGTCTGGTCAGCTTCTCATTATCAGACAGATTGGAAAAAGAAGTTACCTCAGGTTGAGCAGTCTGACTGGTAGATGCCTGGTGAGCTGACTCAGATTGCTGTTGTATTTTCACCAGATCTTCAGCAAATCTTTGAGTAGCTTCTTTAGCCATGAAACACTTGGCATCTTTGTACAGCTCATCATCAGATGATGTGGCACTTTCAGCCCAGTCTTTGGCTACCAGACTCTTCTCATTTTTGTTTACCTTCTCAGTCAGCTCAGCTACTTGTGCTTTCAAGGCTTTGTGCTTAGTCTTGAGCTTAGAGTATTTTTCACCTCTTCCACCTTTGGTTGGCACAGCTTGAGCAGTTTCTTTGGATCTGCAATCTCCAGCCATATGTCCAGTCTTGCCACACTTGTAACAAGTGACCTTGGACATATCAAATGGCTTCTTGGTCATGTCAGCTTGGCCACCTCTTCCTTTTCCTTTAAACTTATTAAAGGATCTCCTTCTGATTCTTTCAGCCAACATAGCAACTTCATTTGCTAGTTCATCACCATCAGATTCATCACACTCAGATTCAGCACAAACAGAGTTAGGATTTGACATCACAGGAATATCATCATTAACACAAGGAATGATCTCATTACTAATTGAACTAGGGTGTTCAGTCATAGAAGTAACAAGTGCAGCAGCAGGCTGACTATAAGAATCACCCATAGCAATTAACTTTTCAGCCTCTGAATATTCTTGGTTATGAAGCAAACCAAAAAGTCCAGGGAGATCAAGATCATGATAAGCAGAACTTAATTTAACAGAAGAAATATAGTTGTTCCATTTAGGTGGTAATGAATCAAGAAATTTGCTCTTTAAAACCTCATTTTTCTTATTAATTCCAACAACAGCTAAATCATTTACCAAAGCATTAAAGCGGGTATGAGTGTCAGTTAAGGATTCATTTCTCAAAGAGAAAAATCTCTCATACCTCCTGGTCAATGTAGTAATTGTGGATTCCATGGAGGTAGAGCAACCCTCAAACATAACAGTCAATGTACCCAACATTTTCTTTGTTGTTGAACACATTTTAATTGAATGGTAAAGGTCTTTGGGCACAGCTTGGACAATGAAATTTCTAGCCTTTACATCCAAGTTTGCCAACCTCCTATCCTCATCCCCCCAATCTGCCTTGTCCTTAACAATAGATTTGACTGTGGCAGGAATGGTTGGTTGACCTTCCCTGACCACAGCTTCTACCACAATGGTTTGTGTAGGAACATAAGGACCATCCGTAAGGATGTCAGGCATATTGTTATCGATGGATTCAAGGAACAAAGACATTCTACCTTTCCACCCACTGAAATCATCTTTGTCAAACATGGGTGGTCGGGTTGAAAAACCATTATCAATATAAGATGACATATTGCTTTACTATAAATGAAAATATGCAAGGATCAAGTCAAGTTAATTCTCAACAACCTGGCTCTGATACCAATTGATACGTCCCACGGTGTATCAATATACCAAAGTATATTGAACACAGAACAGTTGTAGAGGGGGGTGAATACAACTTTTCACAATCTTTACAAACTTTTAAACACAAAACATTTTAAGATTCAGTTAATGAATATCAAACAAGTAAGTAAAGAGCAGGAATCATTAAAACAGTAAAGCAGTAAAGAAATAAAAACATTCTTGAACATAGATTGTGGTTTTCAAATGTAATCCTTTATTAAGAAATAATCTATACAAAGAATTACAGGGTTGTTGCGGAATAAAGATAGCCTATAGATATCTAAACAACCCTTTGAAATGACAAACAACAATCAATAAGTTTTAGCTCAAGAGAATCAGCCCAAGCTGATCTCGTACAGACTAAGCTGTGTGTAAGAGCAGAGAAACTTGTATGAAGAATGATTCTCAGGAAATGCCACACATATGCAATCCATGAATGAGGCTTTTATAGGCACAAGCGCTCCTTCATTAGGTGTCCGTTGCAGCTACGTGTTCTTCATTTAGTGGTTGATGAAGGAATAATCAATCGTGCCTTTCATGGTACTTGTGGTCCCCCACGTACTAACGCACATTCTTCATCTACCAATAGGAGTATGGACACGCATATGTAAAACAACCACCAACCTGGATCCTAGGATTCTTCCTAGTCACGTCATTTTTCCTTATCTTCAATCCAGGTTGTTATCTTCACTTGATTGATAGACACAGATTGGGCCGTTTGTCAAAGCACCAATCTGCCTAAGTGTTTCCAAGCTGACTGCTAATCCCAAGCTGTCTTCCACTAACATCTTGGTCTTCTATCTTCAATCCTCCTCTTCGACTTGGACTGAATGCTAATACATTGTTGATGCAGCTTGAATAATACTTGCTTCCATAAGATATTACAATTACAAGTATTAAGCATGATCTGGGTCAGAGACAGATCATAAGCTGTGTCAGCTTAGTCTGACCCAGATCAGTTTACAAGAACCAAAGATTACTAAGTGTTTATAGGTCAGATTTGTCATCATTAAATTTACAATAACATTGGGACTCAACACTTCCACTGAAGGGGTCCAGGCACAAGTACCTTTGGTGACCAGGTTGGCTTCTAAACTGACACCTCCCAGTGGTCTCTCTACCTCTTCTTCAGCCGAGGTCCAAGGCCTTTTAAGTAAGGTGGCGGATCTGGAGAGATCACTTCAGTCTTCATCGCAGGTTGTTTCTGATTTTAAGTCTTTATTATCAAACAATCTTGCATCAGAAATGAATCTTTTTGCTGGGAATGAGAAGCTAGTGTTTGAGAAGATGAATGAACTGGTACTGGACACAAATCAATACACTGAAAATATCAAAGTGGCAGTCCAGGGATTAGAGGCAAAATTGGTGAATTCTGTTCAGACTGCAGTGAAAGCTGAAGTTGTTCAACCACTGGCAAGTCTGATAGATGAGGTTCAGAAGTTAATCACCAGGATTAGTAATTTGGAAAGTAGGCCAACCCTTGACCAGAACTCTGTTGTCAGTAACATGAGTGATGAGTGTGCTAAGAAGTTCAGACACAACATGTTGAAAGAAATCACTGAAGAGATTTCTGGGTCAGTTCTTAGAACCATTCAAGATGGGTTGTTGCCTCAAGTGGTACAGATGATTGAAAATGAAATGCCAAAGCACTTGTCTTCAGAAATTCAAATTATCAAGAAGGAAGTGACTGAGATAAGGAAGACTGTGAATATCACTGACACTCCAGACTTGAAGACTGGAGAGTTTCTGAAGACTTGTCCAGAAATAATATTTACTGGACCCACTCCAGACTTGAAGACTGGAGCGTCACTGAAGATTTGTCTAGAAATAATATTTACTGGACCCACTCCAGACTTGAAGACTGGAGAGTTTCTGAAGACTTGTCCAGAAATAATATTTACTGGACCCACTCCAGACTTGAAGACTGGAGCGTCACTGAAGATTTGTCTAGAAATAATATTTACTGGACCCACTCCAGACTTGAAGACTGGAGAGTCTCTGAAGACTTGTCTAGAAATAATATTTACTGGACCCACTCCAGACTTGAAGACTGGAGAGTCTCTGAAGACTTGTCTAGAAATAATATTTACTGGACCCACTCCAGACTTGAAGACTGGAGAGTCTCTGAAGACTTGTCTAGAAATAATATTTACTGGACCCACTCCAGACTTGAAGACTGGAGAGTCTCTGAAGACTTGTCTAGAAATAATATTTACTGGACCCACTCCAGACTTGAAGACTGGAGAGTCTCTGAAGACTTGTCTAGAAATAATATTTACTGGACCCACTCCAGACTTGAAGACTGGAGAGTTTCTGAAGACTTGTCCAGAAATAATATTTACTGGACCCACTCCAGACTTGAAGACTGGAGCGTCACTGAAGATTTGTCTAGAAATAATATTTACTGGACCCACTCCAGACTTGAAGACTGGAGAGTCTCTGAAGACTTGTCTAGAAATAATATTTACTGGACCCACTCCAGACTTGAAGACTGGAGAGTCTCTGAAGACTTGTCTAGAAATAATATTTACTGGACCCACTCCAGACTTGAAGACTGGAGAGTTTCTGAAGACTTGTCCAGAAATAATATTTACTGGACCCACTCCAGACTTGAAGACTGGAGCGTCACTGAAGATTTGTCTAGAAATAATATTTACTGGACCCACTCCAGACTTGAAGACTGGAGAGTTTCTGAAGACTTGTCCAGAAATAATATTTACTGGACCCACTCCAGACTTGAAGACTGGAGCGTCACTGAAGATTTGTCTAGAAATAATATTTACTGGACCCACTCCAGACTTGAAGACTGGAGAGTCTCTGAAGACTTGTCTAGAAATAATATTTACTGGACCCACTCCAGACTTGAAGACTGGAGAGTCTCTGAAGACTTGTCTAGAAATAATATTTACTGGACCCACTCCAGACTTGAAGACTGGAGAGTCTCTGAAGACTTGTCTAGAAATAATATTTACTGGACCCACTCCAGACTTGAAGACTGGAGAGTCTCTGAAGACTTGTCTAGAAATAATATTTACTGGACCCACTCCAGACTTGAAGACTGGAGAGTCTCTGAAGACTTGTCTAGAAATAATATTTACTGGACCCACTCCAGACTTGAAGACTGGAGAGTTTCTGAAGACTTGTCCAGAAATAATATTTACTGGACCCACTCCAGACTTGAAGACTGGAGCGTCACTGAAGATTTGTCTAGAAATAATATTTACTGGACCCACTCCAGACTTGAAGACTGGAGAGTCTCTGAAGACTTGTCTAGAAATAATATTTACTGGACCCACTCCAGACTTGAAGACTGGAGAGTCTCTGAAGACTTGTCTAGAAATAATATTTACTGGACCCACTCCAGACTTGAAGACTGGAGAGTCTCTGAAGACTTGTCTAGAAATAATATTTACTGGACCCACTCCAGACTTGAAGACTGGAGAGTCTCTGAAGACTTGTCTAGAAATAATATTTACTGGACCCACTCCAGACTTGAAGACTGGAGAGTCTCTGAAGACTTGTCTAGAAATAATATTTACTGGACCCACTCCAGACTTGAAGACTGGAGAGTTTCTGAAGACTTGTCCAGAAATAATATTTACTGGACCCACTCCAGACTTGAAGACTGGAGCGTCACTGAAGATTTGTCTAGAAATAATATTTACTGGACCCACTCCAGACTTGAAGACTGGAGAGTCTCTGAAGACTTGTCTAGAAATAATATTTACTGGACCCACTCCAGACTTGAAGACTGGAGAGTCTCTGAAGACTTGTCTAGAAATAATATTTACTGGACCCACTCCAGACTTGAAGACTGGAGAGTTTCTGAAGACTTGTCCAGAAATAATATTTACTGGACCCACTCCAGACTTGAAGACTGGAGCGTCACTGAAGATTTGTCTAGAAATAATATTTACTGGACCCACTCCAGACTTGAAGACTGGAGAGTTTCTGAAGACTTGTCCAGAAATAATATTTACTGGACCCACTCCAGACTTGAAGACTGGAGCGTCACTGAAGATTTGTCTAGAAATAATATTTACTGGACCCACTCCAGACTTGAAGACTGGAGAGTCTCTGAAGACTTGTCTAGAAATAATATTTACTGGACCCACTCCAGACTTGAAGACTGGAGAGTCTCTGAAGACTTGTCTAGAAATAATATTTACTGGACCCACTCCAGACTTGAAGACTGGAGACTGAAGACTTGTCCAGAAATAATATTTACTGGACTCGCTCCAGACTTGAAGACTGGAGAGTTTCTGAAGACTTGTCCAGAAATAATATTTACTGGACCCACTCCAGACTTGAAGACTGGAGCGTCACTGAAGATTTGTCAAGAAATAATGGAAGACCAGTGAGCAAAATACTTGTATAGGAAATCTGGAGTCTTCCAGATTTCAGCTCACTGGACTTTACCCCAGTCCAGATCTATTCTACTGAAGACATTCTCACTGAAGTCAAAGACTGAAGTTAGAATAAAGAAGACTGACAAATGGCGGAGTCCACTGGAAGTCTTACCAGATCTACGACTGGAGGTTTCTCAATGTTCTAGACCTTACATGTAACACCCCGACTAGGGCGGAAACACGAGATGCCACAGAACGACATTGTACAAAAAGATTAAGTAGAAAACATCAACATGAAGTTTCAAATGAAATTCAATTCCCAAAAGATTACAAGTTCAAGTTGACGTTTAACAATAATTACATAACCAAATCCATAACCAAAAGATCAAATGTTTGCATTACAATTCGTCAAGCATAAAGACAAATACAACATCCAAGAGGCGGTCAAGTACTAGCTTACTGCTCTACACCTGAAAAGCATGAAGATAAAGTGTCAACTACGAGAGTTGAGTGAGTTCATAGGTTTATACTAACAACATATATATTTGATCCAATACAAGAAGTAATGTCATAAAATTTCCAAGAGTTCCATCATAACATCCATACCCAAACCGTATGTCCAAACAATATTAACCAACCATAAGTAATATCAATAACACTCGGCCAAAGGCATAATTCGATGAGTTTGTCTTGAGCCACTACTAAGACCCTTTCACGTCCAAATAATAATAATGATAATATGTCCCGAAGATATGATAATAGAAGCACATGCTGTCAATCACGTGCAATAATAATAATAAAGGGGTCATGCCATGGAAATGACCAATGATTTATAAAGTAGATTAGAGCACCCCATGACCTACACCGTTGAAAGCGGCCATGAAGGCGGCCAATCAACCTGTCGCCACTGATGTGAGTGAGGGGACGAATCTAGTTGCGCAACCCTCTAACTACAGGCCTCAATGAGTTAATAGTAGTGTACAGGGGACCACCGTTTGACAGTACTCAAGCTCATCATATAACATATAACACGTTGAACATACAATATAATTCCCATATCATTATCATTATTCAAAGAATCATTTCATAAGAGAAAGTCATTTTAATTAATCATGCTTTTCACCCCGCAAGTAAAACATATAAAAGAGTTTGAAAGGGGGCTATGACTCACATGATTTCGGTTTGTGATTTCTAGCTTATTTTAACTTGTTTTGTTCCAAGCTTTATTTCTTTGTTATTTCATTAATTTTTCCAGAATATTATCATCAAGTTTAACATATTTTTCACTTATAACAAGTCCATATCCATCTCATAATCCAACAGCAAGATTCAACTTTCTTAGATCTAACATGCATGCATTCATCTCATCATTTTCAATACAAATCTTTATCAAACTTTCATCCAACAATATAAAAACACATTTTTAATAAAAATTCCAGAAATATTTTCATCATAATATGCAAGAACATATCCATCTCTCAAAGGAAAAATCACTTTAAAAGCTACTTAATCTATAACAACACTTTTGGGTCTTAAACTTGTTGAATCCTTGGATCTTTCTCATAGATTTCGACATGCATGTGCATGAGGGGAAAGATCCTATCAACTTTGCCATCATCAAGTGTGTATTACATAGAAATCAAGAAGAAAACATAAACTTTTGATAAAACCTTTGAATATAAACAAGAGCAAGATTAAATCTAGTAAAAAGGATGAAGATTTATACCCTCTTGAATTCGGTTTTGATGATGAAAAATGGGCAGAAAAATCGTGGCCTTCAAACCCAAAATACTCCTTTTTATTGCTTGCAAGACACCTTTAAACCTTACTTGATATTACCCTTGATTAATCTAGTCTAACCCTTATTATTTGTATATGTTTAAGTATGATTTTTCCTTGTGTTTTTCCCCTTTGTTTGAGCCGAAACAAGAAGAAGAAAAGGAGGGAGGAGGAGGAGTTTCTTGAGAGGAGAGAAGTTTGTGTGTGAAGTATGTGTGAAAAATGAGAGTTACAAGAAAAAAAGTAAAGGAAATTTTGAAATGGGAAGTTTGTGTGTGTGTAAATGTTTAAGTATTATTTCTTTTTTTTGTATAAAAATTGTATATGTAAGTATATGTATGTGTATATTTTAAGTGGGTATTTGTTTTATAAGAGTAATATATATTTATTTGTAGTGTAAGTTAATTATTTGTCCTAGTATATCCATGTGTATGTGTGCCGTGTATATATGTATATGTATATATATTTGTGTCTTAAATTTGTTACTTAACTCATTAGTTAAAATCTTGTATTTATTTTGGTTATTTATATACACTTATTAATATTTCAAGCATTTTTATGCACATATAAATTTATAAATATATTTTGAGATAGACATTCTATTTTCATGTCCATATTTATTTCCATTAACTTAGTGATTAAATTGTTGGACATTTATAGGGATTTTTGATGGTTATCTCAACTTATGAGACTTACATTATTATTTTTATAACTTGATTGATCAACAATAGAGTTTTTGTTCAATGGCATTGTATTGGATTCAATTTAGGACTAAATAATAGCTTTAGATTTGCTAATTTAGGGGCATCATCTACTAGTTTCTAATATAACTATGGCTTGCGAGATCATAGGAAACATAACTAGCACATATATAATATTAAAAAGGAGGGTTGTTACATCCTTACCCCCTTAGAAGAATTTCGTCTCGGAATTTGAATTTGCTTAGGGAGAAGGTGCGGATATTTCTCCCGTATAAAGTCCTCGCGCTCCCATGTGAATTCGGGTCCGTGTTTCGAATCCCATCTAACTTTAACGATAGGGATCTTGCTTCTCTTAAGGCGCTTTTTATCGCGATCTAGAACCTCCACCGGCTCCTCTCGGTATTGGAGCTTATCTTCAACTCGTAGTTCCTCGAGTGGAACCACTTTCGAGTCATCTGCCACACACTTCTTCAGATTCGACACGTGGAATGTGTCGTGGACGTCTCCCAATTCTTGGGGTAACTCCAACTTGTAGGCCACGGGGCCTATTCTAGCAATAATCTTAAACGCCCAATGTATCGGGTGCTCAACTTTCCTTTCTTGCCAAACCTTACGGTTCCTTTCCATGGTGATACTTTTAATAGTACTTTATCTCCAACTTCAAATTCTAGAGGCTTCCTTCTTTGATCCGCATAGCTCTTTTGCCGATCTCTTGCGGCTTTGAGCTTTTCCTTTATAATGGCCACCTTGTCCGTTGTCTCTTGGACATAGCCGACGGTAGCTAGACTTCTTTCACCCGCTTCGATCCAACACATGGGTGATCTACACTTACGTCCATACAAGGCTTCAAATGGTGCACATTGTATGCTAGAATGGTAACTATTATTGTAAGTAAACTCCGCATATGGTAAGTGCTCATCCCAATTTCCACCGAATTCTAATGCACATGCTCTCAACATGTCCTCCAATGTCTGTATCGTACGCTCACTTTGTCCATCCGTTTGAGGGTGGTAAGCCGTGCTTAATGCTAACGTTGTTCCCATTGCCTCTTGCACAAGACCCCAAAAACGTGAGGTAAATCTACCATCCCTATCGGATATTATGGACAATGGCACGCCATGTAATATTACAATCTTCTCAACATATAGGCGAGCTAGACGCTCGGTATTCCAATCTTCTCTTATTGGAATGAAGTGGGCTGATTTCGTAAGACGATCGACAACTACCCATATAGCATTATGGCCTTTCTTGGTTCTAGGCAACTTCGTCACTAGGTCCATTGCTATTTGCTCCCATTTCCATTCGGGGATTTCCGGTTGTTTCAACAATCCAGCCGGCTTTTGATGCTCCGCTTTGACCATTGCTCAAGTCATGCATCGGCTCACATATCGGGCTACATCTCCTTTCATCCCAGGCCACCAAAAGTCCCTTTTTAGACCTTGGTACATCTTATCCGCTCCCGGATGGATCGAATACTTTGAATTATGGGCTTCGTTCATGAGTACATCTCTTAATCCATTCACCTTTGGTACCCAAGCTCTTCCTTTAAAATACAATATGCCTTCATCATCCCTATCAAACCTTGTTTCTATCCCGCTTAAGGCCTCTTTCTCAATATTCTTACCTTCAAAGGCCTTTGCTTGATCTTCTAAGAATCGGTCTCTTAGAGACATTCTCACTCGCAGGTGATTAATTCTTGCCCTTGGCACCCTAGTGCTCACCTTCCTACTAAGTGCATCAGCAACAACATTTGCTTTTCCGGGGTGGTACTTAATCTCGCACTCGTAATCATTGAGTAGCTCCACCCACCTCCTTTGCCTCATATTCAGCATCTTTTGATCAAAGATGTGTTGCAAACTCTTATGGTCAGTAAATATGGTGCACTTGGTGCCATAAAGATAGTGGCGCCATATTTTCAAGGCAAACACCATGGCTCCTAGCTCCAAATCGTGTGTCGAATAATTCTTCTCATGTGGCTTCAATTGCCTAGATGCGTATGCAATGACCTTGTCCCTTTGCATCAGCACGCATCCTAGCCCTTTATTCGATGCATCGCAATATACAACAAATCCTTCCATCCCGCCCGGCAATACTAATATCGGCGCTTCACATAACATGTTCTTTAGTGTTTGAAACGCTTGCTCCTGTTCTTCACCCCATACGAACTCTCTTGACTTTTGGGTCAATTGAGTTAGGGGTACAACAATTTTCGAGAATCCTTGAATAAACCTTCTATAATAGCCCGCTAGGCCTAGGAAGCTACGCACTTCCGTTGGCGTCTTGGGAGCTTCCCACTTCTTGATTGCTTTAATCTTGGATGGATCTACATGAATTACTTTTTCGTTCACGATATGTCCAAGAAACTGGACCTGGCGGAGCCAAAACTCACACTTAGAGAACTTAGCATATAGCTTTTCGTCTCTGAGTAACTGCAAGACCATCCTCAGATGCTTCTCATGCTCCTCCTTGCTTCTTGAATAGATCAAAATGTCATCAATGAATACTATCACGAATTTGTCCAAGTATGGCCTGTAAATTCTATTCATCAAGTCCATGAATACGGCTGGCGCATTGGAAAGACCAAATGGCATCACTAGGAACTCATAATGTCCATAGCGAGTCCTAAAAGCCGTTTTAGGTACATCCTCTTCTCGTACCTTCAACTGGTGATAGCCGGATCTAAGGTCGATCTTAGAAAAATACGACGCTCCTTGAAGTTGATCGAACAAATCATCTATTCGTGGCAGCGGATATTTGTTCTTTATGGTCAGGTTATTCAACTCTCTATAGTCGATGCACATCCTTAAGGACCCATCCTTCTTTTTGACAAAGAGGATTGGCGCACCCCATGGCGATGAACTAGGTTGGATCAAACCTTTATCGAGCAATTCTTGCAATTGCTCGGAGAGTTCTCGCATCTCGGAGGGCGCTAGTCTATATGGTGCCTTAGCTACGGGGGCTGCCCCGAGAACTAAATCGATCGTAAATTCCACTTGTCTCGTAGGTGGAAGTCCAGGTAGTTCGTCAGGAAACACGTCAAGAAAGTCCCTGACCACTGTCACCTTGTGAGGATCCTTGCTCTTCACTCGCTTATCCACTACTTGTGCCAAGTACGTGTGGTATTCCTTCCGTAGGTACTTCCTCACCTTCATGGACGACACCAACTTAGGTTGGACTCCAGCCTTATGACCTTGCACTATCAACACTTCTCCATTTTCCAAGGGAATCCGTATGATCTTCTCATGACAAATGATTTCGGCACGCATTTTTGACAACCAATCCATTCCTACGATTATATCGAAACTTCCTATTTCTATGGGAATCAAGTCAATACTATAGTTCTTATCATCTAAAGTTAGCTTGCAATCAGGGATAATCTCCTTAGTTTCATACTCATTTCCATTGGCATATTCAACATAATAAGTTTCATCAAGTGCACTAGGTTTCTTATCAATCAATTCCTTAAACTCAAAAGAAATAAAACTTCTCTCAGCTCCAGAATCAAATAATATAGATGCATAAACATTATTTATTGGAAACGTACCTACGATGACATACACTCTTCCTCGAGCTTGACCTCCTTGATTCCCACGGTTCCCTTGATTAACGTTGTTGCCTTGATTCCCCACGTTAGCTTGATTCCCAACATTTCCTCGGTTAACTTGATTTCCATTGTTGCCTCGGTTTGCTTGGTTCTCACGATTTCCAACATTTCTAAAGTTGCCACGGTTACCATTTCCGTTTCCACGGTTTCCTTGTGCTCTTCTCAACCTAGGACAAGCATTTCTCCAATGATCCATGCTTCCACACTCGCGGCACCCCCCTGGGTTTCCTCCAACCCTAGCTCCACTCCGACAATATGCAGCACGGTGCCCCATTCGGTTGCATGTTGTGCAACGTTTGCATTCACCAAAGTGGTTATAACCGCATCGGTTGCACCTTGGAGGCATGCCACGGTTCGGGTAAGGGTTAGCATCCACAACACCATAGTTCCTCACAATCTTTTGCCTCTTATCCGGCCCATTCCCCTTGCGATCAACAAACTGATTTCCTCCACCTTGTCTCGAACTTGATTCACCTCTCGTGTACTTCCCACGCCTAACCAAGTCATTTACTAGCTTGGTTTCCAAGCTTATAACCTGCTCGAGAGTGGTGAGGCTCGCGGCCGTGACCATCAATCTCACCTCGGGTGCCAACCCATAAATAAACCTTTCCACCTTTTTAGCCACAGGGGTTACCATCTCCGGCACTAACACGCTCAGCTCATGGAAGCGGATTACATATGCCTCCAATTCCAATCCCCTCATGGCATGGTTCCAGAACTCCATCTCCAGCTTTTGTACCTCTTCCCGTGGACAATACTCACGCTTCAACTCTTCTTTAAACTGCTCCCAAGTCAGAGCATTGACCGCTGCAGGACCTCTAGTAGTCGCTTGGAGATTCCACCAAGTAAGAGCTCTTCCTTGAAGCTTACTAGCAGCAAACTTAACACGGTCAGCCGGTGCACAATCAATGATGTTCAAGTAGATCTATATATATATATATATATATATATATATATATATATATATATATATATATATATATATATATATATATATATATATATATATATATATATATATATATATATATATATATATATATATATATATATATATATATATATATATATATATATATATATATATATATATATATATATATATATATATATATATATATATATATATATATATATATATATATATATATATATATATATATATATATATATATATATATATATATATATATATATATATATATATATATATATATATATATATATATATATATATATATATATATATATATATATATATATATATATATATATATATATATATATATATATATATATATATATATATATATATATATATATATATATATATATATATATATATATATATATATATATATATATATATATATATATATATATATATATATATATATATATATATATATATATATATATATATATATATATATATATATATATATATATATATATATATATATATATATATATATATATATATATATATATATATATATATATATATATATATATATATATATATATATATATATATATATATATATATATATATATATATATATATATATATATATATATATATATATATATATATATATATATATATATATATATATATATATATATATATATATATATATATATATATATATATATATATATATATATATATATATATATATATATATATATATATATATATATATATATTCTTGCGCTAAATCTATGATATAGTTTCAACTCACGATTCCATGATCACACACGAGTACATATGCGTATATATATACTTATATGATTACCTATCCCAAGTTCGAACTTATTGTTCATAGCTACAATAGTTGAGCTTTGAATTGTCGCGAATGTGCTTTACATAAGGTCACTACATGACCACCATATATATATATACATCTAAATCCATCTTCCTTTCTTATTCGCGCCAAGCTTCCCATTAAATTAAATATATATATATATATATATATATATATATATATATATATATATATATATATATATATATATATATATATATATATATATATATATATATATATATATATATATATATATATATATATATATATATATATATATAAATCGTATGATATAGTTTCAACTCACAACTTCCACGATCACATATACATATGTATATATATACTTATATGATTACCTATCCCAAGTTCGAACTTATTGTTCATAGCTACAATAGTTGAGCTTTGAATTGTCGCGAATGTGCTTTACATAAGGTCACTACATGACCACCATATATATATATATATATAAATCTATATATATATAGTCAAAAGTTAAAATGAGAACCATTAAATGTATGATATATGTTTCAACTCACAATTGATCACATACACATATGCGTATATATATACTTATATGATTACCTATCCCAAGTTCGAACTTATTGTTCATAGCTACAATAGTTGAGCTTTGAATTGTCGCGAATGTGCTTTACATAAGGTCACTACATGACCACCATATATATATATACATCTAAATCCATCTTCCTTTCTTATTCGCGCCAAGCTTCCCATTATAATTAAATAATATATATAAATCTATGATATAGTTTCAACTCACGACTCTATGATTACATATGCGTATATATATATATACTTATATGATTACCTATCCCAAGTTCGAACTTATTGTTCATAGCTACAATAGTTGAGCTTTGAATTGTCGCGAATGTGCTTTACATAAGGTCACTACATGACCACCATATATATATATATACATCTAAATCCATCTTCCTTTCTTATTCGCGCCAAGCTTCCCATTAAAATTAAATAAGTGGTTGGGTATTTTTAAAGTAAAGCAAGCATGCTCTTATGTGACCAAGAAAGTTCACAGAATCTGTTTCTGAACTTGGAGCGTGTAAAAGTGGTTTAAGATGGACGAACTGGGCGAAACGTATAAAATATAAAACGTAGCCCTATGAGTTAACTTTCACCTCCCACTAAAATCAGGTCAAAATACGAAGTAGAACTCAAGTTATGATTTTTCTACCAAAAGTGGTCAAATCTGGATTTCTATTGCAACAACAACCTTCATAATGAGGATAGCAATAATACGAAGGAAGTAACACATCATGTAACCATAGAAAGGCATTAAGCATATATATATATATATCATTCAAGATAGGTTTACAAAATTTGCTAAATGCCAAATACATCGCGATCATCATCACACACAAGTAGAAATGTTCAAGAAACAGAAACAAGACATAATAGTTCATACATTAAGATAGGTCCATAATTAAAAGAACGTTCCTAGGTCCATGCCCTAAGTATGAGAGCAATCACAAGAACGCATACGGCTGAGAGTACACATCCCATCACTAGAATCACCTCATTAATCCTGCGAACCTCCGATATAGCCATCCCGGAATATCCCGCTGATCGGACCATTATCCCCATAGCCCTCTCCATCATAATCTCTTGATGCCTTACTCTTGTTCTTGCGTCCCTTAATCCACTAGCTATGCCCCATACTCGCTCTCTTTCCTCCCGAGTCATGCCAACTGGAGGTGGAGGGGGTACTCCATAAACAGGACGATGTGGGTCCTCTCCATGATGTCCTCGTCCAAAGTGGTACAAGGGGTGATGACGAGGAAGGCGCGGTGGAAAGTATGGGTCTTGATCTGGGAAGCGCCCATCATTAAGGTTCAAGGCGACATTTCGCCTTGGTGGGGTAGGAACTCGAGGGGCTGGGGGTGCTGGTGGCGGTGTAGGTGAGCGGCGCCCAGACCGGTTAGAAGCGACACTCCTAACACTAGCGGCCCTCTCACTCTCCGATGAGTCCTCCATAGGCTCAGATTCTTCCTCTTCTTGGCGAGGCTGGGGAGGCTGTTGTGTGTTCCTAGTAGACTCGGATCCTTCTGAGGGATCGGACTCTTCTTCTTCTTCTTGCCTTTCCTGTCGATCCATTACCCTATCCGCGAATCCATAGAGGTTCCTTAGGTAGCTGGAGGTCCTTGATGCATCATTCCCTTGCAACATAGTGCTCCTACACAAGTTACATAAAACGTGAGATGCCGACTCGACCCGACGCTTAGACGACTCCATCACGACCGACTTGACCATTGACGACTCACGTGACGACTCGCGGACAGTATGATGACATAACGGATCACAAGACGACCTCAACCTTTTGGCGTCCAACCACCCAACTTGACGACCGAACAACCGATGTGACGACCATCAACCAACACGACGTCCAACAACCAACATGACAACCACTAAACGGCGTAGTCACTATTGACCGACTTGTGCTCGACTCTCATGTAATAATTCTATATATAAGCAAGGTAACACTAGCAAAGTGGGGGTATTATCTAAGGGTTCTAATGAGTAATGCAAACATCGGATTTGATTATGTGTCTTTTCGCACCAAGAATCGTTTTTCAAGTTTATTTTTAAAAGACTCATTTTTGAACATTTCTTAGACAATTAATTCGATCACTCCATGTTACATCCTTAACTAGTCGTAGTTGGCCAGGCTACGCTTCGCTAAGGCAAACACTTTATGATCGAATTGATTCTTTAAGAGATGTTCGACTTGTTTTGAAATTACGTAGGTTATAGTAAAAATTCTCTATAACCTTGTCTCTGATACCATTTTTCTGTAACACCCCGACTAGGGCGGAAACACGAGATGCCACAGAACGACATGGTACAAAAAGATTAAGTAGAATCAATCATAATAAAGTTTCGAATGATGATCGTTGCTCCCAAACTCATGAAGAAATAATAATAATAATAATAATAATAATAATAATAATAATAATAATAATAATAATAATAATAATAATAATAATAATAATAATAATAATAACTAATAATAATAATAATAATAATAATAATAATAATAATAATAATAATAATAATAATAATAATAATAATAATAATAATATCAAATAATTAATATATAAAACTATATATATAAATTTAACATCCAAAAATGTATAAACGAATTAATAATAATAATAATAATAATAATAATAATAATAATAATAATAATAATAATAATAATAATAATAATAATAATAATAATAATGATAATATGTCCCGAAGATATGATAATAGAAGCACATGCTGTCAATCACGTGCAATAATAATAATAATAATAATAATAATAATAATAATAATAATAATAATAATAATAATAATAATAATAATAATAATAATATATCGCAATCCTTTACTAAAATCAATCATAACTACATTGCACATACATTATAATAATAATAATAATAATAATAATAATAATAATAATAATAATAATAATAATAATAATAATAATAATAATAATAATAATAATAATAATAATAATAATAATAATAATAATAATAATAATAATAATAATAATAATAATAATAATAATAATAATACGAATTAATAATAATAATAATAATAATAATAATAATAATAATAATAATAATAATAATAATAATAATAATAATAATAATAATAATAATGATAATATGTCCCGAAGATATGATAATAGAAGCACATGCTGTCAATCACGTGCAATAATAATAATAATAATAATAATAATAATAATAATAATAATAATAATAATAATAATAATGATAATATGTCCCGAAGATATGATAATAGAAGCACATGCTGTCAATCACGTGCAATAATAATAATAATAATAATAATAATAATAATAATAATAATAATAATAATAATAATAATAATAATAATAATAATGATAATATGTCCCGAAGATATGATAATAGAAGCACATGCTGTCAATCACGTGCAATAATAATAATAATAATAATAATAATAATAATAATAATAATAATAATAATAATAATAATAATAATAATAATAATAATATATCGCAATCCTTTACTAATAATCAATCATAATAATAATAATAATAATAATAATAATAATAATAATAATAATAATAATAATAATAATAATAATAATAATAATAATAATAATAATAATAATAATAATAATAATAATAATAATAATAATAATAATAATAATAATAATAATAATAATAATAATAATAATAATAATAATAATAATAATAATAATAATAATAATAATAATAATAATAATAATAATAATAATAATAATAATAATAATAATAATAATAATAATAATAATAATAATAATAATAATAATAATAATAATAATAATAATAATAATAATAATAATAATAATAATAATAATAATAATAATAATAATAATAATAATAATAATAATAATAATAATAATAATAATAATAATAATAATAATAATAATAATAATAATAATAATAATAATAATAATAATAATAATAATAATAATAATAATAATAATAATAATAATAATAATAATAATAATAATAATAATAATAATAATAATAATAATAATAATAATAATAATAATAATAATAATAATAATAATAATAATAATAATAATAATAATAATAATAATAATAATAATAATAATAATAATAATAATAATAATAATAATAATAATAATAATAATAATAATAATAATAATAATAATAATAATAATAATAATAATAATAATAATAATAATAATAATAATAATAATAATAATAATAATAATAATAATAATAATAATAATAATAATAATAATAATAATAATAATAATAATAATAATAATAATAATAATAATAATAATAATAATAATAATAATAATAATAATAATAATAATAATAATAATAATAATAATAATAATAATAATAATAATAATAATAATATCAAATAATTATGTATAATAAAACTATATATATAAATTTAACATCCAAAAATGTATAAACGAATTAATAATAATAATAATAATAATAATAATAATAATAATAATAATAATAATAATAATAATAATAATAATAATAATAATAATAATGATAATATGTCCCGAAGATATGATAATAGAAGCACATGCTGTCAATCACGTGCAATAATAATAATAATGATAATATGTCCCGAAGATATGATAATAGAAGCACATGCTGTCAATCACGTGCAATAATAATAATAAAGGGGTCGTGCCATGGAAACGACCAATGATTTATAAAGTAGATTAGAGCACCCCATGACCGACACCGTTGAAGGCGGCCACGAAGGCGGCCAATCAACCTGTCGCCACTGATGTGAGTGAGGGGACGAATCCTAGTTGCGCAACCCTCTAACTACAGGCCTCAATGAGTTAATAGTAGTGTACAGGGGACCACCGTTTGACAGTACTCAAGCTCATCATATAACATATAACACGTTGAACATACAATATAATTCCTATATCATTATCATTATTTCAAAGAATCATTTCATAAGAGAAAGTCATTTTAATTAATCATGCTTTTCACCCGCAAGTAAAACATATAAAAGAGTTTGAAAGGGGGCTATGACTCACTTGATTTGAGAGTGAAATGGGCTGATCAAACGCGAGTCCTTCGCCTAGATTTGTTGCGCCTCAAGCAAGCCTAAACCATAATGTATATATTCACGACGTAAGTTCGCGTGACATGAACTAGTGAGCTAGATCATGAGATGTATACTAGTAGACTTGCCCTTCTTTGGTTGTTATTAGTTTATGGAATTAAAGTGTGTTATATTGTTCATAATGTTTGGTTGGAAGATATTTGATGGAGAAAGTCATTTTCTCACTATACGTAATTTCACATTGTTGGAATTTCGGTATCTTGGCTTTGATTGTCATGGTTTCCATTGTGGGTTTACTCATTCTTGATACTTGTCATTAGTTACCTAATAATATTCATTTTTGTGAATATTTTCTGATTTATAAGTTTTTATTTAATTACCATTTAAATTCAATAAATTATGGAAATCCTTAGAAATCACCACACAACATTTTAGCTAAAAATCTCAGGCCTTTTAGGCAACTTTTATCAATGAAAATTCATATCAATTCAACCTCTCTTGTGTCTTGCTTATTTTGAGGACTTTAAGCTTAAAAATCGTCTACCGAAATAGTGATTTTAGCCTCATTTCTTAAGCAATTAAAGTGCTTCAAAAAGGGTTTTCATTCTTGTTTCATTATTTCCAGAAAGTTCATCATATTTTGGTGTTCCAAGTCGTGATAGTGGTGGTGGTGTGACATGTGCAATTTAGTGCTTTCGGTTAGTGATTATTTGACCCGAAAAGGTGATTTTTGAGCTTATCATTGCCATGAACCATACAAGTTGAGTTCTTACAATTTTGATATCACTTATTCACAGTAACTTTGTGATATTTTGATGATTCCTTGAATATGGTGCATGTGTGTGCTAAAAATGCATTTTTACATGATTTCGGTTTGTGATTTCTAGCTTATTTTAACTTGTTTTGTTCCAAGCTTTATTTCTTTGTTATTTCATTAATTTTTCCAGAATATTATCATCAAGTTTAACATATTTTTCACTTATAACAAGTCCATATCCATCTCATAATCCAACAACAAGATTCAACTTTCTTAGATCTAACATGCATGCATTCATCTCATCATTTTCAATACAAATCTTTATCAAACTTTCATCCAACAATATAAAAACACATTTTTAATAAAAATTCCAGAAATATTTTCATCATAATATGCAAGAACATATCCATCTCTCAAAGGAAAAATCACTTTAAAAGCTACTTAATCTATAACAACACTTTTGGGTCTTAAACTTGTTGAATCCTTGGATCTTTCTCATAGATTTCGACATGCATGTGCATGAGGAGAAAGATCCTATCAACTTTGCCCTCATCAAGTGTGTATTACAAAGAAAACAAGAAGAAAACATAAACTTTTGATAAAACCTTTGAATATAAACAAGAGCAAGATTAAATCTAGTAAAAAGGATGAAGATTTATACCCTCTTGAATTCGGTTTTGATGATGAAAAATGGGCAGAAAAATCGTGGCCTTCAAACCCAAAATACTCCTTTTTATTGCTTGCAAGACACCTTTAAACCTTACTTGATATTACCCTTGATTAATCTAGTCTAACCCTTATTATTCGTATATGTTTAAGTATGATTTTTCCTTGTGTTTTTCCCCTTTGTTTGAGCCGAAACAAGAAGAAGAAAAGGAGGGAGGAGGAGGAGTTTCTTGAGAGGAGAGAAGTTTGTGTGTGAAGTATGTGTGAAAAATGAGAGTTACAAGAAAAAAAGTAAAGGAAATTTTGAAATGGGAAGTTTGTGTGTGTGTAAATGTTTAAGTATTATTTCTTTTTTTTTGTATAAATTAGGTATATGTAAGTATATGTATGTGTATATTTTAAGTGGGTATTTGTTTTATAAGAGTAATATATATTTATTTGTAGTGTAAGTTAATTATTTGTCCTAGTATATCCATGTGTATGTGTGCCGTGTATATATGTATATGTATATATATTTGTGTCTTAAATTTGTTACTTAACTCATTAGTTAAAATCTTGTATTTATTTTGGTTATTTATATACACTTATTAATATTTCAAGCATTTTTATGCACATATAAATTTATAAATATATTTTGAGATAGACATTCTATTTTCATGTCCATATTTATTTCCATTAACTTAGTGATTAAATTGTTGGACATTTATAGGGATTTTTGATGGTTATCTCAACTTGTGAGACTTACATTATTATTTTTATAACTTGATTGATCAACAATAGAGTTTTTGTTCAATGGCATTGTATTGGATTCAATTTAGGACTAAATAATAGCTTTAGATTGCTAATTTAGGGGCATCATCTACTAGTTTCTAATATAACTATGGCTTGCGAGATCATAGGCAACATAACTAACACATATATAATATTAAAAAGGAGGGTTGTTACATCCTTACCCCCTTAGAAGAATTCCGTCTCGGAATTTGAATTTGCTTAGGGAGAAGGTGCGGATATTTCTCCCGTATAAAGTCCTCGCGCTCCCATGTGAATTCGGGTCCGTGTTTCGAATCCCATCTAACTTTAACGATAGGGATCTTAGGTTGGGGGGACGCAGGGGGGGAGGGGTAGGGCGGCCGGGGTGAGGGGGATTGGGTTCGGGGAGAAGGTGCGGATGTTTCTCCCGTATAAAGTCCTCGCGCTCCCATGTGAATTCGGGTCCGTGTTTCGAATCCCATCTAACTTTAACGATAGGGATCTTGCTTCTCTTAAGGCGCTTTTCGTCGCGATCTAGAACCTCCACCGGCTCCTCTCGGTATTGGAGCTTATCTTCCACTCGTAGTTCCTCGAGTGGAACCACTTTCGAGTCATCTGCCACACACTTCTTCAGATTCGACACGTGGAATGTGTCGTGGACGTCTCCCAATTCTTGGGGTAACTCCAACTTGTAGGCCACGGGGCCTATTCTAGCAATAATCTTGAACGACCCAATGTATCGGGGGCTCAACTTTCCTTTCTTTCCAAACCTTACGGTTCCTTTCCATGGCGATACTTTTAATAGTACTTGTAACATCCCAAACTTTTTAATTAACGGTTGACTAGAGTCGTTAAGTCAACCTAACGTGTCTGTTAAATCTATGGAAGATTTAATGCTTATGTGTGGTTAACGTAGTTTAGGTAGGAGACTTGGATGTCTAATTGATGGATGTAGTAATGTGTTAAAGATGTAGTTTTATGCCTTTTAGAGGTGTTCAAAGTGTGTATCAAGTTGTATATAGTCCATAGAGGTGTTTTGGGCTAATAATATGATCTTATGAAGCCTAGGGACCAAATTTGACATGTGGTGAAAGTCAAAAACAGGATTAAGGTTTAGGAAGGAGTCATTAGATGATCAAATGCAGAAAAATAACCTTCCTCTCAAGCCCTAGCCGCCCCCATGATTCCCTATCAAATTCTAAGCCAAAAATCCTTCAAAACGTGTAATTCAAGTGTGTTTGATCAAGTTTATTGCATTCTCTTTGAGATCTACAGGTAGGAAAGGTATATTATCATTAATTTTATATCTTTTCAATCATATGAGTCGTTTGAAATCAGATCTAGGTCTTTGAGGATCAATTGATGTCGAATTAACGTTTGTTTTAATGATGCAAATCATGTGTGGTTTAATAAAGAAGATAATTGCATTTTAATGATCTAAAAATGAAGGATTTTGATGTATCAAGGTCTGGTAATTGACTTGGAGTCATTTGGATCTGGTTTGAGGGTGAAATCGATAGGAGTTGTGCAGAATCGCGTCGGGTTGCGGCGCAACGCCTAGTTGCGGCGCAACTAGTTTCCAGAAGGATAAGTTGCGGCGCAACGTATTGGTTGCGGCGCAACTGAGGAGGTTTGAATTGCGGCGCAACGAGTGGGTTGCGGCGCAATTGTAAAGCAGAGAGTTAGGTTGCGGCGCAATGGGGTCATTGCGGCGCAACAGGGTCTTTTACTGAATTTTTTAAAATGAACCTCCAATGCGTATGTCGTTGGCGTGGGTCTTGTTTGTAGGTGTTGAGGTCTGAGATATGACTTTAATAACGTGAGTATTAGCGTGACTAATGGTCGTTTACTATTTATAGGTAGACAAGACTATTTTCCTTGCACGGTAACGTAGTTGCCTTTTGTCGTGCGCTTCTTTGAGGTAAGATACACTACTTTTGACACGCTGAGGGTTCCACAAGCAATGGTTTCTTGTTATAACTTCCTTAACGGTAACTTATGATAAATGTGGGTATTTCGGGTTACACGGGAGGTATTGTGGGATATGAAGTTGACCATGAGACCTAATATGCAGTCCCAAATGTAGTGAAATGATGTATGGTGTAATGTAGCGATTGTATGCAAATTATGTAGTATATTGCAATACTTGAAATGTTGACATGACGTAAATTCTTGATGTGTGCATGCTTATGTGACTTGTTCACCTAGTTCACTAGATTTACTAGGCTGCCATGTCACTTGCACGTTTAAGGGCCCAAACAAAATGAAGGAAATGTGTGACTATGTTTAGGTTGTGGGATGCCTAAACTAATAATGTGTGAAACCGAGCTCGTAAATTTATAATACAGGGAAGCGTTAAGCTTAACCCGTACTTGCCCTAGCCCGGCGAGTGCGTGAACGTAGGTTGCTTGGGTGGCTCCTTGCAACATGGTCATTTAATGCAGGGCGAGTAATACGAGGGGTCTGACCCGCCTCCATATACGGATTACTCCAGGATTGGCTTGCCATTCCTTAACGACATACGATGAGTAGCCTTTTGGGCTGATCATCTAGTCGGGTGTGATGCAGGGCACACTTATATGCAGTTAACGAAGATACGTGTGATTATGTGTGATATAAAAGAAGGATAGGCACAATTAGGGTGATTCATCCTAAGTTGATATGCAGGTTGTATGTGTGTGTGTTATGTGGTTTGTGCCTTAATGTTTTGTCAACAAAGTAGAAATGTTTTAATTAGACAAAGCTTTATAACTTTAGTGATATCTTACTTAGCTAATTCGTTAGCTAACACTTGTTTCTTGAAATGTGTGGTTCCCTTAGGTATAGCTTGAAGGATAGATGAGGCATGAAGGGCGAGGAGTGGGTAGATAGCATGCTGATGGCTTTAGCTACCCTTAGATGCTACACCTCATTAGATATCATTTGCATTTTGATATTATGCAGAATTTATGTAGTACTATGTTGACGGTTGTTTTGTGTTGGGCAACCGTTGGGTTTTCATTTAGACTTATTTTATGGTATGACATGTAACACCAATAAATGCATAAACCGAACAGTTTTTATCGGTTTTGAACTTTTAAAGTTTTCTTCCGCATCTTTTAACACCGTTAGGTGAAAGTTTTTAAAAACCCATGTTTTTAAATGTCGGGTGTTACAAGTTGGTATCAGAGAAATGGTTTAAGTGAACCAATGACTATAGGTGTGCCATAGGAATTAGACTTAAACCGATGTAGGACAAGTTAGGCTTTTGTAGGTGTGCCTAGCTTTGAGATGAAGTACTTTAGGACGGGTTGGGATTGAGTGAGAGTGTAGGATTAAGGCTATTTGATGATTGTTTATTGATATGTGGATATGTGTTTTAGCCTTTATTCTTTCGTTTCTCGCTTCTCCGTCGCTAATTATCCTATTGCTACCATAGACGGTCCCCGAGGTAATGTACCATTTCCCTAACTGAATTTAATAAACGTGTGATATAACTAATGTGTGAAGTAGCTGAGATGAATGAAGTGGAGAGTTAGGTGAAATGGTATCCCATCAACGTTGTCTAGCCCATGGGGTTAGTGACAAGGACCGCAAAGGGTATGAGATGTAGTATGTGTGCTGAAAATTATGTGGATTGGAATAGATGGAAAAAGGACACGATACACAATAGTGGTAACGAACACGCATGTGAAAGGATACAATTACAATTATGGTCCGGAACATAATTGCAAGCGTATCACGACGCGAGTGTGTTTGTATATCCATACTTGTGTTGACCGGTGTGCAAAGTAATGAAGTTGGAGAGGTTTCTATGTAGTGAACCTTTATGTGTCGAGAGTAAACATCGTGTAACAATTTTAATGACGTTGATGTCTCGTGTGTCTGGAAATGTGTGAAGATCAATGAAAAGTTATAGCCGGTTAAATGTGTATGATGATTGTAATGCACATGAAGTTATATGAAGACTAAAGGTATGTGAGGAATGAAGTGTTTGGTAGACATTGTTGTTGAGTCTACTAGTTCAAAGGATATGGACTTGAAGTTGACGAGTAGAGCTAATGCTGGATATTTGAAGGGTGATAAATAGGTGATGCACAGAAGGGTTACCGGGTACACGTATGGAAGGATACAGTTACAATTTCGGTCGCGAACGTAATTGTAAATGTATCATAACATGTGTGTGTTTGTGAGACTGTGTCTGTGTTGATCCGAATGAAGAAGAATTGGCTCGAGTAAGGGCCGAAAGAGATGCTGAAATGAGAAGCTAACTTGCGTCGGAATGAGCAAACCGATGAGAATAACTCTAATCCCTTTAATGAAGCTGAGCCATCTAATGTGAGGTCGCAAGCTGCTCCTAAAAATGTTGTTGCATGAGTGAATGGTGGAGGTAACGTGGTGGAACCTCATGTAGTGGTTGCTCCTCGTCCTACTAACTTCAAATACGAGAGTTTTCAGAAATGTGGTGCTAAGGATTTTGACGGTACACAAGATGCAGTTGGTGCAATGGAGTGGATAGAGGACCTTGGCGTGGTCTTTGCTTCATGTTATTGTCCTGATGACATGAAGGTTTTGTGTGCAACTCGATTGCTGAAGAAGAATGCCCGAAATTGGTGGAAGACTACTACGGTGTCAATAGCTCCTGAGGTACTAGCGGTGATGCCTTGGGGTACATTTAAGGAGAAGTTCTTGGAAGAGTTTGTGGGAACTTGAGAGTTGAGGCTTATTGTGATGGCCTCCTGGCGAATTAACGTGGTTTATGTAGGCAGCACACTACCTTGTCTAGAACTATAAAGGAGTCTAAGAGGTTGGATGATGACCTCAAATCTGAAAAGTGTTGAGAAAGCCGATGATAAGAAGTCGGGATCCAAGAGAAGATCTAATTGTTCTTCGGGTTCTAAAAAGAAGTTTAAAGGTAGTTCTATTTCGAATGGAAGTAAGGACAAGAAGAAGAGTGGCACGTGGTGCCCAGCTTGCAAGATTACACATGAAAGTCAATGTTCAGACAAGACCAAAAGGTGCCATATGTGTGGTTCATCGGGGCACATTGCAGCTAATTATAAGGATAAGTATCATTGCTACAAGTGTCATGAAACAGGACATCTTATTGCCGATTGCCCTCAAATGAAGAACGAAGGAAAGAAAGCAGCCGCTCCAAAGACGAGAGTTCAGGCTCTTCAAATGACGGTGGAAGCTGCTAAGAACAAACGACGAGGTAGAGATTCTTACTCATATTGCATGAACGTATGGCGAACTAACACGTGAACCTTTCCAGCAGTTTTATCGCTTACTGTCTTCGCCGGTGTGACATGAAGGTGATGTGGAGATCCTATGTTGGTACAAAATCTTACGTATGGCTGCTTCTCAAGATAACGAGTCTTCCCTTAAGAAAAGTTAAGAAGAAAAATGATGGATTTATTTGCAGTCTCATGAAATCACAAGAAGTAGAAGTCTTTCAGGAGCATTCGGTTCCGAATTGATCATGTTTCTCGCCTATGTGATCTACTTATGTAAGGAAAAGATTATACTTCTAAAGTCGAGGTCACCCGTAGTTCAAGTTGTTCTATAGATGTTCTCGGTTTCGTTGCGATCGTGAGGTCGAACCTTCTATTGATGTGTGACGAGTGCTATCTTTATTCAAAGATACCTTTCGTTTCGTCCTCACCTACAGAAAGAAGTTAACGTTGTCGATTGTGGACTCTTTTTTTTTCTATAAGTCTAAAAGTAAGATTTCAGTATCCGAGAACGAAATGACCAAAAGTTGTACTTGAGAAAGTTTATGAACCGTAGTGACGTGCCCATTTGGATGCCGCCTGAAGTGTGATACGACCTATTATGATACAAGATGTAGTAAATTTTATATGTTGGCGTGTGATTGAGTTAAAAGCCAAGACTAGACACCGAAAGTTTGGTGGCAATACAAGGAGTTTAATGGTCCCCTGACGAAAGTGATGGTCATGTTACCTTGGTATAAGAGACAAAGTGGTGTGAGAAGTTAAAAGTAGTGTTATGACATGAGTAATTAGTAGGCAAGTTGTCCGAAAATGCGTATTTCATGGTGAACTATTGCACCGTTCCTTGGACATGAAAGAAAGGATGTGTGATTAAGAAGTGCCTTTAAAGAAGTGTTTTGATTAGCTCAAGATTGTCTAAAGGTTTTGTGGTGAACAAAGGAAGCTTATTATGAGCAAAGTGGGTATCATGGTTTAACCATAAGCCTTTATGGAGGGATATGTTATGCATCGAAAGTTATGGAGAGACGACCTTTTGTTCAAATGAACTATGTGAGTTGTAATAGCAAGTTAGCAAGGGTACGTGTTCGAAAGGCTTAATCGCCGAATGAATAGTATTCGCGGAATGTAGTACGGGAATATATGTATGTTGAGATGACTTATGTGTGCACTTAAATATGGTGTGACTAGTTTACTAGATACACGTATGAATCACAATGAGATATACATGTTAGTGAGACCAAACGTTGAAGTAGACGTGGGATTAATTAGGTAATGAATGTACCTAATGTTAAAGTAATATGTAAGATGTAGGAAATCGTGCTAGATGTAATGCTAGTGCGTAAGACGTGGGTAATCGTGCTTGTTGTGAAACTGGTGTTAATATGTTATGTGAGACAAACTTATGTGTGATATGCCAAGATGTGTTATGAAGTTACGTTTGAGTGGTGAGTCCATGTTGATATGATATAAGACATGGATTAAGATGCGAGTATACGATGACATGATGTATTGGTTGAGGTTAAACCAATGTGCATCCTTGGAGAGATATGAGTATTGATGATAAGGTGTGTTTGTAGTTGGTCTGGTTGAGATCCTTGACCAAAAGTCAAAGAAGCTTCATAGGAAGCTAATTGAGCTTGTGCAGATGGGATGGAATCATATTTATAGTGGAAGTTGATTTGAAAGTTATCCTCACCTATTTTATGCTGAAGTGATTCCGAGGACGGAATCCTCTTAAGGGGGAGGTAATTGTAACATCCCAAACTTTTTAATTAACGGTTGACTAGAGTCGTTAAGTCAACCTAACGTGTCTGTTAAATCTATGGAAGATTTAATGCTTATGTGTGGTTAACGTAGCTTAGGTAGGAGACTTAGATGTCTAATTGATGGATGTAGTAATGTGCATTCGCTGCCCAAGACACATATTAAATTGACGTGGCTAGTACGTGATGATCCAAGTCGGGTCATACCCAATAACAAGCTAGACAAACACTTACGATATTTATTTATATGATATGATCTTTAAATAAATATAAATACTTGAAACATTTAGAAAGTGGTTTCTAAATAATTGCACTTGAGATATGTAAATAAATTATATGGATGATTTATTTTGAGAGAGATGTCAATATGTCTCTGTGGCCGAAGACAGTAAGTTCCCACTGCGGCGCAGTGGGAGTATGTCAAACCCACTGCGGCGCAGTGGGGGTTTTTGCACACGAAGGCCAGAGAGTTCCCACTGCGGCGCAGTGGGAGTGTATCAGACCCACTGCGGCGCAGTGGGTTAATACCCATGTGATGGACTAAAGGGGCCGGCCCCCTCCCTCCCCATGTGGGTATACATGCAATGAGACACTTGTTGTCTTGCATGTCCTTACAAGACATAAGACATACACTCAACATAGAGTACATCACACTTACATGCAAGAGAAATAATTTTGTAAGAAAAATTCTCTAAGTATTCTCTCAACTTCTCAAGAGCAAAAATACTCTCCTTGTTTCTCTTGGGGTTCGGCTACAAGGAAGAAAAGGAGAAAGGGGTTTCAAGTTTAATTCCTAGCACATTTGGGTGTTTGTTGGAAGCTTGGGGTATACAAGCTTGAGGTTCTTCTAGGTTGAAGACTTGCCATTTGAAGACATCATCTCCTTCATTCAACCTTCTCATTAGCTTGGAAGAAGGTAGTCTTCTAAACACCCTATGGTTGTTGTTTTGTATGTATGTTATTCATATACATGGATCCTTATTGTTTGGGTTTTCTTTTAATAGTTAAAATTGGTTTTAACTACATATGTCACATTGAAATGGTTCAATTTTCCGCTGCGTTTTAATATTATAAGGATAATATTACTTTGATAAAAACCCAAAAATCCCAACAATGGCATCTAGAGCCGGTTATATGGATACATACATCAAAAGTTGAAATTTTGTTTGGACAAAATCCAATATTTTGGTCATTTGGTTATGGCCAAAATAAATACACAAAAGGAGGTTCCTTTTTCTTGTGTATTTTAGTGTCACAACTTAGCCAAGAGACCTTGTGAATGTTTGTGATGTGTTTGTTTAATTATTCAATGGTTGTAATAGTTAAATAGGATTTTATTCATTCATTTGGTTATGTAATCTATTTATTTCATTTGGTATGTAATAAGTAGATTAGTTGCATTTTTCATTATAAATGTAATCTCCAAGATGGCATCAAAAGGTTTGGGGCTAAAAGTTGGAGGCTAATGAGAAGACCAGTAAGTTCTCACTGCGGCGCAGTGGGGGTATATTAAACCCACTGCGGCGCAGTGGGGACTATGTGGCCGAAGACAGTAAGTTCCCACTGCGGCGCAGTGGGAGTATGTCAAACCCACTGCGGCGCAGTGGGGGATAATGCAGCCGAGACCAGTGACTTACCACTGCGGCGCAGTCTGAGTGTATTAGACTCACTGCGGCGCAGTGGGTTATCAAAATGAAGAGAATCATTCAAATCACATCACAAAAGGTTACTTGAAGCATTTGGATGCAAGATCAAGTGGGAGCTCAACTAACACAATATTTTGTGTTACTTTGTCCCTTAGGTTGAGACCTTTTGGCCCACTTGTTTCGGCTAACAAGTGTGGTCAAAATAGTTGGCTAATGTTGTGCACTTATTATATTTGTGTGGTTGTTTGTTTATTTTGTCATATGGATGCTCAAAACCAACAAACTTGATGACTACATAAAAGATTAAAATTGGTTTTAATATTGACATTAACTTGGTAAATTAAAATGGGTTTTATTAAAAGTTAATGGTCACAATTATAAAATGGATTTTATAAAAGAACCTTGAAATTTGGATTTCAAGATTCATTATGGTACATAGTTTTAACTAGAATATAAAAACTCAAACGACCCTTTAAAACAAGTTAAACGCCATCCTTTTATACAACACTTAATTATTTGGGAACTCTTTGTAGGATAAAGGTCACCTAACTACTTTGAGGGAACTTATAAGTTAAGGTAAATTTATTGTACTTATGGGATAAAGGTCACCTAACCACTAGTATAGATAAATTTACATGTGTGTATAAGTAGGACAACTTGATTTGGAAGCCATGTGATTAGGGTCACCGAAGCATGGTAACCAAAGGCGTTGATGGGATTAAACATGCCAACTTAATATAAGATATTAAACCGGTCCCATACCACTAGAAATTGCAAAGTGTTGCAATTGTCAAACGTTGACTACCTTGTTAATTTAGATCATGGGATAAAGGTCACCTAACCATCATTTAAATGTAACGTTGGATTCTAGGTTTTAATTATTAATTGTCTATGAGACATGAAAGGGTATTAACAATTAAAATTTATATTTGATATCGAAAATACTAATAAAGAACTTTGTTAATCTTGTAGATGGCCGCTAACAATGCAAATAACCCCAACCCAAACGTCCATAACTTTTCACTAAGATCCATCCTTGAAAAGGATCGTCTAAACCAAAACAATTTTGTGGATTGGTTTCGTAACTTGAGAATTGTTCTTAGGCACGAAAAGAAATCCTATATTTTAGACGATCCTATTCCTGATGAGCCCGAAGAAACTGATGTTGAGGCCTATAATGATTGGGTTAAATATGTCGAGGACTCCGTGCAAGTTAGTTGCATAATGCTTGCGAGTATGACTCCCGAACTCCAAAAGGAGTTCGAGCATCATGGGCATACGACATGATTACCCAACTCAAGGAAATGTTCCAACAAAAGGCAAGGGCTGAACGCTTCGAAACGGTTCGAGCGCTTCATGCATGTCGCATGGATGATTCACAACCCGTATCAACATATGTTCTTAAAATGAAAAGCTACATTGATCGCCTCGAAAGGCTTAATTGTCCCGTCTCAAATGAGTTAGCTACGGATATGATCCTTAACTCATTATCTAAGAGATTTGAGACTTTCGTGTTAAATTATAACATGAATGGATGGGACAAGACCGTTTCCGAGCTTCATGGGATGCTCAAAACGGCCGAGGCTAGTATGGGAGGAAAAGTTCAACCCGTTCTCATGATCAATGAAGGCGGAAAGAAAAGGGCTTACTCCGGACCCAAGGCAAATGTTGCTAAGGGAAAGGGTAACTTCAAAGGGAATTTTAAAGGCAAAGGAAAGGGAAAAATGGATACCCAAAAGGCGAAGAAGCAAAAGGTTGCTGTCAATGACCCATGCTTTGAGTGTGGGGAGGTAGGACATTGGAAACGTAATTGTCCAACCTACCTCAAAGAGTTAAAAGCTAAGAGGGATGCAGGGCAAACCTCAGGTACAATATTTATGATATATATTGAGCTTAATACAGTTTTTTCTTACATATGGGTATTGGATACCGGATGTGGAACTCATATTTGTAATATGTTACAGGGGTTCATAAGAAAAAGGAACATCAAGAAGGGGGACATTAGTCTCTTTATGGGCAATGGTGCATTGGTGCATGTTGAAGCCCAAGGAGACTATCTTTTGAAACTTCCAAATGGTTTGGAAATTGTATTGAACAATGTTTTGTATGCACCTAGTTTGACTAGGAGTATTATTTCAGTTTCCCGTTTAAGACATGTTGGATATGATTTTAATTTTGTTAACAATGATATCCATGTTTCTATGAATGATGTATTTTATTTTAAAGCTATGCCTTTAAATGGTATTTATGAATTGGTTCATGAAAACACCACATATGATAACTCAATGTACCAAGCTACCACCAAGAAACTTAAATTAGATTTAAGTGAAACCTATATTTGGCATTGTCGTCTTGGCCATATAAATAAGAATCGCATACTAACACTTCAAAAGAATGGTCTTTTGAAAACAAAATCGAATGATTCATTTAATGTATGTGAATCTTGTTTACAAGGCAAGATGACTAAAGCACCTTTCAAAGGCACAAATGAAAGGGCAAAAGATTTATTAGGTATCATACATTCGGATGTATGTGGTCCTTTTAAGCCAATGACTAGGAATGGTGAAAGATACTTCATTACATTCACCGATGACTATAGTCGTTACGGTTATGTATACTTATTAAGACATAAGAGTGAAGCTTTTGAAATGTTCAAAATTTTCAAGAATGAAGTAGAAAACCAACTCAGTAAGACAATAAAAATTCTTCGTTCTGATAGAGGAGGTGAATACCTAAGTGATGCTTTTCAAGATCATCTTAGAAGTTGTGGGATTGTCTCACAACTAACTCCACCTGGAACACCACAACATAATGGTGTGTCTGAAAGGAGGAATCGAACTCTATTAGATATGGTTCGTTCCATGATGAGCAGAAGCTCACTACCTCTATCATTTTGGGGATATGCCATAATCTCTGCTGCCCGAATTTTAAATATGGCCCCCACCAAGAAAGTGGAGAAAACACCTTTTGAAATATGGCATGGAAGAGTTCCATCTTTGTCATATTTAAAGGTATGGGGTTGTGAGGCTTATGTAAGACATGATGCCTCAAACAAATTGGAGCCCCGATCCACTAAGTGTATCTTTGTAGGATATCCCAAAGATGATTTGGGATATTATTTCTACAATCCTAATGAGCAAAATGTATTTGTTGCTCGAAAGGCTGAGTTCTTGGAAACTAAATTCCTTATGGAAGGAACTAGTTCCAGAACAGTGGAACTTGAAGAAGATCAAGAACCACTGACAGATACACACTTGAGTGACACTAGCATTCAACAAAAGGTTGTTGAAGATGATCAAAGGGTTGATCAAGACACACAAAACGTTCGTAGATCTGGTAGAGCTACTTATCCACCTGAGAGATATGGATTTCTCGTGGATGAATGCTACATGGTAGTTTCTGATGAACCTACCACCTACCATGATGCTATGTCCAAATCAGATTCGGACAAATGGCTAGAGGCCATGAACGCTGAGATGCAATCCATGTATGACAACCAAGTTTGGGAATTGGTTGTTGAACCTCCTAATTCCAAAGTAGTTGGAAGTAAGTGGGTGTTCAAATTGAAACACGATATGCATGGAAACTTGAGTACTTATAAAGCTAGACTTGTAGCAAAAGGTTTCACTCAAACTCGAGGGGTCGATTATGATGAAACTTTTTCGCCTGTGGCAATGCTAAAGTCTATTAGGATATTATTTGCCATAGCCGCACATTATGACTATGAGATATGGCAAATGGATGTCAAAACCGCTTTTCTAAATGGATATCTTGAGGAAGATGTCTATATGGATCAGCCTGAAGGTTTTGTCGATCCTAAACATCCTAATAAAGTATGCAAGTTAAAGAAATCAATCTATGGATTGAAACAAGCATCAAGAAGCTGGAATCGTCGTTTTGATGAAGAAGTCAAGAAATTTGGCTTCATCAAAAATGCCGATGAAGCTTGTGTGTATAAGAAGGCTAGTGGGAGCATCATTACTTTTCTAGTATTATATGTCGATGACATTCTACTATTTGGAAATGACATTCCAACCTTGGAAGGTGTAAAAGCCTGGCTTGGAAGTTGCTTTTCCATTAAGGATCTTGGTGAAGCCGCCTATATTTTGGGAATAAGGATCTATAGGGATAGATCAAGGCGCTTAATAGGTTTGAATCAAAGTGCATACATAGACAAGATCTTGAAAAGGTTCAAGATGGAAAACTCCAAAAAGGGTTTGGTGCCTATTCAAAGAGGAACTATATTGAGTACTTCTCAATCTCCCAGCTCAAAAGTTGAGCAAGAGAGAATGAGTGGAATCCCATATGCATCTGCTATAGGATCCATCATGTATGCTATGATATGCACGAGACCGGACGTGTCATGCGCTTTAAGCATGACAAGTAGATACCAGCAAAATCCAGGAGATAGTCATTGGATGGCTGTCAATATATATTGAAATATCTTAGAAACACTAAAGATATGTTCTTAATATATGGATCTGGTGAGGAGGAACTCGTTGTAAAGGGTTACACGGATGCGAGTTTCCAAACTGATCGAGATGATTCTCGATCACAATCGGGGTATATCTTCATTCTAAATGGAGGAGCTGTTTCTTGGAAAAGCTCAAAGCAAGATGTGGTTGCATTGTCCACTACAGAATCGGAATACATCGCCGCTTCTCTAGCAGCACAAGAAGCTGCATGGTTGAAGAAATTCATTGCCGATCTAGGGGTTGTTCCTTCCATTCAAGGACCCCTAGAAATTCTTTGTGATAACGAGGGTGCGATTGCTCAAATCAAGGAACCTCGTGCACATCAAAAGACTAGGCACATTGAGCGGAGATTCAACTACATAAGGGATGAAGTTGAAAAGGGAAAGATATGTATTCACAAAGTTCACACCGATCAAAACATTGCGGACCCACTCACGAAGCTCCTTGAAAGGCCTAAGCATGAGAGTCATACTTGTGCCATGGGACTTCGATATTCTAGTGATTGGATTTGATCTATTTTATGTATTTGGATATCGGAACACTTGTAGTTATTAACACATTTATATGAATATTGGTATTTTGCATTTAAATTGTGTTATGTTCCATTTTGCATGTTTAAATCCATGAATAAGTTAATTATTCTAAATGTCCGTAGTCGATCATATTTGTGGGAACAAATATGAATGTATGATTATTATGAACTTGGATTGGTAGATATTCAAAAGGGTTTGAATATAGAGCAAAGTGTTGCTACCAAGGTTCATAGATATTTGTGGGATACAAATATTGGACTGACCTGCAATCAAGCATTACTACATGGAATCTCTGTAATTGATCATAAGTAATCTTGAGTTAAAAGGCGAATATCATTGTGTCCTCAGACCTGAGATACATATTGGGTCTTGATATTCACTGAATATTATACTTTGACTTAGTTCTTCGCTGTTCTGAAACATGGCAGTACATAAGACTAAGCTCAGGTATGATATAAGGTGATTGTGAGAGACGTATGTAGTCGAGATGGAATTTGTCCCTCTTATTCGTTGAGAGTAAGATGTCTAAGGCCTGCTACAAAGTTAAATCAATAGAGAATGATCACTCTGTGTCTCTAGGATTTAACATGACATCTGTGACAAAAGGATAAATGATCGATTCACCTAAATCATTTCAAGTAAGGGACTTGAAGAGGATGATGTTATTGAATGGCACTTAGTCATACGTATTAGGGGTAGCAAACCGTTGTTAGGCGGTATTTGCTGCTTGCGTCAATCTTCTATGAATCTTGTGCAAGTGGGAGATTGTTGGAATTCGTCTGCCCAAGACACATATTAAATTGACGTGGCTAGTACGTGATGATCCAAGTCGGGTCATACCCAATAACAAGCTAGACAAACACTTACGATATTTATTTATATGATATGATCTTTAAATAAATATAAATACTTGAAACATTTAGAAAGTGGTTTTCTAAATAATTGCACTTGAGATATGTAAATAAATTATATGGATGATTTATTTTGAGAGAGATGTCAATATGTCTCTGTGGCCGAAGACAGTAAGTTCCCACTGCGGCGCAGTGGGAGTGTGTCAAACCCACTGCGGCGCAGTGGGGGTTTTTGCACACGAAGGCCAGAGAGTTCCCACTGCGGCGCAGTGGGAGTGTATCTGACCCACTGCGGCGCAGTGGGTTAATACCCATGTGATGGACTAAAGGGGCCGGCCCCCTCCCTCCCCATGTGGGTATACATGCAATGAGACACTTGTTGTCTTGCATGTCCTTACAAGACATAAGACATACACTCAACATAGAGTACATCACACTTACATGCAAGAGAAATAATTTTGTAAGAAAAATTCTCTAAGTATTCTCTCAACTTCTCAAGAGCAAAAATACTCTCCTTGTTTCTCTTGGGGTTCGGCTGCAAGGAAGAAAAGGAGAAAGGGGTTTCAAGTTTAATTCCTAGCACATTTGGGTGTTTGTTGGAAGCTTGGGGTATACAAGCTTGAGGTTCTTCTAGGTTGAAGACTTGCCATTTGAAGACATCATCTCCTTCATTCAACCTTCTCATTAGCTTGGAAGAAGGTAGTCTTCTAAACACCCTATGGTTGTTGTTTTGTATGTATGTTATTCATATACATGGATCCTTATTGTTTGGGTTTTCTTTTAATAGTTAAAATTGGTTTTAACTACATATGTCACATTGAAATGGTTCAATTTTCCGCTGCGTTTTAATATTATAAGGATAATATTACTTTGATAAAAACCCAAAAATCCCAACAGTAATGTGTTAAAGATGTAGTTTTATGCCTTTTAGAGGTGTTCAAAGTGTGTATCAAGTTGTATATAGTCCATAGAGGTGTTTTGGGCTAATAATATGATCTTATGAAGCCTAGGGACCAAATTTGACATGTGGTGAAAGTCAAAAACGGGATTAAGGTTTAGGAAGGAGTCATTAGATGATCAAATGCAGAAAAATAACCTTCCTCTCAAGCCCTAGCCGCCCCCCATGATTCCCTATCAAATTCTAAGCCGAAAATCCTTCAAAACGTGTGATTCAAGTGTGTTTGATCAAGTTTATTGCATCTCTTTGAGATCTATAGGTAGGAAAGGTATATTATCATTAATTTTATATCTTTTCAATCATATGAGTCGTTTGAAATCAGATCTAGGTCTTTGAGGATCAATTGATGTCGAATTAACGTTTGTTTTAATGATGCAAATCATGTGTGGTTTAATAAAGAAGATAATTGCATTTTAATGATCTAAAAATGAAGGATTTTGATGTATCAAGGTCTGGTAATTGACTTGGAGTCGTTTGGATCTGGTTTGGGGGTGAAATCGATCGAAGTTGTGCAGAATCGCGTCGGGTTGCGGCGCAACGCCTAGTTGCGGCGCAACTAGTTTCCAGAAGGATAAGTTGCGGCGCAACGTATTGGTTGCGGCGCAACTGAGGAGGTTTGAATTGCGGCGCAATTGTAAAGCAGAGAGTTAGGTTGCGGCGCAATGGGTCATTGCGGCGCAACAGGGTCTTTTACTGAATTTTTTAAAATGAAC
The DNA here is from genome assembly GCA_034093135.1 of Erigeron breviscapus. Taxonomy (NCBI): domain Eukaryota; kingdom Viridiplantae; phylum Streptophyta; class Magnoliopsida; order Asterales; family Asteraceae; genus Erigeron; species Erigeron breviscapus. Next base: position 26,812,742 of record CM067170.1, on the reverse strand, counting down.
CTCCAATGCGTATGTCGTTGGCGTGGGTCTTGTTTGTAGGTGTTGAGGTCTGAGATATGACTTTAATAACGTGAGTATTAGCGTGTCTAATGGTCGTTTACTAAATATAGGTAGACGAGACTATTTGCTTGCACGGTAACGTAGTTGCCTTTGTCGTGCGCTTCTTTGAGGTAAGATACACTACTTTTGACACGCTGAGGGTTCCACAAGCAATGGTTTCATGTTATAACTTACCTAACGGTATCTTAAGATAAATGTTGGTATTTTGGGTTACACGGGAGGTATTGTGGGATATGAAGTTGACCATGAGACCTAATATGCAGTCCCAAATGTAGTGAATTAAAGTGTGGTGTAATGTAGCGATTGTATGCAAATTATGTAGTATATTGCAACATTTGAAATGTAGACATGACGTAAATTCTTGATGTGTGCATGCTTATGTGACTTGTTCACCTAGTTCACTAGATTTACTAGGCTGCCACGTCACTCACACGTTTAAGGGCCCAAACAAAATGAAGGAAATGTGTGACTATGTTTAGGTTGTGGGATGCCTAAACTAATAATGTGTGAAACCGAGCTCATAAATTTATAATGCAGGGAAGTGTTAAGCTTAACCCGTACTTGCCCTAGCCCGGCGAGTGCGTGAACGTAGGTTGCTTGGGTGGCTCCTTGCAACATGGTCATTTAATGCAGGGCGAGTAATACGAGGGGTCTGACCCGTCCACATACGGATTACTCTTGGATTGGCTTGCCATTCCTTAACGACGTACGATGATTAGTCTTTTGGTTGATCATCTAGTCGGGTGTGATGCAGGGCACACTTATATGCAGTTAACGAAGATACGTGTGATTATGTGTGATATAAAAGAAGGATAGGCACAATTAGGGTGATTCATCCTAAGTTGATATGCAGGTTGTCTGTGTGTGTTATGTGGGTTGTGCCTTAATGTTTTGTCAACAAAGTAGAAATGTTTTAATTGACAACGCTTTATAACTTTAGTGATCTTACTTAGCTAATTCGTTAGCTAACACTTGTTTCTTGAAATGTGTGGTTCCCTCAGGTAGCTTGAAGGATAGATGAGGCATGAAGGGCGAGGAGTGGGTAGATAGCATGCTGATGGCTTTAGCTACCCTTAGATGTTACACCTCATTAGACATCATTTGCATTTTGATATTATGCAGAATTTATGTAGTACTATGTTGACGGTTGTTTTGTGTTGGGCAACCGTTGGGTTTTTATTTAGACTTATTTTATGGTTGTTGATGCATGTTGATGTGACAACAGCAACTTAGATTTGATTATGTCTTATTCATTTATATGTAATTAATAGATTATGAACTTTGTGTTTTAGTAATGATCGATTACATATTTAGGTGTTATATATGTTTATATATGATGTTTGTTATGTATGATATACAAGAACAAAAGTAATATATGTTAGGTTCCTTATATGTTAAGTAATTGGAAAATAACAAACGGATTACAGCTAACGAAGATAAACTTCGTTATGCTCAAACGAAGATTATCTTCGTTTGATGGGCTGGGCTGCTAAGTTCGTAAGAACAAAGCCCAGCAAGCCCAATATCAATTGTGAACATATATAAGCGATTGGAAAACCTAAATTGAGTGAACCAGTCGATTAACACACACACCAATCATCTAAGTTCGTTGGCAATCATTAGCAAACGAAAATAGTAAATTAAGGCTGATTACAATCTTGTTAATTAGCAATAATATAGATAACTAATCAAACAGTTATCTCGTGAGGATTCCGCACTCACGACATAACCTAGACGATCTCGAGAGCGATCCAGAGCTATCGAGGGACTCACAAGTGGTATCAGAGCCTATTCGATATCCAATCGAAGGTTTCAGATCGTCTGTTTGATTTTTATTCTTCTGTGACATTCGAAAACCCAAAACTGCTGTTAAGTTCGTTTTCCTCAACGAACTTAGCCAAACGAATTTAATCTTAAATTCGTTCCTTGGCTTTTGAACTTCCTACGAAGTTATTCATCAAACGAAGTTATCTTCTTTTTCGTTTTGAATCTTTTTCAAACGAATTTAACTTATCTTCGTTCAAATTTGTCTACGAATTTAGGCCATCTTCGTTTGAACTCTCTTTACGAAGTTAATCTTATCTTCGTTTGGTTTCACCTTACGAACTTAGATTTCCTTACGAACTTAGTTTATCTTCGTTTGAATTTCTATCTTCGTTCCATCTTATCTTCGTTCATTCTTTTATCTTCGTTCCTTAAGATTTTTGCTATATTAGCTCATGGCTTCACA
>CM067170.1:26747669-26809452 GCA_034093135.1 Erigeron breviscapus | reverse complement strand
TTTTCGCAATAGTAACAATATTTCAATATTCATATATAAAAGCGATAGTTACCGTATTTAAATGCAATTATGTATCAATTGAGTATAAAATTAAGTTGAAAAGCATTTCAATACATAACATATAGTCATATAATCATAAAGCAAAGTATAGTAAGGTTTCATAGAAACACTTACAAGTATGGAGATATTATGAGTTCTAAGATCAAAGTAACGATATAGGGATGAGCTCCAAAGAAGATTTTGAGAGAATCGACTATAACTTGGATTTGTAAACTTGATGAATATGGAATAATCCTAACTCCATGTGGCCATTATAACTAGGCTTTGATAAGTTCTTGAAAGAATTCGCAATAACAACGTCGTGTTTACAATTTCGAAACCAACGAATTCAAAACAACTTTGGTTGAATCGAAAGCTTGGGATGATGAAAGGTTGTGTAAGATATGCTTGAACTTGAACAAGTATGGATCTCGGAATGATAGGGATTTAAGAAGAGAAGTGTTGAGAGTGTGAATTAGCAATTAGAAATGAAAACCTTAGCTTGTATTTATAGGTAGTAATTTACCATGGTTACTAGTTTAGTTTGTTGGTAACTATGGTTAAGTTAAGGAATACCATGGGCTAGTTTGATGGTTTTGCAATACCATGGGCTAGTTAACTAACCTTGGTTAACTAACCTTAGGTAACTAACCTTTAACTAATCCTAGTTAATTATGTCTTAACTTGGATTAGATGTAAGGTTGTGAGTGTTTCGGGTTCATTTCCTTAATGAAACAGATCATCCAGATAGCAGATATTACAATATCTCACTAGTCCGACACACATATATATATATGCACCAAAAATACCCAAAGTTTTCTTATATTCATAAAGTTTGCCATTATCATATATAACAAGTAATGGACTAAAATGGCAAATGTTACACACCTTGTGCTGCATTAATATCTTCCGAGAATGTATTTTCTATGAAGAAGATGATGTCTGAACTAATGGATTCTGGAGTCACTAATGATATCTCTCCAGACTGTGATGAAACTGACAGTGATGACCTGGTTGCAATAATTGCTAAAACATTTAATAATTTTAAAGCAAGAGCAAATAGTCCCACTGGACAACATGCACCCAGTTCCTCTACTGACAAGACCAATCTGACATGCTTTAAGTGTGGCAGAAAAGGTCATTTCATGAAGGAGTGCAAGTCTAGTCAGTTTGTCTCTCAGTCTGGTCCATCTACTTCTTATAACAAGCCTGATGAATGCTATAAGTCCAAGTACAAAAAGCTTAAGGCTCAAATTGCTCTCATGTCTCAACAAATAGAAAATAATAAATGCATGATAGCAACCACTGAAGAAGCATGGGTTCCCTCAGATGATTCATCAGTTGATGAGGAAGAGGAAAGAGATTGTTGCTTTATGGCTCTGGCAGATCAAGAGCATCTGGTGAAGGATGATGTCACATCTGGTCAATGGGTGGACATTGTTATAAAAAAGGTTAGTGAGTACGATAATGAAACCGATCCTAAATTAAAATTGGACATTGCTGAAGCTCTAAATTCTGATTTAATTTTTGTGGAAACTGTTAGATTTGACAGTCTTAATGGCTTAGAAACAGATTCCTCTGAAATCGCTGCTTTAAAATCAAAATTAAAAGAACTTCAAGATATTGAACTGGCATTTCAAGCACAAGTTTAACTGAACAACTGGTTCAAGAAAAACATGACCTGGAAATGATTTTGCAAAAAGAAAAACAGGTCATTAAATCATGGCTAGAAACAAGAAAGCCATATGATGCTGGAATAAACCAATTTCCATCCCAAAAACGTGCTTATCTGGATGGAAATACTCATATTGCAGCATTAATACCAGTTATTGACCGGTTACCAGAGGAGGTTAGACCAAGTACCATTTATGATGAACCTTCTACCCCAAAAACTTGTATTATACCAGCTCAACTATCAGAGGTTAAGACTGGAGCATCCCAGATGACTGCTCCAGTTAAAAAGGTTAATCAAAATAAACCTTTGCCTCAGACTGCTTCTAAAGAACCCCAGGTTCAAAAGAAAAAGACCAGTTCCCTTCCTAAGCCTAAAGTCCAGTCAACTGGAAAGGCTCAGGTGTCATCTGAAGAATCTATTTTGTTAAGGATGGAGAGCCAGTTTCAACTACTGGCTTGTCAAATTCAAAGTTGTAATGCAAGATTAAACAATTTTGAGGGTACTTCATCTGGCACTAAACAAAATACAAAACCTTTTTCAAAGAAAGAAAAAATTATTACTCCAGTTGAGAAAAAGAAAAAGGTTTCAAAACTATCAACCCCAGTGGTCTTTTCAACTAAGACTACTGTTGAAGAAAGTGAACTCAACCGGATACCCCCAGGGATCCACAAGGGAGGATCCAGTGAACCCATCAGTCGATGGGTTTCCAAATCTAACTAATGTATCTGGTGGATGTGCAGGGCGATCGAAAGAAGTTTATCTGGTATCTCGACAGTGCAGCTGGCAGGACAATGACCGGATGTAAGACCCTGCTGGAGGAGTTCATAATTTCTGATGGACCCTCCATTACTTTTGGAAATGATGGTTGTGGAAAAACTGAGGGGTATGGTGTTCTGAACAATGGACAAGTCAAATTCAGACGAGTGGCTTATGTGAATGGTTTGAAATATAACCTAATCAGTGTGAGCCAACTGTGTGATGATGGCTATCAAGTATTGTTCAATATTGCTCAGGGCATTGTATTCAACAAAGACTGGAAGGTGGTATTGATTGCTCCCAGAAGAGGGAATGTATATGTGATGGATATGGAAAGCTCTCCATCTAGAGCAGTGTTTCTATACTCAAGCTGATGAAGATACAAACTGGTTATGGCATAAAAGGTTATCCCATTTAAATTTCAAAAATATTAACAAGTTGTCTAGAAAACAACTGGCAGATGGGATACCTTCATTTTCCTTCAAAAAGGAAAGGCCATGCCCAGGATGTGAGATGGGAAAGCAGAAACGTGCTAGTTTCAAGACCAGACAGAACTTTAGCATAACTGAACCACTTCACATGCTTCATATGGATCTCTTTGGTCCAGTGAATGTTCAGACTCGTGCTGGTAAAAGATAAACCCTGGTGATCGTAGATGAATTCTCCAGATATTGTTGGGTGATCTTTCTCAGGTCTAAAAGTGAAGCTGCTGCTGAAATCATCACTCTTATCAAGCAGATTGAACTCAAGCATAAGCGAATGTGTGTCAGTTAAGAAGTGACAATGGAACAGAATTCCAGAATGCAACTCTGGAGTCATTCTGTACTGACACTGGCATCTCCCAGAACTTCTCCTCAGCAAGAACTCCAGAACAAAATGGAGTTGTAGAAAGAAAGAATCGAACGCTGATAGAAGCTGCCAGGAGTATGTTGGCTGAATCTGGTCTTCCTACCAGTTTCTGGGCTGAAGCAATTGCTACTGCTTGCCACACCCAGAACAGGTCTGTTTACATCAAAAGACACAAGAAGACAGCCTATGAAGTCTTAAGAATAAGAAAACCAAATATTGGTTATTTTCACGTTTTTGGATGTCCAGTGTACATTCTGAACGACTCCAGTCAGTTAGGCAAATTCGATGCCAAAGCTGATGAAGGGTATTTCTTAGGCTATTCAGCCATTCGCAAGGCCTTCAGAGTCTACAACAAGAGACTGGAGAAGGTCCATGAGTCAATACACGTTACATTTGATGAATCGAATAATGCAATTAATAGAAAACCAGTCCTTGATTCTCCCCCAGAAAAAATCCAATTATCTTCTGTGAATCTGATCCCATCAACTGCAAAGATTCACCTGAAGAAGTTTCCAGTCATTCTGACTTGGAACCAGCTCAAAAGAAGAAAACCCCCAGTAGTACACCTTTCTATCCTTCAATAAGTTTCAAACTACCTCTGAACTTGTTATTGGATCAGATGTTCGTACTACTCCCCCAGTATCAGTATCAGTTGAAATTATACCAGAAATGTCTTCAAATGAATAATTCCAAACTGAACCAGTACTTCAAGAAATGCCTTCAAATGAAGAATTTCATGATGCAAATCGTGATCTTACTGATTCAGATGAAGATGTTGAAATAGTCTGGCAGGATCCTCATCCTGAAACTCAATTAAACTCTTGCACTGATATTGTTATCAGTAACAATCCTGGTCAATACTCCAGATGGACAAAAGCTCATCCTATCGATCAGATCATAGGTGACTCCAGTAGAGGGGTTCAGACCAGAAGAGCCTCCAGCGATCAATGCTTATATGTCAGTTTCTTATCACTGATTGAACCAAAGAAGATTGACGAGGCTTTGGAAGATCCAAGCTGGGTGACTGCTATGCAAGAAGAGCTTCACCAGTTTGAAAGGAACAAGGTTTGGTACCTGGTCCCTTTCCCAGTTGGCAAGAAAGAACCAATTGGAACAAGATGGGTCTTCAGGAACAAGGTAGATGAAGATGGCCACGTAATCAGAAATAAGGCCAGACTGGTAGCACAAGGGTACTGCCAGTCAGATGTTGATTTTGATGAATCATTTGCTCCAGTGGCTAGACTTGAAGCGATCAGAATATTCTTAGCATTCGTTGCTCATCATCAATTCAAGGTCTACCAGATGGATGTAAAGAGTGCCTTTTTGAATGGAAAATTAGAAGAAGAAGTATATGTCAGACAACCACCAGGTTTCGTTGATGAAAAGCATCCTCACTGGGTATATCGTCTGCACAAAGCACTTTATGGTCTCGGACAAGCCCCACGTGCCTGGTATGATACTCTGACTAGACACTATTGAAAAATGGTTTTAAAAGAGGTGCAATTGACAATACCTTATTTATTCTTCGTGAAAAGGTAATATTCTGCTGGTACAAATTTATGTTGATGATATTATTTTTGGGTCTACTGATGAAAACATGTGTAGGAAATTTTCTAAAATCATGTCCTCTGAATATGAAATGAGTTTAATGGGTGAATTAACATATTTTCTAGGACTCCAGATTAAACAAACCAAAGATGGTATTTTTATTAATCAGGAAAAATATGTTAGAGATCTTTTAAAGAAATATGATATGAACTCTTCACCATCAAAACCCACTCCAATTTCTGCACCACTGACACTGGACTCAGATCCTGATGGAAAACCAGTGAACATCACTGTCTATAGAGGCATGATTGGTTCACTGATGTATTTAACTGCCAGTAGACCAGACATAATGTTTTCAACATGTTTATGTGCCAGATATCAGTCTAATCCAAAAGAATCTCATATGCTTGCTGTAAAGCGCATACTGAAATACCTTAAGGGTGTCCCCAGTTTGGGTCTTTGGTATCCCAAAGGCTCAGGCATGGATCTAATGGGTTATTCAGATTCAGATCATGCAGGTTGTAAGATAGACAGGAAATCCACTACTGGTGGATGTCATTTCCTTGGTGGCAAACTGGTCAGCTGGACCAGTAAGAAGCAAACTTCAGTTTCATTATCCACTGCTGAAGCTGAATACGTGTCTGCAGCCAGTTGTTGTGCTCAGATACTCTGGATGAAGAACCAGTTGCTTGATTATGGTATTAAATATTCGAAAACTCCTATATTGTGTGATAATACCAGTGCCATTGCTATCTCAAACAATCCAGTCATGCACTCAAAGACAAAGCACATCGATCTCAGGTATCACTTCATTCGTGACAATATTATGAAAGGTAACATTGAACTCCATTTTATTCCCACTGACAAACAACTCGCTGACATTTTTACTAAACCACTGGATGTAAAACATTTGAATATCTTGTTGGTGAGTTGGGAATGTTAAACCTTAAATCTGGAACCTTGGTATTGAACGCCTTTGTGTACTATCAGGGATCCTTGATTTAAAGATTTATACATCTATGACTGCTTAGATATCGAACGCCTTTGTGTACTATCTTTGCATTAATAGATTTCTGGATCAACATTCCAGGGGGAAGACTCAGGCCATATATTTTCTTGTCCTTAAATTGTTTTAATTTCAGGGGGAATTTATTAATTTATTTTCTCACTGGACAAAATTTTATGGAAAATATCACTGGTACCTTGTAAATGTGTCCCTCTCACTGGTACTTAGATATGTTGAAGTGCATGTTTGAGGTAACTTATGTCTCCTTGTAAATGTGTCCCTCTCACTTGTCTGTATTAGTTGATGTGCATGTTTGAGCTTGCCAGTCTTTCAAATGGTTTTCGTTGGTACTTTACTGGAGTGTCCCTCCAGTGTACCATCAGTACATGCATCACTGGCCTAATCCACCAGTGATACTGGAGTGTCCAGTCAACCTCCAGATGCACTAAAATGAGTCATGGTATGTCAGTCATAATATTTTAATACTTGGTCTTTGTGCGTGCCACGTATGCAAACTCTTTGAAAATATATTTATCTTATTATCCTACGTGGCATGTAATTTTTCAAACCTAATGATGGAACTTTTTACCTTGGAAGACAAAAGGAACTAGTGGGTAATGTTTGTGGGCTGTAAACCGTCACACATTTATGTGTGATGTGATGTATTTAATGCGGATTTCAAAATCCGATCAAAATTACATTTGATAAATTCAAAAATAACCATTTGAGTTCCACACTCTCTCTCTTATATAAATACCCTCATTCCCTTTCATTTTCATTTACTTCGAAAATCATTTACTCCCAATTCTTCAAATTCCTTCATTTACTCCTTTTTCATTAAATTTCCAATCATGAATCTCTCTCATATTCAATTCATCAAATCTTCATAAATCCCTAATTTCATCTTCCTTTTCATTTTTATATCATATTCAATGGCACCCAGACAAACAAATTCGAATAAAAATGTACTTGCCGCTGTAAGTCCCAACTCAATAGATGGTACTACTAAAGACACCTCTATGTCGATGGTGGAGTTACTTTGCAATATATGCACTGAACTAGAGACGACCAGTTGCAGTGTGTATATACCAAGTTCTAGATAGATTACTTATTTAAATGACAATAAGTAAAGAACAATGCAATAATACAAAATATTTGTAAGATAAATTGATGAGACAATATGTAATTTTCAATGTGTAATTTATTTATTGATGTTAAATAAATTACAAGGTTGTTGCGGAACCAAGATAATACAAGAATGTAAATATCCTAACAACCTATGAAATACAATTGATCTACACTCGGAATTTCTCAAGACAATCGAAACACTTAAAGTTGTGAAATGTTCCTTTTAGCAATTGAGAGAATATTGCACAAGTTCACCAAGAATATTGCAGGTATGCAAAGTGTGAAGTTATTCAACTTTGTGAATTCACTTGAATATTCTTGTTGTGCAATGACTTGTATTTATAGGCAAAGTTAACATTGGGATTTTAACTTTGGCCGTACAAATGTGGTTGAGATCATTTAAGGAATAGCATTTAATTCCTTAAAAAGCAGTGTAAAGTCGCATGATAAAGCAACTTACTCAACCACCTTTATGTACCTTTTTGCAATTAAATAATAAGATAAATCTTATTATCCGGGTAAAGGTACATAAAGCATAAAAGTCAATTCCTCGTAATCAGTGTAAAGCTTTGTAAGAGCTTTCCACTGATGGTCTCCAGTTTGTAACTGACTAGAATGTCAACTGGGCTTCGCTGCCATTGTCATTCTCTATCTTCCATTTGTTGTCTTCGACTTTAACTGGAATGATTCTTCAACTGGTCAGTTCTCAACTGGAGGAAATCTTCAGTTGCGTTGACTGTACGGTGCAACTGGACTTCAATATATTTCTGGACAAATCATCTGGGTCTCCAGTTCACTGGCCAGTTTCACTAGGTCTCCAGGTGCAACTGGAGACTGTCCAGTTTACCAGGTGAACTGGTCCTAACAGCCGCCAAATATGATCCTCCGGCCGACGTTAAAAAAGCCTCACACATCACTTAAGAGGCGGAGACAATCAGAATTAATATGAACAACTGGATGGCAAAACTTTCTAGCACCACTCATGAACCCACTTCTCTTATTGGACGAATAACTGCTTTCTTTCTAAGTTGTCCATTATATGGTGCTCTTACTCTAAATCCAGGAAAGATATACCATGAATACCTGTGTGAATTCTAGTACATAACAACATATAATGACAGAGATGACTCCATCCATTATACACTCAATCAAGGCACTAGGGCCTTCACTCTTTCTGTGGACTCTCTCAGAGATGCTCTTAGGTTGAATTACATGGCTGAAAACGAGATGGCCATTACACTCCCTACTGGTTTAAATTACAGGGATGTGTGCAGGCAGATGGGGCATACTGACATTCTTGATGAACATGGTCAGTTGCAAAGAAAAGGCACTATCTACATGAGCAAACTTACAGACTCATGGAGATACTTCTTTACTCATATTGTTGAGTGCCTAGGTGGCAGTTCTGGAGGGTTGGACCAGATAAATCAAATGCAACTCCAGATTGCTTACTGCCTATGGTATGGATACAGGGTCGATTTTGCTCAGATTTTCTTCGATGACCTTGTTGAGCGTCTGAAAGTGAAAGGTAGAAAACCTCATATACCATATATTTGTTTTCTGTCACTTGTTTTTAAAAGAGCTCTAGGTAATCAGTATGATTACGATTCAGACTATTTCTGTGTGTGTGAATATATGAAGGAGCTGACTTCATTAAACTCACAAACTGGTGAGGTTGGTATTCCTGTAAATATGCTACACCATTTTAGAAATGATGCAACCGACGCATCATCACCAGATGAGCCAGAAGAGGCTCCAGGTGGGAACCAAATTGGTGAAGGACCCTCTGGAGTCCTCAATGCTGAAATAGTGCCACCAGTAACCCAAGTGGCTCCTGACTCTCAGCAGACTGAAATTGTTGTACCTCAAGAACTCCCCACTCGACCAAGAACTTCCAGACGTCTTAGGAAGGATGAGTTCAGGTCAATCCTAATAGAGCCGAATCGAGCCATCCAGATTCCTCCTAACAGGAGTCTGGAGATGTCTTAAGAGAGAACATACAAGTAGCCTCTCTTGAACAAACTGGCGTTACTGGAGCCTCACCTCTAGTGATTCCAGTCTCTCATTCTTCGGCTGGTGATATCATGAATGAAGATGGGTCTCTTATTGTTGAGCAAGTACAAAATGTTGAGTAGGAGGAAAATGTTGTACAGGATGATGAGCAGGTGACTGGTGAGCAAGATGCTCAGTTGGATTTAAATAGAGAAGTGGATGATCAGACAGTTGGGACGGCTCCAGATTGGGATGAGGTAGATTCCCCAATGTTTGAAGGTAATATGTTTGATGTCAATATGAATTTTCTGGGTGATGAAGTAGAAAATGTTGTTACTTCTGTTATTGCTTCAGTCACCCCACCACTTGTCTCTACTGAAATGCCACCACCACCAGACTCATTGGTTGCACCACCACCACCAGCACTTTCAATATCGCAAAACACTCCTTATTTCAATCCACCCTCACTTCAAATTTCACAAAATCAACCCCCACTTGAAGCACCACTGGACCTCTCTCGTGTGCTGGACTCGACTGTTACAACAACTGAAATATCTACTGAAGCAGTCCAGACACAAGTTCCATTGGTGCTCAGAATGGAATCTGAACTTACTCCTCCTGGTGGTCTCTCCACTTCTTCTTCCACCGAGGTCCAAGGCCTTTTAAATAAGGTGGCGGACCTGGAGAGATCACTCCAGTCATCTTCTCAGGTTGTTTCTGATTTTAAATCTCTTTTATCAAATAATCTTGCATCAGAAATGAACCTCTTTGCTGGTAATGAAAAACTTGTTTTTGAGAAGTTGAATGAGCTTGTACTGGCCACCAATCAAAACTCTGAAAACTTCAAAGTGGCAGTCCATGGCTTGGAGGAAAAGCTAGTGACTTCTGTTCAGACTGCAGTGAAGGCTGAATTTGCTCAACCACTGGCAGGTCTAACAGAAGAGATTCAGAAGTTGACCACCAGAATTGGCAATCTGGAAAGCAGACCAAGCCTTGACCAGAATTCTGTCATCAGCAACATCAGTGATGCATGTACCAGAAAATTTAGAGGTGAGATGCTGAAAGAAATAACTGCAGAAATTTCTGGGTCAATACTTAGAAATCTTCAGGATGGGTTATTGCCCCAGGTGGTCAACATGATAAATACTAAAATGCCAAAACACTTGCCTCAAGAACTTCAGATTATTAAGAAGGAAGTGACTGCTTTGAGGAGTACTGTGAATATCACAACTCCAGTGGCAGGCAGAACATTTGGGTCATTAGACCATCACATGCTTGAACAATTGTGGAATGATCTCAAGTCAAGAACTGGTGATCATTCCAAGGGGGAAAAGTCTGAAAAGAATGTGCAGGTTGTTGAAAAGAAGAAAGAAGTGGTTGTCAGTGCAATCGAAAAGGCACTTGGCACTGAAGCCATTGTGCAGGAAGAAGAAGCTGCTGGTACTGATGCCAGTGAGCCACAATTTGAAGCCTTCCCAGACATCCCAACCACACTGAAAAAGGTCAGAAGAAAGCACGTGGTGTCTGGAGGTGAAATTGAAGAAGTTGAGAAATTTGCATTTGCTGATGAAGCCAAGTCTAAGAGATTGGAGCAAGAATGCATCATGATTGACATCTGGAAGAAAAATCAAAAGGATGATCTGCTTGCTCATAAGATGGAAATGGCCAGTCATGGGACTCTGGATTCTTACAATGCTGGAAGACTGGGAATTCATATTGATGTATATAAAAAGATGAAGGAGGATCCCAGAGTTCATGTAACATCCCAAAACTTAATCGTTTCTGTTGACTAACGTCGTTAGGTCAAATTCTAAGTCCGTGATATGTTACGTGGTAAAATGTGTGTTTATATGTTTATGTGCCCTATATGTGAGATCTAATTACCTTTAATGAGTGACAATAAAGTGGACTAAATGATGTGTAAAAGGCCTTTGTAGTGTGCGGAAGTGCTTTAGTGTGTTATAGGTATCCCCAATAGGTGTTTTTAAGCGAAATAAAGTCAATATGAAGTCCAGGGACAAATTTTGCCAAAGTTGAAAAGTTAAAAACGGGTTTGGCATGGGATTAGCCTAATCTAGGTTAATTTTGCAGCCATTAATCATAATTAAAACAAATACAAAAGTTCCTTCAATTCTCTCTTGAATTCTTAAGCATAATCTTCAAGTTTTGGTCAATCAAATCGTGTGTTTTGCATTGAATCGGATTGGCTGTCATTCGTACAGGTAATCAATGATTTGTTGTCGATATTTTCAGATCTAATGATGTTTTATAAAGGATTAAATCTGATTTTATAAAGGAGTTTTAATAAATTAGGGTTCATAATATGTTTAAGCAAATTAATGATCAAAACGACATCAAACGAGTTTGTAATCGATCATTATGATCAAAATATGTTTAACAATGTCAAAAACATGTTTTGGGAAGCCTAAGTCGATCGATTTCTGGAAAAAATGAAGAACATAGTCGTTTTTGAATTCTGGACGAAGATAGGTTTAAATTCGTTTCCTGAAGCTTAAATTCGTTTCTAAATTCGTTTTCTGATGACTAAATTCGTTTTCTGGAAATCTAAGTTCGTTTGACAAAACGAAGTTTAACTTCGTTTGAAGTATAAATTCGTTTGAGTGAAGTCTAAGTTCGTTCGAAGCTAAATTCGTTCGGTTCAGAACTAAATTCGTTTGCAAGTCCATTTAAGGTCCCAAATGACTTATATTTCATATATTAATGTACGATAGGTGTCGGGGATTACTATTAAGCACTGTTAGCTTTTGTTGCGCGCACATTCTACTACCAGGTAAGATACACTACTTTTGTCACGCTGAGGGTGCAACAAAAAAAATGGTTTCATAAACTATAACCTCCATAACGGTAATGTATAACCTATATTGTGGTTGGGTTGATATGGGAGGTATACGGGGATTAAAGATGACGATGCCTATGCCTAAAATGCTTCCCCGTAAATACGTTTATGATATGATATGTGATGATCTGTTTAACGATATGATATGTTATGATGAATGGTGGTTAATGATATGATGTAATGATGATATGTGCATGTATATGTGGCTTGTTCATCTAGAACACTAGACCTTTTTAGGTTGCCATGACACGTGCATGTTTTAAGGGCCCTAACGTGAAAAGATGATAGATGTGGATTAGTTTAGGATTAATGTGGAAACCTAAACTAAACGTGGTAAATGCTCGAGCTAATTAGACGTTAAGAGTTATGCATAACCCGTGCCTGGCGGTGGTAATAGGTACGTATAAATCGTGCTCGTATGTGGGAGAGTACATCGTGCTCGCATGTGGGAGAGTACGTAGTGCCCGTATGTGGGAGGGTACGTTAAAATGGTTGCTCGGGTGGCTCCTTGCAACAAGTCATATGTGGCGAGTAGTTCGGGTGGCCTGATGACCCACCTAATGTCGTGAACATAACGTGCTACTCATGGATCGACATTGTCTTTCCTTAACGGTAACTTCGGTTAACTTAACGGTGACCTAGTCACAACTTAATGGATGAAATGTTTTGCTTAAACTTGGTGTTATCTTACTTAGCTTTATAGCTAACACTTGTTTCTTCTTATGTGTTGACACCCCTCAGGTTAAGCAGTGAGATGTCGTGTGAAGCTTTGGCGAGAGATGGGTAGATGATCAAGATGGCTTTAGTTTACCCAATAACTCCGCATAGACTTAATGTTAATGACTTCCTTTATGGAACTATTGTAATGACTATGTTATGGTTGCTTTATGTTGGGCAATCTTATGGATTTCTTTTATTACTGATTTGATGCTATTAGTAACACCACTGATGTTTCTCAACTGTTTTCTTTAGTTGAGGTTTTTAATAAACTGTTTCCGCTTTATTGACGCCGTTAGGCGAAAAAATTTTGGAAATCCATATTTTTACGAAACGGGTGTTACAAGTTGGTATCAGAGAAGTAGTTTAAGTGAACCAAGGCCTATTGACCATAGGATTTGGACTTAAACTTATGATGTGCATGCTAGGTACTCGTAGGATGCCTTAGCTAGTGATGACATGTGATGTAGGATGGGTTGGGATGAGTGCGAGTGTGATAGGGCTTACGAGATGTTTACGTTACGATGATATGTTTTAGCCTTATCTCAACGAGCTTTTGTTTTATTTTGCGCTTATCGACTCCACCATTTTATTGAAGGAAAAAAATGGTTTCATAAACTATAACCTCCATAACGGTAATGTATAACCTATATTGTGGTTGGGTTGATATGGGAGGTATACGGGGATTAAAGATGACGATGCCTATGCCTAAAATGCTTCCCCGTAAATACGTTTATGATATGATATGTGATGATCTGTTTAACGATATGATATGTTATGATGAATGGTGGTTAATGATATGATGTAATGATGATATGTGCATGTATATGTGGCTTGTTCATCTAGAACACTAGACCTTTTTAGGTTGCCATGACACGTGCATGTTTTAAGGGCCCTAACGTGAAAAGATGATAGATGTGGATTAGTTTAGGATTAATGTGGAAACCTAAACTAAACGTGGTAAATGCTCGAGCTAATTAGACGTTAAGAGTTATGCATAACCCGTGCCTGGCGGTGGTAATAGGTACGTATAAATCGTGCTCGTATGTGGGAGAGTACGTAGTGCCCGTATGTGGGAGGGTACGTTAAAATGGTTGCTCGGGTGGCTCCTTGCAACAAGTCATATGTGGCGAGTAGTTCGGGTGGCCTGATGACCCACCTAATGTCGTGAACATAACGTGCTACTCATGGATCGACATTGTCTTTCCTTAACGGTAACTTCGGTTACAACTTAACGGTGACCTAGTCACAAATTAATGAGATGAGATGAAATGACGAAATTGATTAGGCACACTTAGGGTCATGGACTCTATGCTTATATGTGATATGGATACGTTATGTGGTGATATAAATGCCTAAATCAAATGACGTAATGTTTTAAAGTGACGTGTTTAATGGATGAAATGTTTTGCTTAAACTTGGTGTTATCTTACTTAGCTTTATAGCTAACACTTGTTTCTTCTTATGTGTTGACACCCCTCAGGTTAAGCAGTGAGATGTCGTGTGAAGCTTTGGCGAGAGATGGGTAGATGATCAAGATGGCTTTAGTTTACCCAATAACTCCGCATAGACTTAATGTTAATGTGGTTCCTCCTAATGATGTTCACGCCCCTCGATTCAAGTTTGAAAGTTTCCAGAAGTGTGGAGCTCAGAAATTCTATGGAACACTTAATGCAGTAGGTTGCATGGAATGGCTTGATGATACTGAGATGGTTTTTGAAGCTTGTGATTGTCCCGAGGATAAGAAAGTGTTGTGTGCTAGTAGGATGTTGAAAGAAGGTGCTCGGGACTGGTGGAAGAGCATTACCATTTCGATGACTCCAGCTATGGTATCTGCTATTACGTGGGCTAACTTTAGACAGAAATTTATTGAAGAGTATATTGGAGTTCATGAGCAGCGCAAAATGGAAAAAGAGTTTCGTGCCTTGACGACTGAAGTGGGTAAAATCAATGATTATGCTCGTTCCTTTATGGAGAAGATGAAGTTCGTGGGTCATTTATTCCGAACTGATGCAGATCAAGTTGCTTGCTATGTTGATGGTTTGCCTCCGAGTTATCGAGGTATATGCAGGCAGCATAAGACTCTAACTGAAGCTATCAAAGAGTCTAAGAAGCTTGATGATGATTTTGCTGCAGATAAGAAAGTGGAAAAGAAAGAGGATGAGAAGAAGTCTGGCAATAAGAGGAGGTTTGGTGGGTCAAATCGTTTTGGTAAGAAGTTCAAGGGATCTTCGTCCTCTGATAAGGGAAAGACAGACAAGGATGGAAAATGGTGTTCTAGCTGCAAGGCTTTTCATTCTGGTCAGTGTTCTGCTAAGACCCGCAGGTGCAATAGGTGTGGAGCACAGGGTCATACTTTTGATGAATGCACTGATAAAGCAAGATGTTATAAATGTGGAGATACAAAGCACCGTATTTCCGATTGTCCCCAAATGAAGAAAGATGAGGGAAAGAAAGCGGAAGCCCCCAAAGCCAAAGCCCGTGCTTATCAGATGACGGCTGAAGAGGCCAAAGAAGACGACCAGGTAGTTACTGCCACCCTTATTGTTAACTCCAAACTTGCTAATGTGTTATTTGATTCTGGTGCGAACAAATCTTTTGTGTCTAC
This sequence comes from Erigeron breviscapus, assembly GCA_034093135.1. Classification (NCBI taxonomy): domain Eukaryota; kingdom Viridiplantae; phylum Streptophyta; class Magnoliopsida; order Asterales; family Asteraceae; genus Erigeron; species Erigeron breviscapus. The sequence goes on along the minus strand of CM067170.1, from coordinate 26,794,277 downwards.
TCTGTTTGCTCCTAAATTAGACATGATTACGAGTCCCTTACGATGTCCTATAGAAGTAGAAGTGGCTAACGGTGCAACGTCTATTATACGGGAAGGTTACTCCGATTGTCCATTAGAGATAGAGGGTCGGTCGTTTACTGCTAACTTGTTACCAGCTACTATTCCCAGTTTTGATGTTGTTCTCGGTATGGATTGGATGTCTAAGAATGATGTTGTCGTCTTATGTTCAAAGAAAATAGTTCGTATCGCTACCCCTGACGGTAAAGGTGTCTGTGTTTATGGTGACAAGAAGCCGGAAATGTTAAGGTGATCTCGATGATGAAAGCCCTTCGTTGTATACGGCAAACTAAGTCACATTTTCTAGCTTATGTCATCGATTCTCGTATCGCGAAGCCTACAGTCTCTAATGTCGAGGTTGTTTCCGAGTTTCCTGATGTTTTCCCTGAAGATCTTCCAGGTCTTCCTCCTGATCGTGAGGTTGAATTTTCTATTGATCTCATTCCTGGTGCTACTCCTGTAGCCAAAGCTCCCTATCGATTAGCTCCGACGGAGATGAAGGAGCTGATGACCCAAATTCAGGAACTTTTAGATAAAGGTTTCATTCGTCCGAGTTCCTCTCCATGGGGTGCTCCTATCCTTTTTGTAAAGAAGAAAGACGGATCCATGCGTATGTGTATCTATTATCGCGAGCTGAATAAAAGAACAGTGAAGAATAAGTATCCACTCCCTCGCATTGATGATTTGTTCGATCAACTTCAAGGTGCTTCCTATTTTTCGAAGATCGAACTGAAGGTTGAAGAGGAAAGTGTAGCCAAAACAGCGTTCCGAACTCGTTATGGTCATTACGAGTTCCTTGTCATGCCATTCGGTTGACAAATGCTCCAGCGAAGTTTATGGATTTGATGAACCGTGTCTGTCGACCATTTTTGGATCATTTCGTTATCGTTTTCATCGACGACATCCTTGTGTATTCAAAGTCGGAAGAGGAACATAGAGAGCATTTGAGAGCTGTCCTTCAAGTCCTCCGAGAGAAAAAGCTATATGCTAAGTTCTCCAAGTGCGAGTTCTGGCTAAAGGAAGTTCATTTCCTCGGCCATGTCATCTCCTCTGATGGTATAAAAGTAGATCCTTCGAAGATAGAAGCGGTGTCGAAGTGGGAGCAGCCTACGTCTCCTACTGAAATTAAGAGTTTTCTTGGTTTGGCTGGCTATTATCGACGTTTTATTCAGGATTTCTCGCGCTTTGCCAAGCCAATGACTGAATTAACGAAGAAAGGTGTGAAGTTTGTATGGACCGATGCTCAAGAAAAAGCCTTCACGACGTTGAAAAAAGAAGTTGTGTGAAGCTCCAGTCTTAGCTTTACCCGAAGGAACCGATGATTTAGTTGTCTATAGTGACGCATCCATCACGGGGTTAGGGTGTGTACTGATGCAACGAGACAAAGTTATTGCTTACGCCTCTCGACAGCTGAAGCCACATGAGCGGAATTATCCTACTCATGACCTTGAGCTGGCTGCTGTTGTTTTTGCTCTGAAATTGTGGCGACATTATCTGTATGGTACAAAGTGTACCCTATACACGGATCATAAGAGCCTACAGTACGTGTCTACTCAGAAGGATATGAATGTTAGGCAACGACGGTGGATGGAGTTATTAAAGGATTATGATTGTGAGATTAAATATCACCCAGGCAAAGCTAATGTGGTTGCTGATGCCTTGAGCCGCAAAGGATATGCGAAGAGTAGGTTATGTGCAATGATTACGAAGGTTGAGTCGAACTTAATGGAACCTATTCGATTAGCTCAAATTGAAGCGTTGAAGGAGGAGAATGTGAAAGAGGAGTCTATTGGGAAAAAGAAGAAAAATAGACTTGAAATGGAAGAAAATAGTCGCGGTCTTCGAACTTACAAAGGTAGAATATGGGTTCCTCTATATGGAGGCAATCGTGAGTTAGTGATGGACGAAGCTCATAAGACTAAGTATTCTGTACACCCTGGTGCCACAAAGATGCATGCGGACTTGAAGCCGATTTATTGGTGGCCCAGTATTAAAAACGATGTGATGATGTACGTACAGAAGTGTTTGACATGTGCTAAAGTAAAAGCTGAACACCAAAAGCCTTACGGGAAGTTTCAGCAACTCGAGATCCCTGAATGGAAATGGGATCGCATTACAATGGATTTTGTAACCAAACTTCCGAGGACACCTCGTGGTCACGATATGATATGGGTTATTGTCGATCAATTAACGAAGAGTGCCCATTTCCTCCCAGTTCATGAGAATGCTCCTATGGAGAATTTCGCTACATTGTATATTAAAGAAGTGGTTACTAAACATGGTGTTCCGATATCGATTGTGTCAGATCGTGATGCTCGATTCGTTTCCAACTTTTGGAAGAGTTTTCAACGGGAATTTGGTACTCAAGTCCGTCTGAGCACAGCCTATCATCCGCAGACCGATGGGCAAAGTGAAAGGACTATTCAAACGCTCGAAGATATGCTCAGAGCATGTGTAATGGATTATGGTGGTTCGTGGGATAAACACCTACCTCTTGTCGAGTTTGCGTATAACAATAGTTATCACGCGAGCATTGGAATGCCACCTTATGAGATGTTATATGGTAGAAAGTGTCGGACTCCTAGTTGTTGGTTGGAGCCCGGAGAAAAGCAATTTGCTGGACCTGAAGTAGTACAAATTACGGCCGATAAAGTTAATGTTGCAAAGAAAGCCCTGCGTATTGCTCGCGAAAGGCAAAAGTCATATGCCGATAAGAAAAGGAGGCCGTTTGATTTTAAAGAAGGTGAAATGGTTTTACTCAAGGTGTCGCCTTGGAAAGGTGTATTACGATTTGGCAAACGAGGAAAGCTAAGCCCTAGATTCATTGGACCTTTTAAGATCATTAAAAAGGTTAATGAACAGGCATTTCAACTGGAATTACCTCCAGAACTTCATGGAATTCACAACACATTTCATGTGTGTTATCTACGTAAATGCTATGCAAATGAAGCGGATGTTATTCCACTCGAGGACGTAAGTATTAATCCCAACAAGCAGATTGTTGATGAACCTGTTGCTATAATGGGAAGGAAACAAAAGAAGTTACGACGAAAGACTATCGATCTAGTTCTTATTAAGTGGAAACACAATCATGGCGAAAAGTATGACTTGGGAGACCGAGTCTGTAATGCGGGAGACCTATCCCCACCTTTTTGATGCTGAAGTGATTCCGGGGACGGAATCCTCTTAAGGGGGAGGTAATTGTAACATCCCAAAACTTAATCGTTTCTGTTGACTAACGTCGTTAGGTCAAATTCTAAGTCCGTGATATGTTACGTGGTAAAATGTGTGTTTATATGTTTATGTGCCCTATATGTGAGATCTAATTACCTTTAATGAGTGACAATAAAGTGGACTAAATGATGTGTAAAAGGCCTTTGTAGTGTGCGGAAGTGCTTTAGTGTGTTATAGGTATCCCCAATAGGTGTTTTTAAGCGAAATAAAGTCAATATGAAGTCCAGGGACAAATTTTGCCAAAGTTGAAAAGTTAAAAACGGGTTTGGCATGGGATTAGCCTAATCTAGGTTAATTTTGCAGCCATTAATCATAATTAAAACAAATACAAAAGTTCCTTCAATTCTCTCTTGAATTCTTAAGCATAATCTTCAAGTTTTGGTCAATCAAATCGTGTGTTTTGCATTGAATCGGATTGGCTGTCATTCGTACAGGTAATCAATGATTTGTTGTCGATATTTTCAGATCTAATGATGTTTTATAAAGGATTAAATCTGATTTTATAAAGGAGTTTTAATAAATTAGGGTTCATAATATGTTTAAGCAAATTAATGATCAAAACGACATCAAACGAGTTTGTAATCGATCATTATGATCAAAATATGTTTAACAATGTCAAAAACATGTTTTGGGAACAGCCTAAGTCGATCGATTTCTGGAAAAAAATGAAGAACATAGTCGTTTTTGAATTCTGGACGAAGATAGGTTTAAATTCGTTTCCTGAAGCTTAAATTCGTTTCTGATGACTAAATTCGTTTTCTGGAAATCTAAGTTTGTTTGACAAAACGAAGTTTAACTTCGTTTGAAGTATAAATTCGTTTGAGTGAAGTCTAAGTTCGTTCGAAGCTAAATTCGTTCGGTTCAGAACTAAATTCGTTTGCAAGTCCATTTAAGGTCCCAAATGACTTATATTTCATATATTAATGTACGATAGGTGTCGGGGATTACTATTAAGCACTGTTAGCTTTTGTTGCGCGCACATTCTACTACCAGGTAAGATACACTACTTTTGTCACGTTGAGGGTGCAACAAAAAAAATGGTTTCATAAACTATAACCTCCATAACGGTAATGTATAACCTATATTGTGGTTGGGTTGATATAGGAGGTATACGGGGATTAAAGATGACGATGCCTATGCCTAAAATGCTTCCCCGTAAATACGTTTATGATATGATATGTGATGATCTGTTTAACGATATGATATGTTATGATGAATGGTGGTTAATGATATGATGTAATGATGATATGTGCATGTATATGTGGCTTGTTCATCTAGAACACTAGACCTTTTTAGGTTGCCATGACACGTGCACGTTTTAAGGGCCCTAACGTGAAAAGATGATAGATGTGGATTAGTTTAGGATTAATGTGGAAACCTAAACTAAACGTGGTAAATGCTCGAGCTAATTAGACGTTAAGAGTTATGCATAACCCGTGCCTGGCGGTGGTAATAGGTACGTATAAATCGTGCTCGTATGTGGGAGAGTATGTCGTGCTCGCATGTGGGAGAGTACGTAGTGCCCGTATGTGGGAGGGTACGTTAAAATGGTTGCTCGGGTGGCTCCTTGCAACAAGTCATATGTGGCGAGTAGTTCGGGTGGCCTGATGACCCACCTAATGTCGTGAACATAACGTGCTACTCATGGATCGACATTGTCTTTCCTTAACGGTAACTTCGGTTACAGCTTAACGGTGACCTAGTCACAAATTAATGAGATGAGATGAAATGACGAAATTGATTAGGCACACTTAGGGTCATGGACTCTATGCTTATATGTGATATGGATACGTTATGTGGTGATATAAATGCCTAAATCAAATGACGTAATGTTTTAAAGTGACGTGTTTAATGGATGAAATGTTTTGCTTAAACTTGGTGTTATCTTACTTAGCTTTATAGCTAACACTTGTTTCTTCTTATGTGTTGACACCCCTCAGGTTAAGCAGTGAGATGTCATGTGAAGCTTTGGCGAGAGATGGGTAGATGATCAAGATGGCTTTAGTTTACCCAATAACTCCGCATAGACTTAATGTTAATGACTTCCTTTATGGAACTATTGTAATGACTATGTTATGGTTGCTTTATGTTGGGCAATCTTATGGATTTCTTTTATTACTGATTTGATGCTATTAGTAACACCACTGATGTTTCTCAACTGTTTTCTTTAGTTGAGGTTTTTAATAAACTGTTTCCGCTTTATTGACGCCGTTAGGCGAAAAAATTTTGGAAATCCATATTTTTACGAAACGGGTGTTACAGTTCATCAGTGTCTGGATGTTTTGGATGATGTTCATATTCTATCCTTGTATGCACAAGAGGAACAGATGTATGATTATGAAACGTATGGGGTAAGCATACTGGATCTTATTGCTCAGAGAAAGGAGGAGTTGGTAAACCTCCAGAAATAGGTTAGGAAGAATGCTGCGGCTCTGGAGAATGAGTATAGAAGGAAGATTAAAGGTTTGCCCAAGGCACCTGCCAGACAAACTAAGGCCGCCAGAGACGCAGATCTCAGTACCTTCATTCCTTTGGACATTTCCAAGAAAATCAATAGGGCTGAAATTCAAAGAGCTGTTGAACAAGTAAAGGTGTCAAGGGAAACTGAAGATATGATCCAGATTGCAAGGCAAAAAGCCAAGTATGAAGAAATGATGAAGTTCAGGGCTGATGTCAGAAAAATCATTGATGCTGAGATCATGCTTGCTGAAAATCATGAGGGCATGTCTAAGTTCCAAGTGAAGTTGACCAGGGAAGGTAACTTCGTGGATGAAAGGAAGAACACTTCAGTCCAAGCATTTGGATGGACTGAACTGAAGGAGATTGGCTTGACATTCAGGGGGAAATCTGATATATCCCGAGATGTCAAAGCATTTTTGAAAAGGATTGAGAAGGTCTGGAAGAGGAAGCAACAAATGGAAACTGTTTTGGGTATGCGCTCTCCAGAAGCTTCACCTTCACCAAAAAGAAAGGTCACTGAAGATGCACAAGGACAGACTTCAAAGAGAAGGGCCTGACTTTTTATTTACTTACTTGTATTGTATTTATTTCCCAAAATTGTAACTTATTTTCTGTGATGGCTGTAAATATAGTTACATATTTTGATTCACAAGTAAGTGATCAGATTAAGTCTAATTTAGAACTAAAAGATTAAATACTGGAACACTGATGATCTATAAAGTGTTTTCCAGCAACTTAAATTTTTAGACTTAGTCAAATTCAAGTGTTTTTCAAGCATACAATTGTATAGATAGAAGCTTGAAAAACCTTGCATTATTTCTAAACAAATAGGGGGAATTTGTTAGGTCCAGATTTACTGGACCCACTCCAGACTTAAAGACTGGAGCGACACTGAAGATTTTTCCAGAAATAATAGAAGACCAGTGAGCTGTTTACTTGTACAGGAATCTGGATTCCACCAGATTAGCTCACTGGACTTCACTCCAGTCAAGATCGTTTCTACTGAAGACATTCTCACTGAAGTCAAAGACTGAAGTTTGAAGAAAGAAGACTGACAAGCAGTGGAGCCCACTGACAGTCTTACCAGATCTCCTGACTGGAGCTTTATCAGTGTTCTAGACCTTACAAGTCTGAACACTGATTACGAGGAATTGACTTTATGCCTTTACACGCTTTTACCCGGACAACCCATTTGTCTATTGATAAAAGTACAATACGTGTGTAAAGGTGGTTGGTTAAAAGGATAACAAGTCACATCAATATGACTTTATCCTTGTATTTTAACCAATGCATTTAAGGAATTAAAGTAGTTGCCTTAAATGCATGCAACCATATTTGTACGGCATAATAAATTCACTGTTGAATTTATTTGCCTATAAATACAAAGTCACATACCTCGTACAAATTACTTTTTTGCAATTTGGTGAACTTGCTAAAATACTCTCGATCAAAATAGTTATACTTCACAACTTTAAGTATATCGATCCAAGGAGATTATTTAGCAAGTATAGATCACTTGTAATTCAAAGATTGTTTAGATAGTTACATACTTGTAATATCTAGATTCCGCAACAATCTTGTATTTTGTTTAACATCAATAAATAAAATACACTTAAAAATTACATTTGTGTTCCACCATTTATTTACTTGTTTAAATATTGCTTTAAGTCTTTATTACTTTACTTATACTCTTGCATTTGTATTTAAAGTAATACTAGTCCAATCTAGTTCATACTTGACTTGTTATTTTACACTCGTGGATTAAACCATCGTGTGAGGGACTTTACAATTGGTATCAGAGCAGAAGGCTAATATACTTGCCTAGATCTGTTTCACGATGGCCAACCGAGAAAATACACAAGGTAATCCTGAACCTAATTTTAATGAACCACCACCCGTTGTCAATAATCCTCCTCCTCCTCCTCCTGTTTCTCCACATGTACATGTGCACTACTCGAATAATCCTGTTCCTAAATTCAATGGGAGCAGTGACCAATTTAGTACGTGGAAAGCTAGGATGATATTACATGTTACTGGTATTGAAAGGAATATGATGAAAATTTTAAATGAAGGACCCTATGTGCCTAGACTTCCTATCAATGCACTCCTTGACCCAACTGGATCAAGAAGTGGAAGGGAAAATAGGGAGGAACACTGGTCTGAAGAGGAGAGGAGATTGGTAAATCTTGATACCATCCTTAAAAACATGATCATCGGGGCTGTTCCATAAACCCTAATTCCCACACTAGTTCTCTATCCCAGTGCTAAAACCATGTGGGATGAACTGGTGAACCAGCATGAGGGAGGTGATGACACTGTTGTTACCAGAAAGGTCTCCCTAAACAAAAAGTATGAGTCATTTTTTGCTCTCCCCAATGAGTCTCTAACTGGTACTTACACCAGATTTATGAGCATTATAAACCAGTTAAGAGGACTGGGGGTTGAGAAAAACAATGATATACTTTTGGAGAAATTTTGTGATATTCTTCCCACTAAATGGTCTAACATGATTCTGGTCTTGAGACAAGGTAAAACCTTGCACTCCCATACTCTGTCAACATTGTATGGAGCCTTCAGATTCACTGAAGAGAATCAAGCCCAGATTCACTGAAGAGAACATTGTATGGTTAGCAATAAATAAAGTGACAACCAATCCGCCGTGGTGAGGTTCCATTATGTTGTCAAAATCGTCTTCTTCAAAAGACACAAAATCTGAATATGAGATTGTGGTCTTCTTCACGCTTCTTTCTCCATTATCTGTCTTGATTTGCTTAGCATGTATTTTTGCTGCTGAATATGTTGTCCCACAAACTTTCGATCCTCCAAAAATTGTATTAATTACTCTTGCATCTGGTGGTGGAGAGTCAGCTTTCTGTGATGGTTTTGGCTTTGAGAAATCCATGCCTTCAACATCTTTAGCCTTCTTCCTTCCAAGGAGTTCTTTGAGATATCCTTTAGCTAGAAGAGCGGAGATCTCCCTTCTCAACATCTTGCAATTTTCTGTCATATGACCAAAGTCTTCATGATAAGCACACCATTGGCTAGGATCCTTCTTTTTGAAGTAAGAATCATTCTTCTTTTGAGGCCATCTTGCTTTGTCTTCAAGATCTCTAAGTGCCATAATGAGACCAGATGTATCTACTGAAAAACAGTATGTTAAAAGAGCAGGATAATCAATCCCATGATCTTCTTCCACTTCATTAACTTGATTTTCCACATGTCTTGTGTAAGGTTTGCTTCTCGGCTTGAATACTGTACTCTCTACCTTTCGATTTGGGCGATCATATGATAAAGCTTCTAATTTTGAAGAAGTCAATTCATTTTCTTCAAGCCTTATAAATCTTGCAGCTCTAGCTTTTGCTTCGTCCAAATTTCTGCATGGCGTCATTATTAGATCTTCCTGGAATTTGGATCCCAGTTTGAGACCTCTTTGCAAAGCTTGAATGGCGGTCAACATATCCAATTTCGGAATGTTAAGTGATTCCTTGGTAAACCTGGTCATAAAATCTCTAAGAGATTCATTAGGTTTTTGAGTAACTTTATAAAGATCATCTGTCAATTTTTCAAAAGTTCTACTACAAGAAAATTGACTATAAAATAAATTAGTTAAATCTGCAAAAGAATTAATAGATAAAGGAGGCAAACTCTGCAGCCATTTTAAGGCTGATCCAGAAAGTGTAGATCCAAAGCTTCTACATAAGCAAGCTTCTTTTAGGTTGGAGGGAATTGGCACAGTCTCCATCTTCTCCAAGTATAGTGCTATATGCTCTTGAGGATCTGTAGTCCCATCATATGGCTTCATATTTGGAACTTGAAACTTCTTTGGGATCTCCACATTAGCGATCCTGTCACCATATCTGTTGATAAGATAGGATGCTGGGTTGACTTCTGGAATTGGATTACAAAATCCAGGAACGCTGGAGATCATATCTTTGAGTCTCTGAAATTCTCTTGCGATATAGTCGTTTGGTGTTTGACCCTGCGATGAGTTAGTAAAACCAAAAGAACCAGAGAAATTATTAGAATTATGTAAACCTGCACCCATGGACGCAGATGTCCCAGCAGCATGAGTATTTTGTGGAATATTGCTCCCAAAATTCGGAGTTGCAGTTGGGAATGGCATGCTTGGTGGTGCAGATCCAGGGGCTGCAGATGGTCCTGGAGTTGAAAACAGATTCCTTGGAGTGAATGGCGGTCCATTCTCTGAGATTCTGGATTCCACGATCTTAAATTGAGTTTGATTATACTCTTGATTTGTTTTAATTGTATGATTAATGTTCTGCAATATAGTAAATAGGTTAGGCATGTTATCAGAATCATTATTCTGAGCAGGATCTCCAGATTAAATATTGAATGGGTCTGGGTAGCCTTCAGAATTATAAAAGCTTGAACGTTCTGCTTGGCCAGATCCAGTGTTGAGTTGGGACGAAATTCCCATAGGGATGTCTCCAGCAGTATTAAAGTCTGTGTTCTGATCAGTAGGTCCATTGTCTTTATTTTGATTTGAGATTCGAATCGTATTGTTCTTGTTTCTTTGATACGAATTGTTTCCTGCAGAATGACCCGTCATAGAAGAAGAAATAGTAGGAGCAGTTTGTGAAGAGTTAGTTGGTTGAGTCGATATTTTCGGAATTAATTTCGGAAAATTGGTTTCCTTTGATAAAAATTGAAAATTTTAATCGATTGAAAGCACCTTTTGCCCTACGGTGGGCGCCAAATTGTTTTGGTTAAAAATTATCCAAGATAATCAACCTTGAAGACTTAGATCAATTATGTAACCAAACTTTCGTTCGTGAGGTTAAGGGCTTGTAAATAATGAGTTTCAAAGATGCGTGTTAGATAAAAGATTTGCAAAAGATTTATGTCGACTAAACAAGGAATTAAAGGGACAAATATAATCGTAAATAATGAATCTAAATGTAATGAAATAAAGCAATGAACAAGAGATAAATCAAATTATTATAAAGATCTAGTAAGAATAAGATAAAAGTAAAGATAAGGGAACAAGAACACCGAGATTTGTTATCGAGGAAAAGCCCTTAATCCTTTTGGATTGCCGGCATAAAAACCCCGGGAGGAAGCAATCGTCCCTGCCTTTGTTCTCTTATTAATGATTGTTAAAATGTTTACAATGGTGGAACTTGGTTGATCGAATAATGTTAAGTGTAAGAATAAAGATGAAAGCAAGAAGTATGTGTGAATACAAGTGATCAGAGATAATGCTAGTGAGAATTGAATGTCCTATGTCGATCAACCTCATTCGTTTATATAGACCTAGATGCTAACTAACTATCCGAAATAGTAGGGATCTTCCAGGTCTTCGATATTGGAACGTTGGAGAGTATCTTGACCAGTCAAGTGAACGTTGAAGTATTTCTCCTCGTGCTGAATTCAACTAGAAGTCGGAATATAATGCAAGACTAAGTCTTCTTTGCGTGTTGATGATTAATCCCATGTGTGAATTCCTTTTTGCACCGTTAGGGATATTTTCCATAGCTTTATATCGATTATTCTGGAATCTGCACACATAACTCATGTGGAAATAATAATAACAAGTACTTTTGTAACGTTAGTAATGTATCAATAAGTCATCAAAATATATATCGATGTCAAGATCCTAACATGTCAAGATCTTAAGCTTCCAAGATATTGGTACCTGAAATTTCACCCATAACAGTGGCAGTGCCTCTGGACTACAAGATGGTATTCGTGCCAAAGCGCCCCCTTGAAAAAGCTGTTGGTTATGAACCTTCTGCTCCTGCTCTTTTTGAAGAAGCTGTCAGCTCTTTCAATACCTTACGTTTTGAATATTTGAGCGGTTATCCAAATGTGTTGGTGGCTTTATTGAAGATCTGAAGGCTGTTTCTCCGGACCCACCGGTTGCTTCCACTCCCTCTAATATTTACTTTCTTTGCTTTTTAGCCAATGTTTGTAATGATACAATTTCTGTTTGGTTTGTCCAACTATGTCGTGGTTGGATCTTGTCTTTAAACGATGCTCCTTTTTATGTTTGTAGCTCGATGTTCTCTTTTAGGTTCCATGCTTCTTTACTATTGAATGTGGTTGTTTGCTTCCTGATGGGCAACTAAGCTGGTTTATCTTTTTGGAACCTTGAAGATTATATGTCTTTAGTATCGATGTTCATTTGTTTGCTTTATGTAGCAATGAAATTTCGTTTTTGGTATCCAATCATTGTTGAATATTTGAGTGGTTATCCAAATGTGTTGGTGGCTTTATTGAAGATCTGAAGGCTGTTTCTCCGGACCCACCGGTTGCTTCCACTCCCTCTAATATTTACTTTCTTTGCTTTTTAGCCAATGTTTGTAATGATACAATTTCTGTTTGGTTTGTCCAACTATGTCGTGGTTGGATCTTGTCTTTGAAACGATGCTCCTTTTTATGTTTGTAGCTCGATGTTCTCTTTTAGGTTCCATGCTTCTTTACTATTGAATGTGGTTGTTTGCTTCCTGATGGGCAACTAAGCTGGTTTATCTTTTTGGAACCTTGAAGATTATATGTCTTTAGTATCGATGTTCATTTGTTTGCTTTATGTAGCAATGAAATTTCGTTTTTGGTATCCAATCATTGTTGAATATTTGAGTGGTTATCCAAATGTGTTGGTGGCTTTATTGAAGATCTGAAGGCTGTTTCTCCGGACCCACCGGTTGCTTCCACTCCCTCTAATATTTACTTTCTTTGCTTTTTAGCCAATGTTTGTAATGATACAATTTCTGTTTGGTTTGTCCAACTATGTCGTGGTTGGATCTTGTCTTTAAACGATGCTCCTTTTTATGTTTGTAGCTCGATGTTCTCTTTTAGGTTCCATGCTTCTTTACTATTGAATGTGGTTGTTTGCTTCCTGATGGGCAACTAAGCTGGTTTATCTTTTTGGAACCTTGAAGATTATATGTCTTTAGTATCGATGTTCATTTGTTTGCTTTATGTAGCAATGAAATTTCGTTTTTGGTATCCAATCATTGTTGAATATTTGCAGCTATATTGTTCCTTTTATGCCTTAAAGCCTTTGTTCATTTAGGTACTCAACTATTGTCGAATACATGAAGTTGATTCACTTCTTGCTGATAACAGAGCTTTTATTTATCATTGTGCTCACTCGTGATCGAGTGTATGAAGCTACTTTGCTTCTTGTATAGTGTTTTTGCTCATCAATGTACCCAACTGTTGTCGAGTGAATGAAGCTGATTTGCTTCTTTTTAGCTTTTTAGCTTTCATTTATTAATGTACCCAACTGTTGTTGAGTATGTGAAGCTGCTTTGCTTCTTTTTTAGCTTTTGAACTTTCATTTGTTAATGTACCCAACTGGTGTTGAGTATATGAAGCTAATTTGCCTCTCTTTTATCTTTTGAGCTTTCATTTGTTAATGTACGCAACCGTTGTTGAGTATATGAAGCTAATTTGCCTCTCTTTTATCTTTTGAGCTTTCATTTGTTAATGTACGCAACCGTTGTTGAGTATATGAAGCTAATTTGCCTCTCTTTTATCTTTTGAGCTTTCATTTGTTAATGTACGCAACCGTTGTTGAGTGAATGAAGCTGATTTGCTTCTTTTTAGCTTTTTAGCTTTCATTTATTAATGTACCCAACTGTTGTTGAGTATGTGAAGCTGCTTTGCTTCTTTTTTAGCTTTTGAACTTTCATTTGTTAATGTACCCAACTGGTGTTGAGTGAATGAAGCTGATTTGCTTCTTTTTAGCTTTTTAGCTTTCATTTATTAATGTACCCAACTGTTGTTGAGTATGTGAAGCTGCTTTGCTTCTTTTTTAGCTTTTGAACTTTCATTTATCAATGTACCCAACTGTTGTCGAGTGAATGAAGCTGATTTGCTTCTTTTTAGCTTTTTAGCTTTCATTTATTAATGTACCCAACTGTTGTTGAGTATGTGAAGCTGCTTTGCTTCTTTTTTAGCTTTTGAACTTTCATTTATCAATGTACCCAACTGTTGTCGAGTGAATGAAGCTGATTTGCTTCTTTTTAGCTTTTTAGCTTTCATTTATTAATGTACCCAACTGTTGTTGAGTATGTGAAGCTGCTTTGCTTCTTTTTTAGCTTTTGAACTTTCATTTGTTAATGTACCCAACTGGTGTTGAGTGAATGAAGCTGATTTGCTTCTTTTTAGCTTTTTAGCTTTCATTTATTAATGTACCCAACTGTTGTTGAGTATGTGAAGCTGCTTTGCTTCTTTTTTAGCTTTTGAACTTTCATTTGTTAATGTACCCAACTGGTGTTGAGTATATGAAGCTAATTTGCCTCTCTTTTATCTTTTGAGCTTTCATTTGTTAATGTACGCAACCGTTGTCGAGTGAATGAAGCTGATTTGCTTCTTTTTAGCTTTTTAGCTTTCATTTATTAATGTACCCAACTGTTGTTGAGTATGTGAAGCTGCTTTGCTTCTTTTTTAGCTTTTGAACTTTCATTTGTTAATGTACCCAACTGGTGTTGAGTGAATGAAGCTGATTTGCTTCTTTTTAGCTTTTTAGCTTTCATTTATTAATGTACCCAACTGTTGTTGAGTATGTGAAGCTGCTTTGCTTCTTTTTAGCTTTTTAACTTTCATTTATTAATGTACCCAACTGTTGTTGAGTATGTGAAGCTGCTTTGCTTCTTTTTAGCTTTTTAACTTTCATTTATTAATGTACCCAACTGTTGTTGAGTATGTGAAGCTGCTTTGCTTCTTTTTAGCTTTTTAACTTTCATTTATTAATGTACCCAACTGTTGTTGAGTATGTGAAGCTGCTTTGCTTCTTTTTAGCTTTTTAACTTTCATTTATTAATGTACCCAACTGTTGTTGAGTATGTGAAGCTGCTTTGCTTCTTTTTAGCTTTTTAACTTTCATTTATTAATGTACCCAACTGTTGTTGAGTATGTGAAGCTGCTTTGCTTCTTTTTAGCTTTTTAACTTTCATTTATTAATGTACCCAACTGTTGTTGAGTATGTGAAGCTGCTTTGCTTCTTTTTAGCTTTTTAACTTTCATTTATTAATGTACCCAACTGTTGTTGAGTATGTGAAGCTGCTTTGCTTCTTTTTAGCTTTTTAACTTTCATTTATTAATGTACCCAACTGTTGTTGAGTATGTGAAGCTGCTTTGCTTCTTTTTAGCTTTTTAACTTTCATTTATTAATGTACCCAACTGTTGTTGAGTATGTGAAGCTGATTTGCTTCTTTTTAGCTTTTTAGCTTTCATTTATTAATGTACCCAACTGTTGTTGAGTATGTGAAGCTGCTTTGCTTCTTTTTTAGCTTTTGAACTTTCATTTGTTAATGTACCCAACTGGTGTTGAGTATATGAAGCTAATTTGCCTCTCTTTTATCTTTTGAGCTTTCATTTGTTAATGTACGCAACCGTTGTTGAGTATATGAAGCTAATTTGCTTCTTTTATCTTTTGAGCTTTCATTTGTTAATGTACCCAACTGGTGTTGAGTATATGAAGCTAATTTGCCTCTCTTTTATCTTTTGAGCTTTCATTTGTTAATGTACGCAACCGTTGTTGAGTATATGAAGCTAATTTGCCTCTCTTTTATCTTTTGAGCTTTCATTTGTTAATGTACGCAACCGTTGTTGAGTGAATGAAGCTGATTTGCTTCTTTTTAGCTTTTTAGCTTTCATTTATTAATGTACCCAACTGTTGTTGAGTATGTGAAGCTGCTTTGCTTCTTTTTTAGCTTTTGAACTTTCATTTGTTAATGTACCCAACTGGTGTTACGTAGTGTGACATGTACGAATAAATACTTATTTAAAAGCACTACTACAAAGAAAAAAGTAGTGTGACATGTACGAATAAATACTTATTTAAAAGCACTACTACAAAGAAAAAAGTAGTGTGACATGTACGAATAAATGCTTATTTAAAAGCACTACTACAAAGAAAAAAGTAGTGTGACATGTACGAATAAATACTTATTTAACAAAATTATCCAAATAGTGGTACGTAGTGTGACATGTACGAATAAATACTTATTTAAAAGCACTACTACAAAGAAAAATGTAGTGTGACATGTACGAATAAATACTTATTTAAAAGCACTACTACAAAGAAAAAAGTAGTGTGACATGTACGAATAAATGCTTATTTAAAAGCACTACTACAAAGAAAAAAGTAGTGTGACATGTACGAATAAATACTTATTTAAAAGCACTACTACAAAGAAAAAAGTAGTGTGACATGTACGAATAAATACTTATTTAAAAGCACTACTACAAAGAAAAAAGTAGTGTGACATGTACGAATAAATACTTATTTAAAAGCACTACTACAAAGAAAAAAGTAGTGTGACATGTACGAATAAATACTTATTTAACAAAGCACTACTACAAAGAAAAAAGTAGTGTGACATGTACGAATAAATGCTTATTTAAAAGCACTACTACAAAGAAAAAAGTAGTGTGACATGTACGAATAAATACTTATTTAAAAGCACTACTACAAAGAAAAAAGTAGTGTGACATGTACGAATAAATACTTATTTAAAAGCACTACTACAAAGAAAAAAGTAGTGTGACATGTACGAATAAATACTTATTTAAAAGCACTACTACAAAGAAAAAAGTAGTGTGACATGTACGAATAAATACTTATTTAACAAAGCACTACTACAAAGAAAAAAGTAGTGTGACATGTACGAATAAATGCTTATTTAAAAGCACTACTACAAAGAAAAAAGTAGTGTGACATGTACGAATAAATACTTATTTAAAAGCACTACTACAAAGAAAAAAGTAGTGTGACATGTACGAATAAATACTTATTTAAAAGCACTACTACAAAGAAAAAAGTAGTGTGACATGTACGAATAAATGCTTATTTAAAAGCACTACTACAAAGAAAAAAGTAGTGTGACATGTACGAATAAATACTTATTTAACAAAATTATCCAAATAGTGGTACGTAGTGTGACATGTACGAATAAATACTTATTTAAAAGCACTACTACAAAGAAAAATGTAGTGTGACATGTACGAATAAATACTTATTTAAAAGCACTACTACAAAGAAAAAAGTAGTGTGACATGTACGAATAAATACTTATTTAAAAGCACTACTACAAAGAAAAAAGTAGTGTGACATGTACGAATAAATACTTATTTAAAAGCACTACTACAAAGAAAAAAGTAGTGTGACATGTACGAATAAATGCTTATTTAAAAGCACTACTACAAAGAAAAAAGTAGTGTGACATGTACGAATAAATACTTATTTAACAAAATTATCCAAATAGTGGTACGTAGTGTGACATGTACGAATAAATACTTATTTAAAAGCACTACTACAAAGAAAAATGTAGTGTGACATGTACGAATAAATACTTATTTAAAAGCACTACTACAAAGAAAAAAGTAGTGTGACATGTACGAATAAATGCTTATTTAAAAGCACTACTACAAAGAAAAAAGTAGTGTGACATGTACGAATAAATACTTATTTAACAAAATTATCCAAATAGTGGTACGTAGTGTGACATGTACGAATAAATACTTATTTAAAAGCACTACTACAAAGAAAAATGTAGTGTGACATGTACGAATAAATGCTTATTTAAAAGCACTACTACAAAGAAAAAAGTAGTGTGACATGTACGAATAAATACTTATTTAACAAAATTATCCAAATAGTGGTACGTAGTGTGACATGTACGAATAAATACTTATTTAAAAGCACTACTACAAAGAAAAATGTAAAATAACTTTCAATATATTTATTTGAAACCCCGAAAGAAAAAGAATATGTAAAAAACCAAGAAGTGATCCGTATTTCTAAACATGAACGAGATCCCATGTGATAAAATCCGAATAGTGGCACAAAACAAGAATAAAAGTTTTCAATATAAATATTTGGAAACCCAAAAAAAAAAATATGCAAGAAACCAAGAAGTAACGCGTAGTAAAAAACCCGAACAAAATGAGATTGGCAAAATTTGAATAATGATATGGAATATGAAATGGATGAATAGTAACTCGTCACATAAACAAATAACTATTCATAAACATTTTTCTTAATAAAGTATATAGTATAATATATGGATGGTTCGTCTAAACATACCTTTTATGCACCAACATATATCTTATACAACTGATATGAATTGCAATGACCGTTTTAAATAAACATAAAAGTGTCATTGGGTTGATAACCTAGTGGCACAGGAAGCCTTTCGAGGAAGGTTTGTTTCTGGGAAAACTGAGATTGCGTCTACTATAGACTGTGTAGGAGGCAAAAGTTTATTTCTATTAATTGTCGTGCTTTTGAGCGGAATAATATAGGGTTTTTTCTTCTATAAAGTATTAGGTTAGGGTTCTCTTACGTGGACCCGATTAAAACAACATAATCTAGACCATTCGTTATCCGCAAAAGTATGATTAGTCAAACCAACGGGTCGAACCGATATTTGACAATTAAATATTTGATTTAAAAAATAATCAAAATTTTTAATTTTAATGAGTAATGGATCAATGATTCAAAATTTGAATGAAAAACCCTCACGGCCCGCCCCATCTCCATTGTTTCTTTATTATAACTCACTCTCATTCATTCTATCGATAGATAGATCCCATTTCCATTTCCATTTCAAGTCCTCATCCAATTAATTAATCAATCCATTAATCGATACTTATACATTTTCTGTATCTATAACCCTATCCCTTTTTCTAGGGTTTCTACTTTCTTAGACCTACCTATTTCAACCATGTCTCTAAGACCTAACGACAGGACCGAGGTTCGCCGGAACCGTTACAAAGTCGCCGTCGATGCTGAGGAAGGACGCCGCCGGAGAGAAGACAATATGGTTGAGATCCGTAAGAACAAAAGAGAAGAAAATTTGCAGAAGAAAAGACGTGAAGGTCTCACTGCTGCTCACTTCTCTGCTCCTCTTCAATCTGCTTCCGTCACTGAAAAAAAGGTATACATCTATACATATATATATATATATATATATATATTCATATAGATATAGATATCACAATAAGTTATATTTAGAAGTTTATTAATATATTTGTGTACGTGTGGGTGATTTGTAAATATGATTGTATTATTATTCAATTATTGTTGTATTTTACATAGGGCTTTTGTTATATCCTGTTGTGTTGTGTGTTAATTTTTAGGGTTTTGTTTTTATTTAGGAATTTTAGGAGGTATTTTCTAGTAGTTTATCGAATTATATGTGATTTAGGTGATTTTTTGGTGGTCTCAAATTAACTTTTTGATGTATATACTGGTGTCGATGATATGTACACAGTTGGCACAAGCAGTTAATTGTACAATGGTTGTTTACGTATGTGGCATAGTTCGTTTTAGTTGTTTTTCTTCCACGATTGATAAGAGTATTGATGTAAATGTTATGTTTTGTATTACTGTGATTGCAGTTAGAGAATTTACCAGCAATGGTTGCGGGAGTTTGGTCCAACGATAACAATATGCAGCTTGAGGCTACTACTCATTTTCGAAAGTTGTTATCGATAGGTAATGCTATGATTTTTATTTTTGTATTTAATGATTTTAACTTAGTATATTGTTTCTTTTATATGTCTAGTTTTATTTTTATTTTTGCAACCAGAACGTAGTCCTCCTATTCAAGAAGTTATTCAATCAGGCGTTGTTCCTCGCTTTGTTGAGTTTCTTGTGAGGGAGGATTTTCATCAACTACAGGTAAAATATGACTTCAGTTGCTAATCATAGGATAAGATTAATACAATGGCTTCATGTATGATGTATACTGATGTTTTTTTTCTTATATGATGTAGTTTGAGGCAGCTTGGGCTTTGACAAATATTGCTTCTGGGACATCAGAACACACAAAGGTGGTGATTGACCATGGTGCCGTGACGATATTTGTGAAACTTCTTGCTTCTCCTAGTGATGATGTTAGAGAGCAGGTACGCTCTTCATAATGATGGTCACTTGTTTTAATATTATACTGTAGTTTCATTGTGCATGTTTAGTCAAGTAAGCATAGATCCTATTCTATTGTTACATTTTATTTATAGAATTTACTCTCACTATATGTAGGCTGTATGGGCACTTGGGAATGTTGCTGGTGATTCACCTAAATGTCGTGACCTTGTTCTTGGACAAGGAGCATTGCTTCCGTTGTTAGCTCAGCTAAATGAGAATGCGAAGCTATCGATGTTGCGAAATGCTACATGGACTCTTTCCAATTTCTGTAGAGGCAAGCCTCAGCCTTCTTTTGATCAGGTTGGTCTCTGAGAACTTCTACTTATCACTACTGGCTTTTCTAGTTTATACATAGCTGTATCTTTTCAACAGCGAGTGACGTAATTACTTTGCATAAGTGTGTGTCGTTCTTTAAATTTTAACTATTAATGATATCTGTCATCTATTTCGATAGACAAGACCTGCACTTCCGGCTCTTCAGCAACTTATTCATTCAAATGATGAGGAGGTTTTGACGGACGCATGTTGGGCGCTCTCGTATCTTTCAGATGGTACAAATGATAAGATTCAAGCTGTTATTGAAGCAAACGTATGTCCCAGACTGGTGGAATTACTTAAGTGAGTATGGTAATCATTTTTTGTTTTGGTTATTGACATTAACCGTATCTTGTTTCTAATATGGATCTTGGCTTTTCAGTCATTTTTCTCCCTCGGTGCTTATCCCTGCTCTCCGTACAGTTGGGAACATTGTAACTGGTGATGATATGCAGACCCAGGTAGCTCCCAGACTTTAATTTCTCATATCTGATCTTTATCTGTATGGACTTTATTATTGTAAACTATCTTCTGCAGGAGTTGTAGTATTTTGAAAGTGGATTTAGATGTTTTATTTGTTTTGATATTTCAGACACAATATGCTGCTCGGCTGTTTTCATGTGTGTTTGTATATGTTTTAGCATATCATCAAATGCTCTCCTGTCAGTATAACACACTATATTCTTCTACTGACTTCATGTTTGTTTATATTTATTTATAGTATATCATCAATCAACAAGCACTGCCCTGTCTTCTGAACCTGTTGAACAACAATCACAAAAAGAGTATAAAGAAGGAAGCTTGTTGGACTATATCAAACATCACTGCTGGCAACAAGGACCAAATTCAGGTAAGAATTTGTGTCTATCTCAGAAGACCAGATTTAACTATTTAGTTATTTACCTGCATTATTAACCAGCAATGTATTTTGGTGATTACTCTACAGACGGTGATTGATGCAAACATCATAGGTCCTGTTGTGCAATTGCTTCAAAATGCAGAATTTGACATCAAAAAAGAGGCTGCATGGGCTATTTCAAATGCTACTTCTGGTGGCAGTCATGATCAAATCAAGTAAGATGGATTGTTTTGCCTTTGTCCTCTTATTTTAATTTAGATGATTTCTCTTTATACAATAATTGCAGGTATCTTGTTAGTCAAGGATGTATCAAACCTCTATGTGACCTACTTGTCTGTCCAGACCCTAGAATTGTGACAGTTTGTCTAGAGGGTCTTGAAAACATACTAAAGGTTGGGGAAGCTGAGAAGAATTTGGGACGATCAGGAGATGTCAATCTGTATGCACAGTTGATTGATGATGCTGAAGGTTTGGAGAAAATTGAGAACTTACAGAGTCATGATAACAATGAGATATACGAGAAAGCAGTTAAGCTTCTTGAAACTTATTGGTTGGAAGAAGAGGAGGATGTAATGCTACCTGGTAACACAAATCAGCCTCAGCCTGGTTTCAATTTTGGCGGTGGTGATGTTTCTGTTCCCTCTGGTGGCTTCAACTTTAACTAATTCAAGGTACATACATTTTTTTTTTCTCATCTACTTTTCAATGCTGATTTGTTTGAAAGCTCTTTAATAATTGATTCAAAGACTATACAAAATTACAAATACAATATAATATTCCATTTATGTGTATAAAGACTATTTGTCACAATATTAGATTTCTAGATATCAATTCTTTATCATAAATAGCTACTTGAGACTTGTACTGGTTTTGTTTTAGGTAGATGTGTGGCTATAGACCTTGTCATAATCAACGGTTATTCACATTTTCAGGCTGAACTTCTGGCTATATAAGTCTGGTGATGAGATTGTGGGCGTCTCTGTTTTCACTGAGGTTCAAGCTTGGTTCGGTAGCTGTGAAGTCTTGGTGGATTTGGTTTTGATGGATAATGTAAAGTTACTTCTTGTTTCTCTTTGGAAAGTTACCTTTGACCATTTAAATTGGGATTTATAGATTTTTTCCTTTTTTATTTGTTGTTGCTGTAGCTACCTATGCATTTCTTACATGTGATCTGTTGGGAATTCCCAGCTTCTTCGATTTGCTTTTTTATTATGTTTGTTCCACAGAAACTGGCGACAGCTGGTGGATATCAAGTTTTTTGTTACTGAGATGTTTTGTGCATCTTCCCTTTGTAATTGCTGAAACTCACCCTTGCATTACAGTTTATGTCATCATAGTTTATAGGTCTGATCCATTTTAAAAGTTGACTGGTGCATATAGTAATAGAGTACATATGTTGACTAAACTAAGAAGGGTTCGTATGAATGAGTGTATGTTGTAAGGTGTCACTGGTAAATTCAGTGTCACATGTTTCTGACTGATAAAACAAGATGAAACTCTTCAGCTTTTTTTTATTAAGCTTCTGACTTGTGTTTAAATCTATTCCTTCTACGGCACAATAAATTTTATCTGAGTTGAAAACTGATACTTAAACAAACAGCTCTCACAGCCAATATGCGAGTTATATTGTGCAATTGTTCAGGATATAAACGTGTGATTTTTGCTTCATGTGCATGTCCTCCATCCTGAGGCCACCATTTAAAAAAAAGTAAAATTTTCAGATAACTCTGATTTTGGGTAATGGGCTTCGGAAAAGTAAATGGCAAAGCATTACCAGTGTTGGACTACTGGAAAGGTTGATGATTTAGGAGTTCCTTTCTCCGAATCCTTTCAGAAGCTCTTTAACAAAGGAAATGTGTTATTTTTGACTGATCATTGGCTTGAGTCAGCCTAGCCTGAAAACCGCTTCCTTAGGCTCTTTGCATCTGAAGAGAACAAATAGTATGAACATATTCCAATATGGTAGTTGCATGGGACATGGACTTGGCACATATCCCCAAGTCCGGGATAGTTGGAGATGGAAGCTGGACTCAAAGAAAGTCGTTACAGTAATAAGATGTCCTGATTAATTAATACTAAGCTATCTTCATCATTATGAGATTAATGCTCATTCATATGGATCCTTCATGCTCCTAGAAAAGTTAATATTTTGGCGTGGATTTCTGCTCAAGATAGCATTCCTCATCTTGTGAATTAGGGGAAATCGAGGTGTCAATGTGGAAGCAAATGTTGTCCACTGTCACAAAAGCATCCAGAATCATTGGAACATAGTCTGATCGACTGTTGAACAGGGTGAAGCCGCTTTGGTTAAAGCTCATAAGCTGGTGGCATATTGACGTTCCTGTTGACCTCTCAATTGATAACTTAATTGAGGTGTCTTTTTTGGGTCAAATATCTAAAGAAGTTCGCAAAACTCATCAAAGGAACATGCTATGTTTCTTTTTTTTTTGAAGATTTGGCGTTGCAGGAATAAACCGATACATGAGGAGGTGGAGTGTAGGATCCAACTTTTCATGAAGATAGCAATCGTTTTTGCTTTCTGGATGAAGAACAGAAGAAATCTTAAGGAATTCCTGTCTTTGGTTGGAAATGTGGATTTTTTTTTTTTCTTTTCTTGGAGATCTCTGTTCATTGATGTAAATTTTCGTACAAGGCTTTTAATATCAATGAAAAGTCAGAATTTCCAAAAGAAAGATACAGGATCCCTCATAGGCATGTAGTAGCATCTGAGAAGAATTACAGATTATAACTATACCCGAGTAAGACATTATAATTGAGTAATTTGGGTTTAATGTGATTCAAGCAATATACTCAGAGCTTATCGAGTGCAAATACAAAAGATGTTTTATAACATATCACCATTATATTCAATATAAAATCTCACCTCAAATTCATTTCTAAGGTTTTAACAAATATAGGTGTCACAGATATATTTTAGATATTTCAAATTAATCTTCTTTTTTTCATAATTAAACTCAATTTACATAATTTCTAGCTATTCAAACTTTCGCATACATCAAGATGACTTGCATTTGTCCGAGATAGTTTGCAGAACTAATCTGAGACAAAGATCTCTATCGATGCATATAATAACTGACAAGAACAAAAGTGTCAACCTGAAAGTACCGGAATTAGCATGTTCACATTACAGTTTTAACTGATCTATACATTGTGAAAGAAGCTGAAACGAAATATACACACCTTCCCCCTCTTGCGCTTAGTGACCAATATAACGTCCGTCGAAATATAGTAGGAAAAGTTTGAATACCGACTGTATATGCAAGGGAAATTCAAAATCTTTCGTGTTTTTGTTTGTATATGGTGTGCTCACAATGTTAAAAAGTTTTAACTGATCTATACATTGTGAATGATGTTTGATAATACGAATCAGAAGAGAATCTCCTTCAGGATCAAGAGAACCAACATTATGAAGCACATGATAACAAGTACCGTGGCACACATTACCATTCCCCCTTGTTTCTGATTTCTCTCTGCCTGCAAATATAAAACCAACATTTCCAAAATGTAGTTATAACATTACGTGGTTAGAGATGCAGAGGATAAACTACTCCCACCGGCCCATTTTAAATGTCGAACAAAAGCATTTAAGGTCAAAGTTAAAGGAAAAAGACCTGGAAAGTCAAATTAGGACATTCAAAATGAGACAGAGGGAGTACATAGAAATTGGTGGTTTGGGTAAAGGGTTAAAAATGATGCATGAGAAAATACGTAACTTCTTGGTGAAAACGGGATTGTTTGACCCACAAAGAGTTTTATTTCCAATAATATTATAGATTATCAAAATGGATTGACCCATTTAAAAAAATATGGGTTCCAATCGACATCTCTAATTCGATTAAAGAAGGTAGAGGAAAGGAGAAAAAGAAGTGCCACCTTTTGTAGCTGTTTAAGTCCTTCATCCACAGTCACTGCAACATTTTGAACATTGTAGTCTATTCTGTCGATGATAGTTCCCTGCTTGTGAAAAGAATTTCAGTTAATGGACATTACCTGTTTCCGTGTACAGATTAAAAATGATTTAGAAAAGTTCTATGGCTATCTGACCTGGTCGATCACAAGGACAGACAGATCCTTCATGATTTGTGCCAACTCATTCACAGATTCTGCCACCTTCGGTGATGAATCAGATTAGTATAGATGCCAAAGTTGTAAATCAACCAGTAAAAAGATAAATATAACTGTTTTGCACCAACCTGTTGAATCTCTCTCTCCCTTTCGATAGTGAAAGCTTCACTTTTCTTCAGCTTGGCCATTTGGCGTTCGCTAAAACCCTTAATACGTTAATTCAAGTCAAGTAAGAACTCAACGATTGTAAGAAATGTGCTCTATTTTTCACACTTACTAGCAACACGGATATAGTATGTAACTTTTCATGGACCAACTAGATTACGATTAAATCAGAAATATCACACTACAACATAAACAGGCGAGGCTTAGAGTGGAGCGAAAAGGTAATATTCAACATACCAAGCCACCAAAACCATCATCCACGCTTATAGATTTCTTTCCGTTCAAATTCATTTCTAAATCAACCCCATCTGAACCCTGCAAGAAATGGTAATATTATTATAGGTATAGTCTAATAGCATATGGAGCAATACTTTCTGGATATACAATATTCAAGTTGAATGCAGATTTTGATAAGTAAGAACTAAATGTCAAATGATATTTAGACACATTTGTTGATGTGGATTATTTTCCATCTCAAACGGGTCAAAGGGGTAAAATAAGAAAGTAGCAAAAAATGTGTGTTTTAAATCATTTATTCAATAAATCAGGTGAATATTGATACAAGATATCTGTAATCATAATGGTCAAAATAGTTATTATGAAAAAGTCACAAACTCCGGACAAAAAGTAGCAAGTCAACCAAACACAAACCAACCCGAAACAACCAAAGATTACCTATTTTGACCTGCTACCCGACCCGATGAGATTTTTAAGCACTATAAGAAAAAGCAATGAGTAGAAGGTATTTAATTTGTCAAATTTAATATCAGATTAATAACTAAAAGTAGACCTCTTTCTGCTGCTGCTCAAGGCACTTGAGATAATGTGATTGCTTCCTCCGGAGTTCCATTGAAAGACTTTGAAGATCAGTGGCTAAAGAGCGCTGCCATAAAAGAATAACATTTATTGTTTCAAATGAGTTGTTAAACTATCAAACACTATTTAATATCACCAATATTGAGTAAATTATGATAGAGAAGAAACTATATAACTCAAAGAAGACATGTCTGACAGGTTTGTACACTATACATACCTGCACGTTTTTTCTGATAGTTGAATCCTCAAAAGGCCCACCAGCAGATAATTTTCTTAACCGCTTCTCTGACTTTTTTAGAAGATCAGTTACTTCATGGGTAAGAGCCTCAATCCTGCGCTGATCTTCTTTACCATCTCCAAATGAAGGCATCAAAGCCTTGGCATGAGCTTTGCCTAGTTCTAACATTTTAGAACTTGCACGTTGGATGTTTGCAGCTATTTCGTCTGATACATCTACCCAAGCTGGAGGAAGACCCACCGTTGGAGTCCCACCGCTGCAAAAGGAATGCAGAAGTTCACATTGACATAGAGTGTGACTGTGTGAGCATGAGTGAAGGACCTTAAAAGTTGATAACTTTTGCTTGCGTACTTTCTAAACTGTCAGTATATTGTAGTATCTGTTAACGAACTGAGGTGTACCAATTGGTCTAAGTTTTTCCGTCACTAGATATTGGTTGAGAAGCATCTAAGACCATGTGAAAAATGTGAAATGTCAATAGCTGTGGGATTGTGTACAAGTCTATGTGACACTTCCTACCAAACTGTACTTCCAAATTCGAAACGGAAGCATTTCATTTTCAAACTATTAAACGAGAATAGCCATATCAAATTTTTGGCACATCTATAACATTTAAAAGAAACAAAGCAGGTCAAAATATAATGACGGAGGTCCTATAATGAGTCATACAGGCCGAATGATTGTATACAGTTTAAAGTTTGAACCTGTTCAGTTAGCAGAACACCCAGATACTAGCCACTCCTTCAAACCAAATTATGCCATTTAAGATGGCCATGATAGCACAACTACAAAAAGGTAGGTTACAACATCCTCCTTCCGAAGCACAAAAATGACCAATATATTGCTAAAAATGTATAGCTTAAAGTATTATTCTACTCATAACCGTCATCAGCCATACTACAAACAGCTAAAACACCCCTCCTTCCGAAGCTAATATATCGCTAAAAATGGCTTTTTATCATCTCAACTGCATGTATGAAGTCTATTCACTTGCAGTAGCTCTAATGTATATAAGAATAAATTAAAAGATCACTTGTCTTATACACGCATTGTATAGGGACAATAACCAAAACGAAAGCTGAATACCAATTACCATGCATAACTGAACCTACATAGAATTGCATCTAACTATATCTGGTACGTTCGATAAAGCTCAATACATACAGTAACGATTTTTTGTGATTTAATTATTATTATCATTATAATAATAATAATAATTATAAAGAGGCGGAGTTAGTAGGGGGCCAAAGGGTAGTCATCCAAAATCTAGCTCTTCTCATTGATATTAATTTATAGAGTTACAAATTACATTCGACTACCTTAAACTATTACATAAACGACACTAATAATACGGTCTAAACTATCTCAATATACACGGTCTAATAAACACCCAATCCCGTCTTCCACGGTTGGGTCTTAGTATCGTCTCCGATGATGTGTGGGGGAGGTTGAGATGTAGACTGCCTTACCTCTACATAAGGTAGATAGGCTGCTTCGAGGTTCCACCAAAGGTAGAAAATGACCTGCCTTGCTGGGCATGAGATGAACCTTTGACCTCTGTCTCCGAAGACAAGGGCTCCAACCACTTAATCAACAATCGACCCCACCCCACAGTATATAACAATAATAATAATAATAATTTACGTATAGTATTGTGCATGAAAAGGAAATAAAGAAAAATACGTTGCATAGGAAGAATATGTTCCAGGATCCTCGGTACTAAGAGGAGCATAAGACCGATTTTGTCTAATCCTCGGAGACATTTCGACCGAACCACCGGCGGACACCACCGGAGCGGCTGATGAAACAGCCACCACCCGAACGCTCTTCAATGCATCTCTGTATCTTTTAAACAGAAATGTTCTGTTCCTTGTAGCCATTGACAAAAACCAATCAACTAATCAATACAACACAATAATGTTTAATTAAATCGTGATGTTATGATATAATCATGCATGTCGCTAATTAGTATTGATTGATTTTGATAGCTTTTAGTGATCCATAAATTAAGTTTCCTAAGTTTTATCAATGTTATACTCCATTGTCTGCTAACTTATGGTCAATTTTATTTGTTCATTTATATTAGTACCCGAACAATATATTTGGTTTAATTAGTAGTACCCGAACAATATTTTTTTTTATCAATGTTATACTCCATTGTCTGCGAGCTTTCTATTGATTAATGAAATTCAATGTTAAAAAAAAAAAATTGGTTATCACGTGCTCGTTAAGGGCTATAATGTTGAATTGATTTAGATGGTTGATATCGAATATATTTGGCTTTGGAAGTGTTAACCTTAACCCGCATTACTATTGGTTAGTGCTGATGTGTTTGAGGATAATCTAAATATCCCCTTCGGTTATGTCACGCTGGTATAGTTTACAGAGTGGTTTGGAATGACTGATGTAGCTTGAGAAATAGCTTACTCGTGGATTGGTTATGCCTATTCTAATCACGTCGATGGACATCGAAAGGTGAACTCATCATATCGGATGTGAGGTTTCCTAGACACGACCCCATATCCGGAGATGCGAGGCATAACATGATGATCGATAAGTTTGATGCAATGCAGCGGTGGTCGTGGCGGCGACGATGTGGTGGTGGGGGCGAATGTTGGTGGTGGAGGTGACGTCGAGTGGTGTAGATAATTGATTTAAAAGTAATTGATTTAGAGGATTAATGGAGATATTTTAAAGGGCTAATTACTTGGAAAGTCATCCAACTTGTCACAAATACCTTTTCCGGGGTCCCAACAAAAAAAAGTTTTAATGTGGGGTAAAAACCCGGCTAAAAAACGTATTAAGGGGTTTTTTGTAAGTTGCAGGTAACAATTTAATTTTCAAATACCCCACATTAAAACTTTTTTTTGTTGGGACCCCGGAAAAGGTATTACTTTTTTTTGTTGGGACCCCGGAAAAGGTATTTGTGACAAGTTGGATGACTTTCCAAGTAATTAGCCCTTATAGGGCACGTGAATTTATGAGGACGTGGCAGGTGATTTGGCAGATAACCGGGTAAAAAGCAATGTTATCCGGTAAAACCCCTTAATACGTTTTTTAGCCGGGTTTTTACCCCACATTAAAACTTTTTTTTGTTGGGACCCCGGAAAAGGTATTTGTGACAAGTTGGATGACTTTCCAAGTAATTAGCCCTATTTTAAAAGATAAAAGATTGATAGTGTAGTTTAATCATCAATTTTAAAGGAATAGTTCATGTGAAAATATTTTAAAGGTGCTAAGTGAAAATATTACATAGTATAAATAAGGGAGGACATTTTATTCATTTTTTTCCCATGTTACTTTCAATAAGGATAGGTGCTTCTTTTAATAAGTAGTATAGATGACATTCTTATTGGGTTATGTTGTCGATATTTGCTAATTACTTGACATACATATTATTAATGTATAAAAACTTGTTTTAATTTGCAAATGTTATTACAACCCGTGGGTATATTATTTAACTTTTAAAGTTGACACTTGTTTGTTGAAATGTTATGTTTTGGTAAGTTGGTGATAAATGGTTGAAGTAGAGTGAGGATAGGTAGTTGAAAGGATAGACGTTGCTTGTGAAGACTTAGGATTGAGATCCTCTAAAGTTATTATCAATTTTACTAATAAAGTTAATGATCTTGACTATTGAATTAAAATGGGCTAATTACTTGGAAAGTCATCCAACTTGTCACAAATACCTTTTCCGGGGTCCCAACAAAAAAAGTTTTAATGTGGGGTAAAAACCCGGCTAAAAAACGTATTAAGGGGTTTTTTGTAAGTTGCAGGTAACAATTTAATTTTCAAATACCCCACATTAAAACTTTTTTTTGTTGGGACCCCGGAAAAGGTATTACTTTTTTTTGTTGGGACCCCGGAAAAGGTATTACTTTTTTTTGTTGGGACCCCGGAAAAGGTATTTGTGACAAGTTGGATGACTTTCCAAGTAATTAGCCCTTATAGGGCACGTGAATTTATGAGGACGTGGCAGGTGATTTGGCAGATAACCGGGTAAAAAGCAATGTTATCCGGTAAAACCCCTTAATACGTTTTTTAGCCGGGTTTTTACCCCACATTAAAACTTTTTTTTGTTGGGACCCCGGAAAAGGTATTTGTGACAAGTTGGATGACTTTCCAAGTAATTAGCCCAATTAAAATCAAGGGTTATGATTCAAAAATAATTTTTGAATCTTGACCCTTTATTTTAATCTAAAGGTCAAAATGGTTTCAACTTCACTGTAAAGTTGAAACCAACTTTAGAGGATATTCATCTAAAGACTTATATAGCCTTTAGACTGCCTCACTTAATTAAACGTTATTTATGATGTTTATTATTGGTTAGATTGATTATGAGTTTTTTTTTTTGGTGTGATGCTATCAAGTAAACTAAACGTTTTGATTACCATTCAATTAAGAATTGGTTAATTTTTAGTTTTGACTAGCATGGTACTCGCGCAATGCAACGGTGCTTGTGGCGGTGATGGTGTGGTGGTGGGGGACGACTGTTGGTGGTGGAGACGGCGTTGAGTAGTGTAAATCATTGATGTAAAAGTAACTGATGTAAAGGGTTAATGGAGATATTTTAAAAGATAAATGACTAATATTGTAATTTAATTATTAAAGGTATTTTAGACATTTTCCCTCATGTAACTTTCAACATGGAGACTATTTTTTTTATAAGATAGTACAGAAATGTAGATATGCATTAATAGAATTTTAGAAATTCATATTCCATAATGTTAATAATTTATATGCACTAATTTGTGTTGTATTAGTTCAGAGATATTTTATCGTTTTAAAAAAAATGTTAGGTAATATTTTGACATATTAATCAGCTTAATTGTTGTACAAAATACCATTCATATGATTATGGGTAATGATCCGTACACCACCTAATTTTAGCCGTACACCACTAAATGTGCATAAGGGTGTTGTACTGTACAACACTGTAAAGCATGATTGGTGGTGTACGGCTAAAATTTGATGGTGTACAGATCACCACCCTATGATTATTGTCATTAAGGTTTATTTTGGTATAAAGTAGTGATGGATATATAGGTTTATAACCTTACATTATGACCATTTTTAGACATTGATATATAATAGGATATTGAAGAAATTGTGAGAAGTAATGATACATATCATATTATCATGTGCACATAACCAACTTTAGTCGATAAAAATAGGTTCATTTTTATGTCTTGGTAACGAGCGGTGATGTATCTCATACAATATTAAAGTTGTTTAGTCTTCCTTTTTCAAACCAACTTTTACAAGTGAGTGTATATATAAATATATAATTCATCTGATTCTCATCACCTTAAAAGGTAGCAACCAAAGTCATCACTTATAAAAAGAAATGGGCTTCTTTCGGTCAAGTATTTTATGTCACCAACTTGTTTTAATGAGTGTGTCTCGTGACAATGGGCTAGCTAGCTCCCTAACCAATGGGACCAATGACTTACATTTATTTTGCTAGTTGAAACAAGAATTTTAACCCCGGACGTTGTCCCGGGAGACATAACGATACGTAAAAGGTAGATCGTGTATAAGATCGCTGACATATACATAACAATAAACATACGATAAAAACTAATTATTTAGTTCGGGCGGAAACATTACATGATACTCTAGCTGTTGGTGGGTGATTATCCAGCTGTTAGAATCATTTAAAAGAAATAATTAAAACCAAAAAATGAAATATAAAAAATAAAGCATTTTTTGACAAATAAAAAAGTTTTAAAAATTGAGACTTTTGTTATAGCATAAACAGTAAAATATACTGTTATATTTCTCCGTTAGTCTGTGGGTACGTGGCTAATGACCGGAGTAAAAAGTATATATTTTTTTTAGTTAAAAGACTTATGTAAAAAAAATATTAGTTAATAGAAATAAGGAAAAAAAGAAAAGAAAAACCAAGAACAAAAAAAAAAAAAAATCTCCGTTAGTCTGTGGGTACGTGGCTAATGACCGGAGTAAAAAGTATATATTTTTTTTAGTTAAAAGACTTATGTAAAAAAAATATTAGTTAATAGAAATAAGGAAAAAATGAAAAGAAAAACCAAAGAAAAAAAAAAATGATGTCAGCATGGCGTAAGCGGTTACTATTCCTAAGGGTGTTCTTCTTTGTATATATATATATATAATTTCTTGATTTTATCTAAACATTATTCCTTTAATATAGTTATATAGTTAGGTGTTGAATACTTGAATTTTCAAAGAGTTTAATTTTTATTGATATTTTTTTTAGAACAGCATTATAAAATTCATTAAAAAAGCTAGTAAGAAATTTTTATTGATTTTAAACAGCTTGTTAGCTCCCCGACCAATAGGACCAATGGCTTACTTTTTATTTGCTAGTTGAAATTTACTTGTTTTTATCAGACATTATTCATTTATTATATTATACTACGACGGTACCAAAGCAATGCGATGATGGTGGTGATGACGACAATCTGGTGGTGAGGGGCGATGGGTGTTGATGGCAGCGACTACTGGTGGTGGTGGTGTGACAGTGTCGAGTGGTTTAGGTTGAAATATTTTAAAAGATAAGGGTTTAGAGTGTAAATTAGTAAGATAAAAGTTTAGGGTGTAAATTAGTTCATTAAGAGCAATTTGGGTAACTTCTAATAACTCTCTCTATTAACAGGGGTCAATTAAGGGCAATTGGGTGAAAAATATCCCACATCTTGATTTTTTAATTCATAAAAATCATGAGAGCCCAATCATTTATTCATTATTCAAAAAGTATTTAAAAAATTGTATGTGAGGCATTTTTCACCTAAGTTATGTGTGAGACAACACACATTCACTTTTCCCTTTTATTAAAATATAGTCAATTTCCGTAGATTGGTTTAACTAGGGCGATTGTTTAGCCAAACTGAGATTGAACCACCCGGTTTTTCAGAAAAAGAAAGGTTTTTTATTCTTTAGTTTAGGAGTCATTCAGGCTAGATCTAAAAAAAGAACATAGCCTTCGTATGATCCCTTTCTAGTACCCTATCTTGAGCAGGAAAGTGTTCAGTAGGAAAAGACCGGAAGAAATGGGATTCGAACCCATGCATGATGTGTGAGTCCCTTAATTAACGAGATGGTTAACCAATAGAAAGTGTAAAATACAACAAGTCTAATAATCACTAGAATTGGACTAGTATTACTTGTAAATAAAGATGCAAGATATATAAACAAAGTAATACAAGACTTAAAGCAATAAACAAATAAAGTGGACCATTATGTATGTTTCATGAGTATTTTATTTATTGATGTGTAAATAAAATACAAGGTTGTTGCGGAATCAAGATAACACAATTAAGTGAGTATCCTAACAACCTATGAGTTACAATATGATCTATGTTTGTCAAATAACTCTTTAGGATCGAGATACTTAAAGTTGTGAAGTATCCCTGTTTAAGATCGAGAGTATTTGGACAAATTCACTTAAATGCAAAAGGAATGCTTAAAAGTATTTTTATCAAGGACATGACTTTGTATTTATAGGCAACAAATTCACCAGTGAATTTGTGCCGTACAAATATGGTTGACATACATTTAATGATCCGACAAGAACATTAAATGTATTGGATAAGAATAAGGATAAAGTCACATCAAGTGCAAGTGTATCCTATTATCCAACCACCTTAACACACGTATACTTTGTTAAAGAACAAGTGGATTGTTCTTTGGAAAGTGTGTTAAAGGCAAAAGTCAATCCTCGATATTAGTGTTCAGACTTGCAGGATCTAGAACACTAACAATCCTCCAGTGTGCAGATCTGGTAAGACTTTCCAGTGGACTCCGCCATTTGTTAAGTCTTCTTCCTTCAGACTTCAGTCTTTGACTTCAGTCAGAATGTCTTCAGTAGAGTAGATCTGGACTGGGGTGAAGTCTTCAGTGAGCTAATCTGGAGAATGCTCCAAATTACCTGTACAAGTAAATGCTCACTAGTCTTCAATTATTTCTGGACAAATCTTCAGAGGGACTCCAGATTCCAAGTCTGGAGTAGGTCCAGTAGAATATGTTTTCTGGTCAGATCTTCAGTGAGCTCCAGTAGTCGGTCTGGAGCGAGACCAGCAAAACAAGTTTCTTAACAAACCTAAATAAGGTTCCAGTAGTCCGGTCTGGAGCCAGTCCAGTAAGTCTGGACTAAATCTGGACCTAACAAATTCCCCCTATTTGTTTAGAAATAATGCAAGTATTTTTCAGACTTATAGATATACAAATTTGTATGTCTGGAAAACACTTGGTCGATTTAAGTCTAATCTAAGCTACTGGAAAACACTTTATAGATCATGAGTGTTTTCAGTTTCATCTTTTAAGTTCTAACTTAGACTAAATCTGGTCATTCTACTTGTAAAAATAAAAACTTGCAACTATTATTACTTTCATCAAAAAGGAAAATAATTACAACTTTCATAAACAAATAATTACAACAAGTACAATGGTAAGAGTTCAGGCCCTTCTTCTCGATGAATGCCCTGGTGCATCTTCAGTGGCCTTCCTCTTAGGAGATGGAGATGATGGAACAGACACTGGTGGTCTCAGACCCAACACAGCTTCCATTTGTTGAATTCTCTTCCAGACTTTCTCAATTCTTTTCATAAAAGCCTTCACGTCTGGAGAGAGATCAGTCTTGCCTTTGAATGTCAATCCAATCTCCTTTAGTTCAGTCCATCCAAATGCTTGGACTGACGTATCCTTTCTTTCATCAGTAAAGTTACCTTCTCTGGTCAACTTTACATTAAACCTGGTCATACCTTGATGGTGTTCAGCCAGTGAGATTTCAGCATTTATTATTCTTCTTGCATTGGCCCTGAACGTCATCATTTCTTCAAACTTAGCCTTTTGCTTAGCCAACTGAACCATATCTTCAGTATCCCTGGATACACCACTCTGCTGTCCTTCAGTGGACTGGTGTTCTTGTCTATTGATCTTCAGAGTTGTATCCAGAGGAATAAAAGTGCTAACATCACCATCTTTAATTGCCTTCAGTTGCTTGGCTGTAAGCTTGGGTAGACCAGTCATTCTCTTCCTGTATTCCAGTTCCAGAGCACCAGCATTTCTTCTTATTTTCTTCTGGAGGCTTACCAGCTCCTCCTTTCTTTGTCTGATAAGCTCTGGAATGGTTACACCATAAATCAAGGAATCATATACCTGTTCTTCCTCTGCATAGAACGAGCGTATATGTACATCATTCAGTGCATCAAGACATTGTTGAACTCTGGGATCCTCCTTCATCCTTTTAAACACTTCAATATTTATGCCAAGTCTTCCAGCATTGTAGGAATCCAGAGTACCCATTGTAGCCATATCCCTATGATGGGCCAGCAGTTCATCTCTTTGATTATTCTTGAATATTTCGATCATTATGCACTGTTGTTGTAACTTCCTAGATGTTTCACTGTCAACATCTTCAAACTGTTCTTCCTCTTCACCAGACACCATCTTTTCTTTCCCTTTAACTGCCTTCAGTGTGGTAGGGATGTCTGGGAAGGATTCAAACTGGGGCTCGGCTTCAGTACCAGCAGCCTCTTCTTCAGTCTGCACAATGGCTTCAGTGCCAAGTGCTCTCTGGGCCATACGTGCACTGGCATCAGTACCAGTCACTTGCCTTCTCTGAACAACGCTTTCAGTAGCGACTGCCCTTACAACCTCTCTCTTCTTCCTTAAACTTTCTTGGACACCAGATGATGGAATTGATAATTTTTCCCCTTTGGATTGATCTCTAGTCCTTGACTTCAGATCATTCCATAACTCTTCCATCATTAGCCTATCCAGAGAGCCAAATGTTCTGCCTTGTTCTGGCAAGGAAGCAGTCATACCTTTCTTTAATTCCAGCACTTCCTTCTTCATATTTTCAATTTGTTCAGGCAAGTGCTTAGGCAGCTTCTCATCCAGTAGCTTCTCAAAATGTGGCAAAACTCCATCATAAATACTACGAAGGACAGTCCCAGAAACCTCTTCACATAATTCTTTCAACATGTGGTTTCTGAACTTCCTTGTACATGCATCACTTATAACACTTACAACTTCTCCTTGATCCAGTACGGGCCTACTCTCCAGAGAGCTTACCCTAAACACCAAGTTTTTAACCTCTTCTTTCAGCCCTGCCAGTTCGCCAGTGACTGCAGTCTGAACAGAAGACACCATTTTGGATTCCAACCCCTGGACTGCCACTTTAATGTGTTCAGAATTTTGATTGGTGGCCAGTACCAGTTCATCCAACTTCTCGAATACTAACTTCTCATTCCCAGCGAATAGGTTCATTTCTGAAGAAAGATTATTTGATAACAAAGACTTGAAGTCAGAAATAACCTGGGAAGATGAGTGCAGTGATCTCTCCAGGTCCGCCACCTTACTAAGAAGGCCTTGGACCTCGGTTGAGGAAGAAGTGGAGAGACCAGTGGGTTGTTCCAGATGAGAAGTCAATCTGGTCATCATAGGTACTTGTGTCCAGTCCTCTTCAGTTTCAACATGTGAGACTGGCACACTTTGGTCGGTTGGGGTTACTGGAGGTTGAGTTGTAGGAATGAAAGGAGTGAAATATGGAGTTGATTGAGGAATTGAAGGTGGTGGAGGTGGTGGCATTGATTCTGGTGGTGGTATTTCTGGTGTAGGGGTAGGTATTTCTGGTGAAGGTGTTATTTCTGGTGAGGGGTAGTATTTCTGGTGTGGGGTGGTATTTCTGGTGGGGGTATTTCTGGTGTAGGGGTAGGTATTTCTGGTGTAGGGGTAGGTATTTCTGGTGAAGGTGTTGGTATTTCAGGTAGAGTTTCTTCTTCTTCTACATCTTCACCCAGAAAGTTTAAACTTACATCAAATCCCTCAGACATGGGGGAGTCAACATCATCCCATTCTGGAATATTCCCAACATCAAATTGTTCACCAGACTGTTCACCAGTCTCTACTTGTTCACCAACCTCAACATTCAAATCTAGTGGAGCCTCTTGCTCACCAGATGCTTCAACCTGCTCAACATCTTCAGCAATATCTTCTTGTACCACAGCCTGGACTTCAGTGTCCACTCTCTGTTCAGTTTGTACAAGAGATTCAATATTTTCTTCAAAGATAGGAGATCCATCAATATTAATTGTATCACCAGGATGGGTTGATGGATTTACCTGGACTCCTCCCCTCATTAGACGCCTATGAGATCTTGGTCGTCTGGAAAGTTCAACAGTTGCTTGACTTGAACTTTCTGGAGCCACTTGACTAATTGGTTGTACCATTTCTACAACCTGCACATCATTACCAGATGATTCTTCAACATCATGTACTGGCGCCACATTCTCTTCCACTCTTTGGAACGAGAGCATGGACTGAGGAATATCTACCTCACCATCTCTTGATTGTAAATTGTTCAGATCCCTTAAAAACTCACTCATAGTAAAATGAGTAGTATTAACATCATATTGGTCTCCTAGACCATTCTTGAACATCAGGGAAAGAAAACGAATATAAGGAACATGAGGTTTTCTCCCCTTTGCCTTCAGTCGATCCACCAAATCATTAAATAGGATCTGAGCAAAATCCACCCTTATCCCAAACCATAAACAATAGGCAATCTGGAGTTGTGTTTGATTTATCTGATCTAGTCCTCCAGAACTACCTCCAAGACACTCTACCAAATGAGTGAAGAAAAATCTCCACGAATTTGTAAGTCTACTCATATAAATTGTTCCTTTTCTCAATAACTGGCCATTTTCATCAACAATTTCGGTGTGCCCCATCACTCTGCACACTTCTCTGAAATTAATGCCTGTTGGTAGTTCCATTGGCTGCTCATTCTGGTCATGATAATTTAACTGAAGAACAGACCTGAGCAAACTCACTGAGAAACCTAACGGTCTGGTACCTCCCTTTAGAGTGTAAGAAATTGATGAAGTTTCTTCGTTGTAAAACGCGGAGTACCAGAACTCACATAAGTAGTCATGGTACATTTTCCCTGGATTAAGGGTTAATGCACCATACAGAGGGCATGAGAGAAAGAACGTATTCAATCTCCCAATGATAGACTGAGCTGTATGAACACTGGAAAGTTTTGCCATCCAGTTATTCATATTGATACGAATGGCTTTTGCATCAAGAGAAATATGTCTCGGTCTAACAACATCTTCGACCGGAGCATATTCGGTAGATAAAAGATTTCTTGGTGCCATTTAATTATAGATGAAGATGAAAATGAATATTTAAGGTTTATGAAGAATTTAATGAATTTGAAGTTAATATGCGAGTATTATGATTGGAAAATGAATGAAGAATTGAATGAAGGAATTTGAAGATTTGGGAGTAAATGTTCGAAGTAAATGAAATTGAAAGTGAAAGTGGGTATATATAGGATTGAGAATGTGGAACTCAAACGTTTAATTTGAAATTATCAAATACAATTTTTGATTGTGTTCTGAGATCCGCATTAATTACATCACATCACACATAAATGCATGACGGTTTACAGCCCACAAAACAGTAACAACTTGTACTTTTTGTTTTCCCAAAGTAAAAAGACCATCATTGTTTTGAAAAACTTACATGCCACGTAGGATTTATAAGATAAATATCTTTGAAAAAGTTTGCTTACGTGGCACATACAAAGATCAAGTATTTTGAAAATATTATGACATATTTCAGTGCATCTGGAGGTTGACAGGACCGTCCAGTATCACTGGTGGATTAGTCCAGTGAACATTTACTGATGGTACACTGGAGGGACACTCCAGTAAAGTACCAGTGAAAACCAATTTTGAAAGACTGGAAACCTTAAACTTGCACGTCAACTAATATAGACAAATGAGAGGGACACTCCAGTAAAGTACCAGTGAAAACCAATTTTGAAAGACTGGAAACCTTAAACTTGCACGTCAACTAATACAGACAAATGAGAGGGACATATTTACAAAGCACCAGTAATATTTTCTGAAGAATTTGTCCAGTGAGAAAATTAATTCCCCCTGAACTTAAACATTTTTAAGAGAAAATATTTTTCAAGTCTTCCCTGGAATGTTGATCCAGAAATAAATTTTTGAATCTTTAAATCAAAGATCCTTAGTAGTACACAATGGCGTTCAATACCAAGGTTCCAGATTTAAGGGTTTAACATTCCCAACTCAACAACAAGATATTCAAAAGTTTTTACATCCAGTGGTTTAGTAAATATGTCAGCGAGTTGTTTGTCAGTGGGAATAAAATGGAGTTCAATGTTGTTTTCATAATATGATCGCGAATGAAATGGTACCTTAGATCGATGTGTTTGGTTCTGGAGTGCATGACTGGATTGTTGGAGATAGCGATGGCACTGGTATTATCACAAAAGATTGGAGTTTTTGAATATTTAATACCATAATCAAGCAACTGGTTCTTCATCCAGAGTATCTGAGCACAACAACTGGCTGCAGACACGTATTCAGCTTCAGCAGTGGATAATGAAACTGAAGTTTGCTTCTTACTGGTCCAGCTGACCAGTTTGCCACCTAGGAAATGACATCCACCAGTTGTGGATTTCCTATCTATCTTACAACCTGCATGATCTGAATCTGAATAACCCATTAGATCCATGCCTGAGCCTTTGGGGTACCAAAGACCTAGACTGGGGACACCTTTAAGGTACTTCAGTATGCGCTTTACAGCAAGCATATGAGATTCCTTTGGATTAGACTGATATCTGGCACATAAACATGTTGAAAACATAATATCTGGTCTACTGGCCGTTAAATACATCAGTGAACCAACCATGCCTCTATAGACAGTGGTGTTCACTGGTTTGCCATCTGGATCCGAGTCCAGTGTCAGTGGTGCAGAAATTGGAGTTGGTTTAGATGGTGAAGAATTCATATCGAATTTCTTTAAAAGATCTCTAACATATTTTTCCTGATTAATAAAAATTCCATCTTTGTTTTGTTTAATCTGGAGTCCAAGAAAATATGTTAATTCACCCATCAAACTCATTTCATATTCAGTGGACATGATTTTAGAAAATTTCTTGCACATGTTTTCATCAGTAGACCCAAAAATTATATCATCAACATAAATTTGTACCATTAACAGATTACCTTTCTCATGAAGAATGAACAAGGTATTGTCAATTGCACCTCGTTTAAAACCATTTTTCAACAAATGTTTAGTCAGAGTATCATACCAGGCACGTGGGGCTTGTCTGAGGCCATATAGCGCTTTGTCCAGACGATATACCCAATGTGGATGCTTGTCATCAACGAAACCTGGAGGTTGTCTGACGTAAACTTCTTCTTCAAGCTTCCCATTCAAGAAAGCACTCTTTACGTCCATCTGGTAGACCTTGAACTGATGATTAGCAGCGAATGCTAAGAAAATTCTGATCGCTTCAAGTCTAGCCACTGGAGCAAAAGATTCATCAAAGTCGACATCTGACTGGCAGTAGCCTTGTGCTACCAGTCTGGCCTTGTTTCTTATTACGTGGCCATCTTCATCTACTTTGTTTCTGAAGACCCATCTTGTTCCAATTGGTTCTTTCTTTCCAACTGGGAAAGGAACCAGATACCATACTTTGTTCCTTTCAAACTGGTGAAGCTCTTCTTGCATAGCAGTCACCCAGTTTGGATCTTCCAGAGCCTCGTCAATCTTCTTAGGTTCTATCAAAGATAGAAAACTGACGTATAAGCATTGATTACTGGAGGCTCTTCTGGTCTGAACACCACGACTGGAGTCACCTAAGATCTGATCAATAGGGTGAGCTTTTGTCCATCTGGAGTACTGACCAGGATTGTTACTGACAACAATATCAGTGCAAGAATTCAGTTGAGTCTCCTGTGGAGTTGATTCTGGAGGAGGGTCTTGCCAAATTACTTCAGTATCTTCATCTGAGTCATTTAAATCACGATTTGCATCATGAAATTCTTCATTTGAAGGCATTTCCTGGAGTACTGGTTCAGTATGAAATTCTTCACCAGAAGACATTTCTGGTAAATTCTCAACTGACACTGATACTGGGGGAGTAGTACGCACATCTGAACCAATATTAATTTCAGAGGGTAGTTTGAAAATAATAGAGGGATAGAATGGAGTACTACTGGAGAGTTTCTTTTTCTGAACAGGTTCCAGATCAGGATGACTGGAAGCTGAGTCTGGTGAATCTTCATCTTTGTCGTTTATTGGATCAGATTCACAAAAGACAATTGGTGTTACTGGGGGAGTGTCAGGGACTGGCTTCTTGTTGATTGAGGCATTTGATTCATCAAATGTTACATGAATTGACTCATGGACCTTCTCCAGTCTCTTGTTATAGACTCTGAAGGCCTTGCGAATGGCTGAATAGCCTAAGAAATACCCTTCATCAGCTTTGGCATCAAATTTGCCTAGCTGACTGGAGTCGTTCAGGATGTAAACTGGACATCCAAAAACGTGAAAATAACCAATGTTTGGTTTTCTATTTCTTAAGACTTCATAGGCTGTCTTTTTGTGTCTTTTGATGTACACTGATCGATTCTGGGTGTGGCAAGCAGTTGCAATTGCTTCCGCCCAGAAACTGGTAGACAGTCCAGATTCAGCAAGCATACTCCTGGAAGCTTCTATCAGCGTTCGATTTTTCCTTTCCACAACTCCATTTTGCTCTGGAGAGCGGGCTGAAGAGAAGTTCTGGGAGATGCCAGTGTCAGTACAGAATGACTCCAGAGTTGCATTCTGGAATTCTGTTCCATTGTCACTTCTTAACTGACACACTTTCGACTGTACTTGAGCTCAATTTGCTTGATAAGACTGATGATTTCAGCAGCAGCTTCACTTTTGGACCTCAGAAAGATCACCCAACAATATCTGGAGAACTCATCTACGATCACCAGGGTGTATCTTTTACCAGCACGAGTCTGAACATTCACTGGACCAAAAAGGTCCATATGAAGCATGTGAAGAGGTTCAGTAATGCTGAAATTCTGTCTGGTCTTGAAACTGGTACGCTTTTGCTTACCCATCTCACATCCTGGACATGGTCTTCCTTTTTGAAGGAGACTGAAGGTATCCCATCTGCAAGTTGTTTTCTGGACAACTTGTTAATGTTTTTGAAGTTTAAATGGGATAACCTTTTATGCCATAACCAGTTTGTGTCTTCATCAGCTTGAGTATAGAAACACTGCTCTGAAGGAGAGCTTTCCATATCCATCACGTACACATTCCCTTTTCTGGGAGCAATCAACACTACCTTCCAGTCCTTGTTGAATACGATGCCCTGAGCAACATTGAATAAGACTTGATAGCCATCGTCACACAGTTGACTTACACTGATCAAGTTATATTTCAAACCATTCACAAATGCAACTCGTCTGAACTTGACTTGTCCATTGTTCAGAACACCATATCCCTCAGTCTTCCCACAACCATCATTTCCAAATGTGATGGAGGGTCCATCAGAAATGGTGAACTCCTCCAGTAGGGTCTTACATCCGGTCATCGTCCTGCCAGCTGCACTGTCAAGATACCAGATAAGCTTCTTTCGATCGCCCTACACATACACCAGATATTGATCAGTTAGATTTGGGAACCCATCGACTGATGGGTTCACTGGACCCTCCCTTATAGGTCCCTGGGGCAATCTAGTCTAGTTCACTATGTTCAATAGTGGTCTTAGAAGAGAAGACCACTGGGGTTGATGGTTTTAAAACCTTTTCATTTTTCTCAACTGGAGAAATAAATTTGTCTTTCTTTGAAAAAGGTTTTGTATTTTGTCTAGGGCCAGATGAAGTACCCTCAAGAAAGTTTAATCTTGCATTAAAACTTTGTGATTGACGAGTCAGAATTTGAATCTGGCTCTCTATCCTGGACAAAATATTTTCTTCAGATGATACCTTAGCCTTTCCAGTCAAAGGCTTTGGTAAGGGATTGGTCTGAGGTAAAGGTCTATTCTGCTTCACCTTTTTAACTGGAGCAGTCATCTGGACAGCTCCAGTCTTAACCTCTGGGGATTGAACTGGGTCTAAATTGGTCTTGGGTGTTACAGGCATATCATAAACAGTTGTGGGCCTTAACACCTCTGGTAATCGATCGATTACTGGTATTAATGATGCAACATTAGTATTTCCATCTAAATATGCACGTTTTTGAGCAGGAAATTGTTTAACTGAAGCATCATATGGCTTTTTAGTTTCTAGCCATGACTTTATTACCAGTTTTTCTTTCTCTAGAATGATCTCAAGATCTTGCTTTTCTTGAATCAATTGTTCAGTTACCAGAACCTGGGCTTGAAATGCCAGTTCAATGTCTTGAAGCTCTTTTAATTTTGATTTTAAAGCATTTATTTCAGAAGAATCTGTTTCTAGACCATTTACACAATCAGATCTAACAGTTTCTACAAAAATTAAATCAGAATTTAAAGCTTCAGCAATGTCCAATTTTAGTTCTTGGTCAGTTGCATTATCATAATCACTAACCTTTTTAATAACAATGTCCACCCATCGTCCAGATGTGACATCTTCCTTCACCAGGTGCTCATCAACTTCCAGAGCCATGTAACAGCAATCTCTTTCTTCTTCTTCATCAACAGATGAGTCATCAGAAGGAACCCACTTCTCTTCAGTTGTAGCAATCATGCACTTATTATTTGTTTCCATTTGTTGTGCCATGAGAGCAATTTGGGCCTTAAGCTTTTTATATTTCAATTTATAGCTATCATCAGGCTTATTATTAGAAGAGAATGGACCAGGCTTGGATGCAAACTGGTTGGACCTGCACTCTTTCATGAAATGACCCTTTTTGCCACACTTAAAGCATGTCAAATTGGTCTTGTCAGTGGAAGAACTGGATGCAAATTGTCCAGATGGCTTATTTGCTCTTGCTTTGAAACGGTTAAACGTTTTAGCAATCATTGCAATAAGGTCATCATCTTCAGTTTCATCACAACAGTCTGGAGAGATTTGACTGGACTCTCCAGAATCCATAAGTTCAGACACCATCTTCTTCATAGAAAATACATTCTCAGAAGATATCAGTGCTGTACTTGGTGGTTCAGAATAACTAACCACTTAGGAGTACTGGAGGCATGGTTAAAAGCATCTTGTTCTGCAACCACTCTCTGAGCTTGATTTTCTTCAGTGTACCTGAAGGCTCCATATAGAGTTGAGAGAGTGTGTGTGTGCAGAGTTTTACCTTGTCGTAAAACAAGTATCATGTGAGACCATTTGGTGGGTAGAATGTCACAAAATTTCTCCAGAAGTATATCCTTGTCCTTCTCAACCCCAAGACCTCTCAATTGGTTTATGATACTCATAAATCTGGTGTAAGTACCAGTGAGAGACTCGTTAGGTTGAGCAAAAAATGACTCATACCTCTTGTTTAAGGAGACCTTTCTGGTGACAATGGTGTCATCTCCTCCTTCATGTTGGTTAAGAAGCTCATCCCACATGGTTTTGGCACTAGGAAAAAGAACTAGTGTGGGAATTAGGGTTTCTGGAACGGCCCCGAGGATCATGTTTTTAAGGAGGGTGTCTAGATTCACCAATCTCCTCTCCTCTTCTGACCAATGTTCCTCCCTCTTTTCCCTTCCCCTTCTAGATCCAGAAGGATCAAGAAGTGGATTGAGAGGTGATGTAGGTACATAAGGACCTTCG
Organism: Erigeron breviscapus; assembly: GCA_034093135.1. Taxonomy (NCBI): domain Eukaryota; kingdom Viridiplantae; phylum Streptophyta; class Magnoliopsida; order Asterales; family Asteraceae; genus Erigeron; species Erigeron breviscapus. Next base: position 26,749,593 of record CM067170.1, on the reverse strand, counting down.
TTTAAGATCTTCATCATGTTCCTCTCAATACCAGTGACATGCAAAACCATCCTAGCCTTCCACGTACCAAATTCATCACTGTTCCCACTGAATTTAGGAACAGGATTATTCGAGTAGTGCACATGCACGTGTGGAGAAGCAGGAGTAGGAGGAGGAGGTGGAGGATTAGTGTTATTAACGTTTTGTGGTTCAGAATAACTAACCACTTTAGGAGTACTGGAGGCATGGTTAAAAGCATCTTGTTCTGCAACCACTCTCTGAGCTTGATTTTCTTCAGTGTACCTGAAGGCTCCATATAGAGTTGAGAGAGTGTGTGTGTGCAGAGTTTTACCTTGTCGTAAAACAAGTATCATGTGAGACCATTTGGTGGGTAGAATGTCACAAAATTTCTCCAGAAGTATATCCTTGTCCTTCTCAACCCCAAGACCTCTCAATTGGTTTATGATACTCATAAATCTGGTGTAAGTACCAGTGAGAGACTCGTTAGGTTGAGCAAAAAATGACTCATACCTCTTGTTTAAGGAGACCTTTCTGGTGACAATGGTGTCATCTCCTCCTTCATGTTGGTTAAGAAGCTCATCCCACATGGTTTTGGCACTAGGAAAAAGAACTAGTGTGGGAATTAGGGTTTCTGGAACGGCCCCGAGGATCATGTTTTTAAGGAGGGTGTCTAGATTCACCAATCTCCTCTCCTCTTCTGACCAATGTTCCTCCCTCTTTTCCCTTCCCCTTCTAGATCCAGAAGGATCAAGAAGTGGATTGAGAGGTGATGTAGGTACATAAGGACCTTCGTTTAAGATCTTCATCATGTTCCTCTCAATACCAGTGACATGCAAAACCATCCTAGCCTTCCACGTACCAAATTCATCACTGTTCCCACTGAATTTAGGAACAGGATTATTCGAGTAGTGCACATGCACGTGTGGAGAAGCAGGAGTAGGAGGAGGAGGTGGAGGATTAGTGTTATTAACGTTTTGTGGTTCATTTTGATCATGCATATTTACATTAGGATCGGGACCAAGACTAAAACCTTGTGTATTTTCTTTGTTAGCCATCAAGAACAGATCTAGGCAATGATTAGCCTTCTGCTCTGATACCAAATGTGAGTCCCTTAATTAACGAGATGGTTAACCAATAGAAAGTGTAAAATACAACAAGTCTAATAATCACTAGAATTGGACTAGTATTACTTGTAAATAAAGATGCAAGATATATAAACAAAGTAATACAAGACTTAAAACAATAAACAAATAAAGTGGACCATTATGTATGTTTCATGGGTATTTTATTTATTGATGTGTAAATAAAATACAAGGTTGTTGCGGAATCAAGATAACACAATTAAGTGAGTATCCTAACAACCTATGAGTTACAATATGATCTATGTTTGTCAAATAACTCTTTAGGATCGAGATACTTAAAGTTGTGAAGTATCCCTGTTTAAGATCGAGAGTATTTGGACAAATTCACTTAAATGCAAAAGGAATGCTTAAAAGTATTTTTATCAAGGACATGACTTTGTATTTATAGGCAACAAATTCACCAGTGAATTTGTGCCGTACAAATATGGTTGGCATACATTTAATGATCCGACAAGAACATTAAATGTATTGGATAAGAATAAGGATAAAGTCACATCAAGTGCAAGTGTATCCTATTATCCAACCACCTTAACACACGTATACTTTTGTTAAAGAACAAGTGGATTGTTCTTTGGAAAGTGTGTTAAAGGCAAAAGTCAATCCTCGATATTAGTGTTCAGACTTGCAGGATCTAGAACACTAACAATCCTCCAGTGTGCAGATCTGGTAAGACTTTCCAGTGGACTCCGCCATTTGTTAAGTCTTCTTCCTTCAGACTTCAGTCTTTGACTTCAGTCAGAATGTCTTCAGTAGAGTAGATCTGGACTGGGGTGAAGTCTTCA
>CM067170.1:26712669-26742669 GCA_034093135.1 Erigeron breviscapus | reverse complement strand
ATGTTCTTTACCCACTTATTGATTTTCATTTTTGTTGTTATCGGGTTTTGGTTATGTTATTGAGTAAAAATTGTTTCAAATTTTGTATATCCATTTTTTAAGGTCGTGGAAGCACCGTGTGATTCTGTTGTTATACCTGATGGAGCACCTCTGTCTCAATGCACGTACTTTGAAAATATCCGGAATTTTCTTTTGGCAATAGAAGAAAGACGGCTTCCAAATTTTGAAGCTTCTGATTTGGAACAGGTAAAGTTTGCAGAATGATCTTTTAGTATTAGTAGGGGTGCTCTTTTTTTTTTGGTTTTTCTTTATATAGTTGTATTTATTGTGGCGTATAGGGGGGAAAGTTATCGAGAGTTGTGAACTGTGTACTAGCCTTGATGGCATACAATGAATGGAAAAAGGCCGGTGCAAAAGGGACATTTAAGTTTGAAGGGAATCCGAAACCTTCTACAGAAAGGAAACAAATGGTTTGTAATTCATTGGATATGGATAAATGTTGTGATCTTTGGAAAGATGATAAAGAAAAGGTTAGTGTGTTTTTAGGTTTTTTATTTGGCGAAGAATGTAACAAGTAAAATGCTCTGACAGTCTCAATAATTCTTGTATATGTAAGCCTGTTCATATGCGTGTGCGTGATCTTCTTTCGGATCAGAAGCCAGAAGATATTCCTGTGGTGAGTCCTCACTTGGAAATGTATATAATATGTTCCATTTTGAATTGCTTACAAAGCTGTTTTTATTGTAATCATTTCACAAGATCAAGAAAGTAATTTTAACTGTTATGACGCTTGTGCACAGGCAGTTGAGATCGTGTTAAGTAAACTCGCAGAAGCGTTTGAACGTCGACTGACCAGCCACAGAGAAAAGGTAAGCAGCTGTGCATACTATTGACAATGAAGATGCTTGAGAGAGTCACCACTCCATGCCCATTTGGAAGATCAAAAATTCTTTTGTGTGTAGCAAAATAGGAGGGTGGGGTGGATTGGGTTGGGTAACGGGTTAAAACCAGTTAGCTTTAATATGGGTTGGGTTAGGTCGACCCAAAACACGTTTTTGTTTGTTTTTAAATTTTGTATAAATGATAGAAAAGTAAGTTTTGGAGGTTGCATGCATAGAAAGTACATTATGAACAATTTTCATCATGTTCAGCCTATTTAACCTATTTTATTTTAGTCTTTTACCTTTGTTTTCTGGTTTAACCCTTTGACCCGTTCGATGTCAAAATAGGATGAAATTGACACCTCTACTTTTCTGGTTCATGAAAGGTAGATGATTTGCACGGTATGACTAATGTAATTGACTAATTATGTTTCAACAGGTTCGTGTAATTATTGCTAACAACAAGAAAAAGTTGCAAGAGAGGGAGGCTCTCCTTAGAGCTCGTAATGCAGAAATAAAGGTATACTTGAGACTACTGACTAGCTTGCTACATAACTTATTATAGTCTCCATTGCACTTCCTGATTCAAAAAAACACATGGCAGCCATCCCCCAAGGACACTAGTAGCGATGCGAATATCAAATCAAAAACAAACCTCAAGAAAGAGGAATTTTTTAAGGTATGTTGCTCTGAAATCCGTCAACTTATAGCATTTTCATGCAGACTCCTTTTTCTTCATGGAAAGCTTTTGTGGGCACCATTGATTCAAAACAATCTTTTGATAGCCACTCGCAAAAGTGAATAATAACGAGAAGGAAGAAAATGCAAGCTCAGAGACAACAAAAAAGGAAGAAACAAAGGTATGATCATGTTTGTATTTTTTTAGTGGCTCAAGTCTGAATACTTGTCACATATTTGGACATCAAGTGGTAACATCTGAAGCCCTGAAGTTTAAACATTAAGACTGTTTAGTCAACAATTGATCACCTTTTGTATATGCATGTTTAAAAAAAATTACCTTCATATGAAAAAAGGGTAATGGAGGGAACCCTAGCCCTGGCACCACAATTGGATACCCATCGACTCACCCCGTATGAGCCATATGATGCCGGTACAGTACCTCCATCCTAATCTCCACATGATCTGGGCACCCCGAAGGACCGAACCCGCGTATTTAAACTTCACATGTGGGTCTAGGCTTCATTGGTAACGGGTACCTTAAAGAAATTATTTTTTGTGCCAAGTGGGGATCGAACCTGAGACCTTAAGGTCACCAAGTGTTTTCCTTACCACTAGGCTAACTCCTTGTTTCATATGTGCCCTTCTTTTCCATTTTTTTTTCTTTCATAAACTTTAAGACCAGATAAATATTAAACCAGTTTAAAAGTCTAAAAACGAAACATCCTCTAAGTTCCAATTTCTGCATAACTTGGCTCACTGACTTATTCGATTATACATTTGATTTAACTGCACGACAGTCCTTTAGCAGTATAATGAACGAAATGAGAAAGAAAGCCAACGCAGATACTATAAATCCCTCTAAGGTAAATAACGAGATGGACAGAAGAGCAACCATACCTGCCAAAAACTCTGTCGCTGATATGGTGTATGATCAGAAGGAAAAGAATACAACCACAGATACCATTAAGTCCACTGGTAATATCAAGAACGAGATGAAAAACAAAGCAAATATTTCCACAAATGCCAATATTTCCACTAGTTTATCAATTAATGAGATGGAAGATAATGCAACCATAGATACCATGGAGTCGACAAGTGATATAAATGATGAGATTCAAGAGGATGAAATCATAGATGATGAGTCCATTAGTGATGTAGAAATCGAGATGGAAGACGATGAAACCATCGATGATACTCTGGAGTCAACTAGTAATACAAATGATGATGACACACTACAGAAGAAAGAGACAGAATGGAGGAAAGAAATGGAAAAGAAAGAGACGGAGAGAAAGATCGCAATGGAAAAGAAGAAAGAGATTCAAAGGAAGAGAGATATAGAAAAGAAGAAAGAGATGGAAAGACAAGCAGCTGAAGATGCCAAGGAAGAGGAATACTACAACTGGGTCAACAATGAATGCGAGAGATTAAAACTGACTAACGCAAAGCAGGAAAGGCTGGTCGACCACCAACATAAAGAGATACAAGTATATTCTTCACATTAATTAACTAGCTTAGTGACAATAACGCTTTTTATTAACGAATGACTAATAGAGATTGCTATATCATACAGGCATTGAAGAATACTTTTTCTGCTACAAAAGCAGATATGGAGTTACTAAGAACAAACTATCAAGAGGAAGTCAATAATTTAGGTACATTGTTCACAAATTTCCGAATCATATTACAGTAGAGATTTTAGACATATTTAATTCTGAATGGGTGCTTTGGGTTTAAGATTAGCTAAAATGGGAAAGGGTTGACAGGTTGAAATTTGTGTAGAGTCTATAATTAATGAATGCAACCTCCTAATCGTTTTTTAATGAACTTTGATTACTATGTTGATAATATTGTGTTTGCAATCATAATTAGCGCATTAATGTTTTACACAAAGAGGAACACAAGTGTTAAAGGGTCAACCCAACCAGATGTGAACTATGTGAACCTGTGGTAAGATCAACTGTTTCAACCCATTGCCCGACCCACCCAACTTGCCACCATCAACAGCCAAGCTATTCCTTTTGTTTAAATCTTGCCTAAACATTAAATATTGATTTTTCAGGGAAGCACATAAGTAGTTTGGCTCAAGCTGCATCAGGGTACAAAAAGGTTGTCGATGAAAATCGAAGGTTGTATAATCAAGTGCAGGACCTAAAAGGAAGTATCAGGGTCTACTGCAGAAGTAGACCGTTTTTGCCTGGAACACAAGGTAAAAAGCCAAGCAGTGTGGATTGCATTGATGATGTAACTATGGAAGTTATTACTTCTACAAAAGGTGGAAAAGAGCAACGGAAATCATTCACTTTTAATAGAGTTTTTGGTCCATCTGCAACTCAAGGTCAGTTACATCTCCAAAATCTTCGTGTTCATTACTAGTATATTTTAACTAATCCATTTTTCGAATAATTTCTCTCTTCCTTATCTTATCCATTTTTCGTGTTGCAGCGTCGGTATATACAGACACCCAACCATTGATCCGTTCTGTTCTTGATGGATACAATATTTGCATATTTGCATATGGTCAAACAGGATCAGGGAAAACTTTCACAATGGTAAGGAATTCATTAATTGTAAAGATGGTACTGGAATAAAAGCTCATATCGTTTTCCCTAATGTTTCACTATGCTTTTGCAGACTGGACCCGAAAACCTTGCACCAGAAACCATGGGCGTAAACTACAGGGCATTAAATGATTTGTTTGATATCCAACAGCAGAGGAAGAACATGATTGCTTATGAAGTTTGTGTCCAGATGCTTGAAATTTACAATGAAATGGTCAGGGATCTTCTTTGTGCAGATGGAGCTAGCAAGAAATATCCTTTTATATGACACAGTTGTTCAATAGTCACATATTGTTTCTTGTTTTCTTGTTTTCTTGTTTCGTCATATTTTGCTTATCTTAACCATTGATCACATTAGAAATTCGACTGGGTACATCGAACGGGATAAATGTACCAGATGCAACTCTTGTGCCTGTTTCAACAACAGAAGATGTTATACGTTTAATGACCCTTGGCCACAAAAATCGTGCAGTGGGTTCTACTGCAATGAATGATCGTAGTAGTCGCTCTCACAGGTACCCACATTGTAATTCTTCTACCCCTTTCCATTATTACAATATCCCATGTTAGAGGTGGCAAATGGGCTGGCCTCACCAGTTGGGTATCAGGTCAAATCAGGTCATTGTGGTACTGGTTGTAATGGGTCTCGTTGGATTGACCTTAAACACTTCTGCATATATATATGATTATAAAATAATGTAGCTACAATACCAATGTTTAGTTTTTGTTGAAAGTATTTCTGGAGTTTTAATCCTTAAACATGCACTTTGGGCTACTATTGACCCGTTCGACTCTTTTCCCCTTCTAACTAGAAGTTTGATTTTGCCCATTTGACCAGTTAGAGATGATAAACCCATTTCACTTATACAAATATTTTCACTATCCCTCTGGTTGATTATGTAAAAAATGATGGAAGACCATGCATAATATTGTTTCAGTTGTGTTACGGTTCACGTTAATGGAAAAGACTTGACATCTGGTTCAACGGTTAGAGGTTGTATGCATCTTGTTGATCTTGCTGGAAGTGAAAGAGCTGACAAAACAGAAGCTACAGGTGATAGATTAAAGGAAGCAACATTTATAAATAAATCACTTTCTGCTTTAGGAGACGTGATAGCATCTCTTGCCCAAAAAAGCACGCATGTTCCTTACAGAAACAGTAAACTCACCCTTTTGCTCCAAGATGCTCTCGGTAACTCTTTTTCATAAACGTTATATTTTCATATTCATCTTTTCATTATGTCATTTAACTAAGCTGGCGAGTCTTTCAAATTCTTAGGAGGGCAAGCCAAGACTTTGATGTTTATTCATGTAAGTCCTGATCCGGATACAGTAGGAGAAACAATTAGCACACTTAAATTTGCTGAACGGGTGTCTACGGTTGAGCTTGGTGCTGCTAAATCCAATAAAGATGACACGGATTTGAAGCAATTGAAAGAACAGGTTGCTTTTCTTAAGGCAGCCCTAGCTAAGGAGGGAGGAGATACAGAAGATGCATGTGATGGTGGGGATGAAGAATGTGATGATCATGATGGTGCAGCCAGTGAGTCCTCCGAGGCTGACTCACACCCACCAAAAGCTGCAACTAGTGCGGCATCCAAACTCAAGAAAGTTACTACAGCACCAGCAAAGAGCCCACAAAGCAAGTATGGTGTACCGAGGTTACAGTATTAAATACTACCCTCACAAGCTCACTAGTATAGAATTTTATAACACAATTCTATACTATACTTTACTCTCTACAAACTATTACAAGAGTATCTTACAAACAACTCCTTACTAAAATACCTAGTATTTTATCGGAGGTTTTCTCTCTACCCTTTCTAGTTTTCTCTCGTGTTTTGCTCTCTGGCTTTTCTTTCGGATGATATCTCACACTACTCCTTCACAAATGAAGTAAACTTCATTTATATAGACAAAGTAGTTGCCTGCATGGAATAAATGATAAAGTGGATTCAACATAAAGACATTTGTCTTTATATCACTCATGCATGTGAACACAAGACATATCATATTATGTCTCCTTAATTTACGGCTTTTGTCAAGTATGCATGCACTCCAATTATTCTTGTCAAGCATGTATGAACTCCAATTATTTAATTCCAAAAGCCGACAATGATGTACACTCCATGTAAAACTCCACATGCAAAGTTTGTAGTCTAGCCAATACTTTATTTTACTCCAAATCAATAAAGTAATATGCAGACACACCACGGTCACTTTCAGCATATATCAATCCAACAAATCCATCCGACATGTATACACTCATTTGTATAAACTGATTAGCCTGCCATAACTCTTACGTCAAAAGTAAGTGAAATATTTGTCAACAAAAGTGGCTTGTCCACTTTTCAACAAATCTCCACCTTGACGAATATTCCACGCCAATGCTATCCGCTTCTCGATCTCCGCTTCACAACAACCCCCCTCGAGGGCTCACCACTTTTGAATTCCGCGAAGGCCAACCAAGTCCAAACAAGGTTTGAACTTGTTTGTAGTAACTACCTTAGTCAACATATCCGCCGGATTATCTGCTGTACTAATCTTTCTCACAATTATAATCTCTCAAGATATAACTTCGCGAATAAAGTGATAACGTACGTCAATGTGCTGGTTCTCTCATGATACATCTGACTTTTAGTCAAATGTATTGCACTCTGATACCAATTTGTTGTGATTAGTGCAATTTCTAGATGAGGAAATTTAAATAGAACAATTTGCACAAAAAATAAAGACACATGAATTCATTTATATAGACAAAGTAGTTGTCTGCATGGAATAAATGATAAAGTGGATTCAACATAAAGACATTTGTCTTTATATCACTCATGCATGTGAACACAAGACATATCATATTATGTCTCCTTAATTTACGGCTTTTGTCAAGTATGCATGCACTCCAATTATTCTTGTCAAGCATGTATGAACTCCAATTATTTAATTCCAAAAGCCGACAATGATGTACACTCCATGTAAAACTCCACATGCAAAGTTTGTAGTCTAGCCAATACTTTATTTTACTCCAAATCAATAAAGTAATATGCAGACACACCACGGTCACTTTCAGCATATATCAATCCAACAAATCCATCCGACATGTATACACTCATTTGTATAAACTGATTAGCCTGCCATAACTCTTACGTCAAAAGTAAGTGAAATATTTGTCAACAAAAGTGGCTTGTCCACTTTTCAACAAATCTCCACCTTGACGAATATTCCACGCCAATGCTATCCGCTTCTCGATCTCCGCTTCACAACAACCCCCCTCGAGGGCTCACCACTTTTGAATTCCGCGAAGGCCAACCAAGTCCAAACAAGGTTTGAACTTGTTTGTAGTAACTACCTTAGTCAACATATCCGCCGGATTATCTGCTGTACTAATCTTTCTCACAATTATAATCTCTCAAGATATAACTTCGCGAATAAAGTGATAACGTACGTCAATGTGCTGGTTCTCTCATGATACATCTGACTTTTAGTCAAATGTATTGCACTCTGATACCAATTTGTTGTGATTAGTGCAATTTCTAGATGAGGAAATTTAAATAGAACAATTTGCACAAAAAATAAAGACACAAGAATTTTACGTGGAAACTCCAAAATAGGAGAAAAACCACGGGCGGAAGCGGAGAAGGATTTTACTAGCAAATATGGCGTACCAAGGTTACAGTATTAAATACTACCCTCACAAGCTCACTAGTATAGAATTTTATAACACAATTCTATACTATACTTTACTCTCTACAAACTATTACAAGAGTATCTTACAAACAACTCCTTACTAAAATACCTAGTATTTTATCGGAGGTTTTCTCTCTACCCTTTCTAGTTTTCTCTCGTGTTTTGCTCTCTGGCTTTTCTTTCGGATGATATCTCACACTACTCCTTCACAAATGAAGTAAACTTCATTTATATAGACAAAGTAGTTGCCTGCATGGAATAAATGATAAAGTGGATTCAACATAAAGACATTTGTCTTTATATCACTCATGCATGTGAACACAAGACATATCATATTATGTCTCCTTAATTTACGGCTTTTGTCAAGTATGCATGCACTCCAATTATTCTTGTCAAGCATGTATGAACTCCAATTATTTAATTCCAAAAGCCGACAATGATGTACACTCCATGTAAAACTCCACATGCAAAGTTTGTAGTCTAGCCAATACTTTATTTTACTCCAAATCAATAAAGTAATATGCAGACACACCACGGTCACTTTCAGCATATATCAATCCAACAAATCCATCCGACATGTATACACTCATTTGTATAAACTGATTAGCCTGCCATAACTCTTACGTCAAAAGTAAGTGAAATATTTGTCAACAAAAGTGGCTTGTCCACTTTTCAACAAATCTCCACCTTGACGAATATTCCACGCCAATGCTATCCGCTTCTCGATCTCCGCTTCACAACAACCCCCCTCGAGGGCTCACCACTTTTGAATTCCGCGAAGGCCAACCAAGTCCAAACAAGGTTTGAACTTGTTTGTAGTAACTACCTTAGTCAACATATCCGCCGGATTATCTGCTGTACTAATCTTTCTCACAATTATAATCTCTCAAGATATAACTTCGCGAATAAAGTGATAACGTACGTCAATGTGCTGGTTCTCTCATGATACATCTGACTTTTAGTCAAATGTATTGCACTCTGATACCAATTTGTTGTGATTAGTGCAATTTCTAGATGAGGAAATTTAAATAGAACAATTTGCACAAAAAATAAAGACACATGAATTCATTTATATAGACAAAGTAGTTGTCTGCATGGAATAAATGATAAAGTGGATTCAACATAAAGACATTTGTCTTTATATCACTCATGCATGTGAACACAAGACATATCATATTATGTCTCCTTAATTTACGGCTTTTGTCAAGTATGCATGCACTCCAATTATTCTTGTCAAGCATGTATGAACTCCAATTATTTAATTCCAAAAGCCGACAATGATGTACACTCCATGTAAAACTCCACATGCAAAGTTTGTAGTCTAGCCAATACTTTATTTTACTCCAAATCAATAAAGTAATATGCAGACACACCACGGTCACTTTCAGCATATATCAATCCAACAAATCCATCCGACATGTATACACTCATTTGTATAAACTGATTAGCCTGCCATAACTCTTACGTCAAAAGTAAGTGAAATATTTGTCAACAAAAGTGGCTTGTCCACTTTTCAACAGTACTTCAGTTATATTTTTTGTAATGTATACGCTACGGTTGGATCACATTTTTGAACATTCTCACTCGTATCATTTACTTAATTCGAAGACATAAGCATCCTGATCTTTGTCATTATTTGTGATAAGTTACACAACTAATGCTTTCGCTATTTTTGTCTATCAGGAAAGTGACTGTTCATTTCTGTGTGATCCATAACCTTGTGTTCTTTTCCTATGGACATGGTTCTATCCAAACTCATATTTTACAACACAACGGTATATAGTTGAAGCAGCTTACCTGTATCGAAAACTTAAAAAATTAACCTGGCTCTCAATTTTCCAACTAGTTCTTGCGTTTATGATTAAGAATTCAAGACCGCCTGGTTTTTGCTCCACTGGCTAGTTTTTCCGTCATAGTTAAGACCGGCTCGGTAGAATGTTTTTCCCTTTTCAACTCTTATGATGGATTTAAAGTTACTTTGCCATATACTTTCAAGATTATATTTTGGTAGTCAAGAGCATGGATTTTAAGCTACTCATAAATCAGTATGATTTGGGTCTCACTTAAACAAACGTGAATTTATTTATAGTGACCTTAGCTAGTCTCAGAACATGAAAAGGTTGAATTACAGATAGTTTATCTAATCACATCAAGAGTTTTCCCTGGCGAGTATCTACATGATGGATTTGTAAATATTATCCTTCTCTTCACAATATCTAGGTGAGAGAAAGAAATGCATGGCATTAAGTCGGAACAAAGTTTGATTAAAAAAAAAGAATACTTGATTCTCAAATTCTTGAATTAAGTACGAACAAAATTTGATTTTAAAAGAAAAAGCTCAGGAGAAATCTCAGTAAACAAAATTCAACCCCTTAGGGTCAAAACCTGGATAATGAACCAAAAGGTTACCATCTGTCACTTGGTGGCGCCCCACGATTATCATTCCTACGAGAGGTCCTTCTATCAGATTGTGCAGGTGGGGCCGGGGCTTGAGCCGATGCCTGTGCTGCAGGTTCACTTCTACGCCAAGGCGTAACATACCTCCCAGCAGAAGTTTCTGGTCTTGCTGCTGCAGCTGCTGGTACTGGTGTTGGAGCCGGTGGTGGAGCAGTGATTTCTGGTCCAGAAATCTGAGAAGACCTGTCGATAAGTGTTCCCCTTAAAATAGCTTCTTGTCTAGCTTTTTCTTCCACCTCTTGATCTCTTTGCCTCTGCTTTTGATAAATTTCATCTTGCTTTGCCTTCTTCTCAGCTTCCTCTTTCTTTTTTCTTTCAGCCTCTGCATATTTGAAGAATACCATAGAGGTTGAATAGGAAAGCAAAGTGACATTAGTTTCTGCTAGAAGTAGCATTTTCAGCCCATTTACTTATGCATTGGTGGATTTAGATTAGATTATATTTATATCTAATGTGTAAAATTTGTTATAAAAAAAAGAGTAAGCTATAAAGAAAACAAGTAAAACACCTCAAAACTTTCCAAAAAATGCATAAAGACTTCCTAATCATTTTATCCATTCAGATGACAAATGTTATTGTAAATACCTTCACGTTTGCGATCCGCCTCCTCTTGACGCAATTTGTTCAGTCTTTCCGTTTCAGTCCTCACATAGTATAGCATTTTCCTCTTAATTTCCCTTTCCTCTCTACGTGCCTCAAGGACTTGGCTAAGTCGTTCTTCCCTCTCTGCTTTCAATCTGTCATAATCTGCCTGGCGATGGTCCATGACTCTTTCCGCAAATTGAATCTGTTGAAGAAATGCAATAAATAACTGAAACAAATTTCAACCATACATATGCTATAATTGAACTACAGCATGAAAGAACAGTAATGAGAGTCGATACTAGTAAGTATAATAATAATATCGTTAAAGTAGCATTACTTTCCATCACCAAAGAAAGTGACGGAAAGGAAAGGATGGCAAAAGAAATAAGATAGAAGAGAAAAGCATTTAAATAGTAATGGTGATATAGAGTTCATATTCTGAACACACCTTATGTTCCATAACCCTCTGAAGCCTATACTTTTCCCTAACCTTTCCTTCATGACTGTCTCGGCTATTATCAATCTCATCCTGAAAAAACCAAACAAATTATTGAAGAATGTAATTATCAATTTTATTCTCAGAGAATGTAACACAGTTTCACAATATACCTGATTTTGACGTTCATGAAGCAGTTTCTCTTCAGCTAGACGTCTATGGAAAGCAGCTTCAATCAAGGGCGCTGCCTCTTCTCTCTTTGCTCTTTCTAAATGATCCATTCTTTTAACTAGCTTTTGTAATTTCTTCTCCATTTCTTGCCTTTCTCTAACTTGCTGCTGCAGTGCTAACTCAATTACGGTCTGCTTTGTCACATTCTGTAGACAAATAAAGAAAAGAAAAGAAGTCACTCTCTGGGTCAGAACCATGCAGAAAGATGTTAGTAGAAGAGGGAAGCTACTAACTCCATCAATAATTGGTCTCATTCTGTTCTTATTGATGAACTTCTCAGCATCCTTGAGTAAAGTTTGTACTTCCTCTCGCTCCCGTTCCTCAATGTCCCTGAGGATTCTTTGTTGTTTCCTTTCTTTAAATTCAGTTTCAAGCCTCCTCCGTTCTGCCTCTTTAGCTTTTTTCTGCTCTTGTAGTGTTTTTGTCTCCTCCTCTCGTTCCTTCATGAGCAAGTTTAACCCAGAATCACAAATAAACCAATTATGGTCAATATGTAAGCATAAGCATGGTATCAAGCAGAATTATGCAGCTCAGATTATTAATGAAATGAATACCATTTCAAATACCTGGCGTTCTTGTTCTTCCTTACGTTTCTCAATTATTGATTTCCTGGCAAGAAGCCGTTTATGCTCTTTCTGTATTATCTCTCCTAAACTTGGAAGCATGTCGCTTAACTTAGATCCTTTCTTTGAAGATGGAAACATCATAAACCATGATCTATTCAGATTTTCGGCAAAAACATTTAGGTGGCCTTGTAGATGGTCAGATTGTAAGCCCTGGAGACAGAAGATGCATTGTTAGAATGGGAAAAGTGAAAACATAACAAAACAATCAATGAGCATGAAATAATCCAAAATATATGGATTCCCAATACACATGATCATGTAAACGGTACACAAAGGAAGCACAAAAGCACAAGGTTTTGGGATTTGAAATGTCGAGACAAAGCACATGTATAAGATGCACAAGGCGTGATTTAGTCTCAAGACTACTTAGATTATGTATTCCTCTTTCCGACTTCAGCCAGGTTTCAAGTTCAAATCTTGATTTGTTTTATATCGTAATTATGGATGTAATCAAGTCTAACACTTTGACCTTTAAGGCCCAACTGGGTAACTGTATCCAGTATTGTAACTTTGTATCATGTAGTTACTTTAGCTGACTAATTTGTTTTAAAATTTTAATTGGTAGAATGTAATTTTACTTATATACACATTTATTAGTATTTATATATGATGCACATGGCATTCATGAGGCCCACGTAGTCTGGGCCTAGTCTCTGAGGCCTGGGGACCCTTTTGCGCGTTAATCCTTTAACAACTCTGATAGTGAAAAAAAGTCGGTACAAGATGATACACCATTCTCCATTTGACAACCTAGCTAGAGGTATGTAACTATTAGGTGAAAGTATATATATATTTTTGTTAGTTTGATCATGAGAAAGATAAATGCATGTAAAATGCTTAGAGGTATGTCATATGGAGTAATACACTAACCAAGTCACCAAATGTAATTGCACCCTTCCGGTGGTCAACCTTCATAGCTACAAACTTATGTTTGACAGCATCTACAAGGATCCTCTCGACAGCCAAAAAGTCAAAGAAAGGGACCATCTTGGTCAGAGTCTCAACCTTCATGGTCTGATACACATGGGATACCTGGAACAAGTAATAGCATCCAAAATTACCAAAAAAAAATATATATATAACAGGACTAAGGGAAAAAAAGTTCTGAATAGTTTACCTGTTGAAGCAATCTTAAAGTAGCAACTTCTTCCAAAGCGGGAACATATTGAGACAGCTGCACTTCTGGTACACACGACATGGAAGATAGTTTTCCGCCAAGTTTTGAGATCTTTGTCAGCAACAGCTGAACTTTTGAAGCCAAATCTAGAGGGGGAAACTCGTTTTCCAAAAGATGGTAGAGATCTTTGACTTCTGGGGTTACATAGGTCATTACACCTTTGGAAACCTGTTAAAGGACAGCAGCATTTCAAGATTACAGAAAAACATCTATTATGAGCTTTTTATCTGCACTCTCAATAAGCATCTTTGCTTAGCCTTGTAAAACATTAAATTATTGAACAGTTTTATCTTACCAGATCCTTCAGAAGAATAGAACGGGACAGCTGTTAAAGAAACAAGTATAAAAGATAATTAGTACCTATTAAGAATAAATGCAATGAAAATTTCAGTAGATAGCAGATTAGTACCACTTCACTAGTCTCGGGCTTCACATCGACATTAAATCCAATAAGATTGTACATCCTCGTATTTCGTTCTTTCTCACGTTCCAACTCTAAGTGTGATGCTGTTTTTGTATAGTCATAAGGTGGAGCTGCAAGTGCAGCTAAAAGAACTGAGGATGCAATCAGTTGCAGGTCTTTCTGACTCAGGTTCTTATTAAAGCTCTTTTGAAGTTGAAAAAGCTTAAACCATGCATAGGCATGATACAAATGGCTGTAAGAAACCCAGCAGATATCTATCAATTTTCCATAATATGCAGCCATCAAAGACGGTTTAGGCACTTTCTTGACCACACTTGTCAAACCATATATATCTTCTACAGAACGAAAGGCTTCCTGCAAATAAAATTACAAAGAAAGCTTATACATAAATACATCTGAACCTCTTCACATCACCTAAACGAGATCATGGTAACACACTAGAGGTGCAATCTAATACCATTTGCTTCTGGATGGATTGATTTGGGATGTGTTTGATCTCAAATGGATCGGAAAAAAGGCTAAAAAGAGAAGCGTGGAACACGTTGATATCTGAAAGTCGCCTAGAGTCTATTTTTAATGCATGCCATCTGCTAAAGTATTCTATTCATTTATCCAGATTCTTATTCTAATAATGTTATTACCTTGTAAAACCAGAGGGTAGGAGTAAGACGATCCACATCCCACAGACCCCTCATGGTGGGATTCAGTATCATTGAAATTAATGGTGTAAAGTGTATGCAGATCAACCCAACCCAACCCATAAGAAAAAGGAACAGTTTCAACCCATAACTCAACCCATGCAAATATTGCCACCTCAAGTAATTAGCATAAAATATCTAAACACACCAAGACAAACCTGCCAGAGTTTAAGCTCAGTGGCAACAATTAGCTGCTCAAATCTTGTATCAAGATAGAGTTGCAGATTTTCAGGGGCAGATAAATCTGGCTGGTCCCTCTGGTCTTTGTATTTGATGAGATTTGCAAGATGGTTCCTGATTATCTCACACAACCTACGAAACTCTGTCTTCCTCTTGTATTGCTTGCAGAACTGGAAAGCATGATGTGCGGTATCCTGCACAAAAGAAAGTAAACATTGTTTAACTAAGTTACATTATTAATATGATCACATTCATAAACTAAATAAGATTAACTAATACTTCAACACCTTTAACTTTAAGCAAAACTTACCGCATACAAGGCCATTAATTTGGAGTTGTTCTTCAAAATATCAAGAACTGTTTGATAGGTCTCCCACAAAAACTTAAACGAGGAAGCCCGATCAGAACATTTATTTCCCTTCTCACCACCAACAGAACTCAACATCAAATCTCCGGGTCTTATACCAGCTTCTAAGTCATCAACATCTAGAGCTTCTTCTAAAGCTTCTGCCTGACTGCGTGCAACCTCAACCTTCTTGGTTGAAAGATCCATAAAGTACTTTATCACCTCCTCAAACGAACTAACATTAACTTGTTGGCATATATTACGATATTGGATCAGACCATCTTTTGCAAATCTGCCCCTCTTCAATTCAACACAAAGCTCAACGTACTTGAACATAATCTTTTCGTGCGTTTTCTGCCAAGCACGATACCTTCTTGATTTTATAAGATCATGAAGCACTTGCAGAGCATCTTGTTTCTGCCCAACATTAATCAGCTCTATACGTAGTCCCACACAACATAAACACATATAATTAGATATTCAATCGAAAAAACAATTATCTTGAATAAGCAAAAAAAAATAAAATTAGTTCACCTTCAGCACGTTTCAATGTATTATCTGGTTTAGCAAACGACGCCATGTCTTCTACCTGTTACACGCCATTAATTAGTAATCACCATTAATTAGTAATACTGTTATGCTGAAAAAGAAACTTACAACTATATGGTTTCTTTTTCTGGTCTCGGTCACCACAACGAATGCCACACAGTCCCAAGGTGGTGAAGTTATGGAGCTTAATACCTCTGATTCACTGGATTCAGAACTCTCACTTTTTTCTTTCTTTGCAAGAACCAAAGCAGATCCATTTTTAACGGACCAGATACAGACTGGGTTACCACAGTATCATCATCCTGAACATATGCAATTATTAGTTTAACTAATGCAATACCACTATGATTAGCAACTAATTGCTGATTATGAGTTTCAAAGAATACGACTTACTTCATCAGAAGAGTCACTGCTACTTGACTCCTTAGCAGGGATATTGGTATCTTTGTCACCCTTCTTTTTCTTTTTCTCAACAATCTGGCCAATGCAACCAAATAAAAATACATCATTCAATCATTCATATAAAAAATTTCAAAAAAAAAAAAAAAAGACGGAACATACCTCATTATTTTTTAAAAGCTGATAAGCAAAATACACCAACAAAACTTTCCACATTTTGCTGAAATTCATAAAGCAAAAGAAAAAGGATTAGAAAAAATACCAAATAATGTACAAAATAAATGGTTTATAGTTTTTTTTGATGTGTGTAACCGTTTTTATCTTTTTTTATATATATAAATTAGCATATTTCAATGCGGTTCGTGTTAAAAGTCATGCAGATGTGTCAACTTTTTTACAGTGTGGTTCGTGTGATTGTTACCGCTAATTCAAAACAGAATAGTAATGCAGATTCAATAAAACCCTAATTTACCGAATTTATATGTGAATGTAAACCTATACAACACTTTTCGTCCAATTCAATTACATAAAATAATAAATAACGGGCAATAACAACAACAATACTGATAATAACATGGATTATATATAGATATATATATATATACATACACACCTTAATAATAGTTGGATGGATGTAGACGAAAGATAAACTGCGAGAAGAAGAAAACTAGGTTTTTATGGCGGTTTTGTTTACGTAGGAACTAAAGTATAGAATATACCTTTAAAATTAAAGCCGATTTTTGGTGTATATATACTTGTAATCAATATACTTTTGTGTTGAACCGGCCAATGAGTTACCGGTTTTAAGAACCCAGTTTTTTTAGTTTTTGTTAATATTGAAATTAGGCCGGGTTTGTGGTTATTCACCCTTTTTAAATAAGGAAATAAGAAAATTGACATAATTTTATATCAACTTTTGGTGGTGTAATTACTTACCCATATCTATACTCCCTTATAAAAATTATAATAGTGGTGTTGAAAGTTTAGATTTTTGGGACATGAAAAATTACCAACTTACCCTTCCCATTAAAATAAAACACAAACATCCTCATTCTCTCTTTCTCTCTGCCAAAACAACACACACACACAAAATATTCTTTCTTTCTATATACCAAAACAACACACACCCCTTTATTTCTGTCAATAACCACCGCCGTCGTCCATCATCACCAACACCCCGGCCACCGCCGTCCATGATATCCGCCGCAACGCGCGGGTATCATGCTCGTATATTGCTTATTCATACTCATACATAATAAATTCCTAATAGTTGTACTTAGTTTTGGTGAGTCAATTTTGATGAATTATTTTAAAATTATAAATTTATCATAACTTTGTTCTATAAGCAGGATCAGCTTAATGGTGTTAGTGTGGTTGTTTAAGCTCTCCATAAGTTATGGGCCCAAAATCTTTTCAGTTTTTTGGCTCGAGTATCTTACGTTTTGGGCTTATATGTTTTGACTTAAGACTTAAAAGATTTATATTATAAAATTAAGTATGAAAATTTGATTAAAGAGTTTGGTTCTAGAAAAACTAGAAAAACTTTATATAAATATTTTAAACGTTTTTTACACATACAAAAAATAGATAAAAAGTTAAATTATAGTTCGCCATTATAAGTTTTTTTTGTTTATGTTTGTCGCTTCAAATATGAAAATATATGAAAATAAACCACAAAACAATGCTCATAAATATAAAAGTTAACCACCGAAAGGTTTTAAGCAAACTTAAAGCTCATAAATAAACCACAAAACAAAGCTTATCAAACATAAGTCAAACTATAATTAGCAAATAAGCTTGAAAATTAGACAAAACAAACACACATTACATTGGAGGCTGTAGATTTTGATGTTAGAATTATTCAAAAGATGCCCGTATATTAATTATCTATATTTTTATTCAGGTTTATAAAACATTTATAATTTCTTAAAAATATGTGCATTATTCGCAAATATACGTTGTTTAATCAGACTTCTCGCAGAAAATATTTTAAAATTTTAAACTTATTGATTGATGACCCAAAGATCTAGAAGGAAAACTCCACTGTACTAAAATAATATCTGGATTTAATATAATATTCACTTCTTTAAATTTTTTGCAATCGTGAGTTTTTCATACACCAAATATTTAGTCTCACCATTCATATCAGACAATTATAATGAATTTCAAACATTTATTCATTTCATACAAGAATTATTAATTTTAACTTTATTATTTGTGAATCAAAACAAGCCATAAAATGATACGTGTTACGACCATAATCATTTGTTGCCGACTATGAAGTGTTCGGTTCTGACATATTACACAAGTACGTACATGCTATTCTTTAGAAATTAGGTATGGCTCTTTCAACTTTTATAGCTTATGTAAAACATCCATCTATTAGATCATTCAACTTTAGTTTGTACTAGAAATCAATACTGGAAATGGGCCACACTAAATCAAATCAGGCCCATTTCTAATAAAATGATACCTGATGGCTTAATGGGAGGATTATCAATAAGTAGAGAGGGCCAATAAACCGGGTTTTGGGAAACGGGTAGAAAAAACTGGTTTACCATCTGGTTAAACCAGGGTGTTTGAACCAGGTTATGTATTCGGAGTTTCGGACTAGGTAGAGATCGGGTAATTGGAAAAAAAACCGAAAACCCGACAAAAACACCTGTCTACGTTGACCAGAAACCGGTTTTAAAGCGGTCCGGGTCCGGTTTCGCGAAAATTTGGCTTTTGGGGAAGACTATCTACAGTAGAGAAGTTAAGTGGTTAAGTTAGATGACTCATTAATTAGATAACTGCAAGATTAGGATTAGCATCAATAGTATGTATTGTTCTCTATTAGAGAAGTCATATTATTTCATAATTTACGAACTTAGTTTCTTTTAGGAAAATTACCCATCTCGAATAGGATTTTCTATCCTGTAACCGGAGAGCTGCCCCTTTCGAATCAGGCTGACTTAATTGTCAAATTTATCCTAATGTTACTTTCAATTTTCAGATTCTATCAGGATGTTTTTTCTCTACAGGTTACACTTGTAAACAACGGTTTACTACAACACGGACTAGAATTATATTTACAACGTAGATCATCGTGTCAACATATGGGACTAGTCGAACCGTATGTTTTTCACTCCCAACCACACATAAGTCATACTACTACATAATGAGGAAAATGATTATGGAGATCAAAGATCAACAACATATTCACAGCTACTTATTCTTTAATTGTGTCAACAAGCAAATTGTTCATGTACAATTTACAGTTTTATATCCACCCAACATCAATGATCTACACTAACCACCCTTCTCCCTCCACAAATAAAACTAAAAATACAACAAATATAAATAAGAAGATTACAATCATGTACAATTTTTCCTAGTAAAATGCTTACTACTAGTAAAAGACCTGAGGAGATGTATAGAACTCGCTCTCACTGAACATCGGTCTTAAATCTTCTTGACACATAAACTGTAACGGAAATGAAACAAGAAACCCCCTTACTCGCTTTAATATCTCCGTTGGAGCAATGTCTCCATCTGTCAATGATTCAACTTTCTCTGGTGCTATGCCTAAATCAATGGTAGTATGTCCATATTTCTCCTTCCAATGGTTCATACTTTGCCTGAAAGCGTATCTGCATAACGAAGATTGATAGGCAGCAGTTAGAGTTTAAGGTAAGAAATTGAGCGAATTCGTTAATGAGTTCTGGTTTAAATAGGTCATATTGGGTGACTTTGAACCTGTTCAACCCATTTGACTTGTTGTCATAGTAGCTGAACTTATCTATTCGTTCTATTTGAGATTAAAGTACTACCCAAATAGACCCATTAATAAGCTCAATTCAGTAGAGAAGGGACATGAGAAAGAGTAATATACCTCGAGAGTATAGAATCATTTGGGACACACGAAAACACATCTTGGTAAATTTGAGAGTTTGCCTGTCAATAAATCAACAATATCACTTGAATAATGGACTTCAAGACCGACTATATATTATTATGTTATCGTTTTGTAATGTATTTTACCGTTGCCGTTGCTAACCATAAATCTTTGTATGTCTTATCAGCTATCGGGTCCACAATTTGACTTATCTGAAACATAAAAAAAGGAAGTTATTATTGTAGAAAGAAAACAAGATGTTCATTACCCTCTTTAGCAACTTATATACTAAATTAGTACTAACATCTTCACCATGCAGACCAAGATGTTCAGACCATAGAGAAAGCCGAAGACTGTTAGTGAATTTCCCGGCCCTCCAAGGCTCTCCATTCATTTTTGATTCAGTAAATTCTCTATCTTCAATTAGAACCCCAATCTGATGTAATAACATGTGTTAGCAAAAAGAACTAGTTTCTTTCGCCCTTTCCAAAGAATATACACATTGAAAAGAGAAGGCATCAAAATGAAAAATGTAAAATTGAACCTCAGAATCCCTATGTCCAAGCAAACTCCTGTCATTTATGTTGGATGATCCAACTAACGTGATACGGTCATCAACTATCATCACTTTACTATGCACATACACCTGCATGGAAATAGTGGAAAAGATTTTGTTAATTCATTGTCACTACAAATATAGATGACTAAACAACATTGTATTACCTGACTTGTAGCAATGGGACCATCATCACCAAGTTTGCCGTATGTCCTGAGACCATAAAATGATATATAGTCATCTGTTTTAGGACCGAGAAGTGCATGGAGGTTATGTAGTATCGAGTTTTGTCCTCTGGAAATGGTTCGATACTGCCAATGCATTATAGCTCTCACAGTTGCAGCCCCACCATCATCTAGACGACCCTGTTTAGTTGTCACTGATTTAGGATAAAATCTAGTGATAAATGAATACGGGGGCCACCCAATTATCAAATTTATTTCTTTTAGACCACCCATTTATCAGATTTGCAAACTGGGTTAAGACATGACAAGTATATTACATATGATGATTTATGTTGCATATATCGGTAAAAAATGAATAGTAGAAGGTTTTATGACTTTAAATACACTTTGGGTGTCTTTTGACCCATTTGACAGTCTGGGTCGAAGTAAAATGCACCCCAAATTGACTTACTTATGGAGGGACAGATTTGGAGTTGACAAAGAGTACTCGGTGAGTGTCGTTTGGGATGATATTCGGCCAAGAGCCAATGAGGTTGCTTGGCACCAAATGGTGTGGTTCACACATAATATTCCAAAGCATGCCTTTCTTTTGTGGTTGGTATTTCTTAGGAAGCTGAAAACGCAGGACATGCTTCGCCGTTAGGATGTTCAAGGAATGCAGGATGGTCCGGTTGTATGCCCCTTGTGTGAGGAACAACCAGACTCTCATACTCACTTATTTTTTGAATGCTTCTATTCTTCACAAGTTTGGCAGCAAGTAGCTTGCAAGGGTGAGTTTCATATAGTTTCCCCGGTTTGGGATGATATTATGGCTGCTCTACAACCAATTGCTCGAAAAAGATCTATGTATGGCGTTTCCATTAAGCTATTATTGGCAGCAACAGTATACTTTATATGGAATGAAAGGAATAACAGGCTTTTCAAAAAAAGGAAAAGATCTAAAGATCAGCTTGTGAAGGAAATTGTAAACGTGGTGAGACTAAAGCTCTCAACGTTTAGATACAAGAACACAACGAGGCTGGAAAGATTTTTTACAGCTTGGGACTTGCCTCTTTCATTAGCTCGAGATTCTTGATTTTCTTATTCTAGTCATTTATTTTCTCCTAATGTCTAGATAGGGATTTTGGTTATTTGGTTTGCTTTGTAAGTATGGCTGATGTAATTGTCATCCTATCACTGAGATAGGGTGTCATAACTCATTTTTGATATATATACAACATGAACAGGGGGTAATACCTTTTACCCAAAAATTGACTTACTTACAGGCATATCAGTCTATTTGCCACTTCTTGGAAATCATGTCAAGAGCAGAGTATATTACCTGGAACCCTGGTAAGAGTGGTATCACAACAATAACTCTAAAGCATGTTTCCTCTTTATGTGCACGCAGGATACGTCTGTATAGAGCTTCCAGGACACGATTCTGTATGACATCATCATCTGAGAGGCCCGATATGAAAAACTGATTCTGCAAGTAAATAAATAACAAACATTTAAAACTGAGAGACTGAGATCTAAAGATTCTGGTCATGATATATATGCTCTTCATATTATCATTCAAAAATAAAAGAAAAGATATTGGCGTCCTGCTTTGTCTTGCTGCACACCATTAACTGACCCTTAACCGTTAACTTGTGACTTATCTGGTTACTTATCTGATTAGGGTTCTGGATATGGGTTTGAAAGTTTGTCTTCTAAAATATAAAGCTAATTAAAAGAGATCGAAATTAGAATACATAACGGCAAAATACAAATACAAATAGTTTTTCCTATAAAATACCTCAATGTAAATAAACTTTTCTGCATTTTCAATAAGAGAACAATAAGCCTTATGAATACTGTCTTCAGTTTGACTTGTTCCACCAGACCAATGACTAACGCTTCTGATAACCTGAAATTCATACATCAGAAAACATGAATACTAGTATAACATGTACACTTTTGATAGTTACTATATAGTTTCTTTCCTGAGTTATTGTAAAGAACGGGTAAATAGCGGTTTTGACATACCAACATTAACTGATTAGTTTATTAGCTACCTTTAAATAAAATGATGACTTTAATCATCCTTACTGAAGCAGTTAACTTTGAACATGATATTATGAAACAATATGTAGCAATTGGTTTCATTTATATACATGAAGTTTAGTACTCCCTCTGTCCCATATTAAGTGTCCTAGTTTGACTTTTTGAGTCTTTTCTTTTCAACTCTGACCGTAAATATTTTTGTTTGTGTTATATAACACTTGATATAACATATATGAATTGATTGAGTTTTAAATGTACTTTTCATCGATATAACTTACATCAACTATTATATAATACAAACAAAGATATTTACGGTCAAAGTCGGAAGAAAAAGACTTGACCAGTCAAAATAGGACAATTAAAATGGGACGGAGGGAGTATAATAACTAACCTGACAAGAGCATGACGTACGAGGGCCGACTTGTGAAATGTCACCTCTAGAAACTTGTTGCCTTTCACGCCCCTCATCTGACAAGTCTGATCCAAAACTAGCTGTCCTGCTGCTAGTTTCAAGTTGATGATCATATAAACTAATATCATCTGCAGGGTCTGTTGTATTCATAGCTTGGCTTGAATATTCATCAAGTGATGGATTAAGATGGTTTATGGGGTGCGGCCCATTTAACGTCTTACTGATGCTTTTAGAATCTATCCCCTCAGCTTCTTGTGGCAAAAGAAATTGTATGTCTTGTGATGGTGACTCGTAGGAAAAAGAACTTTGTATCATGTCTGTCTGGTTTCCATCAGTAGGCTTATTTTCAATGTTTAATTTTTCGCTTCTTCCCATGTAATGTGGGAGAACCATGTGTTGTTGTGGCATTAGTAGCGGTATTGTTTGTTCGTTGGGTGCTTTGTTTCTCTGTATAAAATGGTCAATGTATTAGAAAACGAAACTCATCTTCACGAGACTGAAACTAGAAAAAGCAATTTTATATTATTCACAGTTTCACAAAGTTCATTCTCAACGTCTATCAAATAGTCTTTTTTTCGTTCAGAACCAATCTCAGCCAGAGACTTTGAATCATTGATACTGGATCAAGCGGATTTTTGACAAGCATAGTCTGATAGTCACTAACCTTCGCATGATTCCATCGTTGGACAAAATGTCTTGCTACATCTCGACAAGGAGGTCCCCAAAGAGAACAGTGAACATCATGCCATGGCATTCGAGGTAACTTTCTGCGGTCTAATTCATCTGTCATGGTGTCTACCCAAGAATTTGGTTCAGATTCCCTGAATAAATATAAATGACTCATAAGTAAGCAATATTTTCTTCTTTTTTGGATCAAATACGAAAATTTCTTTGTGGATTTTGAAACCATAAGATCCTAGTGTTCCATCGTATTTCTCTCTAATGTATGCTCACTGCTTTTAATCAACTTTATTACCAAGTTAGATAATACTAGAGGTGGGCAGGCGGGTCAGGAAGTTGGGTAACTGATTTATACCAATTGAATCCGAACAAATACTTTTGGTACACTTCAGTTCAAGTTGGGTTTACCAGAAATTTTTTCTTGTCCCAATACTTCTTTTTAAGTTAATATGTCCATCATGAGTACATTCTATTATTTCAACAATGAATATAATGATATGCATTAGCTTGTTTGACCTCTTAGAGATAACACATAGCCTAAAATGAGCCATCCATTAGTAAAGGCATACATATAGCCACCACTAGATTACAAAAGAAGAGAGACTTTACCTCGGGTTGTAATAGTCCTTTCCAGGCCAGATGAAAGGAGGGTCGTCGCCTACTTTGTGTTCAATTGTATCATAACGGCCAAAGCATAGATCTAGTCCTCCAAGATAGCATATTTGATTATCAACAACCACAATTTTCTCATGGTGTGACCTGCATTTCCGAAAGTTAAGACCAAAACAAGATAAATAATCAATATACAGTTGGTAATATGTTAGTAGGCAATATTAGTAAAATGCATACCACAAGTAGATGCCGGCTGCAAAGTGGTCAGGATAGCGTAACACTTTCACGTTCTCATGAATGTTAAGAAGCCTTTTCTGGCTGTATAAACTATTGATTTTCAATGCAATTGAAACCTCCTTGTACATAAGAATGTATATCTGAAAGAAAGTTAGTTTCAACATTAAAAACAGTTCCAATCACACAACTTTTCACACTACAATAAGTTTTGAAGTTTCTCTGTCATATATAAGAGAAAGGTATACATGCAGCAATAAAAGTAAAACCTAATACCAAGTCGGCTTGACCGAGGCTAAAGTAAAATATACACATCAATAATAATATGGTTTACCATTGTACCTTCACACCTTCCTTGGCTTTAGCTTCAAACAGCGCGTCAAGACGAGTAGCGCCATTTGCATGAAATGGACGTTTTAAATATAGTTCTGGGCAGAGCCACCATCCAGTAATATATATCTGCATGTTAAATTTAATCAATTAACTACCTCTGGTTATATGATTTACTTGTTAACTTCTTCTATAAGCATAATTAGAAAGTCTTTTACAGAGGATTTTCAGTAACAGGTCGTCACTACTTTTCTCTCAGAAATTTAACCTCTGATTCATCAGAAATAATGCTATAAAATTAGCCAAAGACTCAAACATCATAAGAACATCCAAACATTATTTTCTTTGGTATATGTTATTACCTGGAATATCTAATTTAGATTATTTAATTTCGCATAATCACTATTAAAATGACATACAAAACACCTACTATATCCAGAGGTTAGAGTGTAAAGACATAATGTACCTCTGATTTTGCATTTGCAATTGACAAAGCAATTGCTTCAAAAGCTACTTGTCCATCCACGAACCATTGAGCTTGACTACCATCATCAGTCAAACCCCTCCGTGGAGCAAAGGAACCAAAACGGTGGGAATTGCACCAACCTTCTACTGGCTTTTGACTTGCATTGTAGATGGCAGATATCCAATCTCTAACTTTTGCACTGCTTGTAGTTCTTACTTTTGTACTTCGATTTCCACATGTAACCTATAAATTTTTTCAAATATTAAAAACTAGAATGAGGAAAACTAAGCAATTCACACAAAGTCTATCTAACTGTGATTTAAACCATAACTCTTCATGCTAGCAATAATTCTAATGATAAAAATGACTGCAAAAGACCTTGAATGCATAACGCAGAGGGTTCTTTTCCTTTACTTCCTTAGCCAAAAGTACTTGATCCTCTTTATCTCCATTGGAAGGTGCTAACATATCGAAAACAATGAGATCTAAGAGCTTTGTACCAAAAGGATCTTCTAGTAATGCCAAAAATCCAGGTTTTAATACTGCCCAAACCTGCAAAGTTATCACGTAAATAACATACAAAATTATAATAGGTAATAGTACTATTTCCAAATTGAGAAACATCGAAGACATAGTACATTACGAAGGTGTGTTATTTTCAGAAAAATTAACCTTCTGCCAACTGTTTCTGCAACAACACATAAAACATCCTGCTCCGGCATCATCTCTTTGAATGTGATTTAAATGTTGAACCAAAACATAGTCCTCTTTCAACTTTGGGCCATACTCTGAAGAAAAGGATAACTTTGAGACCTCCAGAAATTGGCAAACCTGACCCAAGTTACAAACGTACCAACAGCATTGAAAGGAAACAGTTTAAGATAAAAGTTGTGAAGAAAAAAAGAAAATGTGGTTTGACATGTGTGACATATAGGGATCAGTGGATCTAATTTGAGTTCTTGAAGATTATAACGAAACAAAATATGAAGGATTATAACATAAACATTTTGTAAGTACCTCACGAGAATTCACAATATCTATGTTGCCAAGAAAATGGTTAAGATAATTCTGCATTGCAACTTTTGCTTTTTCAGAAACTGTTGACCTCCCAATTGATGGTCTTATAATAGACAGAGCAGCCCTGGTTGGGACAGATCTGCAATGAAAAGTATTGTAAGAACACACTTCATTGCTGGAGCCTGGAATCTGGAGGAAACTAGAGAGTGGCAATTTCTACCCATTTACTCATGAAAGGGTCGAGTTTGGTTGTATTTTATCTCAAACAGTTTTATAAACCGCTTAAAAGGAACAGGTCAAACACGTTGAAAGTTGTCCATAAGTTTGTTTCTAATGCATACAACCTCTTAAATCATTTTCTTTAAAAATATTTAAGTTATTTGAAATTATATGATTTTAGGTAATCATAATCAATTCCAAATAACTTATTACAAAACACACATAAAATGAACACAAAAGTGTTTGTGTGTTACCCAAACCATCTGACCCATCCATCTTACCACCTCTAAAGGGAAGCGATAGGATTAAGGCATCCGTGTACACAGTTACCTCTTTCTAATGCTGTCCTCATTATGCACAGGAATAGCTCCATCGCCAGGTTCATCATTATCATGTACAACTGTTGTATGATCTCCCATTCCTATGTGTTGAAGCCAATCCTTAACCTTTGGTGTTCGAATTATTCATAAGCAATTTACAAAAAATAAGAAAATTGAAAACGGTTGCCCGTGATCTTAAAAATAAGATCAACAAGTGTAGTGTAACATAAGGCAAATTTTGAATAGATATTAATTTAACATTTGTCGAATTTATGAAATTTAAAATGAACCTGCTCTTGCTTCTCGTGAATTTCCTCCACCAATGCTCGTTTCTTCAATGCAAAATGTAAGTAGATAACTTGTGATGCCTTCTTTAATATGCTCCACTTGAACTATAAGAATGCATACAATATGAAATGGTTAGCTAAATTTCCATAATCTTAATTGCAGAAAATATTAAAGTATGAGATGTCTAAAATGTTTCTAACATGTTGCACCCACTGAAATAAAAATAAAAAGTACTATTCAACACAAGAACGATCACTTAAAATGAAAGGTTCACATCAATGGTTATCACACAGAATTTAAGACCAGTTAAATCTCCAATGAACTTTCCCCCTGTATGGTAGAACCAAAGGAACACCAGATATCCCATAACAGAGCAATTACAGAAGGAGGATACACTAACCTAGGAGAAGAAGGAACAATCAAGGTAACTACAGCTATAACCCACGTCCGTGCTTCCAATGTAGCACACGAGGTACACACACATCAGAACCAAGTACTAACTGGTTACCTAAGCGTCATTAACCAATGGCTAATACCCGGTAATCACCATATAACTCTTAGTGCAGGTCCAGGTTAACAAAAGAACACTGCCATTTGCTTAACAAAAAGAACAAATTTGCTGTATTAGATATAGAATAATGGGGTGCTTTCTATTGCTTTTTATTTTATAGAAAACTTGAAAAATGGAAATGGTCTTTAAATAACTATTATAAAAGGTGGCCTAGTTATAAGACGACCCGAAGGTCTCACAAGATACCGGCTTCAATCCTCTCCAGGTAAAGAGTGTGGAAACTGCAGATAACCGTTACGCATCTACATAAATGCCAAATGTTCGATTCTCCGCAGGTAGCCTAAACAAGAATCTCTGTCTACCCGATTTACTACCCTCTAAGTAGGATACTTAAAATAATAAAAATAAATAAATAAATAAAAGGGAAAGCTAACTAACCATACATTAAAAAACTTATCAAACTGTAATTAATTATAGCTTACTTATAGTAATGATATAAATAGGTTTACTTGGTGTGTCTATAAATGGGCTTAACGCATTGGATTTTCAACACATGTATGGTGATTTTCCTCTCTCCCTATCTTTTCACCATTCATCATGCTATATTTTTAGGCCTATTTTTAGGCGTTCCTTAGCTTGAGTCTCCAAGCCACAAGTTAGCAAAAACTAATAAATCCAAGGGAAGAACTACTCTATAGCTAGGGGTAGCTCAGGCTACAGGTCTGTTCGGCTAATGAAGTGCAACTAAAATATCATAATAGTGCACTTGTGTGTTAGTGTTACGAGTCTTAGCATATATGGCTACCTGTCATCTTAATAATAAGCCTTTTTTCGTCAATTTGTTAACCATTATGAAACTGTATTTTCTTAAAGGAACTTTATATTTTTAACTAGCTTAGCAAGCTATGATTTGGGTCATCATGATTCCTGAGTCTACCATTGAATAAATCTATCTAGCGTGTGATCTTTTATACATTCGAATTTTGACCTAACAACAACACCACCACCAATCCCTGCTAAAGCGGGATAAGGGGACCTAAAAAAAACAACATGGCCAATTCCGTCACAGCAAGGTATGGAAAAGATAACTTTACTTTAACCACATTAACCAACTTACCTATAAATTGTTTTTCCCACATGACCCCACCAACAACTAATTAACCAAAACACAAACATCATTTTCAATTTCAATTTAATACAAATAGGCACCACATTATATATATATATATATATATATATATATATTTATAAAAAAAATAGTAGTATTTAATAACAAGAACAATGACAGAAGTAGTCATCAACATTAAAACTTACCTGTTTATATTCTACTTGAATTGTGTAAGAAAGAAGCAAAGGTCCGATATCACCGACTTCGGGTCGGGAAACCGAAAGAATAGTAGCCTTTGGGAGTTCATCAAATATACGAATCGGATCATTGTTAGGACCATACTGAGAACCATGGTGAGATTGTAACGAACCTTTTGAAATCAACGGCTCTGTAGACATTTAATTATAAACTGTTTTTTCCTTGCATGTACTTATGTACTATTTGGCATCTAGCAATATACTCCGTTTGTATTTATGTCTGCCTGTCTGTCTGTCTTGGTATTTGTATATATGTGTATATATGTATGTATATCAGTATTTGTATATAGATGTATAGATATAGATGTATGTATAAATATGATGGTGTTTGAAAATGGGAAGGAAAAGAATAGTACGAAATGGTTGCTTGGAAGTCTGGTATTGTGATGTTATAATGGTGGAGTTAATATAAATGTGACAGAATGTTAGAGACAGGGGAAGGGGAGTTTATAATAATGTGGTTATATTATGAGGGCTACTTATGTAATATTTTAAAGGGATTATGCGATTTTAGTGTAAACTAGGAAGGAATATTTTGTTTGGATCTTTTGACTTATTTGGAAGTATACACTTTTAAGTTTTGTAACTACTTAAGTATTAATGCTAATATTAATCCTAATCTACCTAAAATCATATGAATGTGACAAGTGGATTCCATTTAATTTCTTTTCTAATTTTACCCTTTATTTTTCACATGTCCTCATCCTATTATTTAGAAAGATTTTTAGGCATCAAAAAAAATGCTAAAGCTACAAACAAGTTACAAACAAAACTTTACAAACCGACTTGTCAAGTGAAATAGACCAATTAAAATAAAATACTTTTCTCTTTCATGTTTCTCACTACCTATTCTAGTGATGACACATGAGTTGGTACAACTTTTGTTTGTAATTTGTTAGTGACTCTAGCATTGTTCGCTTATCAAATTAGGAGAATTGATCATTACCTTTTTAAAAAATATTAAAAATAACCCAAAAAATTATACTT
>CM067170.1:26652669-26705169 GCA_034093135.1 Erigeron breviscapus | reverse complement strand
GGAGTCGTCCACTCACCCACTAAAATAGGTAACGGTGGAATGTTGGTTGCCTTTGTGGCCACTTTCATTGCCAGTCCGACCCGAGCGGTGCTCTAATCTACTTTATGTTAGGCGGTCGTCTCCATGGCACGATCCCCTTCTTTATTAATTGCACTTGATTGACAGCTTGTGCTATGAAATGAAATATTATGTTGGTTGGGACAGGAAATGGTCTTAGTAGTGGCTCAAGCATTTACTCATCAAATTATGCCTTTGGCTGAATGGAAATTTATTATTATTATGGATGGAAATTATGTCTTGAACATACGGTTTGGGTACGGATATTATGAAGGAAATTCTTGGAAACTATATGATTTACTACTTCATAAATTTGAATCGGTTGTACGTATATTTGGTAGAATAAACCTATGAACTCACTCAACTCTCGTAGTTGACACTTTTTCTTCATGCTTTTCAGGTCTAGAGCAGTAAGTTAGCACTATGGACCGCCTCTTGGATGATGTGTTTGTTTGTTGCATGCTGGACTAGTAATGCGAACATTTGATCTTTTGATTATGAATTTGGTTATGTAATGTCTATTAAACGTCAACTTGAACTTGTAATCTTTTGAATTTGAATGGCATTTGAAACTTTATGTTGATGTTTTATATTTAAATCTTTTGTACCATGTCGTTCTGTGGCATCTCGTGTTTCCGCCTTGGTCGGGGTGTTACATTTGTAGTAGAAGAAGAAGCCATAATCAAATTACATATTTTTATTTTTTAAACAGCAAGGGCCGGATCACGGGTATCCGGACTGGATACCGTGGACCTACCCGATCCCCTCCCCCCGCCCGCCCTCCCGGTAAATGCTCCACGAAGGCCCAGGAAACCTAAAGCCTTTAAATCCCACGCCCGAGAGTATCGAACGTGAGACCTCACGGACAAACGTCCGGGTGTCCAACCACTGAGGTAATCAGTGAAGGACAACAAACTAAATTAAAAGATATTAAAATAACAATAACATAACAATTCAATATCAGATAATAAACAAACACGAACAAAATACCAAAAATAAAATTAAAGTGATATAAAAAAACCGTATGTTTTTTTTGTTGAGAAATTTACTGAACTTGATTTGTTTATTAAAGATAGGAAGGAAAGTAATAATATGAATGAGAATGATTAATAAAAATTTAGATTGTATATACAAAATAATATATTGGGAGAGTTTTTGTAACACCCGACATTTAAAAATATGGATTTTCAAAAACTTTCACCTAACGGTGTCAAATTGCGAAGAAAAGACTTTAAAAGTCAAAACCGATGAAAACTGTTCGGTTTCTACGTTTAGTTGGTGTTACATGCAATACCATCAAATAGTTTAAAATGAAAATCCAACGGTTGCCCAACACAAAACAACCGTTCAACAATACTACATAAATTCGACATCAAGTACGAAATGTAAATAAATGTCTAAAGAGACAATCGTCTATGGGTAGCTAAGTCCTCCTGCATGCATCTACCCAAGTCTCACTCTTATTCCTGCATCAACTAGTCCTTCAAGCTAAACCTGAGGGAACAACCACATTTAAGAAACAAATGTTAGCTAACGAATTAGCTAAGTAAGATAACACTATGTTATTAAAGCATTTGTCCAATTAAAACAATCTTCATTATTAGACAAGTTTATTCAGGCACAACACACATCACACGTTCACACATAACTGCATATCAACTTCATATCAATTAGGGTAAATCCCCTAAATGTGCCTATCCTTCATTTTATCCACACATTATCACACATATCTTCGTTAACTGCATATAAGTGTAACATAAGTCACACCCGACTAGATGCTTCACCAAAAGGCTAGTCATACTTCGTCGTTAAGGAATGGCAAGCCAATCAAGAGTAATCCGTATGTGGAGGTTGGT
Organism: Erigeron breviscapus; assembly: GCA_034093135.1. Classification (NCBI taxonomy): domain Eukaryota; kingdom Viridiplantae; phylum Streptophyta; class Magnoliopsida; order Asterales; family Asteraceae; genus Erigeron; species Erigeron breviscapus. The sequence goes on along the minus strand of CM067170.1, from coordinate 26,703,256 downwards.
CAAACCCCTCGTATTACTCGCCCTGCATTATAAAGACCATGTTGCAAGGAGCCACCCAAGCAACAACTACGTCAACGCACTCGTCCGGCTAAGACTAGTACTGTTAAGCTTAACACTTTCCCTGCATTATATTTACGAGCTCGGTTTCACACATATGGTTTAGGTAACACACATTCCTAAACCGTCACACACATATAGTCTAGGTAACACACATTCCTAGACATTCACACACTTTATCTTCATTACGTTTGGATCCTTAAACGTGCAAGTGACATGGCAACCTACTAAGTCTAGTGAGCTAGGTGTACAAGCCATGTAAGCATGCATATATCACACATCAACTTCATTTCTACATTTCATGCATAATGAGATACTTCATAATACTACATAAACTGCATAACAATAACTACATTAAACAATACTTCATTTCACTACATTAGGGACTGCATTTCAGGTCTCATGGTCAACTACATAACCCATAATACCTCCCGTGTAACCCCATATGCCCACATGCAATATAAAGATACTAAATGGAAGTATTTATGATTTGAAACCAGCTTTTCGTTGAATCCCCCAGCGTGTCAAAGTAGTGTATCTTACCTCGGCGTAGTCCACAACAATCAACAACTAGTCACTGTGTAAAGCAACTATGCTCATCTACCTATATTAGTAAACGATCATTAGACAACTACATACTCACGTCAATAAGGCCAACAACTAGACCCACACACTTTAAAGACTCACTTATGATTCAGGTCTAATCTACATGTCAAACGACGTTACGGTTCAAAAGTATACATTTTTCTGAAAACAGTTGAGTTGCGCCGCAGCTCAAGCCTCCAGTTGCGCCGCAACTTATCTTTCTGGAATTGAGTTGCGCCGCAACCCGAGGCGATTCTGCACAAGGTCGATCGATTACATCCCAACCAGATCCAAAAACCTCTAAATCAATGACATGACTTTCATACATCAAAATCCTTCATATTCAAATCATTACAAAGCATTTCAACCATTAATTACACCATATATTACTTAAATCCATCAAAACCACCATTAATCTTCGTTAAACGATTTCCCCATAATCCAATGATTAATCCTAATGACTCATAATATCAAAAGGACCTGAAAAATGAAATATTACCTTCTATACACGTAGATCACACTAGAGATGCAAAACACTTGATTAAACACACCTGAATCACACGTTGGAAGGCTTTTCGGCTTGCAATTTGATGGAGGAATGCTATGGGGCGGCTAGGGCTTGTTTAGGGGATGAATTTTCTGTAAATGACAACCTAATGACACCCCTTGACTCCCTAAACCCGTTTTTGACTTTCCTCCTATGTCAAAACTAGCCCCTAAGCTTCCTAATCCTTCATTATTAGTCACAAACTACTCTATGGACCATATACAACATATATACTTCTTTAGATGCCACTACATAGGCGTTTAACTACATTATATACACACAAACCCTGCATTATACATTTTAGGCTTTCAAGCCTCACACATAACACACAATAACTACGTATAAGTAATAAATCTACATTAGACTTAACGACACACACAATGTTGACTTAACGGCATTAGTCAACTGTTAAATAAAAAGTTTGGGATGTTACAATTACCTCCCCTTAAGAGGATTCCGTCCCCGGAATCTCATCAGTAAGGAACAACTCCGGATACTTCTCCTTCATTACTGCTTCAGTTTCCCACGTTAAACTTTCTCCATGGTTATGCTTCCACTTTATCAACACAAGGTCAATCAATTTTCGGCGTAACTTCTTTTGCTTCCTTCCAAGTATCGCTACCGGTTCATCTACTATTCTCTTCATTGGGTCAATACTCACATCTTCAATGGGAATCACACTTGACTCGTCGGCTAAGCATTTCCTCAAGTAGGATACATGAAAGGTGTTGTGAATTCCATCCAATTCTGGAGGTAATTCCAACTGATATGCTACATCTTTAATGCGCTTCAAAACTTTAAAAGGTTCAATGAAACGTGGACTCAACTTTCCCTTCTTTCCAAATCTAATAACTCTTTTCCATGGTAACACTTTCAGCATCACTAAATCACCAACATTAAACTCAATCGGTCTCCTTTTCTTATCTGCATATGTTTTCTGTCTTTCTCTTGCCACACGTAAAGCTTCTTTAGCTACATTAACTTTCTCCGCTGAGATCTCTATAATTTCAGGACCCGTGATTTGCTTTTCACCGGGCTCCATCCAACAACTTGGAGTCCTACATCTCCTACCATAGAGCATTTCAAATGGTGGCATTCCAATACTTGCATGGTGACTATTGTTGTAAGCAAACTCAATCAACCTCAAGTGATCATCCCATGCTCCACCATACTCTAGTACAAACGTCCTCAACATATCCTCTAAAGTTTGAATAGTTCTCTCACTTTGCCCATCAGTTTGAGGATGATAGGTGGTACTCAAATTTATTCTACTACCCAATTCCCGTTGAAGACCCTTCCAAAAGTTGGACACAAATCTAGACTCTCGATCCGAAACAATGGATAAAGGAACTCCATGTTTCGACACTACTTCATCAATGTAAATCTTTGCCATCCTCGTTAAAGGCACATCTTGTCGGGTAGCTAGAAAATGAGCACTCTTCGTCAATCTATCTACAATCACCCATATCATATCATTCCCTTTCGGCGTTTTAGGTAGCTTCGTTACAAAGTCCATGGTAATATGATCCCATTTCCACTCGGGAATGTCTAATTGATGCAACAAACCATACGGCTTTTGATGGTCCGTTTTCACACGTGCACACGTCAAACATTTTGCTACAAAATGAGCCACTTCTCCTTTTATATCCGGCCACCAATAAATCGGCTTCAAATCTGCATACATTTTGGTGACACCGGGATGAACCGAATATCTACTTCTATGGGCTTCCTCAAGGATCAATTCTCGGTTACCGCCAAGCAATGGCACCCAAATTCGACCCTTGTAAGTTTTGAACCCACGGCTATTAGTCTCCATCACAAGACGTTTCTTCTTTCCAATGCTTTCCTTGTCAATGTTATCCTTCATTAATGCCCTCGCTTGTGCTTCTTTAATTCGATCAAGTAGCCCCGACTTGGCTTGAACTTGCATGCTCATCAACTTACAAGAAGAACTTTGCACCTTCCTACTTAGTGCATCCGCCACTACATTGGCTTTACCCGGATGGTATTTGATTTCACAATCGTAATCCTTTAGTAATTCCATCCACCTCCTTTGTCTCACGTTCATCTCCTTTTGATTAAAGACATACTGCAAACTTTTATGATCGGTAAACAAGGTGCATTTTGTACCATAAAGGTAATGTCTCAACAATTTCAATGCAAATACAACTGCTTCCAATTCAAGATCATGGGTAGGGTAATTCTTCTCATGTGGCTTTAACTGGCGTGAAGCATAGGCGATCACCTTGTCCTCTGCATCAGGACACAACCCAAACCCGTAATAGATGCATCACTATACACAACCAAATCATCGGTACCTTCAGGCAAGGCAAGTATAGGAGCTTCACACAACTTCTTTTTCAATGTTTGAAAGGCATTCTCCTGCTTATCGGTCCACTCAAACTTCACTCCTTTCTTCGTTAGTTCAGTCATAGGCTTGGCTATTCGGGAGAAATCCTGAATGAATCTTCTATAATATCCAGCCAAACCAAGGAAACTTTTAATCTCAGTAGGAGTCTTTGGCTGCTCCCACTTTGAAACAGCTTCAATCTTTGAAGGATCTACTTTAATTCCTTCTGATGAAATAACATGACCAAGAAACTGCACTTCTCGAAGCCAAAACTCGCATTTAGAAAACTTGGCATACAACTTCTTCTCCCTCAATACCTCCAAAACTGCTTTCAAGTGCTCACGGTGCTCATCTTCTGACTTAGAATAGATCAAAATATCGTCAATAAACACAATAACAAAATGATCTAGAAAGGGACGGCATACCCGATTCATTAAATCCATAAACGCGGCTGGAGCATTAGTCAACCCAAATGGCATGACCAAGAACTCATAATGCCCATATCTAGTCCGGAAAGCTGTCTTTGCTACATCCTCCTTCTTAACCTTCAATTGATGATAACCGGACCGCAAATCTATCTTTGAAAAATATGAAGCACCATGTAGTTGATCAAAGAGATCATCAATTCGTGGGAGAGGGTATTTATTCTTAACCGTTCGCTTATTCAGCTCACGGTAGTCTATGCACATGCGCATAGATCCATCCTTCTTTTAACAAAGAGAACCGGAGCTCCCCAAGGCGAGGAACTAGGTTGTATGAACCCTTTGTCAAGTAATTCCTGAAGTTGAGCCATTAACTCCTTCATTTCTGTAGGAGCTAATCGGTAAGGTGCTTTAGCAACAGGTGTAGCACCGGGAATAAGATCTATCTGAAAAGTAACTTCACGATCGGGAGGAATACCGGGAAGATCATCGGGAAACACATCGGGAAAATCGGATACTACATCAATACTAGCAATAGAAGGCTTCTCCTTTCTTACATCAATAACATAGGCCAAGAAATGACTCTTATTCTTCCTTATACATTTAATAGCCTTCATCATACTAATGATCTTTATCCCCCCTCTCTTCTTATCTCCATAAACCGTTACCACTTTACCATCGGGTGTATAAAACCGAATAATCTTTTGTGAACACAAAATACTAGCTTCATTCTGAGACAACCAATCTATACCTATCACTACATCAAAACCGGCTAAGGTAGTAGGCAATAACTGGACCGGAAATAAACGACCTTCAATCTCAATGTCACAATCATCATATCCCACACGTATATCACTAACCGTACCATTAGCAATCTCTACCTCTATCGAGCAATCTAAAGGGGTAGTGACTCTTTCTAGCTTAGGAGCAAATAAAGTAGACACAAACGACCTATTTGCACCTGAATCAAATAAAACAGAGGCAGGTTTTGAATTAACAAGGAAAGTACCACTTACCACCTCGTCGTTGTTCTTAGCATCATCAACAGTCATCTGCAAGGCTCTCACTTTTGTTACTGAAGTGGCTGCTTTCTTCCCGTCATTCTTCATTTGTGGGCAATCGGCAATAAGATGACCCGTTTCTTGACACTTGTAGCAACGAGTCTTGTCCCTACATTCTGTTGCAAGATGTCCTGACTTCCCACACTTATGACACCTTCTTGTCTTGTCGGAACATTGACCTTCATGAACATTCTTGCAAAAAGCACACTAAGACCCATTCTTCTTTTTATCATTGCCACTACTTGAGCTAGAATTTCCACGGAATTTCTTCTTATTATTGTTGTTGTTAGATGACCAATTTGACCTTCTTTTGAACCCTGCTTTCTTGTCATCAACTTTCTCCACAACTTTCTCGCTTTTGAAGTCATCATCCAACCTCTTTGACTCCTTAATAGCCGCCGACAAAGTCACATGCTGTCTACATAATCCACGATAACTAGCGGGAAGACCATCACAATAAGCCTCAATTTGGTCCTCCTGCCTTCGAACCAAGTGTCCAACAAACTTCAACTTCTCCATAAATGAATGTGCATATTCAGAAATTGCACCGGGTTTCGCAACCAATGATCTAAACTCCTTTTCAATCAACCTTAACTCACGAGTCCCCACATACTCCTCTAGAAACTTCTCCTTAAATGTTCCCCAAGGCATAACTGCAAGTACCTCAGGAGCCATAGACACTGTAGTAGCCCTCCACCAATTACGGGCATTCTTCTTCAACATCCTACTAGCACACAAAACCTTCATATCATCAGGACAGTAACAAGATGCAAACACTACCTCAATATCTTCAATCCACTCCATAGCACCCACTGCATTTTGGGTACCATCAAACTCCTTGGCACCACATTTTTGAAAGCTCTCATATTTAAAGTTGCTAATGCGAGGTGCATTCACAACTCTAGGTCGACCACCATTCACCTCATTAACTCCTACTGCTACAACAACATTCTCAGGAGCATGTTGTGACCTTGCCATTGATGGCTCAGCACTTTGGGAGGGATTAGAGTAATTCCCATCTGAATGCTCACCCCTTCGTTCACTCCCATTCCTTTCAGCATCTCTTTCTGCCCTCATTTGTGCTAACTCTTCTTCATTCCTCATCAAAAGAGCTCGGATAGCTCTCAACTCTTCATGTAATTCTGCTTGATTGGGAACTTGTTCAATCACCGGGTTTGCCCTATCAATTTCCGACATTGTGGGCTGTGCACCCGGGAGTGGCCTTCGCGGAGGCCTTTGGTTAACTCCATCTCCAGCCCCATTCCCATTAGGAGGAACACCACCACCATTTCCTCCTCCTCTCTGGCTACTAGCTCTAGTGTTTGCCATTATCTCTACAAGGCAACAACGATGGTTAGCAAGAGTTAAAGTGAGACTACATTTATCAAGGCCATACTTCATTTAGCTACATTATCACACATAATATGCAAGCCTTAAATTTACACTCTCACTCACTCCCCAACCCGTCCTATAGTACTTCATCTCCAAGCTAGGCACACCTGCATAAGCCTAACTTATCCTACATCGGTTTAAGTCCAAAATCCTATGGTCAAAGTCGAATCTTGGTTCACTTAAACCATTTCTCTGATACCAACTTGTAACACCCGACATTTAAAAATATGGATTTTCAAAAACTTTCACCTAACGGTGTCAAATTGCGGAAGAAAAGACTTTAAAAGTCAAAACCGATGAAAACTGTTCGGTTTCTACGTTTAGTTGGTATTACATGCAATACCATCAAATAGTTTAAAATGAAAACCCAACGGTTGCCCAACACAAAACAACCGTTCAACAATACTACATAAATTCGACATCAAGTACGAAATGTAAATAAATGTCTAAAGAGACAATCGTCTATGGGTAGCTAAGTCCTCCTGCATGCATCTACCCAAGTCTCACTCTTATTCCTGCATCAACTAGTCCTTCAAGCTAAACCTGAGGGAACAACCACATTTAAGAAACAAGTGTTAGCTAACGAATTAGCTAAGTAAGATAACACTATGTTATTTAAAGCATTTGTCCAATTAAAACAATCTTCATTATTAGACAAGTTTATTCAGGCACAACACACATCACACGTTCACACATAACTGCATATCAACTTCATATCAATTAGGGTGAATCCCCTAAATGTGCCTATCCTTTATTTTATCCACACATTATCACACAAATCTTCGTTAACTGCATATAAGTGTAACATAAGTCACACCCGACTAGATGCTTCACCAAAAGGCTAGTCATACTTCGTCGTTAAGGAATGGCAAGCCAATCCAAGAGTAATCCGTATGTGGAGGTTGGTCAAACCCCTCGTATTACTCGCCCTGCATTATAAAGACCATGTTGCAAGGAGCCACCCAAGCAACAACTGCGTCAACGCACTCGTCCGGCTAAGACTAGTACTGGTTAAGCTTAACACTTTCCCTGCATTATATTTACGAGCTCGGTTTCACACATATGGTTTAGGTAACACACATTCCTAAACCGTCACACACATATAGTCTAGGTAACACACATTCCTAGACATTCACACACTTTATCTTCATTACGTTTGGATCCTTAAACGTGCAAGTGACATGGCAACCTACTAAGTCTAGTGAGCTAGGTGTACAAGCCATGTAAGCATGCATATATCACACATCAACTTCATTTCTACATTTCATGCATAATGAGATACTTCATAATACTACATAAACTGCATAACAATAACTACATTAAACAATACTTCATTTCACTACATTAGGGACTGCATTTCAGGTCTCATGGTCAACTACATAACCCATAATACCTCCCGTGTAACCCCATATGCCCACATGCAATATAAAGATACCAAATGGAAGTATTTATGATTTTAAACCAGCTTTTCGTTGAATCCCCCAACGTGTCAAAGTAGTGTATCTTACCTCGGCGTAGTCCACAACAATCAACAACTAGTCACTGTGTAAAGCAACTATGCTCGTCTACCTATATTAGTAAACGATCATTAGACAACTACATACTCACGTCAATAAGGCCAAAAACTAGACCCACACACTTTAAAGACTCACTTATGATTCAGGTCTAATCTACATGTCAAACGACGTTACGGTTCAAAAGTATACATTTTTCTGAAAACAGTTGAGTTGCGCCGCAACATAGGGTTGCGCCGCAGCTCAAGCCTCCAGTTGCGCCGCAACACCTTATGTTGCGCCGCAACTTATCTTTCTGGAATTGAGTTGCGCCGCAACCCGAGGCGATTCTGCACAAGGTCGATCGATTACATCCCAACCAGATCCAAAAACCTCTAAATCAATGACATGACTTTCATACATCAAAATCCTTCATATTCAAATCATTACAAAGCATTTCAACCATTAATTACACCATATATTACTTAAATCCATCAAAACCACCATTAATCTTCGTTAAACGATTTCCCCATAATCCAATGATTAATCCTAATGACTCATAATATCAAAAGGACCTGAAAACAATGAAATATTACCTTCTATACACGTAGATCACACTAGAGATGCAAAACACTTGATTAAACACACCCGAATCACACGTTGGAAGGCTTTTCGGCTTGCAATTTGATGGAGGAATGCTATGGGGCGGCTAGGGCTTGTTTAGGGGATGAATTTTCTGCAAATGACAACCTAATGACACCCCTTGACTCCCTAAACCCGTTTTTGACTTTCCTCCTATGTCAAAACTAGCCCCTAAGCTTCCTAATCCTTCATTATTAGTCACAAACTACTCTATGGACCATATACAACATATATACTTCTTTAGATGCCACTACATAGGCGTTTAACTACATTATATACACACAAACCCTGCATTATACATTTTAGGCTTTCAAGCCTCACACATAACACACAATAACTACGTATAAGTAATAAATCTACATTAGACTTAACGACACACACAATGTTGACTTAACGACATTAGTCAACTGTTAAATAAAAAGTTTGGGATGTTACAATTACCTCCCCCTTAAGAGGATTCCGTCCCCGGAATCTCATCAGTAAGGAACAACTCCGGATACTTCTCCTTCGTTACTGCTTCAGTTTCCCACGTTAAACTTTCTCCATGGTTATGCTTCCACTTTATCAACACAAGGTCAATACCTAAAATAACTATAATACCCTTTCTCTCTCCTCAAATCTCAACCACTCATTTTTTTTCTCTCTACCATAAATTATTTTATTCCTCTAATTCATTCAAAATCTTTTATCTCAAAAACCGTACATCGATAAATTATAAAAATTATATGGGTGTTCTTAAAATTTCATGCTCTTTCATTAGAGAGGTCATTCGATATACTTTCGACGAATTTTTAAATCCGAGGGCGGAGCCCGTCAGGTAGATCACCCCATCACCGCCACCGCCATTACATCACCACCCCGCCATCACCTCCATCACCGCCGCAACGCGCGGGTACCTTTCTCTCGTCTATTTATTAAGAAAATAAAAAATAAAAAAATATAGAAAAAAGGAGAGAACTCTAGAGTAATTATGAGAAAATTTTAGGCCTAAAAAGAGTTTTAAAGGTTATCAAGTGTACCTACAATCTTCTCTTTTAGTTATAAGATAGATGTAACGGCATTAGTCAACTAGTAAAGAAAAGTTTGGGATGTTACAATTACCTCCCCCTTAAGAGGATTCCGTCCCCGGAATCTCATCAGTAAGGAACAACTCCGGATACTTCTCCTTCGTTACTGCTTCAGTTTCCCACGTTAAACTTTCTCCATGGTTATGCTTCCACTTTATCAACACAAGGTCAATACCTAAAATAACTATAATACCCTTTCTCTCTCCTCAAATCTCAACCACTCATTTTTTTTCTCTCTACCATAAATTATTTTATTCCTCTAATTCATTCAAAATCTTTTATCTCAAAAACCGTACATCGATAAATTATAAAAATTATATGGGTGTTCTTAAAATTTCATGCTCTTTCATTAGAGAGGTCATTCGATATACTTTCGACGAATTTTTAAATCCGAGGGCGGAGCCCGTCAGGTAGATCACCCCATCACCGCCACCGCCATTACATCACCACCCCGCCATCACCTCCATCACCGCCGCAACGCGCGGGTACCTTTCTCTCGTATTTATTAAGCAAATAAAAAATAAAAAAATATAGAAAAAAGGAGAGAACTCTAGAGTAATTATGAGAAAATTTTAGGCCTAAAAAGAGTTTTAAGGGTTATCAAGTGTACCTACAATCTTCTCTTTTAGTTATAAGATAGATGTTACTTGTATCTGAAATGATTATTAGTGCAATTTTTACCCTAAAACATTATTTTTCTAAAAATGTTATCTAATTACTTTTTACTTTTTATTTATTATTATGATCAAATGATACTAAGGCCCACAATCTATAAGTGCCATAGGCCGTTCGGTGGCCCAGACCACTAACCCTTGCAAGCTTTTATTCTATAGGCCCTTAAGCCCTTTAGTCTTAAATCCTAACCTCTTCGTGATCACAATTTTTTCTTTTAAAGAAATTAATGATTTTTTCTTTTAAAGAAATTAATGTATTTTTTCTTTTAAAGAAATTAATGATTTTTTCTTTTAAAGAAATTAATGATTTTTTCTTTTAAAGAAATTAATGATTTTTTCTTTTAAAGAAATTAATGATTTTTTCTTTTAAAGAAATTAATGATTTTTTCTTTTAAAGAAATTAATGATTTTTTCTTTTAAAGAAATTAATGATTTTTTTTTAAAATATTAATGAATAAAGGAGATAGATAGTTTGGATAAATATGGTTGGAAAATATTTTAGGGATATATTAGGTAGATTTAGTGTGTGAGTTAGAAATGTGTTAAAAATTAAGGGTATTTTGGATATTTTAAAGGTAGAGAGTTGAAAAGAGGGGAGAGTAGTTTGTTTTATAATAGAGTATAGATAGATAATCCTACTCGTGGTAGACAACAAGATTTATCTCCATATCTTATTAAGCCATGTTTTTTTGGAGGAGACCTAAATTCAAAACTTGGGAGATACAACTTGGTGTAATGTAGCAGGGAGTATTAGTGTAATAGGGGAAGGGATTCCCTCAAGTTACAAATAACTTTATAGGTCAATTTAGAGCAATCTTTATCATTGTTTTAAAATCAAGGGTTAAAATTAAAAGATGATTTAAAATCTAAAGTCAAGATTTACCCAAGTCAAGTTGGATAACTTGAGAGAATACCTCCCCGTGTAGTAGATAGTTTAGAGTAGAATTTAGATGTTAAGAATATCTTATTGACAAAACTTTCAAATATCGTTACTGTGTGCATTTATAAGCTGTCATGTAACTGTCACAATAGTCCAAAAGTTTTAATCCAATTAAAATATATAATAATGATAATTGAAAGTTGGATACATACAATAAAATCATATAAAAATAATACCATATTATAGATTTTGGTCTATAGTTTAATACATAATATACTAAAATTTTTACTTCAAAGTTCAACTTAAACATGACTTCCACTTTTCAATTTTTTGTTACAAAGGTTTTCTAACAGTGTCTCATTCTCTACAATTAACTAAGTGTTATGAAGATCTAATATGCTATAATGACCATAACATAACAAGATATTACGTTTTTGTAAGACATGAAAAGATATGCAAGTGTTACATACTCTGAAGAATCTTTATGGTTTGAGAGTCAAGACCCATGTAAATTAAAATCAAGAACCTTTCAAATGAAGTTAACAAAAAAACAGTCAAACATACAAAAAGAATAAGAACATGAATCTAAACTAAAGTCCAACAATGGGCATTCATAGGGAAACCCATAAAACTACCACAAATGCATTACATTTCTATATCAAAGCTACTCATCTCTCTCCTTTCCATCCTCCTGAAACACTTACTTCTAACCGACTCGGGTCAAACAGCCAGTGACACAATGGTTAAACCAGACTTTGTCGTCGGGATTCTAGGTGAGCCCTTTAAGACTGATGTTGTTGATATATTGAATAACCAAAATAACCAAGTTAATTGTGATTTAAACATTTGTTTGTCAATGCAGGAAATGTCATATCGATACTAAGTTTCACTTCTCCAATGTGAGTGTAACTTTTTTATGATTGATTATAAATGTACATAAGGCCATAAGGGGTTTAGAGTTCATCAACTTACTAGCTTTTTAAATGGTGCAGTGCGCAATTTAGACAGATTGTGAAGAAAAAATCTGCTGAGAACTATAATGGAACACCATATGTTGCAACATTGTTGAGTTGTTCTCTGTGGATTTTGTATGGGTTACTTGACCCTGATGATGGTCTCCTTATTGTCACTGTTAATGCAGCTGGTGTGACCATGCAAGCTCTGTATCTCATTATACTGTTCGTCTATTCTTCAAAGGAGAAACGGGTAAGAGAGATTATATGTTTTTGGTATTGGCAGAAGGTAGCATAATGGACAGGTTGGGTGGTTGGGGTTGGGTAACGGGTCAAAAATGTTTTTGGTCAAAATGATAATCTGTTGTCTTGATGGACATGGGTCGGGTTGACCCAGAATACATCTTTACCAAAGATTTTAATACAGAAGAATAAAACTAGTATATACACGACGCGTTTGTAAGTAAATTGGTTGAGATTGCAACCACCTTTCAATACTGAAGATCTTTGGGTGAACTTTTCATTACATTACTGAAAATGATAATGTTATGCTCTCAGGTTAAATATTTCGGATTCGTGATACTGGACATAGTGTTTTTTGGAATGGTTGTGGCATTCACACTTGTTGCTTTTAAAGAAGGTTCGCGGCGCACATTTACAGGTGCTTTGTGCGCAACTTTCACAACTATGATGTATGCTGCACCTCTTGCTGCACTGGTAGGTTAACCAATCTGTATATGCTGATCTTATGGTTACAGTTCTCAAGTCGTTAATAATGTTTACAAAAGGTTGTAAGCCTAATTATGTACAATATGTATGCAGACAACAACAATAAAGACAAAGAGTGTGGAGTATATGCCAATTCTCCTTGTGTTTTTTCTATTTCTTAATGGATGTGTTTGGTTCACTTTCGCGTTGCTGGTCACAGATACCTTTGTTATGGCAAGTGTTCCTGATACTCCCTCCTTTCTATCTGATAAACGGTCGACAAACTGATAAACAAACATGAACTTTAGAAACTAAAGACTACAAAGATTCACTGATGACAATGTAAACATTTCTGCAGGTGCCAAATGCATTAGGAATATTACTAGGAGCCATACAATGTGGGGTTTATTTACTATACAGAAACTCGACGCCTGTGGTGATAGAGATGGAAAAAGTTTCGTTTGAAAAGCAAACTGATATTAGAGTGAAAGAAAATAACATAGCTTCCCCAAAGCGTACCTTGAATCGACTGGATGCATTCCCTGTTATAAGATCACCATCCCTTAGTCCCAACAGATCAAACTCTACTCAACCACGTGATAATGATATCGAAGATGGCTCTGTGAACTAAGGATGAAAGGTGTTTTTGTTCATATAGTGATTTTTTTTTATGTTGGTTTTTAACCATTGTATAGCAAAACCAACAAATATTGTCAAATCCGAATTTCACTGTTGTATTAACTTTTAATCTTTATGTAATAAAAGAAAAATATAATCAAGCATATAGGGTCTGAATCATCCATAGATGCAAAGCACAAAGATGGAACATGTTTCAAAAATAGCCATATCGGCCCTAGGCACTTGCCGGATGGGCATGGTAGTCTTATGCTCAATACGCTCACTCCAAGATATCTAGCATTTGATCATACATGGATCAAAATGGTAAAATTTTGACATCCACATACTCTATACATAACACTTGCAAACAACAGCCCTTTAACTGATTACTGAATTTGGACAAAGCCTTTTATACATCACTAAATGATACTGTATTTCTTTTCACTAAACACCATTTAATCCCATCTGATTCTACAACCACTTGCTCCTAGAGTCTCGAGCAACTCAGCCGAAAGAAATGGTCTCACAGAAGCAAGCAACTTAACCTTTTTAAGTCGAGCACAAGACGCCCTGAGTGCAAGTTCATACCCTCTTCTGGATACTTTTGTGAGGTTAACCAGCTTTGCGTCTTGCAGGCGTGTCAAGTTCCCCATCATCATGCACAAGCCCACATCAGATACCGCACAGAAACTTAGATTAATCTGCATCAACATATAACCTTCACTTTTAGCAACACCACAATGCAATCAATCTAAACTACAAAACTTGCCACTACAAACTACAGTTGGTGGAGAAATCAGACAGTCAGGAACACTAATGCGACTACAGTGGCCGAAATACTGAAAATTATCTTTAAAATCAACTTTAAACATCAAAGATGGTTTCAGTTGGACTAAATTCAATTAAAATCTGAAATAAACCTATCATTCTTTATGCTTAAATTTACATTTTGGAGCTTATTAGCTAATTACTACGACTCAATAATCTGTTTTTAGTATTCAGGTAAACAAATTCCATATCTGCGTATGTGATTATTCAGGGGTCAAATAATCGGTTTTGAATAACCAGTTTCATATCAATGGCTACTAAGCTGATTATCTAATTTGAGACATTTCTATCTCAATTCCACAAACCTTTGTTGATTGAAAAATTGTTAGTTTGAGTCATTTTACTATATAATCAGAAATATTCAGACACTCAGTCATCTGATTATCCAATTAATATAACTTAGAAAACGAGAAGCACATTCAAACACTACTTCCTACAATCTATAATATTATAGCTGAGTATCTTGATTCTAATAGTTCAATATCACAACCTCTCTAAATCGCACATCCAAAAAAGCATATCATATCCAAACCTGTTGCAAATTCCAAGAGTAGTATGCAAGCGCCCAAAATCCCGCATCACTAATGTTCCCACAATGTTTCATATCCAATTCTGAAAGCTTCCTGCATCCCAATGCAAGAGCTGCTAGGCCCACGCTTGTGACTTCGGTAATATTACGCATCTCTAAATCAGACAGTTCCTCCAACTGGCTTAAATAAGCCATCCCTTTGTCTGTGACCTTAGTGCAGTAACACATATTTAGCTTCTTAATCTTTTTGCAACCACTCGCTATAAAACCCAATCCATCATCACCAATATTTGAACACCTAGACCCAGACAAAAACATGAGCAAAAGAAGAGGAACACAACCTAAAGATCAAAAACCATTTGGTAGATGAAATTGTACCTGTATAGATCAAGTTCTTCAAGGTTTTTGCAACGCGAAGCAATACAAGACAATCCCTTATCTGAGATATCCGTACAAAATCCTAATCTTAAGCACTTGAGCTCCAAGCATTTCGATAGCTTTTCGAGTCCTAAGAAAAAGATGAATGATGATACATAAAATAAGATGGTCTGGTAAAGTTCAGTTGAAAAATAGAGTTATGCTTTAAAAGTGGCAAAATGGACGCGTTAAGTAACCAGTCACGAGTTGTTGCTATTGGAAACGGGTTGGCTTGACCCAAATACTTAATGCTCTTCCTGTCCATTTATTATATATTTAATAGGTTAAGTAGGATTACAAAAAAATATGTTGTTACTATTTACCACAGTAACTTAAATTAGATAGAACGACTTAGGACGCTTTGAGGTGTTAAAAATACACTCTGTGCAACTTCTAACCCATTTGGCCCATTTAAATCATTTCCCTTTTTAGCTGATTTTTTTATTTGACGGATTAGGAACAAACATAACCTTACTTGACCCATTCTTAAGTAAATGGGCCATATGAGCTCCCTCTAGCAGACTGAAACTGGATTTAGATCACCAACCTTTGTTATTCACACTACATTCTGTTAGATCAAGCTCCTCAAGTAAGTGGCACGATGACCCGAGATAACCAAAACTTTTTCCAGTGAGTAAAGAGCAAGATTCCAATTTGAGACACAAAAGTTTTGTACAAGAGTGTGCTATAGCTGATATTGCTATATCGGTGAGGTCATCACAGCATGTTAAATCGAGTATCTTTAAGTTGGGATGCCCATACGCAAGCTGCATAATACCTGCATCATTCACCCCTTCACATTTGCTCAAACCAACTTCAACCAAGGAAAAACAATTAGTACTTATGGTTTGAAAGAACGAGTCAGTGACTCGTGCTCCATCAACTCTAATTGTTTTCAGATTCTTCAAGTACTCAAGATTGCGAAAAAAAGTGGTGGAAAGCTCCTGATACATCAAAAGAACACCATAGTCAAGTAACAAACTATATGCATATGAGCCTCATAGTATAAGAATGACTCAAAGAGACTCACGAGAAAATAGTAACCAGCATCAAGCTTTCGAAGGCCTTGGCATCCTTTAGTGACACTAATGAGGCCAGCAGAACTCACATGGTCACACCTTGATACATCTAATACCTGCCATTAGAAAGAAAAACAAAAAGTATAAGTACAAGATACAAGTCTCTTTTATTCTATATTGGTTTCTCTGATCCCCTTTTGTACTGAAATAGTAATGCTACAATTCTGGCAATCATAAATTGGTCAAATCTACCAATCAAGTAGTAGATCCTGTCAGTAACCATGAAAAATTTGGTGTCAGATTGTCATTTGAGATTAAAAAAGATGAGGAAATCTGTCACTCGATTTAGTGGTCATGAAGGTGCTACGAGATTGTGCATTTACTAGTTCATACATTTCCTACATAAGGCTTCGATTGATCCATCAAGGAAAAGTAGGAAAAATTTAGGATATATGCATACATATTTCTACATTTACACTCTAGTAACATAGATACATACATATAGTACAAGAACTATGTTATGCCTTAAAATGTATAAATCGTACAACAAACGTTGAAACCTACAGCTCAACAGTCCAACGGACTCGAGTCCAAGCAATACAATACTTGCTAAAAAGGCTATTTATAATACCCAACTATATACATTAATAACGTAAAGTAAGTATCATCAAGCTCGTACACTATTTGAAACCAAACACACCTTTTTCATGACAAAGAATAGATTCAAGAATCAAAAAAATCAAACAGATTATAAACCTGAAGAGAAGGACAACCATTTCCAATAAAATCCAAACCTTCATCACTCACTAATCCACATCCCACCATTAACAAGACCTCCAACTTTTTCAAACCACTTATTGACCTTAATGATTCATTACTTATCTGCAAAACAAAACAAGTATCCCAATCAAACACAATTAAAAACATGACTCCAAAATATATAAAACAACAACCATACCCAATCCTGGGAATCCAAGGATAAAGAAACCGCTTCTAAAACAACTACGAAATATATACAAATATAAAAGTGTATGTATATATAGAAAACAAGTTAATATACCTTGAGATAAGAAACAGATATATGTTTCAAATGGGAGCATTTTTTTGATAACAAATCAATCCCTAAATCAGTTATTTCCAAACACCATTTCATACTAATCTTCTCCAACTTTTCACACCTAATTGCAATCTTAGCTAACCCAACATCACTCACTCTCAAACACTTATCCATTTTAACTTCCCTCAACCCGACCGCCATCGATATCGCGGCCGCCTCCCTGTCCCCAAACTGACAACAATGCGAAACATCCACCACTTGCAACCTAGTACACGCCCCAACCAACATCTCCAAACCCGAAAACCTTAAAGATGTTGTTCTACACAACACTAACTTCTTCACTCTATTGGCCCACCCTACACACCTTTCATCATTCAACAACATGGACACCGTCCCGTTGTAGATCCTCGGACAGACCGAGAAATCTAGCGTCTCGGCCCGAGTGTACTTCCGGAGAAGATCCGGAATAAACTCGGGCCGAAAAAACCTGAGGCTGGTCCTGTGACCAGCCTCGACCCGATGAAACGTTTTGCAAGCTGTCCGAAATGATTTTCGGTCCAAATCATCGGTTAGATAGTCAAGAACATGATACAAAAGATCTTCAGTAAGTAAACATATAATCAAAGATGACTCCATTACAACAACAAATTATTTTTTATTACAAAAAACAAAAAAGGACCCTTGTTCAAACTATTCGAAAATATATATATATATATATATAAATCTAAGTTGGAACAAAAACCGATACTAAGACATCTTTAACATTCGGTCTTCTAGTGGTGGCGGATATAAAACAAAAAAATTCGGATCCGAGGTTTTTTCGAACTGACATTTTTTTTTTGCCGGCGGCGATGTGACCGGGGAGTTGGTTTTGTACGGTGGGGGTACGATATTTATTAATTATTATGACATCATTTTTTATAAATTTTTGGAGAAAATAAATGTCAAAGGTGAAAACCAGTGGGCGAAATGATAAGCTATTTGGTGATGAATTGGAGATTTGAAGGTGTGTTATATAAGTGAGGTGACACGTGGATGATGTAATGGTTGTGGACCGTTGGATGAAAGTGAGTGGATGATGAGATCATGTGTTTAGGTTGTAGTACGATGGGACCCATTGAACGTGCATATACCGTACCTATCTGTTTTGACATCAAAGTTTGAACAGGTAGATAGGCACTAAATTAGTGGTCCTTTGAATTATTGTGAGAATTTTCTTTTTTCTTTTTAATGTGAATCTTGGATGGTTTTTGGTTCAAATTAATTGAAGTAAAATTAGATGCAATATAGGTTTTTTAAGTGCAAATTAGATGCAAAATAACCAATAATTATTCATGATAATCAATCATAGAAAAAAAAGAGTTAACTCATATCATTTTTTCGACCGTATTTAATTATATAACTAAAAACTTAATTTATAATGTCATATCAGTAATAAACTGGTCTAAAACATTAAACCAAAATTTATTCGTAACCATCAAACTCAAAACTTTGTTTATTGGTGTCACATCAGAATAATTAATATACACTTAAGCCGCTTAACAATAAAAAAAATTACAAAAAAAAGACCGGACGAATCTTAGCTAACCCAACATCACTCACTCTCAAACACTTATCCATTTTAACTTCCCTCAACCCGACCGCCATCGATATCGCGGCCGCCTCCCTGTCCCCAAACTGACAACAATGCGAAACATCCACCACTTGCAACCTAGTACACGCCCCAACCAACATCTCCAAACCCGAAAACCTTAAAGATGTTGTTCTACACAACACTAACTTCTTCACTCTATTGGCCCACCCTACACACCTTTCATCATTCAACAACATGGACACCGTCCCGTTGTAGATCCTCGGACAGACCGAGAAATCTAGCGTCTCGGCCCGAGTGTACTTCCGGAGAAGATCCGGAATAAACTCGGGCCGAAAAAACCTGAGGCTGGTCCTGTGACCAGCCTCGACCCGATGAAACGTTTTGCAAGCTGTCCGAAATGATTTTCGGTCCAAATCATCGGTTAGATAGTCAAGAACATGATACAAAAGATCTTCAGTAAGTAAACATATAATCAAAGATGACTCCATTACAACAACAAATTATTTTTTATTACAAAAAACAAAAAAGGACCCTTGTTCAAACTATTCGAAAATATATATATATAACTAGCAATGCGAAACATCCACCACTTGCAACCTAGTACACGCCCCAACCAACATCTCCAAACCCGAAAACCTTAAAGATGTTGTTCTACACAACACTAACTTCTTCACTCTATTGGCCCACCCTACACACCTTTCATCATTCAACAACATGGACACCGTCCCGTTGTAGATCCTCGGACAGACCGAGAAATCTAGCGTCTCGGCCCGAGTGTACTTCCGGAGAAGATCCGGAATAAACTCGGGCCGAAAAAACCTGAGGCTGGTCCTGTGACCAGCCTCGACCCGATGAAACGTTTTGCAAGCTGTCCGAAATGATTTTCGGTCCAAATCATCGGTTAGATAGTCAAGAACATGATACAAAAGATCTTCAGTAAGTAAACATATAATCAAAGATGACTCCATTACAACAACAAATTATTTTTTATTACAAAAAACAAAAAAGGACCCTTGTGACACAAAATTACAAAGCTATTGTATAATTTTAAGTTAGATATAAAGATGAATGAACTTGCATACGTCATCTTTTAAGACTATAAATAGCAAATTAACCCTAAAAGACTCACATTTTCGCTTCTTTTTGCCTTTAAAGGTTTTTCCACTGCACGTTTAAAGTTTCAACAAACTTGGTCCAAAGTTCAATATGTTTACGAAAATAAATACATAAAAACGAAAATACAAATAAATTTGACTACTAACTACTAACTCGTTATTAAAAGAAATAAAATAATAGATCCCTACATAGTGTGACCAATTGAACTAATATGGAACAGTCATCAGTTATATATGTAATTAAGTTCCTAATTGGTATCAGAATTGACTGTATCTTTATATTACGGAGTAGTATTTTTATATTGTTTTCATTCAAAATAAATATGTATAATGCATAAAGAAACAAAGTCAAAGCATAGTTAATCGTTGTTTTCTTTGAAAAAAGTAATAGATCTTGACGTATCTAATCTAAATCTAAACTCTGTCCAGTTCAATGTCAAGCATTTCTTTTAATATACCAACTATCCTGGCATCATCTTTCACTCTAGCATACTCCTCCTTAGTGATTCCCAACAAGTGAGCATCACTAATATCAAGCAATTTAATCTTGGCCAGATGTTGTCTGGCTTCAGCTTGGTTTGCTTGTTTCATTTTCTTTCTTTCTTTAATTTGATCACCAAGCCTTGCCAGACGTTTGCTATCACTTTCAAAAACTGGAGGAAGTACATCAGCATTGCCAGTTTCCAACATTGGTACATCAGTGGCCGGCTAGGCTTCATCAGATACTTTGCCTTTACCCTTATTCACATTCCCCCTTTCAATCACATCGGTCTCCTCTACCCTTTGCTCACCAGCTTCAGTACTGGCAGCCACAATCATTTCACCACCAGATTGACTTTCAGATGGAGTTCTTCCAGGTGCAACTGGTGCAAGGACTGCACTTCTTTCCCCCTTGGCAGCATCAAGACCTGCCCTTATAGCTTCCCATTCAGAAGGGTGAGATGGCAACCGGTCGAGAGGCTGCCATGTTTGCATGTCCTTGCATTCTTTGAAAATTCCACACATCATCCTGAAAGACCTCCACAGATGGTTGGTCTCCTTTGACTGGGTCAGAACATTTGCTGTAACCTGTTGCTGACCAGTTTTCAGTTCATCCAAAATTTTAGAATCTTCACTAAGACCCGAAACCACCTGTTCCTTAACCTCTTCATCCCTTTTCTTTAGACTTTCCAATTCAGTTGTCAGCTTGTCAATAGATTGTGTATGATTGGATACCTGAGTGTTCAAAGTATCTATGCTGCCTCTCAACTGGTTGATCTCATTAGTGAGTGGGGCCAGATCAACCTGAGGAGTGGCCAGCTTGGTGATCTCAGCTATCACCTTTTCTATCAATTGTGTTTCTCTGGCACCCAGTGTATCATCAATTTGCTGACCAACCGAAACCATCAACTGCTGCCCAAGCTCAGTCACATTCAACCCAGGCTTTTCAACTAACTCTTTCACCTGCTTTTCAATCTCCGTTAAGTCAACTTCAGATCTTCTGACAGTGTTATCCAGCAAATTGGAGATTGAGGTTGTGACATTGGACTGAGTGAGGTCGAAGGCTTCCTTTAGAGAAGTTTCCAGATTGTTGCAGCCTCCGACCAGCTCATTGAGCTTCTTTAACACCAAGTCTTCATTTGTTGAGAACTTGTTAATCCCTAGATCAACCACTTTAATATTGGTCAGATGATCCTTGTGGTATCTGGAGAAAGACTTAGTGTTTTTGTCAAGTGTCTTTTGAATATCCTCCACCCTGGTAAGAAGGTTTTGGATATCGGTTTGAAAGACACAACTTGACTGTCCAGTGACGGAGGAGAAGGTGTCATTGGACCAGCAGCAATTACCACTGGAGTAACTGGAGGAGGCAAATTGAGGGAAGCCTCCCCAGTTGACGTCGCAGCAGTCGAAGAAGTAATAATAGGAGTGGTAGAAGAAGAAGGGACTGAAGTAACAATTTGTTGTTCATGCTGAGAATGCTCAGGTGTGAACAACGGCGGCGGTGGGGGTGGCATTTCTCGAAGGAGTGAGAACTGCCCAGATGGTGATGGTGCCATACGTCTGTTTCCAGACATATAGTTATATGTGGGGAATGGTATTTCAGTAGGCTCATTTACTTGGGATTGTAAAAGAGAAATTGAAGCATCTGGAGGCGAGACTTGAGATGAAGGGTTTTGATCTTGTACAGAAGAATCAAAAATCTCCAAGTCTGATGCAGTACCTTCTGAATCCGAAGATTCAATAAGGATTTCCTCGTCATTAACATCCATGTCCAGATCCATGAATGTAACTGAGGGCTGACCAGATGGGACAGTCTCCAGATGACCTTCTCCAGTTTTCTGGAAGGTTGCATCTGTTGGAGGATCAATTACCGAGGTAACGTCACCAGGGATAGAGGTCACTGGGGTTGCCTCAGTTATAATTGCTCTATCCACAATCATAACATCATCAGCCGAAGAGTTGGGAACCTTAGTCTCCAGCAGTGACTGGCCAGAGACGTCGTCAGTTCGTGCAATAGAAGTGTCAGAAGATAGGCCGTGGACACTTTGTGCTGACTCAAACTCTAATCTGGGTTGGGGTAGCCCAGTTTCATCTTCACCACCCTCTCCTACAGAAATTGCGAGGGTGGCTGCTTGCGGTTGTCCCGTTTGACTATCTCCAGGTTCCTGTTGGGAGGAAACTGGAGGGCTGGTCTGGTTTCTACTGTCAGTGGCAAGTGCTGACAAAGTCCTAATGCGACGTGTTCTTGTTGCCTTTGGAACACCTGAAAGACCTGTTGGGAGGAAACTGGAGGGCTGGTCTGGTTTCTACTGTCAGTGGCAAGTGCTGACAAAGTCCTAATACGACGTGTTCTTGTTGCCTTTGGAACACCTGAAAGACCTGTTGGGAGGAAACTGGAGGGCTGGTCTGGTTTCTACTGTCAGTGGCAAGTGCTGACAAAGTCCTAATACGACGTGTTCTTGTTGCCTTTGGAACACCTGAAAGACCTGTTGGGAGGAAACTGGAGGGCTGGTCTGGTTTCTACTGTCAGTGGCAAGTGCTGACAAAGTCCTAATACGACGTGTTCTTGTTGCCTTTGGAACACCTGAAAGACCTGTTGGGAGGAAACTGGAGGGCTGGTCTGGTTTCTACTGTCAGTGGCAAGTGCTGACAAAGTCCTAATACGACGTGTTCTTGTTGCCTTTGGAACACCTGAAAGACCTGTTGGGAGGAAACTGGAGGGCTGGTCTGGTTTCTACTGTCAGTGGCAAGTGCTGACAAAGTCCTAATACGACGTGTTCTTGTTGCCTTTGGAACACCTGAAAGACCTGTTGGGAGGAAACTGGAGGGCTGGTCTGGTTTCTACTGTCAGTGGCAAGTGCTGACAAAGTCCTAATACGACGTGTTCTTGTTGCCTTTGGAACACCTGAAAGACCTGTTGGGAGGAAACTGGAGGGCTGGTCTGGTTTCTACTGTCAGTGGCAAGTGCTGACAAAGTCCTAATACGACGTGTTCTTGTTGCCTTTGGAACACCTGAAAGACCTGTTGGGAGGAAACTGGAGGGCTGGTCTGGTTTCTACTGTCAGTGGCAAGTGCTGACAAAGTCCTAATACGACGTGTTCTTGTTGCCTTTGGAACACCTGAAAGACCTGTTGGGAGGAAACTGGAGGGCTGGTCTGGTTTCTACTGTCAGTGGCAAGTGCTGACAAAGTCCTAATACGACGTGTTCTTGTTGCCTTTGGAACACCTGAAAGACCTGTTGGGAGGTCTCCAGGGTAAATAGTTGTGGGGACAGACACGCTGGAGCTGGAGGGGTTAGACTGTTGCCCCTCATTATTTTGAGGCCCGCCCAGTTATCTTTCCGACTCACCTTGGACTGGTGCATCGGTTTTTGCAAATGCCAGTCGCATTCTATCTGGAATCTCGACCTCTCCAGCTTCAGATACTAGAGAGTCAAGATTCCTCAACAAATCTGGGACAGTGTAAAGTGAATCTGTGCTTAAATAAGCTTCACTGCCCAGAATTTGTAGAAAACAAAGAGAGAGAAACCTGGAGAAGGGGATACAAAGTCCCCTGGTGCCCTTCAGTTTTTGAACCAGGCTTCTGAATAGGATATCAGCAAAATCCACTCTCAATCCATTCCACAGGCAGTATGTCATTTCTGCCTGTGCGGAGTTAATCTGGTCAAGTCCACCAGAACTCCCACCCATACTTTCTACAAGGTGGATGAAAAAGTACCTCCATGAAGGTGTAAGGCCCTTCATGGTCATCGCACCTTTTGTTTCAAAACCCCTTTTTCGAGGCACTCCTTGTGTCCCATATCAAGGAGGACCTGGCGAAAAATTATATTTTATTAACAAAAATCAATTTTGTAGATATTTTTACAAAATAAGTTTGAATTTTGAACCAAAAACATAATTCACCGTGTCAGCATTAAATGCTACGACAGCTTAACTTACCCACGCGCCCACTAATTTTCATTTTCCCAATAAAAACAGTTGTCATTTACCAAAATGACTTTAAACACGTCAGATGACGATATCAAGTGGGTTAAAACACTCGAGTACCATCACGTGTCACAAATATTGACCAAGTATTTTCTAACGTTATGAAAAATTAAGACAAGACTGAACCTGGACACTGGAGGATTAGTCCAGTTCCAGTTTCCAACTGGAGAGTTCTCCAGTTGCCATTTTCAAACAAAACGAATTTTAGTCAGAAAATTATTTTGAGTCTTTCCCCCTAAAATAATGATCCAGAAATCGATTAGTGCCAGGATAATATCACAAAGGCGTTCGATAGCCTGGCGAGCAAAGATTATCTGGACCTCCTCAACTGGAGAACTTCATCAGTGTCACTGACGCGTTCATAACAAAAATCTCCAGATTTAAGGATTTAACATTCCCAGTTCGCTGATGAGATGTTTAAAGGTTTTCTCATCAAGAGGTTTTGTAAAAACATCAGCGAGCTGTTTGTCAGTGGGGATGAAATGTAATTCAATGTCTTCTTTCATAACATGATCACGAATAAAATGATACCTGATGTCAATATGCTTTGTCTTGGAGTGCATCATTGGGTTGTGAGATATGGCAATTGCACTGGTGTTGTCATAAAAGATTGGGGTCCTTGTATACTTTTGACCATAATCTAGTAACTGGTTCTTGATCCAGAGAATCTGGGCACAGCAACTGGCCGCAGAAATGTACCACCAGTTGTTGATTTTCTATCTATCTTACAACCTGCATGATCTGAATCTGAATAACCCATTAGATCTAACCCTGAGCCTTTGGGGTACCAAAGACCAAGGTTAGGACACCCTTTCAGGTATCTAAAGATACGCTTAACAGCGTGTAAGTGTGATTCTTTAGGGTTAGCCTGAAACCTGGCACATAGACATGTTGCGAACATTATATCTGGTTGACTGGCAGTTAAGTACATCAGTGAACCAACCATACCACGATATTCAGTGATGTTTACTGGTTTTCCAGTTGGGTCAGAGTCCAAATTTAATGGTGCTGCAATAGGTGTGTTTTTCGATGGGATAGAATCATATTTGTATTTTCTTAACAAATCTCTGACATATTTTCCTTGGTTTATGAAAATTCCATTTTCAGTTTGCTTAATCTGAAGACCTAAGAAAAATGTTAATTCTCCCATTAAACTCATTTCATACTCAGATGACATGATTTTAGAAAACTTTTTACACATTGCATCATCAGTTGAACCAAATATAATGTCATCAACATAAATTTGTACCAATAAAATATTACCTCTTTCTTTCAAGATAAATAAGGTATTATCTATTGCACCTCTTTGAAAGCCATTTTTAAGAGATGTTTAGTTAAAGTATCATACCAGGCTCTTGGGGCTTGTCTAAGACCATACAAAGCTTTGTTCAGTCTATAGACCCAGTGAGGATGCTTCTCATTGATGAAGCCTGGAGTCTGCTTAACATACACAACTTCTTCCAATGTTCCATTAAGGAACGCACTTTTGACATCCATCTGGAAGACTTTAAACTGCAGATGGGCTGCATAAGCCAGAAATATTCTGATGGCTTCAAGTCTTGCAACTGGAGCAAAAGTTTCATCAAAGTCAACGCCTTCTGCTTGACAATAACCCTGGGCAACTAATCTGGCCTTGTTTCTTACAACATGGCCATTTTCATCCATCTTGTTTCGGTAGACCCATCTTGTACCAATGGGTTCTTTCTATAACCCTGGTGGACAAGGAACAAGTTCCCACACATTATTCCTTTCAAACTGAACGAGCTCTTCTTGCATAGCTTCCACCCAGCTTGGGTCTGCCATAGCCTCGTCAATCTTCTTCGGTTCAATTAGTGATAAGAAGGTGACGTTTAAGCATTGCTCACTGGTAGCTCTTATAGTCTGAACCCCACTATTTGGATCTCCCACAATCTGTTCAATTGGATGTGCTCGAGTCCATCTAGTGTATTGACTAGGCTGGTGTAATACAATATCAGTGCAAGTCACCTGACGATCTTCTTCAGTTGCAGCAGCTTCTAGAGGAGGATCAGTCCAAACTACTTCTATATCCTCATCAGAGTCAATGAGGTCACGATTTGCATCATGAAATTCTTCATTAAAAGGTATTTCTAGAAGAACTGGAGAAGTTGGAGTTTGAACTGGTGCTGATATTGGAGTGGCACGTACATCAGATCCAATCACCAATTCCTGTGGTAAATTAAAATTGATGGAGGGATAGAATGAAGTGTCACTGGTGGTGCTCTTCTTCTTAACTGGTTCTAGTTGAGTGTAACTAGAAGCATCTTTTGGTGAGACAACTGACTGATGAACTTGGTCAGTTTCACCAAAATTTATTGGAACGACTGGAGAGATATCAAGGCTTGGTCTCTTGTTGATTGCTTCAGTTGATTCGTCGAATGTGACATAAATTGTCTCATGAACCTTTTGGAGTCTATAAATATAAACTCTAAAGGCCTTTCGAATATCTGAATAACCTAAAAATACACCTTCATCAGCTTTTGCATCAAACTTTCCAAGCTGACTGGAATCGTTTAAAATATAAACTGGACAACCAAATACATGAAAATATCCAATATTTGGTTTACGATTCCTGAGTACTTCATAGGCAGTCTTCTTATGTCTCTTGATGTAGACTGACCGGTTTTGGGTGTGACAAGCAGTTGCAACTGCTTCAGCCCAGAAACTGGTGGGAAGACCTGATTCAAATAGCATACTTCTGGCTGCTTCTATCAGTGTGCGATTCTTTCTTTCCATAACTCCATTCTGCTCTGAAGAGTGTGCTGATGAGAAGTTTTGAGAGATGCCAGTGTCATTGCAAAATGTTTCAAGTACCTTATTTTGAAATTCAGTACCATTATCACTTCGCAACTGACAGACTTTTCGAGTATACTTGAGTTCAATTCTTTTGATGAGAGAGATGATTTCAGCAGGTGCATCACTTTTGGATCTGAGGAATACTACCCAACAGTATCTGGTGAATTCATCGACCACAACTAGAGTGTATTTCTTTCCAGCTCTAGTTTGAACATTCACTGGACCAAAGAGATCCATATGAAGCATGTGAAGAGGTTCAGTGATGCTAAAGTTTTGCCTTGTCTTGAAACTGGCCCTTTTCTGCTTGCCTATCTCACACCCTGGACATGGCTTTTCTTTATTGAAAGAAATCTGTGGTATCCCATCAACCAGTTGTTTGCGAGACAACTTGTTAATATTTTTGAAATTAAGATGGGATAATCTTTTATGCCACAGCCAGTTGGTGTCCTTATCAGCCTTGGTATAGAAGCACTGCTCTTTTGGAGCTGGTTCCATATCCATGATGTACACATTACCTTTTCTTGGTGCAACCATCACCACTTTCCAATCCTTGTTAAATATGGTGCCTTGAGCAATATCGAACAAAACTCTGTAGCCATCATCACAAAGTTGGCTGACACTGATCAGGTTGTATTTCAAACCATTCACAAATGCACCTCTTTTGAATTCGACTTGTCCGTTATTGAGCACACCATATCCTTCAGTCTTTCCACTTTGATCATTACCAAACGTCACTGCCGGTCCATCTTGGACAGTGAACTCTTTAAGCAGGGGCTTACATCCGGTCATAGTCCGGCCAGCTGTGCTGTCCAGATACCAGATATTCTTCTTTCGATCACCCTGCACACCCACAAAAATCATCAATTATTTTTGTGAACCCATCTTTTCTTGATGGGTTCACTGGACTTCTCTACAGAAGTCTCAGTTGATTGTTGTGGTGGTAAATTGAAGACTACATCTGGATCTTTTTCACCAGATCCAGGTGCAGGAGTAAAAACGATTGGTATTTGATACCTGCTCCCCTTTTTCTTATCAGATTTAGTTCTAGATGGAACATTCTTTTGTTTTGGTTTTCAAGGGGGTTTAATATTTTGTTTTTCAACTGGAGGTGATGAACCTCCTTCCAGATTTTAATCCGGGCAGTACAACTCTGAACATGTCGAGACAAAAGTTGGAGTTGACTTTCCAGTTTTGACAAAATATTATTTTCATCAGGCTGCTGAACCTTGGACCTTGGTTCAGATGGAGTTTTAGTCTTTTGGGTCTTGGGCTCCTTAGACTTCTGAGGTAAAGGCTTGTTACCAGTGGCCTTTTTAACTGGAGCTTTAGCCTGTTTGGCTCCAGGTTTAACCTCGGTGGGGGTGGTCTCAATGGGTTCAGTTTCGACAGCTTCAGGTTGATCATAAGGAGTTTCAACCCTGAGAGCTGGAGGCAATGCATGAAGATCTGGTATGAGAGCTGCCATTTCCAGATCTCCAGATTTCCATGCATTTTTTTGGGCATCAATTGTTCTAGAAAATGCATCATAATTCTTTCCAGATGCTTTTTACCCAAGATTTGATAATCATTTGTTCTTTTTCAAGATCAGAAATTAATTTTTGATTATCATATTCTAAAGCCTCAATTTTCAAAACTGACTCCTTGAAAGCCAACTGGACACTTTGTAAATCATTAAGTTGTGGTTTAACATTGTTTAGTTCAATTAAGATAGTATCCAGATATCTTTCACTATCTGCTCTAACAGTTTCCACAAAAGCCAAATCACCACTCAATGATTCAGCAAGGTCCAGTTTCAGTTCTGGATCCACCTGATTGTCATAGTCACATACCTTTTTCAAAATGATGTCCACCCATCTTCCAGTGATGACATCTTCTTTCGCCACATGCTGCTGTTGATCTTCCAAGGCCATGAAACACATGTTCTTTTCCTCTTCTTCATCAGCTGATGAGTCATCAGAGTACTCCCATTTTCCCTCAGTTTGTGCCATCAAGCACTGATCCTTTTCTTTTTCCATGGACAGGAGGGTAATCTGGGCCTTAAGCTTCTTATATTTAGCTTTGTAGCTATCATCAGGCCGATTAAAATTAGGGACAGGGGGACCAGTTTGGTTGTTCATCTGACTAGATCTGCATTCTTTCATAAAATGACCTTTCTTACCGCATTTATAGCAGGTAAGATTGGTTTTATCCAGAGAGCTGGAGCTGGAAGCATTGTTTGGGCCATTAAATCTTTTAGATTTATGCTTAAACCTATTTAAGGTTTTAGCGATCATGGCTACCAGATCATCATCGTCAGTTTCATCACAACCGTCACTGATTTCAGAGGTCAGGCCAGAGTTCAAGAAACTGTTTAACATCTCCTTCATTGAGTGTGCCTGGACACTCTCTGCAGACATTAAAGCAGTACAAGGTCGCTCAGTTACACTAGCAACCTTGGGACTCTGGGCATGGTTCATGGCATCCTACTCAGCCACCAGTCTTGCTGCATTATTATCTTCAGTGAATCTGAAGGCTCCATAGAGCGATGTAAGAGTGTGACTGTGCAGGGTTTTACCTTGTCTCAAGACAAGAACCATATTTTCCCATTTGGAAGGAATAATATCACAAAATTTCTCAAGAAGAATATCCTTATCCTTCTCTACACCCAAGCCTCTCAACTGATTAATGAGGCTAGAAAATCTGGTGTATGTACCAGTTAGACTTTCATTGGGCAGAGCAAAGAAGGATTCATACTTCTTGTTCAAAGCAACCTTTCTGGTGACAATGGTGTCATCACCTCCTTCAAACTGAATGACTAATTCATCCCACATTGACTTGGCACTGGTGAACAACACAAGCGTTGGAATTAAGTCTTCAGGAACAGCTCCAAGGATCATGTTCTTGAGTCTGGTGTCCAGATCTACAAGTCTACGATCCTCATCAGACCAGTGGTCTTCGAGCTTTTCTCTTGAACCTCTTCTTTCAGTTGGATCTAGAAGAGGACTTACCCCAAGAGACATGGGTATATATGGTCCATCCATAAGGATTTTCAGCATATATCTCTCTATCCCACCAAAATACAAAAGCATTCTGGCCTTCCATGTACCAAAGGTCTCACTGTTTCCATCAAATTTTGGAACAGGAGTGTTAGAATAATGTACATGGACATGGTTTGGGGCAGTAGGAGGAGGAGGGTTTGTATTAACATTTTGAATAGGTGGTGTATTAGTATTCAAAGGGTTTTCACTTTGACCAGAACCATCTCCACCTTCAGTAGTAGTCATCTAAGCAGATCTAGGCAAGTTTATTAGCCTTCTGCTCTGATACCACTTTTAAGTCCCAACTCAATAGATGGTACTACCTGAAGACACCTCTATGTCGATGGTGGAGTTACTTTGCAATATAAGCGCTGAACTGGAGACGACCAGTTACAGTGAGTATATACCAAGTTTGTTAGGTCCAGATTTACTGGACTCGCTCCAGACTCAACTACTGGAGCTTACTGAAGATCTGTCCAGAAACGTGTTCTACTGGACCTACTCCAGACTTGGAAACTGGAGTCCCTCTGAAGATTTGTCCAGAAATAATGGAAGACCAGTGAGCAAATACTTGTATAGGAATCTGGAGTATTCTCCAGATTATCTCACTGGACTTCACCCCAGTCCAGATCTACTCTACTGAAGACGTTCTCACTGAAGTCAAAGACTGAAGTAAGAATAAAGAAGACTGACAAATGGCGGAGTCCACTGGAAGTCTTACCAGATCTGAACACTGGAGGATTGTCTCTGTTCTAGACCTTACAAGTCTGAACACTGATATCGAGGATTTGACTTTAAGCCTTTACACACTTTCCAAAGAACAACCCACTTGTTCTTTACCAAAGTATACGTGTGTTAAGGTGGTTGGATAAAAGGATACACTTGCACTTGATGTGACTTTATCCTTATTCCTTATCCAATACATTTAATGTTCTTGTCGGATCATTAAATGTATGCAACCATATTTGTACGTTGTTGCCTATAAATACAAAGTCATTTCTTTGAGAAAATCACTTTTTAGCAAATTGGTGAACTTGTTTAAATACTCTCGATCTAAACAGTTATACCTCACAACTCTAAGTATATCGATCAAAGGAGTTTATTTAGCAAGTATAGATCACTTGTAATTCAAAGATTGTTTAGATACTTACATACGTGTAATATCTAGGTTCCGCAACGATCTTGTATTTTGTTTATACATCAATAAAGAAAATACACTTGAAAACTACATTTGTGTTCCACCATTTATTTACTTGTTTAAATATTGCTTAAGTCATTTATTACTTTGTTTATATTCTTGCATATTTATATTGAAGTAATACTAGTCCGATTCTAGTTCATACTTGTCTTGTATTTTACACTCGTGGGTTAAACCATCGTGTGAGGGACTTTACAATTGGTATCAGAGCAGAAGGTTAATATACTTACCTAGATCTGTTTCGCGATGGCAATCCCAGAAAATCAACAAGAAACTCATGAAACTATTTTTAATGAACCACCCACTGGAAATAACAATCCACCACCTCCTTCTCCTGCTTCTCTACATGTGCATGTGCATTACTCGAATAATCCTGTTCCTAAATTCAATGGGAGCAGTGATGAATTTGGTACGTGGAAAGCTAGGATAATATTGCATGTTACTGGTATTGAAAGGAATATGATGAAAATTTTAAACGAAGGACCCTATGTGCCAAGACTTCCTATCAATGCACTCCTTGACCCTACAGGATCAAGAAGTGGGAGGGAAAAGAGAGAGGAACACTGGTCCGAAGAGGAGAAAAGATTAGTAAATCTTGATACACTTCTTAAAAATATGATCCTCGGGGCTGTTCCAGAAACTCTTATTCCCACACTAGTTCTCTATCCCAGTGCCAAAAGCATGTGGGATGAACTAGTGAACCAGCATGAGGGAGGTGATGATACTGTTGTTACCAGAAAAGTCTCCTTAAACAAAAAGTATGAGTCATTTTTTGCTCTCCCCAATGAGTCCCTTACTGGTACTTACACCAGATTTATGAGCATCATAAACCAGTTAAGAGGACTAGGGGTAGAAAAAGACAAGGATATACTTTTGGAGAAATTTTGTGATATTCTTCCAACAAAATGGTCTTACATGATTCTGGTCTTGAGGCAAGGTAAAACCTTGCATTCCCATACTTTTTCAACATTGTATGGAGCCTTCAGATTCACTGAAGAAAATCAAGCCCAGAGGATTGAGGCAGAAAAAGATTCTTTTAATCATGCTTCCAGTAGTTCCACAGTGGTCACTAATACTGCACCACCTTGTGCGGCATTAATATCTTCTGAGAATGTATTTTCTATGAAGAAGATGATGTCTGAACTAATGGATTCTGGAGTCTGTAATGATATCTCTCCAGACTGTGATGAAACTGACAGTGATGACCTGGTTGCAATGATGGCCAAAACGTTTAACCGTTTTAAGGCCAGAGCAAATAGGCCCACTGGACAACATGCACCCAGTTCTTCCACTGACAAGACCAATCTGACATGCTTTAAGTGTGGCAGAAAAGGTCATTTCATAAAAGAGTGCAGGTCCAGTCAGTTTGTCTCTCAGTCTGGTTCAACTGCTTCTTATAACAAGCCTGATGATAGCTATAAGTTGAAATACAAAAAGCTTAAGGCTCAGATTGCTCTCTTGTCTAAACAGATGGAAGACAATAACAAATGCATGATAGCAACTACTGAAGAAGCATGGGTTCCCTCTGATGATTCATCAGTTGATGAAGAAGAGGAAAGAGATTGTTATTTTATGGCTCTGGCAGATCAAGAGCATCTGGTGAGGGATGATGTCACATCTGGTCGTTGGGTCGACATTGTTATTAAAAAGGTTAGTGAGTATGATCTTGAAACTAATCCTGAACTTAAATTGGACATCGCTGAAGCTCTAAATTCTGATTTAATTTTTGTGGAAACTGTTAGATTTGAAAGTCTAAATGGTCTAGAAACAGATTCTTCTGAAATAAATGCTTTAAAATCAAAATTAAAAGAACTTCAAGACATTGAACTGGCATTTCAAGCCCAGGTTCTGGTAACTGAACAATTGATTCAAGAAAAACAAGATCTTGAAATCATTTTAGAGAAAGAAAAACTGGTAATAAAATCATGGCTAGAAACCAAAAAGCCATATGATGCTTGTGTGAAACAATTTCCTGCTCAAAAACGCGCATATTTGGATGGAAATACTCATGTAGCATCATTAATACCAGTAATCGATTGATTACCAGAGGGATTCAGGCCCACCACTGTTTATGATGAGCCTGTAACTCCCAAGGCCAATACTTTCCCAGTTCTTTGCCCAGAGGTTAAGACTGGAGCTGTCCAGATGACTGCTCCAGTTAAAAAGGTTAAGCAGAATAGACCTTTGCCTCAAAACAATCCCCTACCTAAGCCTACAACTGGAAAAGCTCAGGTATCATTTGATGAAAATATTTTGTCCAGGTTAGAGAACCAGATTCAAACACTGACTCTTCAATTTCAAAGTTTTAATGCAAGATTAAACTTTATTGAGGGTACTTCATCTGGCCCTAGACAAAATACTAAACCTTTTGCAAAGAAAGACAAATTTATTTCTCCAGTTGAGAAAAA
Source organism: Erigeron breviscapus (assembly GCA_034093135.1). Classification (NCBI taxonomy): domain Eukaryota; kingdom Viridiplantae; phylum Streptophyta; class Magnoliopsida; order Asterales; family Asteraceae; genus Erigeron; species Erigeron breviscapus. Next base: position 26,669,345 of record CM067170.1, on the reverse strand, counting down.
GAAAAAGGTTTGTAAACTATCAACTCCAGTAGTGTTTTCAACAAAAACTACTGTTGAAGAAAGTGAACTAAACCAGATACCCCCAGGGATCCATAAGGGAGGATCCAGTGAACCCATCAGTCGATGGGTTCCCAAATCTAACTGATATATCTGGTGTATGTGCAGGGAGATCGAAAGAAGCATACCTGGTATCTTGACAGTGCAGCTGGCAGGACAATGACCGGATGTAAGACCCTACTGGAGGAGTTCACCATTTCTGATGGACCCTCCATCACTTTTGGAAATGATGGTTGTGAAAAGACTGAGGGATATGGTGTTCTGAACAATGGACAAGTCAAGTTTACACGTGTTGCATTTGTGAATGGTTTGAAATATAACTTGATTAGTGTAAGCCAACTGTGTGATGATGGCTATCAAGTCTTATTCAATATTGCTCAGGGTATCGTATTCAACAAGGACTGGAAGGTAGTGTTGATTGCTCCCACAAAAGGGAACGTGTATGTGATGGATATGGAAAGCTCTTCTTCAGAGCAATGTTTCTACACTCAAGCTGATGAAGACACAAACTGGTTATGGCATAAAAGGTTATCCCATTTAAATTTCAAAAACATTAACAAGTTGTCCAGAAAACAACTTGCAGATGGGATACCTTCAGTTTCCTTCAAAAAGGAAAGGCCATGTCCAGGATGTGAGATGGGTAAGCAGAAACGTGCCAGTTTCAAGACCAGACAGAATTTCAGCATTACTGAACCACTTCACATGCTTCATATGGACCTCTTTGGTCCAGTGAATGTTCAGACTCGTGCTGGTAAAAGATACACCCTGGTGATCGTAGATGAATTCTCCAGATATTGTTGGGTGATCTTTCTTAGGTCTAAAAATGAAGCTGCTGCTGAAATCATCTCTCTTATCAAGCAGATTGAACTGAAGCATAAGCGAAAAGTGTGTCAGTTAAGAAGCGACAATGGAACAGAATTCCAGAACGCAACTCTGGAGAAATTCTGTACTGACACTGGCGTCTCCCAGAACTTCTCATCAGCACGCACCCCAGAGCAGAATGGAGTGGTAGAAAGGAAAAATCGAACGCTGATAGAAGCTGCCAGGAGTATGCTAGCTGAATCTGGTCTTCCTACCAGTTTCTGGGCTGAAGCAATTGCAACTGCTTGCCACACCCAGAATCGATCAGTGTACGTGAAGCGACACAAGAAGACTTCCTATGAAATATTGAGAAATAGAAAACCAAATATTGGTTATTTTCACGTTTTTGGATGTCCAGTTTACATCCTGAACGACTCCAGTCAGTTAGGCAAATTTGATGCCAAAGCTGATGAAGGATATTTCTTAGGATATTCAGCCATTCGCAAAGCCTTCAGAGTCTACAACAAGAGACTGGAGATAGTAAAAGAATCCATACATGTTACTTTCGATGAATCAAATGCTGCAATCAACAAACCAACCCTTGACACTCCCCCAGTAACTCCAATTGTCTTTTGTGAATCTGATCAAATAAACGAGAAAATTAAAGATTCACCAGACACAGTTTCCAGTCATCCTGATCTGGAACCTGTTCAGAAAAAGAAACTCTCCAGTAGTACTCCATTCTATCCTTCTATTAATTTCAAACTACCCTCAGAAATTAATATTGGTTCAGATGTTCGTACTACTCCCCCAGTATCAGTGTCAGTTGAGAGCATACCAGAATGTGTTCAAATGAAGAAATTCAAACTGAACCTATACTACAAGAAATGCTTCATATGAAGAATTTCATGATGCAAATCGTGATTTAAATGAATCAGATGAAGATGTTGAAGTAGTTTATGAAGAACCTCCTCCTGAAGCAACTTCAGAGGAGACTCAACTAAATTCTTGCACTGATATTGTTGTCAGTAACAATCCTGGTCAGTACTCCAGATGGACAAAAGCTCACCCTATTGATCAGATCATAGGTGACTCCAGTATAGGAGTTCAGACCAGAAGAGCCTCCAGTGATCAATGCTTATATGTCAGTTTCCTATCACTGAATGAACCAAAGAAGATTGACGAGGCTATGGAAGATCCAAGCTGGGTGACTGCTATGCAAGAAGAGCTTCACCAGTTTGAAAGGAACAAGGTCTGGTATCTGGTTCCTTTCCCAGTTGGAAAGAAAGAACCAATTGGAACAAGATGGGTCTTCAGAAACAAAGTAGATGAAGATGGCCACGTAATCAGAAACAAGGCCAGACTGGTAGCACAAGGCTACTGCCAGTCAGATGTCGATTTTGATGAATCATTTGCTCCAGTGGCTAGACTTAAAGCGATCAGAATATTCTTAGCATTCGCTGCTCATCATCAGTTCAAGGTCTACCAGATGGATGTAAAGAGTGCCTTCTTAAATGGAAAGCTTGAAGAAGAAGTTTATGTCAGACAACCTCCAGGTTTCGTTGATGAAAAGCATCCACATTTGGTATATCGTCTGGACAAAGCGCTATATGGCCTCAAACAAGCCCCACGTGCCTGGTATGACACTCTGACTAAACATTTATTGAAAAATGGTTTTAAATGAGGTGCAATTGACAATACCTTATTTATTCTTCATGAACGAGGTAATCTGTTAATGGTACAAATTTATGTTGATGATATTATTTTTGGGTCTACTGATGAAAACATGTGCAAGAAATTTCGAAAATAATGTCAACTGAATATGAAATGAGTTTGATGGGTGAATTAACATATTTTCTTGGACTCCAGATTAAACAAAACAAAGATGGCATCTTTACTAATCAGGAAAAATATGTTAGAGATCTTTTAAAGAAATATGATATGAACTCTTCACCATCTAAACCCACTCCAATTTCTGCACCACTGACACTGGACTCCGATCCAGATGGTAAACCAGTGAACACCACTGTCTATAAAGGCATGGTTGGTTCACTAATGTATTTAACTGCCAGTAGACCAGATATAATGTTTTCAACATGTTTATGTGCCAGATATCAGTCTAATCCAAAGGAATCTCATATGCTTGCTGTAAAGCGCATACTGAAGTACCTTAAAGGTGTCCCCAGTCTAGGTCTTTGGTATCCCAAAGGCTCAGGCATGGATCTAATGGGTTATTCAGATTCAGATCATGCAGGTTGTAAGATAGACAGGAAATCCACTACTGGTGGATGTCATTTCCTTGGTGGCAAACTGGTCAGTTGGACCAGTAAAAAGCAAACTTCAGTTTCATTGTCCACTGCTGAAGCTGAATATGTGTCTGCAGCCAGTTGTTGTGCTCAGATACTCTGGATGAAGAACTAGTTGCTTGATTATGGTATTAAGTATTCAAAGACTCCAATCTTTTGTGATAATACCAGTGCCATTGCTATCTCAAACAATCCAGTCATGCACTCCAAAACCAAGCACATTGATCTCAGGTATCACTTCATTCGTGATAATATTGTGAAAGGAAACATTGAACTCCATTTTATCCCCACTGACAAACAACTCGCTGACATTTTTACGAAACCACTGGATGTCAAACATTTGAATATCTTGTTGGTGAGTTGGGAATGTTAAACCCTTAAATCTGGAACCTTAGTATTGAACGCCATTGTGTACTACTAAGGATCTTTGATTTAAAGATTCATAAATTTATTTCTGGATCAACATTCCAGGGGGAAGACTTTGAAAGATATATTTTTCTTAAAAAATGTTTAAAGTTCAAAGGGAATTTATTAATTTATTTTCTCACTGGACAAAATTTTCTTACTGGACGAATTGTCCAGAAAATATTACTGGTGCTTTGTAAATGTGTCCCTCTCACTGGTAATTGGACAGGTTGAAGTGCGTGTTTGAGGAGACTTTTGTCTTCTTGTAAATGTGTCCCTCTCATTTGTCTGTATTAGTTGACGTGCATGTTTGAAGTTACCAGTCTTTCAAAATGGTTTTCACTGGTACTTTACTGGAGTGTCCCTCCAGTGTACCATCAGTACATGCTTCACTGGACTAATCCACCAGTGATACTGGAGTGTCTAGTCAACCTTCAGATGGACTGAATTGAGTCACAATATTTTTTAAATACTTGGTCATTGTGCGTGCCACGTAAGCAAACCTTTTTGAAGATATTTTAATCCTACGTGGCATGTAAACTTTTCAACGCAATGATGGTCTTTTTACCTTGGGAAAACAAAAAGTACAAGTTGTTACTGTTTTGTGGGCTGTAAACCGTCATGCATTTATGTATGATGTGATGTAATTAATGCGGATCTCAGAACCCGATCAAAAACTTTGTTTGATAATTTCAAATAAGACGTTTGAGTTCCACATTGTTTCTCCTATATATACCCACTTTCAATTTCAATAGCATTTATTTCGAACATAAATCCCAAATCTTTCAAATTCCTTCATTAATTTCTTTCTTCATTAAATTTCAAATCATATTTATCTCTCTTACTTACTCCATTTACATTTAATTCTTTCATCAAATCTTCATCATATCCTTAAATATTCAATTTCTTTTTCATCTATTCTCATAAATGGCACCTAGACAGTCAAGATCTCTTAGAAATTTGCTTGCCAACGAATTTGCTCCTACGGAAGATGTTGTAAGGGCACCTCATATCAATCTTGAGGCAAGTACCATAAGAATAAATATGAATAACTGGATGGCTAGACTCTCTCTGTCCAGTGTTCATGATGCCCAATCGATTATTGGGAGATTAAACTCATTCTTCCTTTCTTGCCCATTATATGGTGCATTAACATTGAATCCAGGAAGGATGTACCATGAATATTTGTGTGAATTCTGGTACACGGCTACATATGACGATGAAACTTCATCGATCAACTATACTCTCAAGGGAGGTACCAGATCCCTTGGTTTCACAGCTAGTCTTCTCAGGTCTGTTCTCCAGTTAAGCTATCATGAACAGAATGAGTTGCCTATCGAACTTCCCACTGGTATCAACACAAGGGAAGTATGCAGGTTGATGGGGCATACAGATATATTGGATGAGCATGGCCAGCTATCCAGAAAAGGAACTATCTACATGAGCAAGCTGTCAGACTCATGGAGATATTTCTTCACTCATATTGTTGAGTGTCTAGGAGGCAGCTCTGGAGGATTAGACCAGATTAATCAAACACACCTCCAGATTGCCTATTGCTTGTGGTTTGGGCTTAGGGTGGACTTTGCCCAAATTCTTTTTGATGACCTGGTTGAGCGCCTAAGAGTGAAAGGAAGAAAGCCATTTGTTCCTTATATTCGATTCCTTTCACTGATGTTTAAGAATGCACTTGGCGACCAGTATGATATGGATACCACTCACTTTTCTGTGAGTGAGTATATGAGGGACCTAGTCAATCTTAGGTCTCCAGTGGATGAGGTAGATATTCCTCAGTCCATGCTTTCCTTCCAAAGGGAAGAAGTTGAAATGGGTCCAGTTAGAGTTCAAGATGTTGAAGGACCATCTGGTGATGATGTACAGATAATAGAGGCTGTACAGCCCATAAGACAAGTTGCTCCAGAAGGTCAAGGTCAAGAAGTTGTTGAACCTTCCAGACGACCTAGAACTAATAGGCGTCTGATGAGAGCTGGAATCCAGGTTATTCCAGAAAGACATCCAGGTGATGTTATGAATCTGGATGGGTCTCCAATATTTGAATCTGAAGAGGTTGTTGGGCAAGAAACTGATGAACAAGCTGAACATGTTGCCCAGGTTGTTGAAGAAGTTGTTGAAGATGTTCAGACTGATGAACATGCTTCTGGTGAGCAAGAGGCTCCACTGGACTTGAATGTTGAGGTTGGTGAACAGGTAGATATAGAGACTGGTGAACAGTCTGGTGAACAGACAGTTGGGATTGCTCAACAATGGGATGTTGTTGAATCTCCAATGTCTGAAGGCTTTGATGTGAACTTGAACTTTCTGGGTGAAGATGTACAAGAAGAAGAAAATCTACCAGAAATACCAACACCTTCACCAGAAATGCAAACAACTACACCAGATATGCCACCACCAGAACCAAACATGCCACCACCACCACCACCTTCAATTCCAGAAAACACCCAATACTTCACTCCCGCAACCAATCAACCTTCAGAATCTCAACCTCCTCCTCGTGCGCCGGAGTCATCAGTTGCAACGTCTGAAGCTGCAACTGAAGAGGACTGGGCACAAGTTCCTCTAATGACCAGATTACCCTCCACTCTTGAACCTCCCACTGGTCTCTCCACTTCTTCTTCTACCGAGGTCCAAGGCCTTTTAAGTAAGGTGGCGGACCTGGAGAGATCACTCCAGACTTCATCTCAGGTTATTTCAGACTTCAAATCTTTACTTTCAAATAACCTTGCTTCAGAGATGAATGTCTTCGCTGGAAATGAGAAGCTGGTTTATGAGAAGCTTGATGAACTGGTACTGGCCACGAACACCAACACTGAAAAGATCAAGGTGGCAGTTCAGGGATTAGAGAATAGGTTGGTTACTTCTGTTCAGAGTGCAGTCACTGATGGACTGGCAGGTCTGAAAGAAGAGGTTCAGAATTTGGTTTTCAGGGTAAGCTCTCTGGAAAGTAGGCCCACACTGGATCAGAGTGCAGTTGTTAGTACTCTAAGTGATGAATGTACAAGGAAGTTCAGAAACAACATGTTAAAAGAATTATGTGAAGAAGTTTCTGGGACTGTCCTTCGTAGTATTTATGATGGGGTGTTACCCCAAGTAGAGAAGCTACTGGATGAGAAGTTGCCAAAGCACTTGCCCAAAGCTGTTGCAAATGTTCAGAAGGAAGTGCAGGAACTTAAGAAAGTTGTGTCTGAAGCAACTCCAGTAGAAGGTACATCTTTTGGTCCACTGGACAGACTTATGCTTGAACAAATGTGGAATGATCTCAAGTCAAGAACTGAGATCGTTCCAAGGGGGAAGAGTTGTCTGGTGACCAATCACAAAGAGCATATGGCACTGAAGCCGGGCTTACTGAAGAGGCTGCTGGTACTGAAGCCAATGAGCCCCAGTTTGAGACCTTCCCAGATATACCAACAACTTTGAAATCTGTAAAGAGAAAAGGAAAAGAACAGGTATCTGGTGAAGAAGAAGAGCAAACTGAAGATGTTGATGATGACACCTCCAAAAAGTTACAACAACAATGCATCATGATTGAAATTTTCAAGACAAATCAAAGAGATGAACTGCTGGCCCATCATAGGGATATGGCTAATCATGGGACTCTGGACTCATACAATGCTGGAAGGTTAGGCATTAACATTGAAGTTTTCAAGAAGATGAAGGATGATCCCAGAGTTCATCAATGTCTAGATGCATTGGATGATGTTCATATACGCTCGTTCTACGCTGAAGAAGAACAGGTATACGATTCATTAATTTATGGTGTCACTATTCCAGAATTGATAAGGCAGAGAAGGGAGGAACTGGTGAGTCTCCAGAGAAAGATAAGGAAAAATGCTGGTGCTCTGGAGTTAGAGTATAGAAAAAGATTGACTGGTCTGCTGAAGCTTACTGCCAAACAAATCAAGGCAATAAAGGATGCTGATGTGAGCACTTTCATTCCCCTGGATACTTCTCTAAGAATTAATCGCCAACAACTCCAGTCCACTGAAGGACAACAGAGTGGTGTATCCAAGGAAACTGAATATATGGTCCAGATGGCGAAGCAGAAAGCATCTTATGATCAAATGATGAATTTCAGGGGTAATGCCAGAAGGATTGTTGATGCTGAAATTAAGTTGGCTGAAAATCATCAAGGAATGACCAGATTTAATATAAAGTTGACCAGGGAGGGTAACTTTACAGATGAAAGGAAAGATACATCAGTCCAAGCTTTTGGATGGACTGAACTGAAGGAGATAGGATTGACATTTAAAGGTAAAACTGATTTATCTCCAGATGTTAAGGCCTTTATGAAGAGAATTGAGAAGGTCTGGAGAAGAATACAACAAATGGAAGCTGTGTTGGGTTTGAGACCACCAGTGTCTGTTCCATTCATCTCCATCACCAAAGAGGAAGGCTACTGAAGATGCACCAGGGCAGTCATCAAAAAGAAGGGCCTGAATCTTTTATCATGTACTTATTGTAATTAATCGTTTGATGAAAATTGTAACTATTTTCCAGTTGATGATAGTAATATTAGTTGCAATTTTTAATTTCATATAAGTAAATGATCAGATTTAGTCTAAGTTAGAACTTAAAAGATGAAACTGAAAACACTCATGATCTATAAAGTGTTTTCCAGTAACTTAGATTTTTTAGACTTAAATCGACCAAGTGTTTTCCAGGCATACAAATTTGTATATCTATAAGCCTGAAAACACTTGCATTATTTCTAAACAAATAGGGGGAATTTGTTAGGTCCAGATTTAGTCCAGATTTACTGGACTCGCTCCAGACTCGACTACTGGAGCTTACTGAAGATCTGTCCAGAAACGTGTTCTACTGGACCTACTCCAGACTTGGAAACTGGAGTCCCTCTGAAGATTTGTCCAGAAATAATGGAAGACCAGTGAGCAAATACTTGTATAGGAATCTGGAGTATTCTCCAGATTATCTCACTGGACTTCACCCCAGTCCAGATCTACTCTACTGAAGACGTTCTCACTGAAGTCAAAGACTGAAGTAAGAATAAAGAAGACTGACAAATGGCGGAGTCCACTGGAAGTCTTACCAGATCTGAACACTGGAGGATTGTCTGTGTTCTAGACCTTACAAGTCTGAACACTGATATCGAGGATTTGACTTTAAGCCTTTACACACTTTCCAAAGAACAACCCACTTGTTCTTTACCAAAGTATACGTGTGTTAAGGTGGTTAGATAAAAGGATACACTTGCACTTGATGTGACTTTATCCTTATTCCTTATCCAATACATTTAATGTTCTTGTCGGATCATTAAATGTATGCAACCATATTTGTACGGCACAAAATTCACTGGTGAATTTTGTTGCCTATAAATACAAAGTCATTTCTTTGAGAAAATCACTTTTTAGCAAATTGGTGAACTTGTTTAAATACTCTCGATCTAAACAGTTATACTTCACAACTCTAAGTTTATCGATCAAAGGAGTTTATTTAGCAAGTATAGATCACTTGTAATTCAAAGATTGTTTAGATACTTACATACGTGTAATATCTAGGTTCCGCAACGATCTTGTATTTTGTTTATACATCAATAAAGAAAATTCACTTGAAAACTACATTTGTGTTCCACCATTTATTTACTTGTTTAAATATTGCTTAAGTTATTTATTACTTTGTTTATATTCTTGCATATTTATATTGAAGTAATACTAGTCCGATTCTAGTTCATACTTGTCTTGTATTTTACACTCGTGGGTTAAACCATCGTGTGAGGGACTTTACAAAGTTCTAGATAAATTACTTATTTAAGTGACAATAAGTAAAGAACAATGCAATAATATAAAATACTTGTAAAGTAAATTGGTAAGACAATATGTAATTTTCAAGTGTAATTTATTTATTAACTTTAAATAAATTACAAGGTTGTTGCAGAACCAAGATAATACAAAGTATGTAAATATCCTAACAACCTATGAACTACAATTGATCTACACTTGGAATTTCTCTAAACAATCGAAACACTTAAAGTTGTGAAATGCTCCTTTTTACGATTGAGAGAATATTGCACAAGTTCACCAAGAATATTGCAGGTTTGCAAAGTATGTGTTATGTGTTATTCTTGTTGTGCAATGACTTGTATTTATAGGCAAAGTTGGCATTGGGATGTCAACTTTGGCCGTACAAATATGGTTGAGAACATTTAAGGAATAGCATTTAATTTCTTAAAATGTTGTGTAAAGTTGCAGTATAAAACAACTTTACTCAACCAGCTTTATGTAGCTTTTTGTACTTTATACATAGATAAATCCTTTTATCTGTGTAATAGCACATAAAGCATAAAGTCAATTCCTCGTAATCAGTGTAAAGCTTTGTAAGAGCTTTCCACTTATGGTCCCCAGTTTGTAACTGACTAGAATGTCAACTGGGCTTCGCTGCCATTGTCATTCTCTATCTTCCACTTGTTTTCTTCGACTTCAACTGGAATGATTCTTCAACTGGTCAGTTCTCAACTGGAGGAAGTCTTCAGTTGCGTTAACTGTACGATGCACCTGGACTTCAATATATTTCTGGACAAATCTTCTTGGTCTCCAGGTGCAACTGGACACTGGCCAGTTTTACTGAAACTGGTCCTAACAGTAGTGTTGAGTGTTTTCAGGTTGGAGAACGATTATACGGATAATTTGGTTGATTTTGATGATCCGTGGAAGAAACGAGAGAAGGATTCGGTTGAAATCAAGTGAAAGACGAAGAAAACGAAAACTGGAGCTTGTAACGCCCGTTAGCCATGTAACGGCCGTTAGGGATGCTTTTTCTGTAACGTGTGACCTAACTGCCGTTAGGTGATCTTCAGAGGTGTAACGCCCGTTACAAGGGTAACGGCCGTTAGGGCTTGTTTTGATAATTAAAGATAATTAATGATTAGGGCTCGTTACTGTAGCGTGTAACGCCCGTTACACCTTGTAACGGCCGTTACACGGGGTTGTGATATATATACCTGGCTAGGGTTCAGATTGAGGGACGAATTTTATATATAATTTTGCTTAGTTTTCTCATTTGTGGCATTTGAAGAGGATAAACAAGCTTTTAGGGTTTTTCATCTTGGAGCTTTGGATTGTAATCATTATTGCTACCAGATTATTCGCAATTCAGTGGTATAATATGATTTCATCTTTATTTGTTTGTTCTTATCTTTTCAATATGAGAGGCTAAACCTCTTTGCACCCGCTTGGATAGTGAACATGTCATAGGCTCAATTTAATGTTACTTGCAATTGTTGAATAAGATTTTTATGTTTAATCGCAGATCCGCATTTATTTGAGTTTAAATATTGTTTTATCTTTTATATTAATTGATTGATAATTGTAATTAGAAGTTCGGGAGAAATCTATGTCATTGTCAATTGGTTTATGAAACGGTTAATCGGTCTTTAATTAACCCAAAGTCGTTGGAGTTCGGGAGAAACTAGCGATAAAGATTTTAAACAATTAAATTCATTTTGAGTGTGTAAACATCTATGATAGAGGGATCTGATTAGGTGAATAAGCAGTTCGGGAGAAAGCTTTTAAAGATTAAATCATAAAATCATCTTAAGTTCTTAACGCTTAATTGTTTCGAGTAGAAATTATTTGCGGGAGCGATAACTATATTTCGAGCAATTAAAGTTTCAAGTAAAACGGGAGTTCATCTTGATTACCTTTTTAAGTGTTCAACAACGCAAGTAATGTTTAGACCCGATGATTGACATGTAAGCTGATTCAAGTAGGTGTCTTTCAATATTATTGTCTTTAAAATCATTTTTACTTTCGTCTTCCGACGAACCCTGCCCCGGTCATACCGGATTTCTTTTCGATTAATCCTTTGGGATTACTAATTATTTACTAACTTTTGCAACGTGACAATTCGGTCACAACCCCCTATTTACTTGAATTACTTAATGTCAACAATTACTTAGTTTTAGTCCCTGTGTTCGATCCTGGACTTACCTTTTAGCTATACTATATATGAACGGGTCCACTGCCCAAGAGTGTGTAGTAGTCAGTTTTGGGTATTTCTTGTTTTAAATTATTAAACTCGATTTTACACATCAAGTTTTTGGCGCCGCTGCCGGGGACTTTTGTTTAAGTAGTTGTTTGATTTTGTAGTTCGACCTTTCTCACATTTACTTGTGAGGAAGTTAATTGCTTTCTTAGGTTAGCGTAATTTAGTGTTAATTTTTTTTTATATTATTTTAGTCCATTTTTTTATTTAGTTCTTGTTTTCCATCTGTGCTTTTCACGGGGTGTGCTAGTGTTTGTTTCACAGTATTAGCATCACCTATGGCTATTGAAGACTATGAGTTGGAGGGAGAATATCCTGACGAGATTCGGTACTTTAATCAGTTACCCAACGAGACTTGGTATGAAGCATGGATGAGAATTAGATACATAGTTGATAAGTTAAACACGAACAACATTTTTGTTCGTGAACTTGTTACGTTTTATTTGCGTGGGCTGGATGATGAATCCTACGATATTTTAAGCGAAGAAATCTTAGGGATGGATACCGACGGAGTATTTGATTATTTGGAAGAATTTATTCAATCTAACGAATTTGTGTATGTGCCCAAAAATGAAACAATGTGGCAAGAAGTGTATGAGACTTCAGAAGAGAACGAAACAACGGAAGCTTATGATCTCTCGGAAAATGAATCTCATAGTCAACCTCCTGAAAGCCAAAAATATCCAGAGATACAGGATTCCATTCAAATCCTTAATACTGATGCAATGGAGGAACCACATTTCTCTCCTCTACAATCTGACTTTGGTGAAGTGATAATGGGAGAATTTAAAGAAGAATTTATGGAACCAAGAGATGTTATGGGTAAGATAGTAGCACAAGAGCAAGTGTCATTTCCACAACCTATGATTGGAGTCGACTCGAGAGAAGATGAGTATCAATTGACTTATTTGGAACAAAACAAACTAATACTCATTAACAGAGAGTCGGTGGTCGAAGATGTTGATTTGAAAATATGTTCTTCCTTCCTTGGTAAGGTATGTGATGATTCTTATGATGATACAAATGTTGCTAAATATATCTTGCAGGATTTGGAGGATGAAGTCATTATCGACTTGGATGAGGAGTTGGTAACTGGTCCAACGAAGATGATTGAGCTTGAACACACCAAAATGGATGAATCACCGATAGTTCAAGCATGTTTTCAACTGGTGAGCAACAATAGGGAGCTAGAGGGAGCATCGGCTACTTTCCTCATTGATAAGTGTTCAATTATCTCTCAAGTGAGTCGTTTTTCTACTTCAGGTAACCCAATATTTTTTGAGTATAAAAAACGGCGATGGGTAGAAAACTCGGTTTTAAAAATAGATATGATAGATCATGTGAGTAGAGACTTTGCAAAGGTGGATTTTAAGAAATGGGTAATGATAAAAGTTAATTTCACAAAATTTTCACCTTACTCGTGTAGGCCACCAGACTCTTTATATCTTGGTGAAGTTAACAGTTGGAGTCTGACAAAGGTGAAAGTTAATTGTTTTTCACCATTTAAGGGTAGACCGCCCAACACTTTAAGTGTGGGGGCGTCAGAGGCCCCACCATGGTAATTTTTTGGGGTAGGAGTCTAGCTAACGACTCGTAAATAAATTAAGCGCTTCTCGGGAGGCAACCCGTGTCTTTTATTTTGTTATTTAAATTTTAATTTTGCATTTTTCCTTTTTATTTGTGTTTTGAATAAACTCTTTGATGAATGGTTGTGGTTATGCTATTTGATTGGTATTTATGTTATGCGTTGATTCGTTTGTTCATGCTTGATAGCAAGTTTTGTCATATGCATATGCTGGCAGTAAGTTCAGCGCCATATTTTGTTGGCATCATATTCAGGCATGGAACACACGTCATACCCGGCAAGTTTTTCTTGTTCTAAATTTACTTTTTATTTACTTTCCCCTATTTCCCATAGTTTGCCTTAGTTCATTGGACATTGAGGGCATTGTCCAACTCAAGTGTGTGTGTGTGGGGGGGGGGGGGTAAATAGGAAAAAGTCGGGTATTTTTAGAGGATTTTGAAACTTTTGCATGCTTGTCCTTGTAGTTAATTGCTTTTGTCACTTAATTATAGATATTAATAAGCAATTTGACTACACCCTTGGTACAAAGTTTAAAATGTGGAATGTGTTTTGACTGATTAATTTGGCAATCCCTTCTGGATTTATAATATGACTAGCACGCTCAAAGCACCAAAACACCCAAATTGTGAGATTATTGATTCACTTCTAGATATGCTAGGTGTTTGCGGGTTTTGGAATTATTAGCCTTGTAAATTTATCCCTCTCGTAGGCTTTTGGATTTATCCATGAGTAAGGGTCTCTTTTAGAGCTCTGAACTATGATGTGTAAGTTTGAGGTTGGTTTTCCATTTCTGGATTATTTCATTTGCTATGAGTGTGCCGGTGATTGCGTTGATTCTAGAACTTGTCCTAGTTGATCGTTCTGTGGTTTTCTAGATGAAGAAGAGGCAAATGTAGGATTTAAACTTTTGTTCTTTGTATGTTCACCCTTGTTTCGTAAAATATTGTTATGTGCATGTTTTGTTAATGTGCTTAGTAGCTAACTACACTGGTTAGTGAACCACCTGTTAAACCCTTATGTTGCACTCACTTTTAGTGCAAGAAACAATAGAAAACATGTTGTCATTAGCCTGTTCTTTGTTATTAAATCCACCTAAATATACACCTTTCCTAGCCATACCGATAGTCAAAGTCCTGGTGGGTCATTGGTTGCCTATGCTAGTGGATGGTTTGGGGTTGTCCTTTATGTCGGGTTGGGATATTCTCGGTTACTGAGAATAGATTGATTTCGTCATGTTTGTTTGGATAAAGTCTGGATCGTTCATTTGAGCATATGAGTAGATGATTTGTCACTGTTTCAATATTATTTAAGAGAATACCAAATAGTCAGAGTAAAAGTAGCTCACAAAAAAAGAGAGAAAAAAGAATAAAAGAATTGAAAAACAGAAAAGAAAAAAAAATGAAAAATGAGCTTGGGCTGTCAGTTGGTATTTCTCAACTTTTGGTCAAATCATTTTTGTAAGTTGGTACATCAATTTCACCAACGAAAGGATCTTAATGCTATAATCTTAAGTTGTAATTTGAGGGTTGGCGCGTTTGTTTAAGCCAACATGGTTAGATTTGGTTGATTGAGTTGTTTAATGTCATACACCACAATGGTGTCGGTTTTCAATCGTCTATTAGGGGTATTGTCTGGACGACTTCTCAGGGTTTTGGACCGTTGGCAACATATGCTGAGTTTTCTGCAACAGAGTTCTGCAGAGATTTTGTCAATGCATCTACTTCAGAACAAGAACCAGAACTTTCTGCTGCAATGACTCAGGTAATTTCTAAAACTGTCTCAGCACGACCGGCTGGTTCAGAAAGATCACTGAGCGGGCCACAAAAGAATGTGGGACCCATCGGTGCATCTGGTGGTAAAATGTTGAAGTTGTTCAAAACCCCAGCAACTTCATCTACCCAACCACCATCTTCCTCATCCACTGACCAACCTGAGGACCTCCCAAAAGGTTCCTCAGGATCTCCAAAGGGCGTATTGAAACATCGTAAATATAAGAAATCGTCCTCACTGCCCAAGGACATTAGTACCGAAGCTAACCCTTCTGGTTCTTCCCAACAAGAACCAGAAGAATCGAGTCAAAAGGGAAACCCACAAGCAGCCATCCCCAAAACTTCTTTAGGAGGGGATGGTGAAGAAAATATAAGTGTGTCAGCCCAGCACACAGTAGAGTCCGTGTCAACACGTGTACCCCCTGAAACTTCATAAATCTTACACTATTCTGATGCACGAATCGATGAAGTCTTTGATGTGACACCATTAGAGACTGAGGTTCCAGACTCTACGGCCGATGAAGTGATTCTTGACGATGGTACGAGACTCACTAAGGCAACCCCTGTGTCTACTGTCACTGGCGATGAAGCTTTGGCTGAGCCAACCCATAATGAATCTGGTGACGATGCATCTGCAGCAGTAGTTGTTGAACCAGAAGCTGGTTCAGGTTCCAAGGATCTGAACCAGGGCATATCTGATCAGACTGCAGTCTTGACTACTTTCTGGGATGACGATGAGGCACCTCGGGGGAATCTTGATTCCCTTGCTTACTTTGAGTTTGACGAGGGTCTATTGGAGGAGAACCAGTCTTCTGATTCTGAGCCAGCCTTCAACCTCGCAAATGTCCCTCCTCCCCCAGAAATCCAAAATGTTGAACAACCATATCGCCCACCGCCAATAAGTCACTCACGTCGTTATTTTCCACCAGGCTCAACTCCAGCATATATCACTTCACCCAGATTTCAACCACAACTTCAACACATTCACCCTCAACTTCAATCCATTCCAAGGCCCATCAGCTATGATGATCCAGTAGAGAAGGAGTTGGACTCTGCAACTGAATCTGAGAGTCCAACTGATATGAAAATAGAAAAGGCACCGGATGGGCTTGGAAAAATTCCCTTTGTTGCTTCAGCTTCTGCACAACCACCTCCTCCTTTGAGTGTGGAAGAACAGTTAGAGAAATCTAATACCGAAGTCCAAAGCCTACTTCTCAAGGTGGAGGACTTAACCAAATCTCTAACTGCCAACACTACATCCCTGGCTGAAATGAAAGGTGCTCAGGTGTTTCTTGGCACTGAGTTGACCAAGGTAGCTGGAAATGAGGGATTAGTGGCTGGGAAGCTCAATGAGTTGGTTCATGCTTGTAATAAGACCAGCTCAGCCATAAGGGAAGCTTTCAGACTGACCAAAAGAGATGTGCAAGCAGCAGTGGTTACAAACTTGACATCTTCTGTTGAACTTATCAAACAAGATGTAATGGCAGTCGGAAAGGAAGTTAATGAGCTGGTGAAGAAGCCCAATGTTGATGAGAAAGAACTTGGGTCTTCTATTAGTGTTGATGTGTTTGAGAAGCTGAAGTCTGAGCTATCTCAAGAACTTGTTGCTCAGATTTCAACTTCAGTGGCAGAAAAAGTTGAACAGAAGGTCAGAAGGATGGTCTCTGAACTCACTAAAGACATTACATCGAGAATGTATAAAGCTGTTGAAGATGTCCAGAAATCCATCTCCACTCATGA
>CM067170.1:26448214-26651669 GCA_034093135.1 Erigeron breviscapus | reverse complement strand
TTGAATGAATGAATGAATGAATGAATGAATGAATGAATGAATGAATGAATGAATGAATGAATGAATGAATGAATGAATGAATGAATGAATGAATGAATGAATGAATGAATGAATGAATGAATGAATGAATGAATGAATGAATGAATGAATGAATGAATGAATGAATGAATGAATGAATGAATGAATGAATGAATGAATGAATGAATGAATGAATGAATGAATGAATGAATGAATGAATGAATGAATGAATGAATGAATGAATGAATGAATGAATGAATGAATGAATGAATGAATGAATGAATGAATGAATGAATGAATGAATGAATGAATGAATGAATGAATGAATGAATGAATGAATGAATGAATGAATGAATGAATGAATGAATGAATGAATGAATGAATGAATGAATGAATGAATGAATGAATGAATGAATGAATGAATGAATGAATGAATGAATGAATGAATGAATGAATGAATGAATGAATGAATGAATGAATGAATGAATGAATGAATGAATGAATGAATGAATGAATGAATGAATGAATGAATGAATGAATGAATGAAGGAATGAATGAATGAATGAATGAATGAATGAATGAATGGATGGATGAATGGATAGGGTTGGGTCATGGGTTGGGTTGTTTTAGTGGGTCATGGGTGTGGATATAGTTCATGGGTTGACCCATACATATAACTAATTAAATTAAACATTCGTCACGTGTCGAGCCACATAATAAGTCGGTCAATCGACTCGTCAATCACATTATCTAGTCAATTAGTCACAAAATGAGCTAAATCATATCATAAATTAAGAACATTATTCAAATTACACACAAGGTCAAACGGGTCAAAATAGCGGATGTTACAGAGTGTTAGTTCGAGTATGGCATACTCGTCTTGGTAGCCCACTGATACACGAGTCGAGGCCGATTCGGGAAAAAGCTAACCGGGGTTTAATATTCCGTTTACCTCAAAAGAAAAGCAAGCAATAATTAAGCAAGGCAAGAACAAAAACTTATAGCATATAGTGATTTAACATAGTGACCCAAATGTCCCACAAACACAAGGTTTGGTCTCAAAACTCAAGACAAAACCATGTGACATACTACCAAAACTCAAGACAAAACCATGTGACATACTACTCTTCACCAGGTACTTTCTTTCATAGTTCTTGTCAAAAAAATGTTTCACCTGTCTTTGCCCGTTTAGACTGCACCCCACATTATCAATGACTTAATCTGGGTTTGTGGCAATTTAGCTTTTTATTTCTTGCAAGTTGGATGACAAACCATGTGTGCTTGCAATTTTTTATATCTTGTGACACCATATATATCATTAAATACCTCTCTTAGAATCTAATTAATAATTGTAGCCTCAAGAAAACTATATATACAACAAGCAAATAAGAGTACAATAGATATCACCTAATCTACAATATCTTTTATCATCAAAAACTCCAACCACAGTGTTTTCTTCCTTGATCAACAACTGCTAGAAGAATGGCCATCCTTATGCCTCGGTTTATTAAAGAGAAAAAAGTTCTCCAAAGATCACTTTCAAATGAAAGAAGCACATTTATGGACATCCCAAAAGGCTATCTTGCTGTTTACGTTGGAGTAGAAGACAAGAAGCGATTTATAGTTCCTGTTACACTGTTAAGCCAACCCTCATTTCAAGAATTACTACGCCAATGTGAGGAAGTGTTTGGGTACGAGCATCCGATGGGTGGTCTCACAATTCCATGTCATGAAGACATATTCATTGATGTTGCTTACTCTTTATAACTTTTTGACTTTTTTTGTAGCATAGTCTGTATATCACTAGTTTAGTTACCAAAACCAGTAATGGTTTGTAGATATAAATCATATTAGACATAGGTTAGTTTCTATATATTAAGTTTCCATAATATTAGTTTTCATGTATTAGGTTAGGCTACTCTATAAATATAGCCTCTTGTAATCCCTTCAATAACAACAACAATAATATTACAAACAAATACAATAACCTACAAGGTTTTATAAATCACAGTTGTCTTTTATAAATATATGAAATGCATAGTAGCAATTATATATTCATGATATGAAAGCACTCTCCATATATAAACAAATGTTATTAGTGTACATCTAATTATTATCGTCTACTATGAATCAATTCTCGCAGCAGATATGTTT
The DNA here is from genome assembly GCA_034093135.1 of Erigeron breviscapus. Classification (NCBI taxonomy): domain Eukaryota; kingdom Viridiplantae; phylum Streptophyta; class Magnoliopsida; order Asterales; family Asteraceae; genus Erigeron; species Erigeron breviscapus. The sequence continues at coordinate 26,649,497 of CM067170.1, read as the reverse complement.
TAATACTTAAGATACTTTAGAAATAAGTCAATATGCAGAAGGATATTAACTAACTGAAGCCAATGAAAGATAACCATTTTTTTGATGTTTGGATGAATAATGTGCGAAACAAAATACATGGCTGTTAGTTAAGCCCCTCAAAGTATTGTGTCGATCCATCAACAACATTTCATTGGATTCGGTCATTCCATGCTTATTAGAAACTTGCATTTGTAACAAGTAATGACATAGTCAAATCCAGGGTCTCTTCTGGTAATGGACTTTACCAGGATAAAAAAAAATCACATCGACCGCATCTTTTAGCAATTCCAAAGATTATAACACCCCAAACCAAGTGTTGCAAGTTAGTTTACCACACTTAAGCTAAATTTATTCAATCTAATTGATGCTCGTTTGACATTATGAAACTATACCTTGGATAACAGGGTCCTTTTTGGAGATCATTAAATTAATGTTTAAGTGTAAATTAACAGAAAAAGGCGGAATCATAAGCAACTATTTTTATTAAGCCTGGCAAAATTGGACGGGCTGGGTGGGTTTGGGTAACGAGTCAAAACAGGTACAGGTCAAAACGGGTCATTTCAAGAAAGTGGGTCAAATACGCTATTAGGTGGTAAGACACAATACCCTATAAATGAAAACTATGTTCTCAAACCAAAGACAAATATATGACATCGCCATGTGAAATTGTTTTGTTTTTTTCTATTTATTTTCTCTTATATTTTGGTTACAATCAGTCATTAAATGTTCCATTTATCACCAAGAAGCCTCAATAGACTCTATATAAAGCATAACCATAAGCAATCCAACAGCAACAAAATTTTCAAAGTCCCCTACCACAAAATCTTTCATTGAGAAGAAATCCTTTCAAATCTTTTTTCCCTTCATCGACATTTAGTAAAATGATAGTCCTTATGCCTCGAATTATTCAAGCAAAACAAAATTTCCGAAGATCATTATCAAACGGAAGAAGCAAAACTACATCAATCGACACCCCTAAAGGCTATCTAGCAATTTATGTTGGAGAGCAAGAAAAAAAGAGGTTTGTGGTTCCAGTTTCTTTGTTAAGCCAACCTTCATTTCAAGAACTACTTCGCCAATCAGAGGAAGAGTTCGGGTATGACCATCCAATGGGTGGCCTCACACTTCCATGTAGTCAAGATATGCTTACAGACGTTGCTGCTCGTTTGGGTGTACTATGAATTAGTTCAAGTATATGTCATTAACCACTAGACAATTTTTGTACATAAATAGATTGTAGCTTGTACCATTTTTAAGAAATTCAAATAGAAATTACTTATAATATAGATTCTTGAATCAGCTATGTCTCCTATATCTTTTAATTATGTACTTAACTATCCAAAAATGATCCTCTAAATATGGTCTCTATATGCATCGTGAAAACGGGCTCTATAACTAACACAATTGACACACTCATAATTCCTGCGAGCATAGTTAATGTATTTAAAGTAGCTATTTTCAACAAAATGGAAGCTCATAATCGAAATGGAACCACTGTATTATTTGGCTTTTAATACAGGCAATAACGATGTGGAAAACAACGAAGGAATTCTCTACAATTGTAGATCAATGGAAGGGATGTAGCGCAACTTGGTAGCGCGTACAAAATGTCACGAATTCAAATCCTGTCATGCCTACCTACTACTCAGTAACGAAGGATTGTTTTAGATCAATTCATGTTTGAAACCTGATAAGTCAATAAGAGGATGGATATTGATATCATCTTGTGTCAAACAATTCTATAAGTGTATCTTTTTTTGTTAAGTTCATGATCTATTGGAGCCCCTAAAGCCTCGTAATAATGGAGAGTCGCTCTAATCTGACCTGAGAAAATCATTCTGCTAAATATAGGTTGACACAAGTCCATAACTATGGAAAAACATACAGTAAAAACCTCTGTTGACACACCATTAATAAATAGATCCAAATCAATTCCAACATTGTAAAAGATTGTTTGGAATTTGCATAAAACTCTTACAAACCCAATTTACAATTCAATTCAACATGTGTAAATTAAATAACCAATCTTACTTTGTTTGAGGGTACTTTGAAATGGGTCAAAAATGGGAAATAATGGGTTGATCTCTGTCCAGTGCAGGTGTAAGGAATGATATATAATAGGGATTTTAATTAGGCAAATTGTAAAACATGTCCGGGGCACATTTATGGGACTTGAGATGTATTTAGGTGGTAAGACACAATGTCCTACAAATGAAAACTGTGATCATAATCATTATTAAGACAAATCCATGTGACCTTCACACTCTCTTTCGCCAATTTGTACTTGTTTTATTAAGATTTCTGGCCATATACTTTCCGCAATATTCTCTGTACTTAGTTTGTTTTCGAGTAAAGATTTTAGTCCAGATGTTATGTTTTGTTCTGTTTTCCATCTTGTGTATAACAAAACCATGTGAAATTGTGTTTTTTTTTCTATCAACATCATTAAATGTACCTTTTTCTCCCTTTTTTTCTTTCCTCCTTCTCTTCAAATTCTTTCTCTCCTCCTTCCTCCTCTATTCTTTCTCTTCTTCTTCTTCTTTCTTTTCCGGCCGACCGTCTCGCCCTTTCTTTCCTTTCTCTCTCTTCGTATCTTTTTTTTCTGAGCCCCGCTCGCTTCATCCTTCTTTTCCTATTTTTTTCTGGCTATTCCACTCTTTCTTCCCTTCTCTCTCTCTTTCTCCTTTCCTACCGTCCTCCTCTTCTCTTTCCCATCTCCCGTTCTGTTATCTGATCAGACTGCAGTCTTGACTGCTTTCTGGGATGACGATGAGCCACCTCAGGGGAATCTTGATTCCCTTGCTGACTTTGAGTTTGACGAGGGTCTATTGGAGGAGAATCAGTCTTCTGATTCTGAGCCAGCCTTCAACCTCGCAAATGTCCCTCCTCCCCCAGAAATCCAAAATGTTGAACAACCATATCGCCCACCGCCAATAAGTCACTCACGTCGTTATTTTCCACCAGGCTCAACTCCAGCATATATCACTTCACCCAGATTTCAACCACAACTTCAACACATTCACCCTCAACTTCAATCCATTCCAAGGCCCATCAGCTATGATGATCCAGTAGAGAAGGAGTTGGACTCTGCAACTGAATCTGAGAGTCCAACTGATATGAAAATAGAAAAGGCACCGGATGGGCTTGGAAAAATTCCCTTTGTTGCTTCAGCTTCTGCACAACCACCTCCTCCTTTGAGTGTGGAAGCACAGTTAGAGAAATCTAATACCGAAGTCCAAAGCCTACTTCTCAAGGTGGAGGACTTAACCAAATCTCTAACTGCCAACACTACATCCCTGGCTGAAATGAAAGGTGCTCAGGTGTTTCTTGGCACTGAGTTGACCAAGGTAGCTGGAAATGAGGGATTAGTGGCTGGGAAGCTCAATGAGTTGGTTCATGCTTGTAATAAGACCAGCTCAGCCATAAGGGAAGCTTTCAGACTGACCAAAAGAGATGTGCAAGCAGCAGTGGTTACAAACTTGACATCTTCTGTTGAACTTATCAAACAAGATGTAATGGCAGTCGGAAAGGAAGTTAATGAGCTGGTGAAGAAGCCCAATGTTGATGAGAAAGAACTTGGGTCTTCTATTAGTGTTGATGTGTTTGAGAAGCTGAAGTCTGAGCTATCTCAAGAACTTGTTGCTCAGATTTCAACTTCAGTGGCAGAAAAAGTTGAACAGAAGGTCAGAAGGATGGTCTCTGAACTCACTAAAGACATTACATCGAGAATGTATAAAGCTGTTGAAGATGTCCAGAAATCCATCTCCACTCATGATGAAACTGTTAAGGGCCAGTCCAAGCAGCTTGAAGAAATTCTGACCCTTTTGAAGAATGAACCAGTGGTTGTTCCTCCTCCTCCTCCATTCACTGAAGAAGATCGAAAGCAGCTCAATGAAACCATTAACAAGGAGACACTGAACCTGAACTCTAATTTCAGATTAAGGTCTCAATTTGCCACTCTATCTAAAGGGATTTCTGACTGTTTGCAACAACAAAGTTGGGAACCTCTGAAAAATATGCAGATGGCATTTATGAATATGCTAAAATGCCATCAGAGGTCCCCAAAGAGGGAAAAGTGCCTATTGGTTTATTGGCCAGCACTCAAGAAATGATAGAGGCTACAAAGAAAGCTGTTGTTGCGTCACAAGCTGGTGGTACTTCAGTTCAGGGGGAACAGTAGAAATCTGAAGCAAAAGTTTCTGAGCGTGCAAGGAAAGATAAAGGAATGGCTCCAGTTGAAGAAGAACCCAAGTCAAAGAAGGTTAAGGGTTCGAGCCTGGTTGTTGGTGAAACTGTTGATGAGCATGGCTATCCTATTCATGATAAGTCAGCTGATGAAAAGAAACTGCTTGAACTTCAGAAGAGAGTTTCAAATCAGTTCATGGCCTGGAGAGAAAATAAAGAAAGGGAAAGGGCACAACATCTTTCGATGAGGACCCTTGATCATATTGATGCTGCAGCTCTTGGTCTTTCATTGGAAAGATATCAGAAAATTAAGGAAGATCCAAGAGTGCAGAAGGCCATAACTGATATGGCTGATTATGAATATGGAAAGATGTATTCACCCTTGGAGCAGAAGCTGGAAAGTCTCACATTCAAAATGTCCATTGATGAATTGGTGAAAAATAGACAAAGTGAGATGGAAATCAAGCACAAAGCCATTCTAGCTGAAGTTTTCAAGGTTGAAAGACAATTGACAAGGCCACCACCAAAGACAACTGGACCAAGATCATCGAGGAAAAGTACTCGTGATGCTGACGTTTCTACATTCAAACCAATTTCAGATGATGCTGCAGAAATACAAAGAAAACATGAAAAGATCAATATGAGCATTATCTGAAGCATCGATCTCATCCTGCCAAGATTCTTGATGTTGAAATAACAAAGGAGGATGGATTGAAGCTGTTTGATTTAATTGTGAAAAGAGAAGGTAGAGCAGCTGAAGAGTATAAGCAGGTCTCAGTGCATGAGTTTGGGTGTTCTGAGCATAAGGAAATGATTCCCATTCTGAAGTCAAAACCAAAGTCTCATCAAATTGGTGCATGGCTGCAAAGAATTAAACAAAAGATGATGACTAAGGTGGACATGGAAAAAAGATTGTTTGGGAAGAAGAAAGATTCACCACTGAAGAGGAAGGCTTCTGAGAGTCCTTCTGGCTCAAGGCCTACACAGAAGTAGTCTCCTCATTCAGAATATCATTTACTTGTACTTATTTGCAATTGTAACAAACACTTCAGTTTTGTATATATATGTTACAAGTTGTAGCTAATAAGTAGATGATAAGTTTAAGTTAGAAAATCAACAAGAAAAATTCCGAGACATCAATGATCTATAAGATGTTCTTAGAAAATTTTTACAACTTAAACAAAACTTGCATTTCAGACTTACAAACATGTATAGATAGAAGTCTGAGATGCATGCACTATTTCAGGACAAATAGGGGGAATTTGTTGGGTCAAAAACGACCAAGTATAATTTGTCCAGGAAATAGTTGAAGTTTAGTGAAGAATACTTGTACAGGATTCTGAACCATTTCAGAATGTTCACTGAAGCTTCACTTCAGTTCAGATCAACCCATCAAAATACCATTCAGCTGAAGTCAAAGACTGAAGACTGAAGAAAGAGAATCAGCTCAGACGCGGAGCTCAGAAGATGATTCTATCTAATCGAAGACTGAACCATCTCAGTGTAAAGTACTTACAACAATTTACACTGATTACGAGGAAACCTTTTTGACTTTACCAACCTTTACCCGGATAATAACATTATCTCTGGGAAAGTTTATGGTTGTGTAAAGTGTTGGGAATAAAAGGTGTAAAGTCACATCAAAGTGACTTTCACACATAACCTTAAACAAGCATGTTAAGGATTTGATTCTCAAATCCTTAAATGCTCCCAACTGTATTTTGTACGGCCTGGTCCACGTCAGCATGGACTTTGCCTATAAATACAAGGTTTCTCACAACTTGCAAAGTGCTTGAGACTTTGGCATTGCAACTTGTGAGTTATACTCTAAGTAATCTTACGAGTATTTCCAAGTTATTTAGATCACTTGTATTTCAAGGTTGTTTAGATACTTCACTTTTGTGTTTATCTTTGTTCCGCAACAACCTTTGTATTTTGTTTATATAAATGAATAAAATACATTGAAAAGTACATCGTGTCTCAATGCTACATACTTGACTTATACATATTATTTATATAGTTTCAGCACTTTAGTTTCTTGCAATTTACTTTCAGTCATTTACTTTTATTGTTTAATCCATATCTGGATCGTCATTCTGAACTGGTCTCATTCCATATCAGAATTGCTTGCCAGTCGGGTAATCCATCTTTTTGGGACTTACAAATAATAATTAATATATAATAATAATAATAATATACAAGTTGGGATTAGGATATATACTAAAAGACGTCACTTAAATATTAAGCCATATGTGGATTAAAAAATTATGTCCTAAATCATGATTTATCCGTGTCCTAACTCCTTATTAATCTAACCAAACATAGGAAATGTAATAATTTCCATTTTTGTAATTCTATTTCTTCTAACCAAACACACCTAGCGCTTAGCTTCGAATCCAAACTGTTATTCATATAACCGTATATCATTAATTCATTACCATGAATTCATGAAATCGTGTATGTTAGTGCTATTATTAAACCACCCAAAAAAAAACACATTGAAAAAACATCTTTGAAGATAGATGAAGAACCAACATTGAAAAATTATTCAAAAAAAAGAACAAAAATAAAATGTCGGACGACATCCCTTTTGAAATCCAGATGGAAATATTGCGGAGAATCCCTGATATAAAATTTGTAGTAATTCGGTGCAGATCATTCTCAAAAGCATGGAAGTCTGCCATCGATAGCAAGGATTTTGTTGCCGCTCATACCAGTGGCGGAGCTATGGGGTGGCCATGACAACCCCACAATATCTATAAAACTCGAGATTTCTAGTACTAATTCTATGTATTTGTTGAGTTTTAAGGTAATTGGCAACCCCACAAAATATTCACTTAAAATCTCATGTCTTCAAATAAGCTTGTTAGTATTATGAAAATGGTTTGGCAACCCCAGATTCAAAATCCTGGCTCCGCCACTAGCTCATACCCTCCGCTGCACTCCTCTGCTTATATGGCCAAATATCACATGTAAATTATGTTCCGGATTCCGTTAAATTTTTTATTCCGGATTCAAAAATATGTACGGATTAGTTATCTGTAATATCCATGTTTGGAATGACTTGTATGTTGAAGTTTACTTCATTGTAAATATTATATATGCAATAGTACTTTGTTGAAGTTTTGTGCTGATTAAAAAGGTTTGCTTTTAGTGTGTTACATTTAGCTTTATTCTTTTCATGAAAAACTAGTATGCTAATTTATGCTGTGTTGGTACTAAATATCTCAATTCTAAGTATAAGCAATGACATAATATAAGCAGTTTGAGCAGCATACCATTTTCATCCAAGTGATCATGGAGTTTTTGATTGAATGTTCGCAGAAGAGAAGCAATATTGCTATCTGTATTTCGTTTAAGGGTATATGTTCGATTGACCCGGTTACCCAACCCGTCCAATATGTCAACTTTGCTTACTCATAATCTATAGTCCCAAAATTAGGACAACATTTATACCTGCTGACTTCTAGTCATCAAGAAGAACTATAGAGTTTAAGTTTGTTCACTCCTTAGTCTAAATGGTCAGCCAGGGTTAAATATTCAAGTGAACTTGATTACTTGAAGAGACTACTTACTTTTGCAGTTAGTAACTGCATACTCTGTATTGGATATATTAGAGCTCAATGCATATCAAAAAGGTTACCATCATATCGAAGTTTAAGTTAAAACGGCAAAAGCAATGTGTTTATTATCATTCAACCAAACAATGCTTGCTTATATAACTCATCACTACATTCCTCGGCTGAATAGCTCTTTGTTACATAATCCCCCTCTTCTCGTGCCATCACCCCCTCAGCATTCCAATACCACGGCTTAACATAATCCAATTTCAATGAATGCTCGAGGTCGATAACTGACCCCCAATCACGGGTTCCTAGTTTTGCTTCTTTCAGCCTCCTACGAATCAACAAACTCCCCACGTCTTCCTTTCTCATTTCTGTAACACTTCTCAGTATAGCTGTGCTAAGAAGCAACACAAAAACTGCATCTTCTTCTGGTAAGAATTCTACTGCTGACAGCTTCCAGTTTATAAGACCTGTTGCTCTCCCTCTCGGGTTTTCCTCAGTGAACCGTACAATGGTCACAAACCCTTCTTCATCTTCTTCCTTTTCTGCATTTTTGTACTGCAGTTGTCGGCCTTTTAGCAACTGAATCTGTGAATCAGTGGAAGTACTGGTTTTGATATCGAAATTCATGCTGGTTGATATGCAAAGTTCGTGTCCGGTTGAAAAGCTCCATGAAGCTTGCCACTCTTGGGATGGTCTTTTTGGTGTTGCGGTTCCTATCACTTTCTCTGTACTAGATCACATTCGGGAATCCGATACCATTAATGACTAGGAAAAAAAGAATCAAAAGATCAAAAAAAGAAAATCATGCAGAAGAGTAATTATATATATATATCCCCCTAAACTTCTTCCTACAGTACAGCTAACTCCTCTTAATACGTTAGAATGAGTTTTAGGAATACATTTAGCAGGATATATCATTACTCAAAGAAGAAACGTACCGGGTGCTTTGCCAATGGAACCAACAACATAAGACCACGACCCCTCCCGTATTTCCAAACATCGATCCTCCCATTTTACAACGGTCGGTTTGTTAGTACCTCTTCTCCAAATGCCTCCTCCCACTCTGCCATCACAACAAAAAATAACGACATTACTGATCTAGAATTTTGATTTCAAACCTGTTAATAAAATCTTAAAGGAATGTAACCTCATTCGAATAACAAAACACTCTCTTCCAGCATGATCAAGAACTGTACGCGACAACCACCGACCTTCTTGAGGTCGATACTGGTTCATTTTAAGGATCAACTCAGACACCATGGCTCCCGAATCATCAGTCACTCGGTCTGGCACTGATTTTAACAAGTATGGTGCTTGTGCAGGTGGTGTGATCGAAACAAACACCCTCAATCTTTGGCCAACCACTCCCTCTAAAGTAATAGATGGTGCTCGAAGCAACTCATTCCACATAAACGTTTTCGATTCAACTACTTTACTTCCTTTTATACAAACTCCCCCTTTTCGTCTTAATTCCACCACCATTCCTTTAGTCCCAAATTCACTGTAAAGATGCACTACTTTCTTCCATGAATCTTTAAAGCTTGATAAGGGGTTGTTCATTTTAAGCTCTCGATGACATCGAAGCAACTGGAAACGTAAAAACTCTTTAGAAACATCCGTTTGCAGGGTTTTCATTATCGGGGTTTGCTTAACCAATGCCTTGACTTCGAGTAGAAACCTTGGCAGCAATGGGCGGTACTTTACATTAACATCGGTATCAGTAATTTCCCAGGGAATCATTGGTTTTACACTATCAGAATTACAAACTATTGGACAGCCGGCTTTCTCGTATGGCTGATCAAACACTTTCTCCCAAAGCTTCTTCATCTTTTCCAAATCTTCTTCTTTTACGGATTCATCAGACTGGATTACTTTCTCCATATCCAGTTCCTTCACATCGACTGCATACGCTGTTGGATAGCTCTGGTTCATATAACCACACAAATCGGGTAAGTTTTCAGATTAAGGGGACTTTGGCAATGCATTTTGATCAGGAATATGTGATATGAAATAACTAGAATCAAATCATCTGAAACGAAACAGTTGCAAGAGCTAGTGTTTGGACATGTTTTTTGTATTATGATTATTATTATTCAAAGTAATGATATGTATGCCTAAATATGCACCTAAAAAATGTTTATTCTAGCTAAGGGTTTAGAATGGCAGGAAAACGCCCCGTGGTCCTTTGGACCTGACTGGCCATTTTCCAAGTACCAGCCACGAGTAATGTTCAGCTGTCTTTGGGTACCGTGACACTTTAATTTTGACACGAGTCTTAATCTCCTTATTAGGCATATATTTATCGAAGGAGTTACATCTACAATGACTCTTAAATAGTTAGATACTCGAAATCACTTTTGTTGCTAATCTGATTAACCCAAAACTGAGTATTTGACCTCTAAATAATTAGAATGAGAATAAGTTTCACTATACACAAATACTATCAGTTGGTACCCCACTTGAAAAAGTAATAATAAGATAATCTCTATCAAAACGCAATCCCTAACCCAGAGCACCCTTAACATGCTAAAATCAGGATGTGTTTTGGATTACCTTATGAGTAATCCACAATAACAAAATATCCAATGTAGGTACAAATGCTGCACAGCTATTGGCAAATCTTTGTAGCACAAAAAGATATCCCTTGTATCGGTTTTTGGCTGCAATTAGGTACACGAGCTCTAGCATGTAAGGTTTGGAGAATACGGTGAAGAGACATCTTTGCTTTGATACTTCTTCTAAGAGATATTCAAGTTCAAGAATCTTTACGTCATGAATATCACCCGAATCAGATTCATTGTCAAAAGACTCAGATGGGTATTTTGCAATCCAAATCTCTTTACATCTATCCATAGCATACTCTTTGTTTTCTTGGTTAAAAATAGCTGGCTTTCCAATAAGTTTCAAGAATCTTGAGTTACAATACTGCCTATAAGCTGCCTGAAACACATGAGTACCATTAACTTCATTTGATAAAAAGTGCCCCATTTTTCAACTAACAGAACTAGGACTAGTTTGACTTTTGAGGTCAAACTATTGGTTGTAACTTGCTAATTATTATGAGATATAGTAAACATATTGTTAAAACAAATAGAACCCAGTAAGCTAATACTACCCTTGTTCTAAACCAGTAAATTAATCGGAGTTCTCATTACATAATCAAGTCAATTATTGATCAAGAAAAAAGTCAAACATACCGGATTTAAAGTGTGACAGAACCAAACCCATTCAATATCAATAGGAGGAAGAATCATGGGTGACTTCCCGGATTCTGCAGTTAGATCAGACATCAACGGCATCCATAGTTCATCATACCTACAATTTAACCAAAGCTTGTTTTAAAAACAAAAAACAAAAAAAACTCACATACCAAGTGTCCATTAAACAAATTGGGTTGGATAAAACCCCTTGCCTTTAGAGACAGAGGTCAAGGGTTCGATCATCACCCCTTTCAGGCTGTAGGTTCTTTTGGAAGCAACCTCTCAACTTTTGGGTAAGGATAAAACTGTCTGACCTCCCATAAACGGTGAAAGACCGTATTAGGCACGATTTATATACTAAGCATGTGTTTTAACATAATAACATGTGTATCGGATAACTACCAACCTACGAATAGCTTCAACAAGGACATGTGTATGATGAAGCCAATGTGACTCTGCAACATTTCTCAAGAAACCAATGTTTTGTCCTGCAGCCGCCACAAGATCTATGCTCAGCCGCATCAGCTCATCCGAGGACCCCTCACTGAGGCTTCTCACTGGTTGCTGCTCTGAACAAGACATATATATATATATATATATATATATATGATCTTCTGCAATATACACAAACAAATATCAGATTAGCATATATGATATATCATATCTATTATTCCTTGCATTACTTTACTTTGTAACTTCATATCAATACTACTATAATAATCATGACATATTCTTACGTGGTATCACAGCCTACAAAAATTTGTACCAACTTTGGCAAAAGAAAAAAATGGTTGTGTATAAGAATCAAGAAAATGATATAGAGTAAATAAAATAATTTTTAAAGTTATAGAAAAAGTTAGGAAGTATTATTAGTTGGTAAAGAATGTGAGTAGTGATGCAAGTTAGCATGTGGGGATGTTTTGTTAAATGTGAGTTGAAAGACAAAGATATGTAAGTGGACATGTGACTCGTGGCATACAAGGATTACACAACTGCTACTTTTTTTTTTTTTTTTTTTTTTTTTTTTTTTTTTTTTTTTTTTTTTTTTTTTTTTTTTTTTTTTTTTTTTTTTTTTTTTTTTTTTTTTTTTTTTTTTTTTTTTTTTTTTTTTTTTTTTTTTTTTTTTTTTTTTTTTTTTTTTTTTTTTTTTTTTTTTTTTTTTTTTTTTTTTTTTTTTTTTTTTTTTTTTTTTTTTTTTTTTTTTTTTTTTTTTTTTTTTTTTTTTTTTTTTTTTTTTTTTTTTTTTTTTTTTTTTTTTTTTTTTTTTTTTTTTTTTTTTTTTTTTTTTTTTTTTTTTTTTTTTTTTTTTTTTTTTTTTTTTTTTTTTTTTTTTTTTTTTTTTTTTTTTTTTTTTTTTTTTTTTTTTTTTTTTTTTTTTTTTTTTTTTTTTTTTTTTTTTTTTTTTTTTTTTTTTTTTTTTTTTTTTTTTTTTTTTTTTTTTTTTTTTTTTTTTTTTTTTTTTTTTTTTTTTTTTTTTTTTTTTTTTTTTTTTTTTTTTTTTTTTTTTTTTTTTTTTTTTTTTTTTTTTTTTTTTTTTTTTTTTTTTTTTTTTTTTTTTTTTTTTTTTTTTTTTTTTTTTTTTTTTTTTTTTTTTTTTTTTTTTTTTTTTTTTTTTTTTTTTTTTTTTTTTTTTTTTTTTTTTTTTTTTTTTTTTTTTTTTTTTTTTTTTTTTTTTTTTTTTTTTTTTTTTTTTTTTTTTTTTTTTTTTTTTTTTTTTTTTTTTTTTTTTTTTTTTTTTTTTTTTTTTTTTTTTTTTTTTTTTTTTTTTTTTTTTTTTTTTTTTTTTTTTTTTTTTTTTTTTTTTTTTTTTTTTTTTTTTTTTTTTTTTTTTTTTTTTTTTTTTTTTTTTTTTTTTTTTTTTTTTTTTTTTTTTTTTTTTTTTTTTTTTTTTTTTTTTTTTTTTTTTTTTTTTTTTTTTTTTTTTTTTTTTTTTTTTTTTTTTTTTTTTTTTTTTTTTTTTTTTTTTTTTTTTTTTTTTTTTTTTTTTTTTTTTTTTTTTTTTTTTTTTTTTTTTTTTTTTTTTTTTTTTTTTTTTTTTTTTTTTTTTTTTTTTTTTTTTTTTTTTTTTTTTTTTTTTTTTTTTTTTTTTTTTCTTATCATTAGATACCCATATGGTGAATTTTTGTGTCATTACATACCCCTGGTACAAACGTCCGTTTGTACCCAGCCGTCAACCCCCTCACGTGTGTTCCACGTGAGGGTATTTATGTCCACACACATCATTTTAATTATTTGAGAAAATTTCATTACATACCCCTGGGGTATGTCATATTATTAAGTTTCGCCCCTCTCGTTTTTTCTTATCATTACATACCCCTATGGTGACTTTTTGTATCATTACATACCCCTCATCCTAACGAACGTTAGTCAAACTCTGTTAAGTGCCTCATGTGCAACGCACATGAGGGTATTTTTGTCCTGTCACCTCTAAAACACTTTCTCCTCTTTTCTCATTCTCTTTTTCGGATCAAAACTATCTTCTTTTCTAAATCTAAACACACAATAACAATAACAACTAAATCTAAAAAAATTCATAAACAAAACCCAAATTAATAACTCAAACACCAACAACATCTTCTCACAACCTTAAATTTGGGTTTTGTTTATGAATTTTTTTAGATTTAGTTGTTATTGTTATTGTGTGTTTAGATTTAGAAAAGAAGATAGTTTTGATCCGAAAAAGAGAATGAGAAAAGAGGAGAAAGTGTTTTAGAGGTGACAGGACATGAGGCACTTAACACAACTAACGTCTGTTAGGGTAAGGGGTATGTAATGACACAAAAATTCACCATATGGGTATCTAATGATAAGAAAAAACTAGAGGGGTGAAACTTGATAATATGGCAAACCACAGGGGTATGTAATGAAATTTTCTCTTAATAAATGTGTGTGGACATAAATACCCTCACGTGGAACACACGTGAGGGGGTTGACGGCTGGGTACAAACGGACGTTTGTACCAGGGGTATGTAATGACACAAAAATTCACCATATGGGTATCTAATGATAAGAAAAAACAAGAGGGGTGAAACTTGATAATATGGCAAACCACAGGGGTATGTAATGAAATTTTCCCTTTTTAAATAATTATACGTATGTATTGTAGACTTGCAGTGTATTGTGTTGTAAGATACATATTTGATGATGTTGACGGAAAAAGAAAGGTATATGATTGGCATTCCTTTGAACCAATTAAACTTCTAGACAGTTATTGGTTTCCTTTTGAGAAAATAATTAATCGAATTAATTAATATGTATGCTTAAAAATCAACTTAGTCATAAACTATTTACGATATTTATGTTTTTTACAAATCTCTTTTTATTGTATCTACATTGTTTTATGAATAACTTGAAATATGTATTAGATTTAAATACAGTTGTTTTAGAAATTAATTTTTTAATTTACATTGATGTTAAGTCCGTATGGATTTGATGGAATAAATGAATATGGATTAGTATATGGTTTCCTGAGACAGAGAGATCTTGGGTTTAAATCCTGCTATGAGCAAAATACTTGCAAGAAGGAAGATAGGGGTTTTCCCATCATATGTTAGGGTTTCTACATCACGGGTTTCTTCTGGATTGCAATTAGGTATACGAAGCTTGTGTTGTGCCCAAATTTAAAAATTAAAACGAATCAGATGGATAAACATGTTTGACTATAATTTTGTTTTCATTGTTTTATTAATGAAGTCTTCAAATATCTTATATATTTATTTATGTTTATTTAAATTTGATACTTGTAATTTGTCATTTTATTAGTAGAAATGCTTATTTCTATTTCAGTACTTTTCTCCAACCTAGTAGATTAATCTTATATTGACTCACAAGATGTCTTCTATTTGTCATAGTTGAAGACAACTACTAGTATATATTGTCATTTATAAACGATGCTATTTATTTATATAGGAAATTTTTATTTCATCCCTTTCAGCTTAATTTATTACTAAACATTCATCATTTAAACTATAATTAGTACTAGATTTAGACCCGTGTCAAATACACGGATTATTTATGACATATTAAAGATAATATTAAATATATGTAATCTAAGAAAAGCTGTGAAATAACAAACCAGTGAATTCAAAAAAAAAGAATGTAATTAAAATTGTGAAAAAACAAACCGGTAAATTCAAATATAAATAATGTAATTAAAGTTAAAGTAACATAATGTAATACTGGACAATATACTTAAAAAATATACTTGAAAAAACGTATTATGTAATAAAATATGTATACGTATAGGTTATAAACGAAAATTATCATTAAACTTTTAGTACGACATGGATAGTTTTTAGGATATGGTTTTTTAATTCAAATCTTGAATAAACAATTGTGGTTAAACCAAATCCACTCGATAAACGAAATACGTCGTTTAAGCAAAAGTAAATATCCTTTAAAGATAACTATTAACGGGAGGTATATAACACTTTATCCATAAAGGTTTTAGGTAAAATAAAACAAGTATTAAAGTAAAACAAATAAAACAATAGGTTTCTCTTCAGTGAAAATCATCGTGCATCAATTGCTTCGTGAATCTTCATGCATCAATTTAACCATGATCTAAGGGTCAAGATCTTGTCCTATTTATTTTACTTTAATATTTGTTTTATTTAGGTCTTATAATTTTTTTGCCACAAAACTTTAATCGAAAGATTTTTTATAGTCTTACTCAACTTTATTTTTATCCAAATTCGTTTGGGTTTTAATATTTACAGTCTTATAAACTATCATTAAGGTGTTATAATATGCTTAATAAGTCGTATAACATGGTAAGAAAATTCAAGTAATTGACAACAAATTAACAACCCCAATCAAAACCGAGTTCCTTTTTCACTTTTCCGTTCTCTGAATTCATTGTGAATTCGATAGCCATAATTTTGCAATGAAAGGGCACATCAAATTTATCTCGTTAGATACATTACTAAACATTATAATATTATATTGCACCAACTTATAGAAGCTGCATTTTCGCCTCTCTAAAGTAGAAAGCAAGTGAAACCCATGCTTAATTTTTCAGTTTTGTTGGATTCGTTATTTGTTCATTTCATTAAGCTATAAAAGTTTATATTATATTTTAAGTACAAATGGTTGTTTAATTTGTACATGGAGTTATTGTGTGTAAATATAGAAGTAAATGAATAAAAATAAAATTTGAGTTTACTATCATGGCCTGGTTCCTATTAATACACAAGTCATTAGCATACAAGACCGATAAATAAATGGGAAATCGATATTGTGTGTTTGGGTTGTAGTCGGATTCTACTATAGGTATAAGTTTAAGTTTGATGAAGTAATTAAAGTATGAGAATGAGAATGAGAATGATATTCTAACCATTTTAATGGATTTGAAAAAACATGCATTTTATGAGTTTCATATATATTTTTGATTCCAATCTTAACAAACTAAACAATATTATCGGTTTCATTTTTATTCTTTCATTTTAAAATCTTTAAACCTAACACACCCATTAATATGGTATTAAATATTCTAAATTTAGATGTTGCACTAAAACATTATAGTCGAAATGACTTTATATCCGTTGGTTTGTTTCCTTAGTCCATAAAAAAAAGAAACTCATTTAATAAGGCCGTGATGATAGGGCATCAACAGATATATGTTTTGGGCAGCCACTAGCCACTACCACTAAAGTAACAATAATAGAAGTGAGAAAAAGAGAGGAAAAATGTAACACCCTTCATTTAAAAATACGGGTTTTCAAAAATTTTCGCCTAACGGCGTCAAAATAAAGCGGAAGAAACATTAAAAGTCCAAACCAATTAAAATCTGTTTGGTTTACTTATTCAATGGTGTTACTAATCGCATCATCAAAACAAGTTTAATAGAAACCCGTCGGCTGCCCAACACAAAACAACCGACTACATAATAATCCAACTCCATTAAAGACAAACATAAACAAATGTCTATAAAAGTTCAGCATCTATGGGTAGCTAAGGACTTCATCAAGCTATCTACCCATTCCTCGCTCATATTCATCAACTACCTCAGCTACGCTAAACCTGAGGGAGCAATACATTTCAAAAGACAAGTGTTAGCTAACGAATTAGCTAAGTAAGATAACACTCAAGTTATAAAACATTTGTCCATTTCAAACATTATGGATTTGAATACTTCATCATGGCACAACACATATCAAACACACAATACTTCATAATAGGATGAACCACCCTAAATGTGCCTATCCTGTTTTCTACATTATCTGCTTTACTACGTTTTAACTGCTTTACTACGTTTTAACTGCTTTACTACATTTTAACTGCGTCAATGTGCAACATAAGTTACACCCGACTAGATGACAATCATTCAGTTGCACATCAAACGTCATTAAGGAATGGCAAGCCAATCCCCGAGTAATCCGTATGTACAAGACAAATGAGGGCGGGTCAGACCCCTCGTATTACTAACTGCATCTCAATGACCATGTTGCAAGGAGCCACCCAAGCAACCTACGTCAACGCACTTAGCCGGGCTAGGGCAAGTACGGGTTAAGCTTAACACTTTCATGCATCAAAGTTTTACGAGCTCGAAACTGCATCATTTAGTTTAGGTGACTACATTACCTAAACATTTACTACATTAACTGCTTTTACGTTTTGGGCCCTTAAACGTGCACGTGACATGGAAACTTAGCAAGTCTAGTGAACTAGATGAGCAAGCCATACAAACATGCACAACATCAATCAATAACAACATATACTGCATCTCATAACATCACAAGCTACTGCATATCATAACACTACATTATACTTCATACATAGCACTACATCCTACGTCATATCATAACATGCACTACAATACATATCATGAACTGCATTTCAGGTCTCAAAGGTCAACTACATAACCCATAATACCTCCCGTGTAACCCCATATACCCATAAACAACATAAGTTACCAATTGGGAAGTTATAATTATGAAACCATCGTTTGTTGAACCCTCAGCGTGTCAAAAGTAGTGTATCTTACCTCAAAGAAGCGCACGACAAAAGGCAACTACGTTACCGTGCAAGCAACTAGTCTCGTCTACCTATATTTAGTAAACGACCATTAGACACGCTAATACTCACGTTATTAAAGTCATATCTGGGACCTCCACACCTACAAACAAGACCCACGACAACGACTACGCATTGGAGGTTCAAAAGTTAAACTCATTTCGAAACTGACACTGTTGCGCCGCAACATACCACGTTGCGCCGCAACTTATCTTTCTGTAATACAGTTGCGCCGCAACCTACATGTTGCGCCGCAGTTCAAACCTTCAGTTGCGCCGCAACATACTATGTTGCGCCGCAACTTATGTTTCTGGAAACTGGTTGCGCCGCAACTGCCAGTTGCGCCGCAACTAGCCCCGATTCTGCACAAGTTCGATCGATTACACCCCAAAACAGATCCAAACGACTCCAAATCAACTACATGACTTTCATACAACAAAATCCTTCATTTTCAAACCATTATAATGCAAGTAACTCCTTTATTAAACCACTCATGATTTGCATTATTAAAACAAACGTTATTTCGACATCAATTGACCCTCCAATGGTCTAGATCTGATTTCTAATGACTCATATGATCAAAAAGACATAAAATCAAAATCAATATACCTCTATTACCTGAAGATCACGATGGGGATGCAAACTACTTGATCAATCACTCCTAAATCACACGTTTGAAGGATTTTCGGCTTAGAATTTTGATAGGGGATCAAAGGTGTGGCTAGGGCTTGAGAGAAAAGTTATATTTCTGAAAATGATGAACTAATGACTCCCTCCAAGACCCTAAACCCGTTTTTGACTTTCACACCATGTCAAAATTGGTCCATAAGCTTCATAAAGTCATATTTCTTGCCTAAAACACCTCTATGGACTACATACAACTCATTAAACACTTTGAACACCTCAAAAAGGCATTTACCTACATCTTAACCACATTACTACATCAATTAATAAGACATTCAAGTCTCACACGCATAACACATTAACTACATATAAGCATCAAAATCTATCAAAGACTTAACGGCACAATATGTTGACTTAACGACTCTAGTCAACCGTTAAATAAAAGGATTGGGATGTTACAATTACCTCCCCCTTAAGAGGATTCCGTCCCCGGAATCTCATCAGAAAGGAACAACTTTGGATACTTCTCTTTCATCACCGACTCGGTTTCCCAAGTGAGACTTTCTCCATGGTTGTGCTTCCACTTCATCAACACAAGATCAATCATCTTCCTGCGTAACTTCTTTTGCTTCCTTCCAAGTATCGCTATTGGTTCCTCAATCATCCTTTTACTTGGATCAATGCTCACATCTTCGATAGGAATCACACTTGACTCCTCGGCTAAACATTTCCTCAGATAGGATACATGAAATGTGTTGTGAATTCCATCCAATTCTGGAGGTAATTCCAACTGATATGCCACATCTTTAATACGCTTCAGAACTTTAAATGGTCCAATAAATCTTGGACTCAACTTACCTTTCTTTCCAAAACGAATGACTCCTTTCTTGGGGATACTTTCAGCATCACCATGTCACCAACTTCAAACTCAACCGACCTTCTTTTCTTGTCGGCATAAGTTTTCTGTCTTTCTCTTGCCACACGAAGAGCTTCTTTAGCAATATTAACTTTCTCCGCTGTGAGCTCTATAATTTCAGGACCTGTAATTTGCTTTTCACCGGGCTCCATCCAACAACTTGGAGTCCTACACCTTCTACCATAAAGCATTTCAAATGGCGGCATTCCAATGCTTGCGTGGTAGCTATTATTATAAGCAAACTCAATCATCTTCAAATGATCGTCCCATGCTCCACCATACTCCAATACACAAGCCCTCAACATATCCTCCAATGTTTGTATCGTCCTCTCACTTTGCCCATCGGTTTGAGGATGATAGGCGGTGCTCAAATTCACTCTAGTACCCAATGCTTTTTGGAGACCTTTCCAAAAGCTAGATACAAACCTCGTGTCTCGATCCGAAACGATAGATAATGGAACACCATGCATTGAGACAACTTCATCTATATACATCTTTGCCATCTTGGTCAATGGCACATCTTGGCGCGTTGCCATATCATTACCCTTTGGAGTTCTAGGTAACTTGGTCACAAAATCCATAGTTATATGATCCCATTTCCATTCGGGAATCTCCAATTGATGCAACATTCCATATGGCTTTTTGTGATCTGCTTTAACCTGTGCGCAAGTCAAACATCTTTCCACAAAATGTGCTACCTCTCCTTTAATATTAGGCTACCAATAGATGGGCTTCAAATCTGCATACATCTTTGTAGCACCGGGATGAACTGAATACCTTGACCTATGAGCTTCTTCGAGTATCAGTTCTCGGTTACCTTCAAGTAATGGCACCCAAATTCGACCCTTATAAGTCCGAAATCCACGGCTATTTGTCTCCATCACTAATCTTTTCTTCTTTCCAATACTTTCTTTGTCGATGTTATCCTTCAATAACGCTTTAACTTGAGCCTCCTTAATACGATCAAGTAATCCCGACTTCGCTTGTACAACCATGCTCATCAGTCTACATGAAAAATTCTGCACCTTCCTACTTAATGCATCAGCCACTACATTGGCTTTACCGGGATGGTATTTGATTTCACAATCATAGTCTTTCAACAATTCCATCCATCTCCTTTGTCTCACATTCATTTCTTTCTGAGTAAACACATATTGTAAACTCTTATGGTCGGTGTACAAGGTACACTTAGTGCCATATAGGTAGTGTCTCCATAACTTCAAAGCAAACACCACCACCGCTAACTCAAGATCATAAGTCAGGTAGTTCTTTTCATGTGGCTTAAATTGGCATGAAGCATAGGCAATAACCTTATCCCTCTGCATAAGAACACAACCCAAACCCATAATGGAAGCATCACTATAAACAACAAGATCATCCGTACCTTCGGGTAAGGCAAGGATAGGAGCTTCACATAACTTCGTCTTCAACGTTTGGAAAGCCTTCTCTTGAGCTTCCGACCACACAAACTTCACTCCTTTCTTCGTCAATTCGGTCATTGGCTTAGCTATACGAGAGAAATCTTGTATAAACCTTCGATAACAGCCGGCCAAACCAAGAAAACTCTTGATCTTCGTGGGAGTCTTTGGCTGCTCCCACTTAGAAACAGCTTCAATCTTTGAGGGATCAACTTTAATTCCTTCGGAAGAAATGAGATGTCCAAGAAACTGAACTTCTCTAATCCAAAACTCACATTTAGAGAACTTTGCATATAACTTCTTTTCTCTAAGGACTTCAAGGACAGCCCTTAAGTGTTCTCGATGCTCGGCTTCAGACTTAGAATAAATCAGAATATCATCTATGAAAACAATCACAAAATGGTCTAAAAATGGACGACAAACACGATTCATAAGATCCATAAAGGCAGCTGGAGCATTTGTCAAGCCAAAAGGCATGACTAAGAATTCATAATGTCCATATCGTGTACAAAAAGCTGTTTTTGCAACATCCTCCTTGTTAACCTTCAATTGGTGATAACCGGACCGCAAATCTATTTTAGAAAAGTATGAAGCACCATGTAGTTGATCAAAAAGATCATCAATACGCGAAGAGGATACTTGTTCTTAACCGTTCGTTTATTCAACTCACGGTAGTCTATACACATGCGCATTGAACCATCTTTCTTCTTTACAAATAAAACCGGAGCTCCCCAAGGCGAGGAACTAGGTTGTATAAAACCCTTGTCAAGTAACTCTTGAAGTTGCGCCATCAACTCTTTCATCTCAGTAGGATCCAAACGATATGGTGCCTTTGCAACTGGAGTAGCACCGGGAACAAGATCAATCTGAAAAGTAACCTCTCGATCAGGAGGAATACCGGGAAGATCATCCGGAAAGACATCAGAAAATTCCGAAACTACATCAACGTTAGAAATAGAAGACTTCTCCTTTCGTGTATCAATCACATAAGCAAGGAAGTGATTCTTATTATGCCGAATGCAATTTAAAGCCTTCATGTTAGAAATATAATTAGTAGTAGTTGATTTGTATTCCTATTGTATATTTGTACTTATAATGTAAATGTCTAAGTATGGAAGGGGGCATAGTGTAAAATGTGTATAGGTATAAAACCCCCTCCATAATGCATTTTGTAACCTTTGAACTTTTACCCCATAATGCTATCTAATCATTCCCTGCAACACCTACTTTCTCTCTCTATCTTCTCTCACTAGAAACCGCCATTAACACTCACTAAACACACACTAAAGCTCAAATTCTACTCTTTACATTTGGTATCAGAGCACAATCAGCATATCTGAACGATCCACAAACTTATTTGAAGCTTAATTTGTGCTTATTTTCTGGAATTTTGAGTTTTTCTGAATATCTCATTTGCCGAGATCACTGTTCTAGTGATTTCAGCAAAATCAGTGTGTTTTTCTTCGAAATTTGTTCACCGATCACTTTGTTATTAGTATATCATCCTTCGTTATCAATTTCAGAGCTTAATTTCATCATTTGATTCAATTTCGTTCGAGCTCGGCAAATCGCATGTTCGAGTGGGTTTGATTTCTGGTTGAAATTAGCAGTTAATTTGTTTAAGGATTTGTGCGGAATTAGTTTCTAGGCATTTTGATATAAAATTCGAGTTTTAATTCACAAAAATGAAGGAGAAATCAATGATTTTCAGTAAGCTCGGCGTTTGGGTGTTTGGCTGAACGAATAAGAAGACCAGTAACCGACTATTTTGTCATTTAGTGGATACTCGTGTTTGCAGAGGTCGTTGGCTACTTTTGATCTTATTTGTTCTATTTGCAGAGCTCATTGCTCGGCAAATAGCTGTTTCAAGAAATTTTCGTTAAGTGTTGGATCTAATTGTTCTATTTGCAGAGCTCATTGCTCGGCAAATAGTTGTTTCAAGAAATTTTCGTTAAGTGTTGGATCTATTTGTTCTATTTGCAGAGCTCATTGCTCGGCAAATAGCTGTTTCAAGAAATTTTCGTTAAGTGTTGGATCTAATTGTTCTATTTGCAGAGCTCATTGCTCGGCAAATAGTTGTTTCAAGAAATTTTCGTTAAGTGTTGGATCTAATTGTTCTATTTGCAGAGCTAATTGCTCGGCAAATAGTTGTTTCAAGAAAAATTTGGTCAAGTGTGGTGCTAATTGTGCTATTTGCAGAGATATAAGCTCAGCAAATAGTTGATTTGGTTTTCATCGATCAAGTGACATTCTCATTTGTGCTGTTTGTAGAAATTTTCGTTAAGTGTTGGATCTAATTGTACTATTTGCAGAGCTATTGCTCGGCAAATAGCTGTTTCAAGAAATTTTCGTTAAGTGTTGGATCTAATTGTTCTATTTGCAGAGCTAATTGCTCGGCAAATAGTTGTTTCAAGAAATTTTCGTTAAGTGTTGGTTCTAATTGTTCTATTTGCAGAGCTCATGCTCGGCAAACAGTTGAAATTGGTTGTTGTTCAGTGTACTTATGTTGTGACTTGGCTGTTTGTACTATTTGCCGAATAATCTGCTCGGCACTTAGTTGAAATTGGAATTGTCAAATCAAAATTTTCAAGAAAATTGATTCAAAATCATTTTTGATCAATAATCTTCTCGTGTGCAGAAAATTAAAATTTTTCAAATTTTTGGTACATTTGCCGAGGTCTGAGCTCGGCATTCAATACAAATAGAAAATCAAAATTTTTTTCTAAGTCTTTTATTGATTGGAACTAATGGCTTCAAGGGAAGCTTTGGCTCTTGGTTCTGAAGGGAGACCTCCTGTGTTGTTTAGAGGCTCCTATCCACAGTGGAAGAAAAGGTTCTTGAATTGGATAGACAGACAGAAGAATGGGAAACTTTTAAGGAAATCTTACAAGGATGAACCTGAATTTCCTAAGAATCCAGTTAATGGTGAACCTTTACCAGAAGAAAGTTCGAATACTGATCAGAAAAATCCTGTTGAGGCTGATCAAATGTCCATTGCTTATCTTTACCAAGCACTTCCAGATGACATCTATTGCAATGTTGACTCATATGAAACCGGAAAAGATATATGGGATGAAGTGGAAAAGCAAATGGAAGGGTCTGATGTTTCAAACACCATAAGATTGTCAACTGTTCTGAATATGTATGAAACATTCAAGCAGCAGAAGGGTGAACCATTGAATGAAGTATACATCAGATTCTACAATGTTATCAATGAACTGAGAAAGAATGATGTCAAAAGAACCAATATGGAGCTGAACATCAAGTTTATCAAAAATCTTGAGGAGGAATGGCAAGTTTATGGCACTCAACTCAATCAGCAATCAGATTTTGGTAAACTCACCATTCATACTCTGTATGAAAAGCTGAAGTTGAATATTGATGATGTTCTGAGGATTCAAAAGAAGAAAGAAGAAAGTGTTCATTCTGATCCACTGGCCTTGGTAGCTGAAAAGAAATCTTCAAGAGTTTCAAGACAGAACTTTGTTGAAATTGAAACTGATTCTGATTCAAGTGAAATGAGTGATTCTAATTTGGATGAAAAGCAACAGGAAATGTACAAGGAACTTGCTTATTCACAAAGGCTTTCAAGAAGAAGTTCTTCAAGAAGAAACCAACAAACAATCAACTTAGGACCTCATCAGTTTCTTCTTATGCAAAGAATGCAAATGCTCCTAAGTTTAAAACCAAGAAAGAATTTGTTGGTGGTGAAAAGAAATATGTCAATCAGAAGAAGTTTGAGAAGAAGGTCATGGATAAGAGGAATGAGGATAAGAAATGTTACAATTGTGGTCTTCCTGGACACTTTGCCATCAATTGCACTAAACCTCGTCAGAAGAACTCGGAGTACTACAAGTACAAACTTTTGCTTGCAAGACAAGAAGAAAGTGGAATTGCTCTTCTAGCTGAAGATGGCAAATGGCTACATCTTTCTGATGAAGAGACCGATGAACTTGCAGCAAATGTGTGCTTCATGACAAAGATCAAAAAGTCAAAGGAGTTAGATGATGTAGATGAAGATTCTTCAGAGGATGATAAGGTAATCAATATTCCCAAGTCTATGTTAAAATTCTATGTGAATGAAAGTGAAAAGGCAATGAGAGATGGGGTAAAGTTGACTGAAGAGAATTTAAACATAAAGAAAGTTTTGGAAGTTAAAGAAAAAGAATTTCAAACTAAATTTGATTTACTTCAAAAGGATTTTGAAAATTTGAAATCTGAAAAAGCTGCAGTCACTTTTACTCCAAACTCCAAATTGCATCTTGAAAAACAAGAACTTGAAACCAAAGTTCTTGAGTTAAGCAAGACCGTGAGACAGTTACAAGTTGAGAAGACCAATGAGATGTTTAGAGCAAATGCTTTGGCTGAGGACATTGAGTCATTAAATGTGAAACTGAAAGAATCTACCCCTGATTTGAAAGAATTTGAAGACAAAATTTCTGACCTAAAATATGAGTGTTGTATAAAAGATTCTCTTAAACAAAAACTTGATAAAGAAAATGATGAGCTTAAAGCTGAAATCAAATCTTATCAAGAAAAGTTGTATAAGATTAATCGATCATATCAACAAATCTTTCTGAATAGGCCAAGAAATTCAAAAACTGTATTCACTTCAGGGTTGGGTTATGTCAATCCAGAACATTTGCTCCAAGCACAAGAAGAAATCCCTTCATTGTATAAGGAATCTTATTTGAGATGTGGGATGACTGACCAGTTTGTGAGACCAAATGATGGTGATTTTGAGGCTGATGATTTTCTAAAGAAGGGTGCAAATGTCTATTTTAACTATGAGTTAATGGATGAGACATATGATTTTTTCAGTCACCCTGGGCATAAAAGTGAAAAAGATGATCATGAGGTTGAAATACCTGAAATTCTTGAGTGTTTTACTGAAAAACCTTTAGAAGAACCTATTCAAATTCCAAAACCGGAAAATTTAAGACCTTATGTTCCACAAAAAGTTTTGGAAAAGGTAATAGAGGATTTGAAAAAGTCTCTTGATGAAAAGCAATCTTTAATAGATAATTTGAAGACTCAAAATCACTGTGTCATTGACCAACCCAAGTTAGATCCCAAAGTTTGTGATTAATCTAAATGTTCTGTGATTTCTATGTGTGAAATTGTCAATACTTCTGTGTAAACTGAAAATGAATCAAAGATTTCTAATATATGCAACAAGGATTGTCATGCAACAAAACTTGATTTTGATCGAAAGTTTTCTGAATCAATTGAGAAAATTAATAAGAAGATTTTATCCATGAAAGAAAAAACCAATGTGTTTGATAATAACCATTCAACCCATGTTCAAAATGTAAATGAAGACATCAAGACTGTTATACATGTTTCTGTTCAAACTGATAGTGAGCTAGATAATGTCTATGATGTCAATGATGTTGATGATTATTTCTTTCCGACTGCTTTTGAGACTGAGTCCTTTACCAAGTTCTCTGAGGGAACACAAACTTACTTGAATGAAATTGATGCTTTCAAACAAAAGTTTGAAAAAGAAAAGGAACAAAAGTTGAATGTGCTAAAGAAACTTAATAAACTTAAAATGGAGTTCGAATGTCAGAAAATTGCACTTCAATCTTTTAAAGAAAAAGACAAAGCATCAAATTCACTCAAGGGAAGTTCTTGTCCTTTCAAGATAAGTGAAGCAAGTGTGAAGTTGGAAACTGATGATATGTCAACATTTTTGGAAGGAAATTATGATTTTAATCCTGAATTTGAAAAACATTTTGTTCAAAAGGATGACAAACATGATTTTTATCTAAAGAAGATTCCAAAGTCACACTCTTCACAACCTTCCCCATTTGATAAGTTCAAAAGACCAAAGACCACCAAACAACCAAAGACCAACCCATCACCCAAGACCGATTCAAGACCAAAATCAAACAAAACTTCCGTAGATTCTCAGAAATCAAAGACTTCTAGAAAACCACTGATGACTAAGGTTAAAAATGAACCTAAGTCCCAAAAAGAAGTCAAAGCAAATAGTGGTCCAAAGACTGTCAAGAATGAATCTTTCTCATTAGGTAACAAACAACCTCCAAATGTTAAGTATTCTAGTTTTCCTAGGTATTCTCAGACGACTTCTAAGTGCACTTTACAGAGGGTTAGAGATACAGTTTCAGGAATAACTAAATACAAAGATCAGTATGGTTGGTTGTCACCTAATAACATCAAGAAAGTAAACAAGACCACAGAAACCATCAAGAAGAAACCTGTTAAGAACGGAAATAACAAATTGTTTTCTAACTCAAAGAATGTTCGTGTTTCAGGTGACTTGTGCTTAACTAGTAGCAGTAAATGGATTCCTAAAGATAGATTTTTGCATGCTTCTAGAAAAGTCAAGCTTGATGGAAATACAACTCATGTCAAACAAGTGTGGATTGTCCGTAGATCAAATTCTTTAGATAGTGCTAATACATCTAGGACTAGTCCTGCTTGTCTCAAAACTTGTGTATAATCCTTTACTTTTCATTGTCTGTAATTCGTATTTGTTGTTTGAACTAGTATGTGTGCTTGTTTGTAATTTTCAATAAAATGTTTGTTTGTGTGCTATTTGTTTAGATTGTTTCTTATATAGTGTTTAATAGTATATGTGTACTTGCATGTTAACCCTCTAACCTGCAAGGACCCAGTCTATGTGGGTACCTAAATCATATTCATTGTCCTTGCAGGAATATCTCATTTGTGTTTGGTATGTTGACTCGGGATGTTCTCGTCATATGACTGGAAACAAGTCCATTCTTACAAACTTTGTTGAGAAGTTCATGGGAACCGTCAGATTCGGAAATGATCATATCGCTCCTATTTTCGGTTATGGAGACATTGTTAAAAATGGAGTCACTATCAAGAGAGTTTCCTATGTTGAAGGATTAGGACACAATCTTTTTAGTGTTGGACAATTTTGTGACAATGATCTTCAAGTATTATTCAGGAGATATGAATGCAAAGTGCAGACAGAAGATGGTGTGGATATTCTTACTGGAACAAGAGACAATAATTTGTTCACTATTGATCTCAACAACATTCCATCTAATTCTTCAGAGATTTGTCTTCTTTCAATAGCAACTGCACAAAATTATTGGTTATGGCATCGCCGTCTTTCTCATCTTAATTTTCAAACGATTAATGCTCTCGTGGATAAACAACTTGTTGAAGGTCTTCCGGATTACAAGTATGAAAGTGAACATGTTTGTCCAGCTTGTGCAATTGGAAAGATGAAGAAAGCATCACACAAACCAAAGAAGTATCTAAGTACTGAAGGTCCTTTGCACCTTATTCATATGGATTTGTGTGGACCAATGAAAGTTCAAAGTATCCATGGCAAGCGATACATTCTTGTGATTGTCGATGATTATTCTCGTTATACTTGGGTATTCTTTCTTCATGCAAAGAGTGATGCTCCGAATGTCATTATTGATTTCATCAAGAAGACCCAAGTAAATCTTAAATCATCTGTTCAAATTGTTCGCTCAGACAATGGCACTGAATTCAAGAATTCAACTATTGCATCTTTCTTCAAGTCCATGGGTATCACTCATCAAATTTCCGCTGCCAGGACACCTTAACAGAATGGAGTAGTTGAATGACGTATCGTACTCTTGTTGAAGCAGCTAGAACTATGCTTGCTTATTCGAAGTTGCCTCCGAATCTATGGGCTGAAGCTGTTGCTACTGCTTGTTTCACTCAAAATAGATCAATCATCAACAAGAGATTTGATAAAACTCCATATGAGGTGATTAACAAGAGAAAGCCCAATGTGAACTTCTTACACATATTCGGATGTGTTTGTTATGTTCTCAATGATCGAGATAATTTGGGCAAATTTGAACCAAAGGGTGATGAGGCATATTTCATCGGTTATTCGAGAGAATCAATAGCATATCGTGTATATACCCGAAGAACCAAGAGGATCGAAGAGAGTATGAATGTTAGATTTGATGAACTCTCGGGGATGGTTCTTGAACAACACAGTTCAAGACCTGAACTTCAAAGTCAACAAGCTTGCACAACAAAAACTGATTCCAATGTCAAATCATCATTCTCTACTCCGACTACACAAGATTTGGATATCTTGTTTGAAGAATTTTTCCATGTTCCGACCAAAGTTTCTGAATCTGAAGTGTCTGCTAATGAAGCATCCAGTTCGAATACTAATGAGACGGATCCCAATGAGTCTTCACCATCACAAACATCAGATGTTAATTCTTCATCTGATTCTCCTCCACCTAATGATAATTCTGAGTTGCATACTCGACCTCAACATATTTCTCAAGTGACAAATCCGTCAACCAATCCTGAAGATTATGATCCCGACGACTTTGTTGAGCCAATTGCTACTTCATTTGAACAATTGACAGAGCAACATACTCCTGGTTTTATTGATTCTGAAGAATCTGGTGATCCAATTGATCCACTTACTCACACTACCAAATGGACAAGAGCTCATCCAATATCTCAAGTTATTGGTAACCCAACATCTGGAGTTCAGACAAGATCCGCATCCGCGAATGAATGTCTGTTTGTAAATTTTCTAAGTATGGTTGAACCAAAGACAGTGAATGAAGCCCTAAGTTGTCCAGATTGGGTAAAAGCAATGCAGGAAGAACTTAATCAGTTCGAACGTCTTGAGGTGTGGAAATTGGTTCCTAATCCTTACAAGAATAAGGAGCCAATTAAGACCAAATGGATCTTCAAAAAGAAAAAGGATGAAACTGGAGTTGTTGTACGAAACAAAGCACGATTGGTTGCAAAGGGATATTGTCAACAAGATGGAATTGATTATGATGAGACATTCGCACCAGTTGCACGAATTGAGGCCATTCGGATGTTTCTTGCCTATGCTGCCTACAAGAATTTTACAGTCTACCAGATGGATGTCAAAACTGCCTTCTTGAATGGGATTCTCAAAGAAGAAGTATACGTTGAACAACCTGAGGGATTTATGAATTCTAAACATCCGAACTATGTTTACATGTTAGATAAGGCTTTATATGGTCTGAAACAAGCCCCTCGTGCATGGTATGATGCTCTCTCCTCTTATCTTGTGAAATCTGGTTTTAGCAAAGGTTCGATTGACACTACCTTGTTTATCAAAAGACAAGGGAGTGACATCATTCTAATCCAGATTTATGTTGATGACATATTCGGATGCTGACCATGCAGGTTGTAAGCTTGATCGAAAGAGTACTTCTGGGAGCGTACAGTTTTTGGGGGATAGATTAGTCAGTTGGTCTTCGAAGAAACAGAATTGTGTATCCACATCTACTGCAGAAGCTGAATATGTTGCTGCAGCAAGTTGTTGTTCACAAGTTCTTTGGATGAAGACGCAGTTGACTGATTATGGATTTCAATTCAACAGAATTCCCATCTAATGTGATTCTAAGAGTGCAATTGCTATTTCTTGCAACCCGGTACAGCATACAAAGACCAAGCACATAGATGTTCGGTACCATTTTCTTAAAGATCATGTCGAGAAAGGTAACATCGAACTCTATTTTGTCCCAACAGACTACCAACTTGCTGACCTATTCACCAAACCTTTGGATGAACAGAGGTTTAATTTTCTTAAAACCAAGTTGGGAATGCTAGATTTACAAACTTAATTGCCTACATGCCATGTATTCTATGTTCATTTTCTGTTTTAAACATTGATGTGTTTTAAATGCTATTACATGCAATGTTTGAGGGGGAGAAAAAGGGTAGAATGCATGATTTTAGGGGGAGTTAGTAAATTCATTTTATTTGTATATGCTTAATTTGAGGGGGAGTGTGCAAATACATGTGAATATTTGTTTGCGTATCTAGTATGTGTAAAAAAAAATTTAATTGTTTGTTTTGATTGGTTAAATTTTCTTTGTATGTGTGTTTGTTTTAAAATCTGAAAAAAACAAATACAAAATTAGAAAATTTTAAAAGATAAAAAGATTTTTTTTTGTTTTTGATTTTTTTTTTTTTTTTTGTTTTTTTTTTTTTTTGTTTGTAAAAGTTTTTTTTGTTGTTTTAGTACTGTTATTTGGAGAAAAACCCAAAAAGTGTTCAGCCCAAAACATAATGATGAGCCCAAAATGTGTATAAAGCCCAAATCTGTTTGGAATCCGGGTTGTCACGCGGGTCAAACCCAGACCCGTGACCCGGATTTGATATTTAAATGCAAAATGGGCGGGCCAAGCCATTCACTTTCAAATTCAAATCAAAATATATTGTTATTTTCTCTCAAAACCGATCTTTATTCACATCAATCAATCAATCTTTTTCTTCTTGTTCATAATATTCAAAGTGGGTTTATTCTAGTGATCGATTTTCTGAGATATTTCATCCATTTATTCGATCATATCATCAGTTTTAAGGTAAACTTTCTTGTTCATAATATTCAAAGTGGGTTTATTCTAGTGATCGATTTTCTGAGATATTTCATCCATTTATTCGATCATATCATCAGTTTTAAGGTAAACTTTCTTGTATTCATATTGCATTACAACTGTTTGATTAAATGCTTGAATGAACTGTCATGATTATCTTGAATTTGTGATGATTGAATGTGAATGTTAGATGTTTTAGTTGCATGATTAGGGCAATTAGTTGTTGTTTATCTGAATTTTATGCCTTAATCTGCTCAAGTTTGATTTTTCTGGGTTTGAAATTTTAAAGGGTTGGGTAAGAACCAAAGATTTTGAAGAAAAATGCCATTTGCAGAGCTTTGAGCTCGGCAAACAGTGCAATTGGTTTTACAAAATTTTTCCAAGTCTAAAATCAACTGTTTGCAGAGCTCTGAGCTCGGCAAACAGTGCAATTGGTTTTACAAAATTTTTCCAAGTCTAAAATCAACTGTTTGCAGAGCTCTGAGCTCGGCAAACAGTGCAATTGGTTTTACAAAATTTTTCCAAGTCTAAAATCAACTGTTTGCAGAGCTCTGAGCTCGGCAAATGCATGTTTTTATCAAAAAGTGTTAGTTTTTCAACAAGTCTTAAAACAACTCTTTGCAGAGCTTTTAGCTCGGCATTCATTGTAAGTTGGTTTCCAAAAAATTCCAATGTGCTAAAATCAACTGTTTGCAGAGCTCTGAGCTCGGCAAACAGTACTTTTGAAATCCAAATTTTTTTTAAATCCAAATTTTTTTTAAAAGTGCTAAAAACAACTGTTTGCAGAGCTCTAAGCTCGGCAAACAGTGCAATTGGTTTTACAAAAATTTTCCAAGTCTAAAATCAACTGTTTGCAGAGCTCTGAGCTCGGCAAACAGTACATTTTGCTTCAAAATGTTTTCAAGTCTTGAAACAACTGTTTGCAGAGCACTGAGCTCGGCAAACAGTACAAATTGTATTTTCAAATTTTTATGACTTGAACCATTCATTTGCAAAGCTCTGAGCTCGGCAAATGCTTGTAAATTTTTCACCAAGTGTTTTAAATCAGCTGTTTGCAGAGCACTTTGCTCGGAAAATAATGTATTTGGGTGAATTTTTTTTTTCAAATCTTCAATTTTTCATTGAAATGTTCCTTTATCAATTGTCAACATTATTGTTGTCCAATTAAAAGGAATTTTCATACATTTAAAAGGAGTAGATCTGAAATGCTCATTTGCCGTGGTATGCTCGGAGTTTACGAGAATCAACTCCCATACACGATGATTTGACACTTTGATGTCCGACTTGCTCTATTCTCATGTTTGCCAAGGTTTTTGCTCGGCAAATCATTCAATTTTTCAAACTTTTTGCCAAAACCAATTTTTGGTCCTTATTAATTTCTGGGCAAATTTTTTTTAAAATGTGCTATTTGCCGAGGTTTTTGCTCGGCAAACAGTTCAAATTGGTTTTAAATTTTTTTTCTATCTTCAATTTTTATTCTAAGTTTTGTTATTATCTGTGTTGTTTTTTAAAAATTGTATGTATGTTTGTATGTGTTCATTGTTTGTGTCTATATAGTTTTTCATAAGTGTTAGGGTAAGAAGCAAGGTATCGAACGCCTTTGTGTACTACCTTTGTTTTCTTATCTTTTAATACTTATGTGATTCTATATATCGTCATGTTTCGTATATATATTAGGGTGAGAGGCAAGGTATCGAACGCCTTTGTGTACTACCTTTGTTTTCTCATTCTTAATATATGTGCGAAACATTGTCTTTGTGTAATAAATGTGTTTATTAAATGTTGGTGTGTTTTATTTTTCTGTGTTTAAAATGTTTTTCTGGTCAAAATTTGGTCTTATTTTTTTTAAAATGCTTTCTGGTCAAAATTTGGTCAGTTTAGTTTTCAGAAAAATAATAAATACAAGTTGGCAATCTTCCAAGAAGGTGCTACGATGAAAATGCAAGCTAATCAAGCACTTCATATTCCATTTGCCTCCACATTCCCAATCATAACGGAGATTCTGAGCCATCATCCTTTGAATAATGCTTTAACTGGTGGTGCAATTGTTCCCGAGAAGTACATATTTGATTTATGGGAATCAATTGAGTATGTGAAAGGAAGTAAAAGATATAAGACTGCAGACTACTTCAAATTCTCTCTACAGTCAGAAGATCATGTTTTCAACTGTAAATTCACACTGGATGAGTTCAGAACAATAATTGGTTTTCTTGAATATGAAGAATATGAAGAACTCCCTTCTGTTGAAGAAATGTTAGCTGGAGTTCATTCATTGGGATATGAAGGAGAGTTGCCAACAATGAGAGACTTTAAAAGAATGAATGTGGCTACTCTCTGGCATACAATGTATAATGTTCTTTGCACTTGTTTGATGCCTTCACAAAAGGGAATTGATGCTATGACGAAGCATTCTCTTTCGATTTACTATGCAGTCACTCATAATGTTCAATGTGACTATGCGAAGATTATTTGGGACAAGATGATTCAAGTTGTGAAGGGAAAAGATGTGCAGAAAAGGAAATACATTCCCTTTATTAGATTCTTTACATTGATTATCGAAGATGTTCTTGATAATTCAGAAGAAATTCCCAAGTTGGAAGACAGTTTTAAGTGTGTAATTGCCATATACAAATCAAATATGAGAGGCACAGGAAGTGAAGTTGCTAGACCTTTTCCTATTCCACCGTTTCTATTGAATTTAGCTCCTGCTCAGAGTCCCCACCTTAGGTCTTATAGAGAGTGGTTAGCCACAGCAATGGGATCTGAAAGCCGACAGATTCCTACCCAAGCTGTGCATAGGTCGCCAAGTGAGGGTCCTAGGATCTCTAAAAGAAAAAGAGGGGTTAGTGATGAAGGGACTTCTGAGCCGAGGAGAAGGAAATCAAAAAGAGTTGTTTTTGAACAAGAGGCAATTACTCCTGAATTTGCTACTTCACCTACTTCTCAATCTACACCAAATATTCCTTCACAATCTACACCAACCATTCCATCAACACAATCTTCACCTGCCGTTCAATTTTCACAATCTTCACCTTCTACACCGATTCCATCCGTTGTTACTCCCAATCCACCAACACTTACACCACCTCATTCATCACCTGTTCTTAATCCGACACCGCTTGCTTCAGCTTTACCAAATGAACCTCATCCAATACCTGGTAGACGCATTAAAATGATTGCTCGAAAGCCACCATCAGATCTACCAAAGGCATCAAAGAAGAAATCCAAAAGAAAGCATAAGTCTTCTAAATCTGCAAAGCACAGAATTGAATCAAGTTCAATAGATTTAAATGAACAAGTTGATGCCTCTGTTGAATTAGATGTTGAGCAAGCAACTCGTATTGTTGATAATGTGATTTCAGAGTTGGATACTGAGAATGTTAGCACTGGAGATGATGTTGTGCAGGAGGAACAAGGCGGAAATGAGGGAGGAGTTGAAAATGTAAGAGAGGATGAGAGGTCCGGGTTAGGACAAGGGCAAAAAGAAAACGATGGCCCTCCGATAGTTCAAACCAATGAGTCTAGCCGGGTTGTATACCCTAGGATAGAAGTCGGGAACTGCCCATTCTCGCTTGCACCAAACTCTCCTCGCCATTCTGACTCCTCACAATAGGAGTTAGTCTCAGAAATGCACGGGGATCAGCCACGTTCACCACACTCTCCTCATTTGGAGGATGAGAGTGTTAAAATAAGAGAGGATCAGCCCCACCTCTCGCCTTCATTTCGTGCACATGAGTCTAGATCTCCTAGGTACACGGATTCATAAGCTCAGTTGAGTACTGATGCCGGAACAAGCGGAGGGGGACCCACTTTGTGTGACCCTCAAGGACAGCTTGGAAATCCTGCCTTAGCTAACATTATGCCAGCTTTAGCCGCAGGTAACAGTTCTCAAACCGAGACTGGGGGACAGTATGAATGCCTAGGTGACACTGCTGTTCCTCAGGATCAACCTGAAACTGTATTAACGGGCATTCTCAGTGACCCCGGTGTTGTTAGAGGTGTTACCCAACAACAAGTCCCGGACAGTGATTTATCACAGTCTAGGACACAACCTGATTCTGGTTGCAAAGCCACTGAATCTGAAACTGCTGGTGAGGGTTTAACCCGAGGATCTGCAGGAAATCCTGAATCAGCTACGCTGAATTTAGGTCACACCACAAGTGTGCAAACAACCCCCGGGTTGGTTACTCCATCTCCTACACAAACACAAAGAACACCAACACCTATTCAAATATCATCAACCACAACAAATCAACAAACCAAAGATCATGCATGTGAAGTTTTACTTGGCATTCTACGTTCTGAGGGAGATTTGTTGTCTATGACTGAAAGGGGGGTGTTGAATGCTTTAGAGTTGAGAGAAAGAGAACTTGCTCATGAACGACAAGTTAGAAATTTACAAGGACAAGTTCAAAAACAGAAAGCTGAT
This sequence comes from Erigeron breviscapus, assembly GCA_034093135.1. NCBI lineage: Eukaryota > Viridiplantae > Streptophyta > Magnoliopsida > Asterales > Asteraceae > Erigeron > Erigeron breviscapus. Next base: position 26,613,751 of record CM067170.1, on the reverse strand, counting down.
TATGATGCAAAACTTGCAGCTTTTGAGTTACGTTTGTTAGCATTAGAATCTTGCCGACCGGCCTCGGTTGCTTCTAGACGGGATGATCCTGATTCCGATGATCACCCCGAGGGGGAGAACCAAGGAGAGGGTCAAACTAACACTGGAAACACATCGGCAAGAGTTGAAGTGGATGTTGAAGATGTGGAGATGAGAGATAGAGCTCAAGGTGAAACTCAAGAAGAAGTTGATCAGATGTTTAAAGATCTTGCTGAAAGACTTTCTGAAAGAAATAATGATGATCCAGAGGAGATTGAAAGAATTGCAGAAATTAAAAGAAAATTTGATGAAGTGTTTGGAGTTGATAGTGGTGATGAAGAAGAAGAAGATGAAAATGTTGTGATAAATGAAGAAGAAGGGTTTGTAATTGAAAATGAAATTGTTGAATATGCTGAAGGCGAAGCAGATATTGAAGCTGTAAAGGACAATGTAATTTTGGATAAGTCGGAGATAGTTGAAACTCCAGTAAACATAGAAGGTGTTGAGGAACCAATGTTTGAAGTGTTTCCAGATCTTGATTATTTTGAAACAGGTTCTTCAAGTAGAATTGAAGTTGGAGAATCATCTATTCCTGCTAGCACAACTCCACAGCATTACACTTTTGAAGACTTTAACAATTTTGATGACTTAAGAAAGACTCCTGAAGCTGCTTCTCAGAATTTTAAGAAGTCTACTTATAAACAAGTGTTAAAAGAGGCAATCAGATCCGAAGAAGTCCTTCCTGATTATTTTCCATCCGAATTGACTGAAGAACAAAGAAGGTTTATCAATCGAGGATACTTCTTGAGGGACAAAGAAAGAATGGTTGCTCTCGGAGTTAAGCCAAAGAAAGCAGCAAAGAAGTCAAGATATCTAGAGGAAAGAGCTTTTCCTATATTCTGTGGAGCTACCAAAGTTGCTAGAACTGAGAGACAAGAGATTGATTCAATGTTCAAGTTTAAGGAAGCATGACAAGTTGAAGAATATAAAGAGCTTCTTAAACTTACAAAGCAATACAATCCTAAATTACTTCAAGAACAAAGGAATCACAAGATTTTGGTGCTGGTCAGAGTCATTCTAATAAAAAGGGTTTCTATCTCTATTCCATGTTTTCATGTGAAAAGAGATAATGACAAGATTTACAGATTCACTGAAGCTCAGTTCAAGCTATTGCCGGTTGATGACATTATCTTTCTCTACAACCATTTTCTTAATGCTATGCAAAGATACCGCGAAGATGTTGTTGCTTTTGATGCTGTGAAAAGATACATGTCAAGCTGCATTCAATATGCTTCATTGGAAGATTTTCAGATTGGGTTTGAAGTTGTCAAAAGAAAGATTAATGTTCCATATCCAGATCAAAGTCTTTACACCACAGACATCGAAAAGCTTAGTATTGGTCATGTCATTGAAGAACCATCCTTCGGAGTTGTCTTTCTTAATAGCCGAAAGAAGAAGATTTTCATTCGCATGGATGAACTTGCTTCTTATTCTGATGGAACGTTAGAGTTTTGCAAGAATGTTTTGATATGCTTGAAAGAAGATGATTAAGATGGAAAAAAAAGGAAGTATTTGATAAAGCAATCTCCAAGATTAATCAAAGACTTGAATACAGAGATAGCATCAGAATGATGAGAGAGGCTAAGAATGTTAAGAAGTCTAGATATGTTGTACGTCGAAGAGGAGGTTGCTGGATCAAGTACGAGCCTAGTCATCTTCCAGGACCACAAAATATTCCACCAAGGAACTTTGAAGCAAACATGATAGTTCCAGATGATAGACCTGAAGGAGATAACTGGTTCTCGCATCCGAACAAAGACAGACCTAATACAAGAGCTTGAAGATTGACAAAGATTGGATATTTTTCACAAATCACTACTAAGGGAAAGATTGTTAGAAATATAATTAGTAGTAGTTGATATGTATTCCTATTGTATATTTGTACTTATAATGTAAATGTCTAAGTATGGAAGGGGGCATAGTGTAAAATGTGTATAAGTATAAAAACCCCTCCATAATGCATTTTGTAACCTTTGAACTTTTACCCCATAATGTTATCTAATCTTTCCCTGCAACACCTACTTTCTCTCTCTATCTTCTCTCACTAAAAACCGCCATTAACACTCACTAAACACACACTAAAGCTCAAATTCTACTCTTTACACTTCATTAAATTGATGATCTTCAAGCCCCCCTTCTTCTTATCTCCATAAACAGAGATGACTACACCATCCGGGGTAGTGAAACGAACTACCTTTTGAGAACATATAATTGTGGCATCATTTTGAGACAACCAATCCATACCTATCACTATATCAAAACCAGCAAGAGTAGGTAATAACTGGACCGGAAAAGAGCGACCTTCAATCTCAATGTCACAATCATCATAGCCCACACGTATGTCACTAATAGTACCATTGGCAATCTCTACCTCTACAGAACAATCTAAGGGAGTAGTGACTCTTTCAAGCTTAGGAGCAAACAAGGTAGACACAAAGGACCTATTTGCACCCGAATCAAAAAGAACAGAAGCAGGTTTTGAATTAACAAGGAAAGTACCGCTTACCACTTCATCGTTGTCCCTAGCAGCTTCCACCGTCATTTGAAGTGCTTGAACTCTTGTCTTTGGAGCGGCTGCCTTCTTTCCATCATTTTTATTTGTGGACAATCTGCAATGAGATGACCTGTTTCTTGACACTTGTAGCAACGCATCCTATCCCTACAATCAGCTGCAATATGCCCCGATGAACCACACTTATGGCACCTTTTAGTCTTGTCTGAACATTGACCATCATGAGTAGTCTTGCAAGTGGAACACCACGTGCCACTCTTCTTCTTGTCTTTACCTCCATTCGAGGTAGAACCACCTTTGAACTTCTTATTAGAACCCGAATACCAATTAGATCTTCTCTTGAATCCCGACTTCTTATCATCGGCTTTCTCAACTACTTTTTCAGTTTTAAAATCATCATCCAACCTCTTAGACTTCTTAATAGCTGCAGACAAGGTAGTGTGCTGCCAACATAGACCACGATAACTAACCGGGAGACCATCACAATATGCTTCAATCTGGTCCACCTCCCTACGGACCATATGACCCACAAACTTGAGTTTCTCCATGAACGAATGGGCATACTCCATTATAGCACCGTGCTTAGCAATCAAAGCCCTAAACTCCTTCTCAATCAGCCTCAACTCTCGAGTTCCAACATACTCCTCCATGAACTTCTCCTTAAAAGTACTCCAAGGCATCACAGCTAGCACCTCTGGAGCCATGGAAACTGTAGTAGCCCTCCACCAATTACGGGCATTCTTTTTCAACATACGAGTTGCACACAAAACTTTCATGTCATCAGGACAATAACATGAAGCAAAGACCACCTCAATGTCTTCTAACCACTCCATGGCACCCACTGCATTCTGAGTACCATCAAAGTCTTTAGCACCACATTTCTGAAAACTCTCATACTTAAAGTTATTAGCACGAGGGGCAACCACGACTCGAGGTTCCACCATATTTTCTACACCATTCACCTCAGCAACTACATCCTCAGGGGCAACCAATGACCTTACATTCGATGGCTCAGCACGATTTGAGCGGTTCGAATAGTTTCCATCGGTATGCTCATTCCGGTGCAAACTAGCATCCCTTTCTGCCCTCAACAGTGCTAACTCCTCTTCATTTCTCCTCAAAAGAGCTCGGATAGCTCTCAACTCTTCATGTAATTCTACTTGATTGGGAACTTGTTCAATCACCGGGTTTGCCCTATCAATTTCCGACCTTGTGGGCTGTGCTCCCGGAAGTGGCCTTCGCGGAGGCCTTTGGTTAACACCATTTCCAGCCCCACTCCCATTAGGCGGAGCACCACTAGCATTAGTCCCATTCCGTTGACTGTTAGCACGTGTGTTAACCATGTTGTCTACAATGCAATGACGACAGTTAGCAAGAATTAAAGTGAGAACAAGGTGATTAAGGCTACACGACATCTACATAAGTTGCATATAGAACCACAAACAAGCCTCAACCTACACTCTCACTCAATCCCAACCCGTCCTAAAGCACTTCATCTCAAGCTAGGCACACCTACATAAGCCTAACTTATCCTCCATCGGTTTAAGTCCAAAATCCTACGGTCATGGTCGAACTTTGGTTCACTTAAACCATTTCTCTGATACCAACTTGTAACACCCTTCATTTAAAAATACGGGTTTCCAAAAATTTTCGCCTAACGACGTCAAAATAAAGCGGAAGAAACATTAAAAGTCCAAACCAATTAAAATCTGTTTGGTTTACTTATTCAATGGTGTTACTAATCACATCATCAAAACAAGTTTAATAGAAACCCGTCGGTTGCCCAACACAAAACAACCGACTACATAATAATCCAACTCCATTAAAGACAAACATAAACAAATGTCTATAAAAGTTCGGCATCTATAGGTAGCTAAGGACTTCATCAAGCTATCTACCCATTCCTCGCTCATCTTCATCAACTACCTCAGCTACGCTAAACCTGAGGGAGCAATACATTTCAAAAGACAAGTGTTAGCTAACGAATTAGCTAAGTAAGATAACACTCAAGTTATAAAACATTTGTCCATTTCAAACATTATGGATTTGAATACTTCATCATGGCACAACACATATCAAACACACAATACTTCATAATAGGATGAACCACCCTAAATGTGCCTATCCTGCTTTACTTCATTACACACATACAATCACATAACTGCTTTCTACATTAACTGCTTTACTACGTTTTAACTGCTTTACTACATTTTAACTGCGTCAATGTGCAACATAAGTTACACCCGACTAGATGACAACCATTCAGTTGCACATCAAACGTCGTTAAGGAATGGCAAGCCAATCCCCGAGTAATCCGTATGTACAAGACAAATGAGGGCGGGTCAGACCCCTCGTATTACTCAACTGCATCTCAATGACCATGTTGCAAGGAGCCACCCAAGCAACCTACGTCAACGCACTTAGCCGGGCTAGGGCAAGTACGGGTTAAGCTTAACACTTTCCTGCATCAAATTTTACGAGCTCGAAACTGCATCATTTAGTTTAGGTGACTACATTACCTAAACATTTACTACGTTAACTGCTTTTACATTTTGGGCCCTTAAACGTGCACTTGCGCCGCAACCTACATGTTGCGCCGCAGTTCAAACCTTCAGTTGCGCCGCAACATACTATGTTGCGCCGCAACCTACATGTTGCGCCGCATTACAACCTTCAGTTGCGCCGCAACCTACATGTTGCGCCGCAGTTCACAACCTACAGTTGCGCCGCAACCTACATGTTGCGCCGCAGTTCAAACCTTCAGTTGCGCCGCAACATACTATGTTGCGCCGCAACTTATCTTTCTGGAAACTGTTGCGCCGCAACCTACATGTTGCGCCGCAACACTTGCCCGCAGTTCAAACCTTCAGTTGCGCCGCAACCTACATGTTGCGCCGCAGTTCACAACCTTCAGTTGCGCCGCAACCTACATGTTGCGCCGCAGTTCACAACCTCAGTTGCGCCGCAACCTACATGTTGCGCCGCAGTTCAAACCTCAGTTGCGCCGCAACCTACATGTTGCGCCGCAGTTCAAACCTCAGTTGCGCCGCAACCTACATGTTGCGCCGCAGTTCAAACCTCAGTTGCGCCGCAACATACTATGTTGCGCCGCAACCTACATGTTGCGCCGCAGTTCAAACCTTCAGTTGCGCCGCAACCTACTGTTGCGCCGCAGTTCAAACCTCAGTTGCGCCGCAACATACTATGTTGCGCCGCAACCTACATGTTGCGCCGCATTACAACCTTCAGTTGCGCCGCAACCTACATGTTGCGCCGCAGTTCACAACCTTCAGTTGCGCCGCAACCTACATGTTGCGCCGCAGTTCAAACCTCAGTTGCGCCGCAACCTACATGTTGCGCCGCAGTTCAAACCTCAGTTGCGCCGCAACCTACATGTTGCGCCGCAGTTCAAACCTCAGTTGCGCCGCAACCTACATGTTGCGCCGCAGTTCACAACCTCAGTTGCGCCGCAACCTACATGTTGCGCCGCAGTTCAAACCTCAGTTGCGCCGCAACCTACATGTTGCGCCGCAGTTCAAACCTCAGTTGCGCCGCAACCTACATGTTGCGCCGCAGTTCACAACCTCAGTTGCGCCGCAACCTACATGTTGCGCCGCAGTTCAAACCTCAGTTGCGCCGCAACCTACATGTTGCGCCGCAGTTCAAACCTCAGTTGCGCCGCAACCTACATGTTGCGCCGCAGTTCAAACCTCAGTTGCGCCGCAACATACATGTTGCGCCGCAACCTACATGTTGCGCCGCAGTTCAAACCTTCAGTTGCGCCGCAACTTATCTTTCTGTAATACAGTTGCGCCGCAACCTACATGTTGCGCCGCAGTTCAAACCTTCAGTTGCGCCGCAACTTACTATGTTGCGCCGCAGTTACAACCTCAGTTGCGCCGCAACCTACATGTTGCGCCGCAGTTCACAACCTCAGTTGCGCCGCAACCTACTGTTGCGCCGCAGTTCAAACCTCAGTTGCGCCGCAACATACTATGTTGCGCCGCAACCTACATGTTGCGCCGCATTACAACCTTCAGTTGCGCCGCAACCTACATGTTGCGCCGCAGTTCACAACCTTCAGTTGCGCCGCAACCTACATGTTGCGCCGCAGTTCAAACCTCAGTTGCGCCGCAACCTACATGTTGCGCCGCAGTTCAAACCTCAGTTGCGCCGCAACATACTATGTTGCGCCGCAACCTACATGTTGCGCCGCATTACAACCTCAGTTGCGCCGCAACCTACATGTTGCGCCGCAGTTCAAACCTTCAGTTGCGCCGCAACCTACATGTTGCGCCGCAGTTCACAACCTCAGTTGCGCCGCAACCTACATGTTGCGCCGCAGTTCAAACCTCAGTTGCGCCGCAACCTACATGTTGCGCCGCAGTTCACAACCTCAGTTGCGCCGCAACCTACATGTTGCGCCGCAGTTCAAACCTCAGTTGCGCCGCAACCTACATGTTGCGCCGCAGTTCAAACCTCAGTTGCGCCGCAACCTACATGTTGCGCCGCAGTTCAAACCTCAGTTGCGCCGCAACCTACATGTTGCGCCGCAGTTCACAACCTCAGTTGCGCCGCAACCTACATGTTGCGCCGCAGTTCAAACCTCAGTTGCGCCGCAACCTACATGTTGCGCCGCAGTTCAAACCTCAGTTGCGCCGCAACATAGTATTACAGTTGCGCCGCAACCTACATGTTGCGCCGCAGTTCAAACCTTCAGTTGCGCCGCAACATACTATGTTGCGCCGCAACCTACATGTTGCGCCGCAGTTCAAACCTCAGTTGCGCCGCAACCTACATGTTGCGCCGCAGTTCAAACCTTCAGTTGCGCCGCAACCTACATGTTGCGCCGCAGTTCAAACCTCAGTTGCGCCGCAACCTACATGTTGCGCCGCAGTTCAAACCTCAGTTGCGCCGCAACATACAGTTGCGCCGCAACCTACATGTTGCGCCGCAGTTCAAACCTTCAGTTGCGCCGCAACATACTATGTTGCGCCGCAACTAAGTTGCGCCGCAACACATGTTGCGCCGCAACCTACATGTTGCGCCGCAACTACATGTTGCGCCGCAACCTACATGTTGCGCCGCAACCTACATGTTGCGCCGCAACCTACATGTTGCGCCGCAACCTACATGTTGCGCCGCAACCTACATGTTGCGCCGCAACCTACATGTTGCGCCGCAACCTACATGTTGCGCCGCAACCTACATGTTGCGCCGCAACCTACATGTTGCGCCGCAACCTACATGTTGCGCCGCAACCTACATGTTGCGCCGCAACCTACATGTTGCGCCGCAACTACATGTTGCGCCGCAACCTACATGTTGCGCCGCAACTACATGTTGCGCCGCAACCTACATGTTGCGCCGCAACTACATGTTGCGCCGCAACTACATGTTGCGCCGCAACCTACATGTTGCGCCGCAACCTACATGTTGCGCCGCAACCTACATGTTGCGCCGCAACCTACATGTTGCGCCGCAACTACATGTTGCGCCGCAACCTACATGTTGCGCCGCAACCTACATGTTGCGCCGCAACCTACATGTTGCGCCGCAACTACTGTTGCGCCGTATTACAGTTGCGCCGCAACCTACATGTTGCGCCGCAGTTCAAACCTTCAGTTGCGCCGCAACATACTATGTTGCGCCGCAACTTATCTTTCTGTAATACAGTTGCGCCGCAACCTACATGTTGCGCCGCAGTTCAAACCTTCAGTTGCGCCGCAACATACTATGTTGCGCCGCAACTTAAGTCTCTGGAAACTGGTTGCGCCGCAACTAGCCCCGATTCTGCACAAGTTCGATCGATTACACCCCAAAACAGATCCAAACGACTCCAAATCAACTACATGACTTTCATACAACAAAATCCTTCATTTTCAAACCATTATAATGCAAGTAACTCCTTTATTAAACCACTCATGATTTTCATTATTAAAACAAACGTTATTTCGACATCAATTGACCCTCCAATGGTCTAGATCTGATTTCTAATGACTCATATGATCAAAAAGACATAAAATCAAAATCAATATACCTCTATTACCTGAAGATCACGATGGGGATGCAAACTACTTGATCAATCACTCCTAAATCACACGTTTGAAGGATTTTCGGCTTAGAATTTTGATAGGGGATCAAAGGGGTGGCTAGGGCTTGAGAGAAAAGTTATATTTCTGCAAATGATGAACTAATGACTCCCTCCAAGACCCTAAACCCGTTTTTGACTTTCACACCATGTCAAAATTGGTCCCTAAGCTTCATAAAGTCATATTTCTTGCCTAAAACACCTCTATGGACTACATACAACTCATTAAACACTTTGAACACCTCAAAAAGGCATTTAACTACATCTTAACCACATTACTACATCAATTAATAAGACATTCAAGTCCCACACGCATAACACATTAACTACATATAAGCATCAAAATCTATCAAAGACTTAACGGCACATTATATTGACTTAACGACTCTAGTCAACCGTTAAATAAAAGGATTGGGATGTTACAAAAAACAAAATAAAAAATAAATCTACAACAAGTTTTAGCCATCTACAATAATACATGCTTTATATAGTTGTATGATGTGCAGTATAAAATGTACATTTGTTGTAGATGGCTAAAATTTGATATAGAATTATCATTGCCAAAAAAAAGGGATCAACTTTCGTCAGCTCGTTTTTTTCCTGCAATATCTCAGAAAATGTTTGATCATCAGAGATTGAACCGTCGGATCATCCTCGTTTTTGGTTGGTGTCTTCCGAACATTTGGGCCAACATTTTGGATGGTTGAATCTGTCTCAAGTGATCTGAAGGTCGAGTTATAAAGTCTAGAAAATAGGGCATAATTTCTAGTGATATTGTTCTTCCTTTGTCTTTAATTTGTTTTCATACATCTTGATGCGTTATTCCAAGGGTATGATGATTTTTGTATGCCGGTCTATGGAAGGTCTGATTGTATTGCTCTATTATTGGTGGTAGTGGATCTTACGTGACCTAAGAGTCCCGTGGTTATTACTCATACTTAGGTTTTTCACGCTAAAAATCTTGTGTTTATGTGTGTTTAATTGTTGATTTTGTTACCATTTAGGATTGTTTTGGGTGCATTTGTACTTTCTATTTAGTAGCTTTCTCATAGGTTCATACAAGTTACAAAAATATTTCAAGTTATATACTATATAAACTAAATTCGCGTGAATGGTGAAGTAGACTGGTTGGCAGCTGGCTCAGCAGCCTGTCTGCCTGCTTAGTTCCTTTTTTTTTCTTTTTTAGTGTTTAAGTTAGCGTGTTGTGTAGATGTTAACTTAACTTCTTGGGTTTTTTAGTTTTCATTTTATTTAGGGTTGTAATATTTTAGTTCCACACTTTAACTACTAAATCCTTTTAAGACTTTTTATTTTTACCATTAAAGTTTTATGTTTAACGATTCATGTGATGCAACTTTAGTCTATTTTAATTTTCACAATCAAAATTTTTATTTTCTTATAGTATTTATCTTCCAAGAACATCGCAATTATATCTCGCCATCAAAGTTTTATGTTTTAAGATTAACGGTGTATTGTTTAACGATGTGTTTTTTTGTCTAATGGTAACAGTTGGCATGTTAGAATTAATTACCCGCATTCAAGTCTATGTTCGATTGTTATCCCCAACCAACGGCCGAGTATAACACTAGTTAAAGTTAATTATGCATTTATGTTTATCGTTATGGTGTGTATTTTTCTTCAACATCAACCACCAACACTAGTATTTTCATAATAGAATGAATAATATAACATCCCAAACACGACAAAATATTGTACACGGTAACAAAATCCTAAACTAAATGATTGAGCTTAGTGACACGTAATCACTAAAGTCAATATGAATATACTGACAAACATACAAGTTCTTAATTTGTGCCCTTGTCAGTTGTCACAATTGAAAAAGACACCTTGTCTATATCATTCCGTAAGTTTATGACTAGTTAATGAAGTTCTAAGTAATCATAATGGCAATAATAACATAAGTAATACTCCATATTTATTAATTAATTCTAACATGAATTAGTACTACTAAGTTAGCTATAATGTAAATGAAGCTAGCTCAACTGGCAGATACATCACTGGTTTTTCTCACAAGTCTTGAGTTTGACTCTTAGGAGTGACAAGTCTGTGAGTTTTTTTCCCTGAATCACCTATAACGGTTATAGTCTACATCTCGTAGTCTAGAGTACGTGCATGACTTCATCATTATACAGTGAGGTGTTCCCTGATGTCGAATACCGACTAACTGTTAAAAAAAATGAAATTTATAATAAATAAACCTAATCAATGATAGGTTGTGAATTCTACTCATATGTGGAGTTGTGAACAATTTATATATGTATAGATTATTCCTAAGAGACTCATAATAGGTTGCGAATTCTATTCGAAGACCTAAACGGGTTTCCGGTTGCGAATTCTATTTCAAGACCTGAAGTGATTTCCGATTAAACAAGGTTGACCCGTTCACCTAGACCCAATTTAAATCGGTTTTTTCTTTTTATATATACTCTTTTAAAGAAATTGCCATGACTTTATACCAACTTCTGGATCTAGTATAATCTACTATATATATATTTCTTGGATTTGATTAACTTTTGATCTAGTTATTTATTTACTATATATATATATAATTCTTGGATTTGATTATATATGTTGTGTAATATTTCTAAATACTGTTTTGATGTTTCAAATTTGTATTTTCGTTAGACTATTAATATTTGTTATTTTTCTAGTTGATTATAATTATTTGACATTTGACAATAATTCATTGGTCCAATGGTGATTCACTTGATTTTAACCCTGAAGATCAAGGGATCAATCCCTACCGACCTGACGTGTGCAAAACAAGTTGCGTTTAATTCCTTGTGGTTTAGGAGCCTCTGTAGGGTTTTTCCTTAAATGCCTACTTAGGAAGGTACGTAGGACGTAGCAGTGTCCGAATAAGAAATATTTTACTTGCAAGCATGATTAAGAAATATTTAGGTATTTGCTCAAGTGTATATTATTGGGTAGAGACGTTTAACTGGAACATGTATTTTGTGGCTTATGCATGTTGGTATCAAAGCAATACCAAGGATCAATAGCTTCCCTCCGATTTGACCTTTTCTTTACATACAATAAGAGTATTTAAAAATCAATAGACATGCAACCTACCTTTGAACACATAACAACATACCTATAACTAAGTTGCATATATGATCAATCGTAATCCTTTATCATAGACCGACGTGACTCCTTGGTCGATAAAAAAATCTGTACACCCAACTCTTATCTTCGTTTATCCTTTGTAGCCAAGAAATTCCGAGATTCAGAAAGTTCAAGCTTCTTGATTGGTATCAGGCCTAAAGGTGAACTTTGTCACAAGAAAATAAACACGAGGTGGACACTTCACTTGCTCGGTATATAGTTGGCTCTGCTCAATTCAAGTATTTAGGATTTTTTTGGTGGCTGTGTATTGCTTTTAAGCAAGCATACAACATAATGATATAAAAGAATAACATAATACAAGCTTATTCGTTTTTTGCTTATATGTAATCTTTTTGGGCAAGCATTGCCATGTAACTCAACGAGTAAACTGTAGACGCCACTTCAAAAAGGCCGACACACAACACACCCTCAGTAGCCAGATCTACTTATAAAATTTTGACAAAAGCGTTTCTTTTCAATACATGTACAACCCGAACATGGGCAACTAATTTTATAAAGACAGAGATGACCAGAAGCCTCATTCACATGGTATCTCTAACAAATCAACATTTGACAAATCACTAGACATAAACTAGTTAAAAAAATATATATATATCTTGGCAAGATCATCTAGTCTCTGGTTCTGTCACTGCGGGTACCTCTTCTGGATAACTAGACAAGCTAAGATCAACGAGGGTAAGATCAAAGGACGTTGACGATGAATTTGAGACATCCAAAAGTAGTGATGAGTCCATCGATTCTGATTTTGCTGTTTCTTGTAGGTTATTATTTTCAGGTGAGCTATCACCAGAAGATGACATACGTGATAGTTGTATGCCATCTAACTTATTTGCTGCAATGTCCTTGCTTTTTCTAGCATTGTCCATCTCTGGACCAGTTGGGACAAAGGTGCGCGCCCTGTACTTTGTACCATTTTCTTCACCCGAATCACTGCTATGATTGTATAATACGTAGTCATGATATGTTGGTGCGAACTGCAAGGAAAATGAAATGGGTCAATTTGCAAATTCAGGTTATTTTTAAATTTTATAGAACCTCTTAAACTATGTAGAACATATATACTTATGAATGGGTCAAACATTTGATGAAAAGTAAAAAATAAAAATAGCTTATATAGTATGGGGTGGAAAGTTGCCCAAAACTGTAATTTCACTGAATTAAATCTTCTAAATCGGATGGAGATCCTCTAAAGTTGATCAACTTTATAAGTAAAGTTGAAGCAACCTTAACCATTGGATTATAATCAAGAGTCAAAATTCAATGATCAAGTTTGAATCTTGACCATTGATTTTAATCTAAGGGTTAAAATTGTATCAACTTTATGAATAAAGTTGATATCAACTTTATGAATAAAGTTGATATCAACTTCAGAGGATCCTCATCCTTCTAAATCATATTATTCAAAATTGCATCATTGTTGTACGAAATCACAAAATATCCAAGTTTTGTAATCAAGCTTACGCACTAATTATCTAGAACAAAAATTATAAAAATTAGACAAAAAACTATAATTAACCGAGCATGTAAGTATGAAACCAAAATTCACCAAAAGTATACACTTCATATCTACAGAATAAACACAAGTGCAGATACACAAAAACTTTACAGTGGCATGAAGTTGCAAACACAACTATCTAGTAGTTCAGAACTGTAATGTTCCTTTTGCTACATTCCCCTAACAACTATAATGTTATTTGTGATATATTCTCCAAGATGGGTGTAGTTTCTACATTTTTTGCAGATTTTAAAAATGAAATGCCAACTACAATGTTTGGACTGATAATTATTTAATCTATAGATATTAGATAAAGAACATACCTGGTGAACAGTGTCATGATAGAAGTCATTTAACTTCAAAGCATGTGCAAGACTAGCTGTAAACCCATGGGATGCACCGACATTTGCACCAGCATACTCTTTGTACGGGAATGCGTAAAGATGACCCACGGCAGCGATAAGCATCTCAACACAGATTATGAAGTTTTGAAACTCAGCTGCTTCCTCTGCATTTTTTATGAACTCATACTTTGCAGCAAGAAAAACCAAAACACCCTGAAAGCGAAAAGACAAGCAAACACAGAGTTATTAAATAGGGTGTGCACAATACAGACAACGTGACTTGGCGTAATAATGTGATAAACTGTACAGCGTATCCATTAACACTTATGTATCCTTCATCATTTTCCTCTCCTTTTCATCTTAACTCCTTTTGCTTTTATGTCAAATGTTTCAGGCTAGTATGTCATCATGTACCTAGTATAAAGGGTTAAGGGTTTATCTGATTAATAATACACACTTGCCTAAATATTAATTTCATGGTACCAAAACCTCATCACTCCTGGTACAAATCCTAATAGCTGCTTTAGTAAAACAAAGGTCTACATTAACAGCAGCAACTCTTCTCCCAGCTACACACTGGTTGTTGCAAACTAATCTGAAATAGTTGAAACAGCCTAATGAAAAATATCAACCTAAGGCACCTAACTAATAAATAGACCAAATTACACATCAGCTTTCTAATTCAGTAAAATAAATATTGCATAACTACCTTTGATCTGATAATCATTTATTACAAACGAGAGAAAGTACCCGCGCGTTGCGGCGGTGAGATGGTGAGGGTGATAGGTCATAGAGTGTGATAGGTCATAGGAGGTGATAGGTCATAGAGTGTGATAGCCAAATGCCTTAGCCGTACGGGCTCCGCCCTCGGATTTAAAAATTCGTCGAAAGTATATCGAATGACATCTCTAATGAAAGAGCATGAAATTTTAAGAACACCCATATAATTTCTATAATTTATCGATGTACGGTGTTTGAGATAAAAGATTTTGAATAAATTAGAGGAATAAAATGATTTATGGAGGAGAGAAAAAAATGAGTGGTTGAGATTTGAGGAGAGAGATGAAAATGAAAGTTGAAAGTTGAAAGTTGTGGGGCATTGATGTATGGTACATCATGCATTATCATGTGTACATTGTTGAAATTGAAAGTTGAAACATTATTTGCTTTATAATATCATTTATTACAAATATGCCCTCTGTTCATATAAGAAAGTAAGAAACTAATCTAGTAATCCGGTAGTGTTTTAGGTATTCATCAGATGACTTAATCACTTCCTGTCTATTACCCATTAATAGTTTCTCAGTTTCTCTTAAATATTAGACCGTCTTATATCACAAAACTATATATTTATTAAGACGTTATTTTTTTGCCCATGTTCTAGTTAAAAATACCCAATGGTCAAAGAACTCCTATGAAAGATCCATTCTATAAACCTAAACTCTTGATATAATTTTTTCATGTGTCTTGGCTTACCTAATGATGGGTCCGACACGAGTAATATTACTAATATAGGGTTTACCCTTCCTATATCTCTTTACGGAACCTGAAACTTCTCGAAAGATTCAAACAGGATTCAAGTGACATGATCTATATTAGTTGGAAACCTAGTATCCCACTATCTACTTGTGAGGTTATTCAAAATCAACTTAATCTTTGAGCCTTCAAAGCAACTACAGTAAAAAAAACCTCATAATCTACATTGCAAGTGGTAAAAGATTAAACAAATTAAACTTTCTTACCTTTAGAGTTGTGTGCAACTCTACTGACAACTACGAAATTCAAATTCCAGTCCTTTGAGTCCTCATTCTATAGAACCAACTCGTGATTTGGAATTGAAACTTAATCTTTGTGATAATCATGAGAAGAGGTATTTTTTCAGATCACTTTATAAAATCCTTGTGTCTAAAATTATCCTATCACCTCGTATGCTTAATTGCTTAGTCCACAACAAAGTTGGGTTGCTAAGGGAAAAGATATATCCTAAAAGTTTTTTGCACTATGTCAATTCACCATGATATTCTAAAATGTTTATGAAGCAATTAGTATTAACTTCTAACAATAGTTAGGCGTATAGATGTATATCTGCACTAGGTAACAATATACATTTTTCAAGAACCAAATGTTGACTAAATGCATACAATGTAACAAACATGTGAGAAATGTTACCTGCCAATACGTCAAAAAGACAACACTCTTGATGATGATGAACTTTGGGACAGGGTTAAATGGCTGGAGCATATCTCTACATGCCATGTAAAACAAGGCAAGAGCATACAAAGCCATAGAGTAAGAAACAGTGTATATAATGGTGAGATATAAGTATGACTGGGCCACACTGAAATTTCCATCATGATATTTTCCGTTTGCATAAAGTACGAAAGTAACTGCCACCAATATAGGTTTAAGAATGACAAACTGCAAACAGCCTTGTTTGCATCTTCGTATAAACCGTCTGCACAAGAAATTTCAGAAATGTAATTAAAAAGGAGAATAAATCATTAGCCTAAGACAGCAGCAAGTCTCTTATGTCTCCAAATGATGGGCTAGCCCACGGGTAAAAGACATGTATAGGTTAAAACAGGTCATTATCAACAGAGCCTAATCAGCTGAATGGGATTGGGTTAAGCACCTGGTCTTTCATTTATACATTTATATAGATAGCTAATGTGTAAATAATTACCATAAACACAATATTCTCACAATAAGAGCATTTACAATGGTAGACTATATTAAACCTTTACAATCTTACCATGTAAATGCCACATTAGATTCCACATCAGACACCTCTTACTAAAGTCATCTCTAGTGTCTATCAAACTTTCAGTTCATATATGTCTAGGAATTAGAGTTTAACAGATTGTTGAAATGCATTTAATTTTAGACGAGTTCATAATCTTGGACCTCTTTATGCCACAAAAGAATATAGATCTCTTGATCATTTTTGAACCTTCAACGTTATCACTGGAGGTGCTCTAATAATCTAAAACCTTGTATATAAAGATTTAGGAGGTCGTTTCAGTAAAGATAGCTTTGACTTACCTTCAGCAGTTTGATGCATTTGAGTCTTTTGTTTTCAGCTATAAAAATTACTTTACCCATTTGAGATATATAAAAAAAAGCCAATCAACCCACTCATACGTTAATACCATATTCAACAGAAGAATCACATAGAACTTACCCATCCAGTGAAATGGGAGGGAAGCAACATGTCATCAAACACCAATTTGATTTAAGAACTCGCCCAGTAAGACTTAAAACAACTGCCCCTGGACCACCAACCCATGCCAGACACAGTGACAGAAATGTATATATAACCCACGCTTCATACCTGAAATATACATAAATAAACATGATAAGAGCAACACACTATCAATGCATCTCAGATCACTTGCTTTATATTAAAAAAAAAATAGTATTTACACAATATTAGACTTTTTAACAAAGTGGCAAGTGTGTAAAAATGATAAAATGAGAAAATCACAATCATATTCAAAGAATTCATTAAGGAAGAAATGTATAATGTTTCTAGAAGTAATGACTTTCTTCTCTTATTTCAAAAACAGCCCAGGCAGTGCACACTCCACTTTTCTATATATTTCATTGCGACTTTCTTCAATCTAATTCTCAATGCCTTGTTAGAATGAAAAAGTTCTATCTGATTACAAGCAATTCTTTTCACTAGTTAACCTATCTAATCTTTCTATTCTCACTACATTCACGTGTTTGCGGTTGTTCTTCTGCGAAAAAAATGATCTGTTTTACAGATTGATTTTCATTCTGTAGCTATGTCGTATTGCCGTATTGAGGCACTAGTTATAGACTTCCTAATTAAATTACCATTTCACAAAGAAGATATACTAACATTGAGAACATATAAGTGTCCAATAAAGTTGGCCAATGAAGATATTGACATATTGTACAGAAGA
Organism: Erigeron breviscapus; assembly: GCA_034093135.1. Lineage (NCBI taxonomy): Eukaryota > Viridiplantae > Streptophyta > Magnoliopsida > Asterales > Asteraceae > Erigeron > Erigeron breviscapus. The sequence goes on along the minus strand of CM067170.1, from coordinate 26,596,155 downwards.
ATGCTATAAACATATATCCTAGAATAATTAGGTATTGATACTCACACTTCTCGAATAGAATTGAAGTAGATTGAGCTTTTATTGAATACAAGCGACATAAAGGACATCAACGCATAAACCTGTGAAAAAATAATGATTCAAAGTCACTGCATAAACATACAGACTATGTAACAAAAAAGATCAAAATAAAATATTCAACATCATTGAAATCATATAGTGAATAATTGATCAGGCGACCATTTTATAACATCTACCTATATTTTCGAACAAACATATAGACATATAGTAGCATGAGAAGAAAGATATCCTTCACTAGAATAATAATTTCTATCAAATTTAAAAAGAAATAAGTGGGATATATGAATTTAGTAGGTAAGTTAACTATATCTTAGCAGACTTTTACATACTAGAAAGAGGCTCCATCACGACAAGAGACAATGCTTAACTGAGGACACAGTTTAGTAAAATTGTTCTAATTGATACTTATATGGCTAACATGCCCTTTAAGAAGAACAAAATAAGAAAAATAGGTGAACCAAAATCAAGGCTAGCAAGTACATTTATGACTATTAATCAGTAAAACAGTATAATACAATCGAGTACTAAAATAATATAAAACCAAAACTCTATGCTTTTTCTAGACATGAGGATTGAGGACATCCGAAAATTATAGGTAGGGGAAGGTACTGTGTCCATACCCGGAGCAGCTACTTAATAGTATTAGTAACTTAGGATAGGATGCTTGATGAGGAGTGGCTAATTGTAAAAAGAATATAAACAGAGTAATACTAACGGGCAGTTTAACTCGTAGCTGCCGAATTTGGGTAATGCTCCACTACCTAGTTTAATCCCCATGATAATAACTTAACAGCCTCCTTCAATCGTCCTTATCACAATCGCTTATCCTTTAAAACCCCCCTATCAAGCACTCCCCTATAACTCTTATGAGATCTCTTTCATCAATTACAAAAAATACGCAATTCCTTATCTAGCTCCATTTTCCAGACAAATTCAATAACTGTGATGTTATCTCGTAAGTAGTAACATGATCCTTAATGCCTATATACAGTAAATATACCCTATTTGCAGTGTTGTAAATCTCGGTTATCTCGGCCGATATATCCCCGATATATCGCTTCTCGGTGGTCGACCGAGACGATATATCCCCGATATATCGCTTCTCGGTGGTCGACCGAGACGATACCGAAAAGCGATATTTACAACCTTGCCTATTTGTCTAGATGCTAGTAAGCCTAGCGCCCCCAATGAGTAACTTAGCAAGAGTAGGGCCCTCATCTTTTGGAAAATAAAGTTGTCTTGCATAACTGTCTCTCCCAATGGCAGTGCATTTTAATCATTCATCATTAACAAGCTTCTCCTTCAAGTAAAAAACAAAATATTCTTTCAATATCAGAACTAAGCAATCCCCAAATTTTCTTAAAAAAATAAAAGTCATATAGAAAAGGGACACGGATTTCTTAAGGCTCTAGGCTCCTAAGAAAAATCAAACTGTCTCCGATTTTTAAGCACATCGAATGGAATATCTAATGGCTAAGTAAGTAAAAGTACATTTAACGACATTGAGTAATAGGATTTTGCAGTCAAAATCAAATACACCTATGAATATCATCTCAAAATGACATCTTCAAAATCACAGCTTACATAGCCTAAAATAATTATTATTGGCCACACGACCGGCATAGTCCACTACTTAATCCTAAAGAGTTTCTCCTATTACAAATTTACGATTTTTATTTACCAAGGGAAATAAGAATGGTGTAATTAACAGAGTCCAAATCTTACTTATCGCATTTTCTTAACGATTCACAAATGTACATTAGTAACAACACTACAAGAAACACATTCTTATTTTATCAAGAAGAACAAAGGAATACGAAAACGAAGAAGAAGAAAGACTTACAGGAACCATGAAGATAATACGAACGATAAAACGTTGATAAGTAGGTTCAGTATAATTCAAAAGATGTCGATAAATATGAACAAGTGCCAAACAGATTGCCCCAATTGTGCATGGTAACGCCACTAATATATAGTATACTGGCCCCATTTTCCCTCTTCCCCCCCTGCAAAATATACACAGCAATTATTATCTATTTATCAGAATTATATATATAAACTTGTAGGGTTTTTGTATAGACAATCATCTAATTTTGCTATCAATAAACCCTAACCCAAAAAAATAATATATAAATATACATATATATAATATAAATAATTCATGAATGCAGTGGAACTGGGTAACCTTTTATATGTGAGGGAGATTTGGGGTTGATGACGGATAATAATATATTCTTATTCTTATGTATGTAGATGTAGATGTAGATGTAGATGTAGATATAGATATAGATATAGATACAGATATATATGTATATAGATAGATCTGCTATTTGAGCTTGCGAAAAATTGGGGGGTCCAAGTGAAGTGATGATTCAAATATGGGTTTGGTTTGGTTTGGTTATTGCATTGCAGGTATAAAATAGATTCCCGGGTTTCCTAATCATTCACCGTTGTCGGCTACTCGGCTCGGCTGTATATCCAGCGAATAAGACAACTATCATACGAGTACTATACTTAATCCATCTAATAGAAAAAAAAATTAAAAAAAATAATCACTTTTGTACTTAAAAAAAAAGAAAATTTCATTACATACCCCTGGGGTATGTCATATTATTAAGTTTCGCTCCTCTCGTTTTTTTCTTATCATTACATACACATATGGTGATTTTTCGTATCATTATATACCCTTTACCTTAACGGACGTTTATGAGTATATGTTAACCCTCTCACGTGCATATCACGTGAGAGTATTTTTGTCATATCTCATGTAACATATCCTTATAACTTTTTTTTACCCACCCTTTGACACAAATAGATCAAAAACCCATTCCCTCAAAATTCTTTTCTTTCCCAAACCAACAAGAACAAAGAGAGTTGTATGACTGTTGGGTTATTTTGATTTTGGTAAGGATCGGTGGTGGTGGTCAATGGCTGCCGGGATTATTGATTGAGTTGTATAGATATACCCTGGCCTTTTTCCAATTATTTGTTGACACTTGACACAAGCTTAATTGAACAGTAACACTTCCTGGCCTTTTTTCAAACCTAACTTTTTGTTTGGAATCTGACAATTATATATCAAAGGATATTTACAAGCTATGCATTACAGTGTATTAACACTAATATCTTAGGTGAGTGATTGATGACCAGATATAAAATTGCAGTTAATTTCAAAGTTTGTGTATATATAAATTTGTATAAATATGTATAGATATATATTTGTTTTGGATAGATTTGTTTAGGAAGAAATGGGTTGGGAGTAGGAGGAAGATTTTTATATTCAAAAAGACCAAAATATCCTCATGTGCAATGCACATAAGGAGGTTAACGGAGACCCACAAACGGACGTTAGGGTGAGGGGTATATTATGATACAAAAAGTCACCATAAGGATATGTAACAATACGAAAAAACGAGAGAGGCGAAACTTAATAATATGACATACCCCAGGGTATGTAATGAAATTTTCTCTACAAAAAAATTGATGGGTTTTATTGGGATCCTCTTGTTCATTTCATTTTTACTTGTAAAGTTGAATTTTGATCATAAGGTTAAGTTCAAAAGTTCAAAAGTTATCTTTAAATCTTGACTGATATAATTAATTTAATGGTTAAAATCTTCAACTTTAGGAGTAAAGTTAACTTTAGATCTCAATTCAATATCGGGTATAAGGGGCATTCAGTATCCGTATCGAAATCGATATGTGGTATATCCATCCTTTGAACGAGTATATAGAAGTAAGCAACATCGAACACAAATCGACATGCATACATGTGCCAATGTAGTCAGACATTAACATCATGCATGTTTTTTCTTTTAATTTTTCTCGTATCGATTAAAAAATTAGTTTTTTTACCTTTATATTTCATTTATCTTTTCTATTTCCTACGCTTATCTTTTTTCTAAAAATCTATTTTCTATATTTTCTTTCAGCAAAATAAACTTAAGACAAAGATCTCCAAAAAGGTTTTGTCCATAGTTCAAACATCTCAAGCATCCGAACAATTTCCCCCCTCGCAATTTTAACACCCGACTCAACGAGATGGCTGTTCACGACCGACCTACAATGACCCACAATACCAATCAATGCCCGTGCAAGTCTCTCTCACAGGACGTTTGTAGACTTTTATCCATCTCACCAAGTGATGCCTTCACTAGGTATCGTGAACCAAATGAATTGTATGATCTGCTCAACTAGAACTTGTTGAGGCTGAAGATGCCCGTGATACGATGAGTGAAGACGAGGTAGTCGTGCAAGAAGAGCAAGTTGTTTAGGGGAAAGGAAAAAAGACAAGAGCATCAAACATCTCGTGGAGTGGCAAAGGTGAAACGTTCTTCACAAAAGCTTACTAATCATAATATCGGGAAGATTAAATATATAGTTCATTTGGCAAAGGTTAACGAGTATTATAATACCCTTCAAAAAAGACATAACTATCATATTATCAAACCAACACAAAGTGGAAAAAATTACAACTGAAGCTAAAGGAGCCGATTCCTAATCCACCTTGGTGTAACTACCTTTGACCAACATACCCATTTAGTTTTAGATGAGTTTTCTGAGCCTCCACATTAAAAACATTTCCTAATATTGAATGATTAATTGAGTTACCTTTTTAACAATTTTTTAAAGTTTAAAGAAATACTAACTACAACCTAGGACTATACATAAAAATATTACTCCGTATATATTTCATATAAAAAGTCTACCACCTTAACTTTATAATAAAAGAATATAACTATCTATGCATGTTACCACAATCTATAACAAGATCCAAAGTTTTATTATGAATTTTTTTTTATTGTCTGTTTGTCGTTTATTTTCATATTAATTATTATAATTACAATGAATGTATAACTAGAGTTATTACTTATAAAAAATAAAATTAAGATTTAATTAAGTCACACTTAAAGCCATAATTATATTTAATCATATAAATAATTAATTTATTAAATTTAAATTTTGTTAAAATCTTTTATGTTTGTAAAATCCGAAAATGTAAAAAGTAATAATATCATATTTAATGATACTTTTTTAAAATTCATATTGTGATATCTATAATTACTTATTAAAAAAATAACTTTTTTATTTTAGAAATGTTGAATGTTACACTATGCAATATTACCGAAATATCCTCTTCTTTTTTTCTAAATTATCCTTTTCTTCATTCACTAATTTAATTATCTCCACTAATATACCTAAAATAATTATACCATCCAGCCTTAACTATTAAAATAATTACACTAATCATTATATCAGTTACATTACTTCAATAGCTTGTACTACTCGTCTTCACCATCACCTGTCGCCGCCATCACCACTACATTACCGCCGCAGCACAAGCGGCGGGCAACATGCTAGTCAGGTTTTTATATGATTGAAATTTGTTTCATAATTTTGTAAAAATGGCATTAGCTATTAGTAAATAAAAATGTCACACCCTTCTTTTTAAATATAATAAATATAGAATCTTTCTTGAATATTAAATAAAAAAATCCCCAAAAATGTAAGTATAAATAGTATCAGTTGTAGGTTTTAGCTAAAGCCAACAAGGTGAGTTCCAAACACCATACATTCCATAAACCTCTCACCTTATCCCCCCAATCTTCTTGTTTTTCATTTCTCACATATTAACAACCATGGCTTCATCTTGTTCTTCATCAATTATAGGTGTTTCTTCAATCTTTCACAAAAACCCATCTTTAGAACACCTTTCAAGAACCCCTTTACACCTCCCACGTTCCACAGACAAAACCCACTTCACATCCTTAAAAACAACCGCTAGAATCAAACATATAGGTGCAGGTGTTGGTAATGGGGGTTCCGGGTTTGTTACGTCGGCTACGGCGACCCCGAATTCGATATTGAGTGAGAAAGCTTTCAAGGGGTTGGGTGTTTTTGATGAAGATAGTAATTCTTTAGATGATAGTGAGAGAGAGTATGATGATGAAGGGTTAGTTAGTGAAAATGAGAATATTAGTGATGAGGATGATGATGATGATGAACTTGCAATTACTAAATTGGGTTTGCCTCAAAAACTTGTTCAGTCTCTTGAAAAGAGGGAAATTACTAGACTTTTCCCAATTCAAGTAATTTTCTTTTAACTTTTTTTTTTTTACTAGTTTATATGTGTTTATTATAGGATTTCGTTAGCCTTAGCTTTCGCAGAAAAATAATTATCGACTGACATGTACGACACGATTTTGATAGTTACCCGTAATCTTAAGGGCTATGATTAGCAAAAACAATGTATATGTATATGTTGTTATGGATATTAGTGGATAAAGTTTGTGTCTTGAAGTTGATTTTGATGATAACTTTGACATTTTACCTTATCTGTTATGTTTATTAGACTTTAAACCTCAGACCATATTCTTTTTGCGGCTTAATAACTATCAGTTTTTTACTTTTTTATACCATATCTGTGTTTATATATATGTCAGTTTGGAATTATGGATATAATTGGATAAAGTTTGTGTCTTGGAGTTGAACTTGATGATAACTTTGACATTTAACCTTCATATGTTATGTGGATTGATATGGTTGGACTATATACTTTAGACCATTTTCGTTTTCACCAGTGGTTGTAATTTGTAAGGGTGAAGCTATCCTGAAAGTACCCAGTTTCTTGCGAAGAATCAAGGTCTTAACTGGTTTGTAGTACATAAAGTTACTCTTTTTGATGCAGTTTAACAAGTTTTATATGATTGATAATTAAAATAATAAAAGTGAAGTCACGTGGTCGTATATGTTTGAGAAATGATGTACTAACGGAAGTAGTTTCTTTACCTTTTCATATTTAAAATAAAAGTTCTAACCCAAAGTTATGTATATAAGTCTATCTTGAGTGGTTAACTATATTATGTAGTATACAAATACTAATATCTTCAAAGTTCGTTGAAATGAAAACATTTAATCATATTTTTGGACCATTTAGAAATGTTAGAAGGCTTATGCATTAACTTCTCATCTCAATGCAATGAGACCCACTTTTCAAACTGAACACGAACATGACATTTCTTTGAAAATAAACCTATAGAAACATATATAAATGTTATTTGTAATGATCATACCTATTAAGTTTCATGCTTTAATTTTGCTTAATACTTGAATTCGGACGCTGTACATAAGATAGTTTGGTTTTATTCATCTCTGTGCTGACTTGCTTTTGTTTAAAATATGTAGAGAGCGGTATTAGTCCCTGCACTAGAAGGCAAAGATATTATTGCTCGTGCCAAAACTGGAACAGGTAAAACATTAGCTTTTGGGATTCCCATAATCAAAAGACTCACTGAAGATGATGAAGCAAGACTTTCTTCTAGGTACCCATGGAACAAGTTTTTTGTATAAATCTGTTACATACATTCAGTCCTTGATAATTTAAGTTATATGCTATCTCTAATTGGTTTCTTACATATATTTCTTATATTTGAAGGCGTGCTCAACGTCTTCCTAGAGTGTTAGTACTTGCACCTACAAGGGAATTGGCTAGGCAAGTAGAAACAGAGATTAAAGAGTCTGCCCCATATTTGAGCACTGTTTGTGTATATGGTGGTGTCTCATATACTTCACAACAAAATGCAATTTCTCGTGGAGTTGATGTAGTGGTTGGCACACCAGGAAGACTCATTGATCTTATTGGAAGTAACACCCTAAAATTGGGGGAGGTTCAGTTTTTGGTTCTTGATGAAGCTGATCAAATGCTCGCTGTCGGTTTTGAGGAAGATGTGGAACATATTCTAGAGAAGCTTCCATCAGAGAGGCAAAGCATGCTTTTCTCAGCAACTATGCCTGGTTGGGTCAAGAAACTTTCGAGAAAATACTTGAACAATCCATTGACAATTGATTTGGTAAGTTATTTTACTTTTTTTTTAAAAAAAAAAAAATCTTTTTAAATATACTATACACCTATGTTCAATTCTTTTATAAACTATCTTTTAAACCTTCTTTTCATCCATCTATCTTCTAATACACTGGTCATAAAAGTTGTATTTTTGAACTTAAAAGGTTGGAGATCAAGATGAAAAGCTAGCAGAGGGTATCAAGCTATATGCTATCCCAACAACACAAACCTCGAAGCGGACAATACTTGGTGATCTTGTCACGGTATGAGATGTACTTATAGCATCTCTTTTATGTGAGGAAAATATTGTTATGGCTAGTGAGTGGAATGGTTAACATTATTATAACCTATTGATGATTATAGGTGTATGCAAAGGGTGGGAAGACAATTGTTTTTACTCAAACAAAAAGGGATGCAGATGAGGTCTCTTTGGTGTTGACGAATAGTATTACTTCTGAGGCATTACATGGTGATATATCTCAACATCAAAGAGAAAGAACATTGAATGGATTCAGACAAGGAAAATTTACCGTTCTTGTTGCTACTGATGTTGCTTCTCGGGGGCTTGATATACCCAACGTTGATTTAGTAAGTTCCAGTAATGGTTTATCTCATGATCTCTATTTCCGTGGTAGATTATTTAGGGGTGTTTGTGTTTTGGACTTGATTATCTGATTCTTGGGGGGTTAGATAATCAGTTTTATACTAGCTACAACAAACCTGATTATCTAAAAGTAAAATAAAATCGCCTCTTTGCCCATCTTTTTGCCTTCATTTAAAGAGGTTTACTCCCCTTTCACAAGACATATATCATTTTCCACAAAAAAGAACATGCAATGCGGGGAACTCGCTACTCGGATCCGACTCGCCTGGGGTCTGAGTCAAGAGTTTTTTTGGCAACTCCGGAAGTAATCGGGTTGGGAGCTCTAAAAATAATAACTTTGAAATTATATGTAATAGAAAATTAGAAATGGACTAGAAACTTCAATCTTAAATATAATTAAACATAAATATAATACTTCAAAGTTCAAACTTAATTTTTTTTTTGAAACATAAACATAATACATCAAACAAAAAAGTTAAAAAAAAAAAAGTGGACCATCTTGTCCTGAGTTTCACCCGAGTTTACCTGAGCTGACAGAGTATTCTGAGTTTCAACGAGTTTGACCTGTTGACTGATTTTGTAGTCCGAGTCGTGCTAACTTGACTCCCCAGGCCTCCGAGTCCAAGTAACCGGCCAATTTGGCAAACTTTTACAACATTCATGACATGTACTGTTTTCTTTTCCTTTCTAGGTTATCCACTATGAACTCCCGAACGATCCCGAGACTTTTGTGCACCGATCTGGTAGAACAGGACGTGCAGGAAAGGAAGGCAGAGCTATTTTGATGTTTACAAATAGTCAGAGGAGAACTATTAGATCTCTTGAGCGTGATGTGGGATGCAAATTTGAAATTGTAAGTCCTCCAGCTGTAGAAGATGTTTTGGAGTCTTCGGCTCAGCAAGTTGTTGCCACACTTGCTGGTGTTCATCGGGAGTCTGTGGAGTTCTTCACCCCAACTGCAGAAAAGCTAATTGAAGAACAGGGTGCAAGTGCACTTGCTGCTGCCCTTGCACAATTGAGTGGTTTCTCAAAGCCTCCATCATCCCGTTCACTTATCACACATGAGCAGGTGAATTACATTACCATTTCTTCTGTGTTCTTTTATTAGGATTAGAGGTGGAAAAATGATAGTTTGGGTAACGACTGCAATCTTTAATTTTTGGTATGGGTCGAAGTGGGCACCGTGTGATTGACCCAAAACACCCTTATTGAGCTTACGTCTTTTTTTCCATATAACTAGAATGCCAACCAAGTTTACTTCAAGAGTTAGATAATCTTTTGTATAAATGGTTTACAAGGTTTTATGGATGGATTAATTATACACTCTGGGCAACTTTTTAGCTTTTGACAAATCTGTTTGACCACTTAGAGATAAAGCAGACCTAAGTTATAGTATAGCCCATATTTGTAGGTAATTGGGTCGAAATTACTTACTCTAGTTTGGAGGTTGTGTGTATGTGTATATATCTTTATCATTATATTTGGTTTTCTTCATTCATTTTGTGCGATTAATTATGAATGGTTGCATTACAGGGATGGACTACGTTGCAACTAACCCGGGATCCTGCTTTATCAAGAGGGTTCATGTCAGCTAGAACCGTTACTGGATTCTTGGCTGATGTTTATGCAACTGCTGCTGATGAACTGGGAAAAATACATATAATTGCAGATGAACAGGTCTGAATCCATTTAGGCTAATTTTCTTTCACAAGAGATCTATTTTTTCTGACATTTATCTTTTTTAATCAGGTTCAGGGACCAGTATTTGATCTACCAGAAGATATCGCCAAAAAGCTACTAGAGAAGGACATTCCACCTGGCAACACTATTACAAAAATTACAAAGGTGAATTTGGTTCTACTTTGTAGAAAGTACCAACCAAAGGTGGCAACTTTGACCCATTTGCTTATAAAAATGGGTCAATTTTTAAGCATTTAAATCTCAAAAGGGTCGAATAATATATTTAGCTAAAAGAAATTGGAATCAGGAAAATTTATTATCTTAAATAAAACAGAAATGGGTCAAATGGGGTTGAGCAAAGTAGCCTTTTACACCAAATCATCTTTATAATAACTTCTCAATCCAATCTATTTCATTGCTGATTTTATTGGGTGCGCTCTTTGCAGTTGCCTGCGTTGCAAGATGATGGTCCAGCAGGTGACTTTTATGGTAGGTTCTCCAACAGGGAAAGAAGTTCCAGGGGAGCTGGTTCAAGAAGGGGGGGTTACAGTGGTTCCCGTGGTGGTGGTTGGGGTGGTAGCCGATTCTCATCAGATGATGAAGGAGATAGCTTTAGGCGAGGTGGTAGGAGTGGTGGCAGTAGTTGGTCCAGAGGGGGCTCAGGGGGTTCGAGATCTGGTGGAAGTGATTGGCTAATTGGTGAGAGACGATCTTCACGCTCTCCGTCCGTTGGGACTAGAGGGTCTGGCTCTTCATCTCGGACTAGGGACAGGTAATATGATGTTGGTAGTTTTGGTTAGCATATTTTCTTTCGACTTCACTTTGCTAAAAGTGGCAGAATTGGGTGGGTTGGGTGATATGTTAAAACTGAAGTGGATCAGAATGGGCAAGTTTTGGCAGGAGTTGGAACATTTCAGGAATCAATAATCAGTGTGTTTAATATTATATGAAAACTAGAATTATTTCTTTAAATTAACATTTTGTCTTTTTTTTTAAATAAAGGATTCCTGGATCCAATCTTATCTACATAACATGAAACTCGCATAAAAGTAGATGTTAGATGTTTCTCTTATACTTTATGAAATATTAAAATTGAATCATTTTTGTGGAATAATAGAAACTTTGATGGCGCATGCTTCAATTGTGGACGATCTGGGCATAGAGCATCAGAGTGTCCCAAGAAGCAAGATTATTAGTTTGCCCCCTGTTCCTATTTAGAGCCTACACGTTCATAGATCTGTTTTCGCCATCACTGTTTCGTTTACGAGAGTTATGGAGGTTTCCCACTTACTGGAAAGAAATGAAAATCGCATGTGCGTTGGATGGTACAGGAAGCTGAAGGTTTGGTCTTTAGATAGCGTTAGATAGCACCACCACCTTTACCCAATATTTAGCAGCATTTTTGATGTCATTATTTTGTTCAAATATGTATAACCTATGATATGGATTCTTTTTTTCTTCATGTAATTTGTGGTGAAACGATATGCTATATATTAACATGTGAAATATTACCTCCACCCATTCGTTGTGTTACACCGGCTGTCCTGTTATAAATTTTAAGTTGTAGGCTACTAACATCTTGCCGTGAGCTTGTGGATTAGAAGTTATCAAGTTAGTCTATTCCTTTGAGCTCAGGAGTTGCGACATCTGCTTGTCAATTCGTTTTAACATTGTCATTGGTTCAAATGGCTTGAGCTCAAGTCTAAAATTCAACTTATTTGACATGTGTCTTATACATCTTGGTTTTCTTTTGTACCTATGCATTGCTTTTCTGGTTTCTCTTTTGATTCTTTAAATTCATCGGCTCATTTGTTTCTAGCATTGTCCTCTTGAAGATAAATGTACTACTGTAAACGTACATACGTCATTTTTATAGATTGGCCATACTATGATACTAATAATGATGAGTTCAAGAACGTAAATCGAGAATGTAACTGGCCATGGATGAGCAAAATTACCGAAATACCGGTACCGGTACCGAAAATCATTTACAAATATGCCCTCTGTTCATATAAGAAAGTAAGAAACTAATCTAGTAATCCGGTAGTGTTTTAGGTATTCATCAGATGACTTAATCACTTCCTGTCTATTACCCATTAATAGTTTCTCAGTTTCTCTTAAATATTAGACCGTCTTATATCACAAAACTATATATTTATTAAGACGTTATTTTTTTGCCCATGTTCTAGTTAAAAATACCCAATGGTCAAAGAACTCCTATGAAAGATCCATTCTATAAACCTAAACTCTTGATATAATTTTTTCATGTGTCTTGGCTTACCTAATGATGGGTCCGACACGAGTAATATTACTAATATAGGGTTTACCCTTCCTATATCTCTTTACGGAACCTGAAACTTCTCGAAAGATTCAAACAGGATTCAAGTGACATGATCTATATTAGTTGGAAACCTAGTATCCCACTATCTACTTGTGAGGTTATTCAAAATCAGTACCGATAGGGATTCGGTTTCGGTACCGGTTTTAGAAATTCGGTGAAATTGGTTTTGGTACCAATCGGTTCAGTACGGGGAAACCGATTATTAGTACCGGTTTCTAGTATTTGATATTTTTATAGCAACTATTTCAGGTTTTGCAGCAAGTTGTCATGTTTTTGTTACTACGTATCTCCCTTTGTTTGATCATTGCTCTTGTAGATGCTTAATTAAGTGGTATTGTCTATGACGTTAAATCAAATTCTGTATCACAATTAAAGTTAACGGGTTATGTTGATGTTAAGACAACATGAATATATGATTAGAAATATAAGACATGAGGAGGGGTTATTTGAGAACTTTAAAAAAAATAATAACTCAAAAACTCCTCTACACTCTTGGATCAAAAAAATGGATGTACCAGATTAGGTACTTTTGTCAAATCCCTCTTTTTTTTCTCTCTCTTACTTTAATAGAATTCTATCTAATTCACTAAAAAACTTTTATCTCACAAACCGTAAATCGTTAGACGAAAAGAAAAGCATGGGTAGTCTTAAAATTTCGTCCTCTTTCATTAGAGATGCAATTCGACATACTTTTGACGACTTTTTAAATTTCGTTTTTTTTTTTTCATCACGTTCATCTTACACATGTGTAAGTTATTATTCTTTGATGTCCTACACATGTGTAGGACTGGGATGAACCTTTTAGTGGTTTCCACTTGTCCTACACATGTGTAGGATGAACCTTTTAGTGGTTTCCACTTGTCCTACACATGTGTAGGAGTGAACCTTTTAGTGGTTTCCACTTGTCCTACACATGTGTAGGATGAACCTTTTAGTGGTTTCCACTTGTCCTACACATGTGTAGGATGAACCTTTTAGTGGTTTCCACTTGTCCTACACATGTGTAGGATGAACCTTTTAGTGGTTTCCACTTATCCTACACATATGTAGGATGGACCTTTTAGTTGTTTCAACTTGTCATGCACGGGCGGAGCCCGTACGGCTAAGGGCTTTGCCCGTACCGTATCCAACCACCACCATCTCATGGATCGCCGCCCATCAAATCCAAACCATTCCCAAATGCATCCGACTTCCAACCCCTTTATAAATGCCTCGAGGTAGCCTACCGAGAAGGGCGAAGCCCCCCTGAACGGGCAACGCCCGTTCAACTAAGGGCTACCGCCCGTACCGTATCCAACCACCACCATCTCATGGATCGCCGCCCATCAAATCCAAACCATTCCCAAATGCATCCGACTTCCAACCCCTTTATAAATGCCTCGAGGTAGCCTACCGAGAAGGGCGAAGCCCCCCTGAACGGGCAACGCCCGTTCAACTAAGGGCTACCGCCCGTACCGTATCCAACCACCACCATCTCATGGATCGCCGCCCATCAAATCCAAACCATTCCCAAATGCATCCGACTTCCAACCCCTTTATAAATGCCTCGAGGTAGCCTACCGAGAAGGGCGAAGCCCCCCTGAACGGGAAACGCCCGTTCGACTAAGGGCTACCGCCCGTACCGTATCCATCCGCCCTCTGAATTAAAAAGGCGTCGAAAGTATTTATGATGACCACTCTAATGAAAGAGGACTGATGTGCTAAATCGAGTTTAAAATTTAAAACTAGAAATACCTTGAAACTCACTACTACGCACTATCGGGCAGTGGACCCGATCGTATGCAGTATAGTTAAAAAGTAAGTCCAGGTTCGTTCACGGGGAATGGTTTGAATCAATTGTTTAACAAAGTAGTTTGGAAAAAGGGTGGAACGCTTTGAATCTCTCTTTGACAATTAAATTAAAATAACTTAAAAGACAAACGCGTAAAGGTAAAGGTAAAACTGCAAACAATAATAGTAAAGATCATCCACTTTGACTTCGCTAGACTTCAAACGTGATTGCATTCAATTAAGACCAAATTCATTAAGAGTTGACAAGATAATCGTGAAAGGATAAAATGCTCGCGTGGTACCACCAACCGCTCACAAAACACCCAAACACCTAAGTTGCTAGTTTAATTACCCAAGCCGGTACCACCAATGCCTAGACAACCTTACCAACAATTAGTTTACTTGATTATCACATTACCAATCGAGCCTATGTGAATTAAAACGTGGTACCACCAACCGCTTCTAAACACGTTGACAAAATTATTCCTTTTATTAAAATGACATTCACTATCACACCATGAACTAGTGATAATTGCTCATAGACAAGCAACCGTTTGAAAATCACATATGTATCCAACTAGTACCACTAACGAAGAACACACATGCCACCAATATCATAATAATAAATATAAAGGAATAAAATCATCAAGATCTCGACACAACGATAATTGAAATCAACTCTTTGAATTAAAACATCTAGCAATCACATCATTCGTCTAGTTACATCAAGGTGGATGATTGAAATATTAGCCACTCATAATTAAATTGAAATAACAATCAAAGTAAAGGAAGAACATGATGTACCAATTGTTTGAGGAATAGAAATTGCAAGACAATAAAATAGATACGATCTAAGTGGGTGCACGTGAATCTTCAATGAATCGGAAGATGTTGAAATCTTGAATTGATCCTTGAAGGTGTTCCCTGAAGTGCAGCTCTTAGAAAGAAGATTTGATAATTTGGGAATTAGGTTTCAAAAACTATTTATACCCCCCTTTAATCTGATGCAAAAACTGCCAAAAACCTTTCAGTCCCGCACTCTCACTGCGGCGCAGTGGGCAAATGCACATCCCACTGCGTCGCAGTGCTTTTATACTGCCCATTTGTGTTTGTTTGTCAAGGCTGACTGCGGCGCAGTGGGCAAATGCACATCCCACTGCGTCGCAGTGCTTATACACTGGTCGAATCCACGCTTTTCAATCCTCTGACTGCGGCGCAGTGGCTAGGTGTGGTTGCCACTGCGGCGCAGTACAAATACACTGGTCGAATCCACCTATCTTTGAGATGACTGCGGCGCAGTGGGCTTGTTTACTGCCACTGCGTCGCAGTGTAATATTACTGAACCAAAGGCTACATCAACATATGAAGACTTGCATATTTTTTTCTATCTCTTTTCATCTTAACGACTCTCGAACTCTCCAATCAACTTCATGACCTCAAAATTACTCGAATTTGCGCCAAACGGACACGTCACCTGTTTAGAACCTGAAACCACTAACAAAACCCATAAACGCGCCAAATGCCAGCAAAATCGACTAAAAACATATAATAAAAAGGCCAATAACGATGTGGGCGATGGGTATAAATTGGTCACATCAAATCCCCCCACACTTGAGCATTGCTTGTCCTCAAGCAAATCCAACATTTAAAGAAAAAGTAATCCTTGGCAAAGAAGCTAAATAAACAATTACGAGTATCAAAAAGAAGCAACACCAAGTATGTCAAAGACAAAGAAGTTGGGTGAAGCAGTTTTAATCTTAAATGAAAACCCGAAATGTTTGACCATATCTGAACAATCCACAAGCCTCAATAACACGACTATGCACAAGTGAAACAAATGAACCTATCAATATCATTCTACTCCAACGAACTTACTTTTGGGGTTGAATATATGAAGAATCACTCATAGCACGATCGTGATGCATATCTTACCATAGGCTTGAACAAGGATCATAGCTCCACCGACGTGGCGTAAGCACCAAGTACATCATCAAAATAGGCATATAAGATGGTTGTATAGTTAGGCTAAGGTATATGTAATGGACATTTACAATGAGTGAGGGAGTGTAGGTTAGAAATGAAAGGAATCAATCAAAAGTATAAGGTAAGTATGAAATATGTACAAAATAGTCTAATCAAACCCGTACCCTTGATTGCCAACAACCCATAAATTGCAAATCCGCTAAGACACTTCAAAATTACCAAGCAAACTCGACACCAATGTGGTGTATCAACTTCAAACAACTTAAAATCAACCAAGCCCTCCATTCTTAACGATACAATACAACTCTAGACATATAAAAATGAGACGTACCCACTAGTAGCCCAATTTCCATTTTTTTTTTTAATTGAAATCAACTTTTACTCTACTAGTAGGCACCCTCTTACAATGATGAACAATGTCTAAAAACACAATATGATCAATTTTGAACATTCCAAAACAAGCTCCAATACTTAAACCAATCTACGTCTTTCCCAAGTCAAAGCAAAATCCAATCAATCCACCCCCAAAACTCTCACAAACCGTGCAAACCAACCAACAGCAATCAAAGGCCCCCCAGATTAGACTATCGGTATGGTAATGTATAATTAGGTAAAGTTTACATAAATGAGTGGATATATACAATGGAAAAGGCTAAGTTAAAATGGTGTATAAGAAAGGTTTACAAAGAAAGGAAGGATGTATATGTAAGTGAGTATAAGTATAGTAAGGGTATGAATATACAAAAGGAAAAGTGAAAATAAAGCAAGAAAGAAAAGTATGGGTCAAACCTATATGCCAATTCGTCATCCGATGTACTTTAATCACAAAAGTGATCTCACTGCGGTCTCGTCACGATCACAAGGCCAAGTTCTAGCTCAACACATCACCGGCACACTCAAATCAAAGAAAAGAACCCGGAAATGGAATAAATTAACCTCAAATTCGCACATCTTAGTGCAGAGTTCGAAATGGAACCCTTACTCCCGAATAAATCCAAGAGCCTAAGAGAGGGACAAATTACAAGGCAACCAAACCAAAACCGCAAACAACTAGCACATCAATATATGAACAATGGATCTCACAACTTTAGGTGTTTGGGAAATTTAGAGTATGCAAGTAATGTTATCAATCCACAAGGATTAGCCCAATAACCGTTCAGAACACATTTCGCCGATTAAAATTTTGCCATAGGAAAATTTTGTAGTAAAAATTGCTTGTTAAGTTATCATGAATTAAGTGACAAAAGCAATTTACCACAAGGACAAACTCAACTCAAGTATCAAAACCATATCAACTTCTATCATCCCGCCAAATTGAAAACACCGATTCCAAACATGCACATCACAGTGAAGAGCTCAAAATAGAAACTCCTACCCTCGGATAAAATCCGAAGGCCTATGAGAGGGACACATCAACAAAACCGGTAGAAATCTCAATGGCAAAACAACAAAAGTGATGTACCCGGTAGCTTAAACCTATTTGCCACCCCCCACACTTAAGATGGACAATGCCCTCAATGTCCAAATTCGGTCAAACAAAGGTAAATAGGGGTAAGCAACATAGAAAAATCAGAGCACATTGTAAGTGCACGTTTTGGTGCACAATTTGTGTCCGATGCATCTCAATTAATGGGCTGTTTTGCTACATGTGAATAGTGACACGGGTTTAGACTAAACACGTGTGAATAGTGTCACGTGTTTAGACCAAACACGTGTTACTGTTTACACGCGTTTGGAAGCCCACGAGTTTGAAGCCCAGCCCATTTCCTAGCCTATATATAGTGTTCTTAGGTTTCGGTTTTAGGGGATGATTTTAGTTGCAACAGATGTCATCCACGGCAGGCTGAGGTATGCGCAAACCTCAGTCCGTAAGTCCACCATATTATTCGATTATCAAGAGTCGTCTCGTTGATTGTAATCCGTAATCATCGTAGATGTATTGTAAACGGATTTATTCATTGTAATCATTCGACTAATGATAAAGGAATTCAGATTTATATCTCCTGTTCATATTG
The DNA here is from genome assembly GCA_034093135.1 of Erigeron breviscapus. NCBI lineage: Eukaryota > Viridiplantae > Streptophyta > Magnoliopsida > Asterales > Asteraceae > Erigeron > Erigeron breviscapus. Next base: position 26,577,841 of record CM067170.1, on the reverse strand, counting down.
ATTTCGTGTTCATATATATGTGATTCATTCAATTGCCTCAATAACGATTATGTTTGGATTCCGCACTTACATAGTCGTAGGAATCGCGAATCGATCGATCACCCTGCACTTTCAAGTGGTATCAGAGAAGGAGAGGCTTTATGTCTCTGATTCGTGGTTCGTTTTTAGGGTTTTTGAATGAAGAACTTCGATCAGATCTGTTTTGTGCAGATGAGATTACCACGCGTTTGGGAAAACACGCGTTTACAAACCCTAATTTCACGTGTTTACTTATAACGCGTTTGCAAATTCCACGCTGTCACGCGTTTGTACCACGCGTTTACATTGTTGCACGTGTTTACTTTTGATCACACGCGTTTACCATAGTCTCACGCGTTTGAAGATTGGTCCACGTGTTTAGGTTTTCTTGCAGATTACACGCGTTTGGATATGTTAAACTCGAGCGTGTTTAGTTAAACACGTGTTTAGTTAAACACGTGTTTAGTTAATAAAACACGTGTTTGAGATTAAACACGAGTTTGGGCGAAGAGCAGATATTCAAGTGCGTGGTGCTATATGTGCGTGTTTAAGGGGTATCACACGTTTAGGTTCTTAAACTCGTGGCACTGTTCACACGAGTTTGCCGAAAAACGTGTTTGAGTTGTCGAAATGGAATCGAGGTTCAAGTATGTTTCGGTGTGGAAGGATCACTGCAGATCGTCTGATACATTGAAGCATAGAAGACAGGGTTGTAGAAAAAAAAAAAAAAAAAAAAAGTATTTTGGCGGGAAAAATAATTTTTGTCCATGGTCTTAAAATGGCATGATTCATGGAGATTTGAAGTTTGGTAGCGTTTCGAAAAATTTTCGGTCCGTTTTTGTGCGATTTCGGCACGTTTTGGATGAAAATTTTCGGCAATTATCAAATTTTTTCCCACAGCCTTAGAAATAAAAATTTACGTGAATACCAATGTTTCACGTAAATGTGTTTTTCCTCGGAAATTTGGAGGGAAAACGAATATACCCTGTTTGGCGAAGAGTTTTAACCGTCGTGAGCTCTAAGCTTTTTGAAGAACCTCAAGAATGGGAGATATTTAAAACCTAAGATGGGCTAGATTTCAGAATTTTGCAGAGAAAAGGGGGAGATAAAAAATTTCAGATTTCTGAGTAAAATTCTGTGCTACTTGAGAGACAAACCAAGATCTGTGTTTAGATGATGGTGTGCTTAATGTGAAATATGCTCAAGTATCAAATAGATGGCAGTTGTGGAAACTTTGTCGAAATATTAAGAGCAACGAAGTTGGTCATCTGTTGTTAAGTAATTGAAGATTGAACCTATTTATATTCCAAGAATAGAGATGATTATCAGGCGATCATTTATTGTGATTGCGAGATTAAAGATCTTTATATTTGGTGGTGTATACAACTGAAGGGGAGATCTGATAGGAAAGACTTCGGGTGGTTGGTGGAATTGTGAAGGTACAAGACAAAGTCAGATGCTGCTAGTTGAGACATGATTTTTGGTACTGCAGTTTGTGATTCAAGCTACAGAGTTTCTTATTTTTGTGAGAGCTGATTGATTTGATGCTGATTGTTGGAAATTCAACTTCTCTATTATATGCCGATTAAGCAAGTCGAGGAATGTCTCGAGCAAAGTTCCAAGCAGGAAGAAGATTGCATATGTTTAATTCGGAGATGGCTACTGTTGAGGGGGAGAACTACAATGAGATGTGTTAGGTTAGTTGGTTGTCACAGAGATACAGAGATTTTGGAGTTTGAAGATCAGAGTGTTGTGTCAGAATCGAGTCTCAACAAAAGAAGACCCGGTATCATTAGTTAAGGGGAGTTTGCTTTTGCAGGTTTTCGATTGCTAATGATTATCGGTGAATGAATTGAGTGCATCGGCCAAGGGGGAGACTGTAAGTGCACGTTTTGGTGCACAATTTGTGTCCGATGCATCTCAATTAATGGGCTGTTTTGCTACATGTGAATAGTGACACGGGTTTAGACTAAACACGTGTGAATAGTGTCACGTAGTTTAGACCAAACACGTGTTACTGTTTACACGCGTTTGGAAGCCCACGAGTTTGAAGCCCAGCCCATTTCCTAGCCTATATATAGTGTTCTTAGGTTTCGGTTTTAGGGGATGATTTTAGTTGCAACAGATGTCATCCACGGCAGGCTGAGGTATGCGCAAACCTCAGTCCGTAAGTCCACCATATTATTCGATTATCAAGAGTCGTCTCGTTGATTGTAATCCGTAATCATCGTAGATGTATTGTAAACGGATTTATTCATTGTAATTATTCGACTAATGATAAAGGAATTCAGATTTATATCTCCTGTTCATATTGATTTCGTGTTCATATATATGTGATTCATTCAATTGCCTCAATAACGATTATGTTTGGATTCCGCACTTACATAGTCGTAGGAATCGCGAATCGATCGATCACCCTGCACTTTCACACATACCGGAGTAAGGACACATCCCGTTTCGAAACAAGTTAGTCGACCCCGTGTCACAAATGGTGCTTCCTAAAAAGGAAAACCACTTTGCTTGGCGGGAGAAACAACTTGTACCAAAACGGAAAGTGCGAGAGATGTGTGTGCAACAAACATACCAAACAAAAATATAGCGGCGCTGAACTTACTGCCAGCATATGCACACCATCACACAATCACAATTTGATGCCACAAAGTAAAGATGAGAAGAGAATCCAATGAGTTTTCCCCCCACACATGTGTTGCACAATAGCTATCAAATCGAATAGTCCTGTCACTTGCACCACAAACAAACCACATTCCAATCATATAAAAGTAACACTGTTCATGCAAACAAACCAAAAGAAAAAGAAAAAGTCAAAATACAATGTTCCATCACCCCGTAGGGTAGATACCCGAAGAAATAAGAAATAATGTATGGAGTACAGTCATCCAGATAATCAAACCATCATCACAAACCATAACATGATTCATCCCACGGTGCCGGATGGGAACCATAATCATCATCACTGCTGCTGACCATGATAACCATAAGGAAGACCAGAAGTATCAAAAAGATCGGTGATCCAATTGCGGTCTCCTTCTTGACCTGAACTAGAGGCGCCAACATCTCCTCCAGACGGTCCACCACCAAATCCTGACCCCGAACCTGCAACAAAACCAGGAGCGAAAGAAGATGAACCACCAACAAATCCCCCAGAACCACCAGCATCTCCACCAGCTTGACTAGCGGCACCTGTCCATGCCTCCACTCTGCACTAGTACCTGCATCAAAAGAAGATCTCCCACCAAAAGAACCAAACTGCACAGGACCACGAGGAGATCCTCCTAGATCATGTGGGAAGAAAGAACCGCCACCCTGACGATATGTCGGAACATGAATAGGTGGTGGTGAGAAATCAGGAATAGGAGTGTCTGGAACGAACGGCTGCCCATGGTACTGCGCATCCCACATAGGCTGATAATAATCCAGGGTATAGTTGGTGCGGGCCTGCTGCGATCCCAACCAAGTCATATCCTGATCCATCCTCCGTTGATAATCATCAAATGCCATACCACTAGCCTGCTGCCCATCCAAAATCTGCTGCAGCTGGGACCCTATATCAGTCAAGTCAATACTTGGACGGCCCCGCCTCCGCTGAGGCTCCTGCGGGGCGTCCTCCATCTCATCATCATCAGAATCCTCCACCTCAGGAGGCGGTGCAGCGATAACACCCGTATCATCCAACAACCTTGCTTGCTCATTCTTCTTCGGCTTCTTCACTATCTTGGCTATTATCAACTCTTTCTCAGTTAAATGCTCTTGTCTAACCTGCAAAGACAATCCCTCATGACATATATCAGTATCAAAAACTCCCATCCTCTTGTAAATACGGGTGATAAAATGCCCAAGCACCAACTTCGAATCCGAGTGATTCACCATCCTATCCAGAACAACCATCGGGGCCAAAGCAAACCTCCTCGGTGCCCCCTCAGTAAACAACTTAATCAGCCATAAATCTAGCTGGTACGCCTTGTCCCAATGGGTGGACCTTTGTACCAGAAAAGTGACAATCATCCTATGCAACATCCTCAGCTTGACACTTCTAATCTTAGACACACTACCAGAGCCACCAGAGGGCCAATCATGTCCCGAAATACGAGTCCAATACTGAGTTATCGACTCTCCATCCCCCAAATCCTGTTTCACATACAAACCTCTCCTCAACAAAGCCCTAAATTCCTGACTATCCAACTGATCCCTTGTATACATGCCACAATAAAAACCAAATTCCGGAATAGATAACTTCCTAGGCTGTCCCCCGCAGACAAAAGTTACTACCCGCTCTTCAAAAATATCGTTGACTTTATTAAGCTCCTTGGTCAACTTCAAAGTAGAATAAAACTCCAGACAAAGTTCACGAAAACATGGTTCCCGATTATGGAAAATGTTATGCCACATATCACTACTAACCACCTGGTCACCGATTGGAACCTCAATGCGAAACCAACGACGGATATCCTCCTGTATCCCATAATTCCTAGCAAAAATCGGATCAAGATATTTGGGAGGGCAAACAACCTGGCGATGGAGAGCAAAGAGATTGTTCAAGAAGTTGTTCTTATGGGGTTGCCTAACCCCATCGAACGCCAACCATGCGTGAGACTCGTCCATTTGGTTCTCTCCAAACTTTAAATCAGGTACTTCTGGCTCTTGTCTAGCCCTCTTGGAACCAGTCCCGCTTCCTTGACCAACTTCCATCTGCCTTTGCTGATCTCCAGTCTGCAATCACAAAATTAAAGCAAACAGACATGTTAAAGAAGGAATGCAAAACTGAAATCATAATAATCATCAACACAATTTGTGGGCAGAAACTTCCCACTGCGTCGCAGTGGGACTGGATGGTCCTCACTGCGGCGCAGTGAGCAATTTTGTCCCAACTCCGTGCAAACGACTGCGGCGCAGTGGGGAAATTTTTGTTCCCAACTCCAGTGACAAACGACTGCGGCGCAGTGGGCCTAAAAATCTGGGCAAGAAGATGGTGTTCATCACAACTTTCAGCAAAAATGGTCGATTTAAACCATCAAACTACTATATTTCAACAATGTAACAACAACTAGGCTAACATTAACCTCCCCCACACTTGTCCATCAAAAAGCCCCAAGTTTACAAAACTCTAGCATTTAATTTATCTCCAAAATCGGATGAACAAGTGTTAGAATCGAAAAATTAAACACCACATTGGTATCAATAGCCCATAACTAACACAACCCACTAATTAATTTGAAAATTAAAACCCTAAAAATTAAAAAATAAAATTAAAGAAATAAAAAGAAAAACTAGTCAAGAAATCATACCTTTTTTCCCATGATACTGAAAGAATACTGGTAATGCAGGAGAAAAAGAAGAAGAAAATGCAAGAATGGTGATTTGAGAGCAAAAGTGAAGCAGCTTGAGATCGGTTTTGAGAGGAAGAGGGAAAACAAAACTGATAAAAAAAATGAGTGGTAAAAATAATACTCCCCATGATGCTGGTAATAATACACTCAGGGTTGACCGGTCAAAGGCCCACTGCGGCGCAGTGGGCATAGTCCTCCCCCACTGCGGCGCAGTGGGGCAATTTTTGTTCCCAACTCCAGTGACAAACGACTGCGGCGCAGTGGGATAGTACCCTCACCACTGCGTCGCAGTGCCAAACTACTGGTCTCGACCCCCAGTTTCCTTAGAAAAATTTCACAATGAAAATTTGAACACTTACCTCAATCAGTTTCACCACAAATTGTACCTGCATTTTTCTTGACAAAACAACATCAAATCTAACTAACAAAACAAAAATAAAATAAAAGAATATAACACGGGTTGCCTCCCGAGAAGCGCTTAATTTATTTGCGAGTCTTTAGCTAGACTCGATCCTCTCATAATTACCAACGTTGGGACCCCGACGCCCCCACACTTAAAGTGTTGGGCGGTCTTCCCTTGAAAGGAGAGAAACGGTTACCTTTCACCTTTTCAAGGATCCAATCATTCGCTCGTTCCGACGTATCAACAACCATCATTAACTCAGCTTTCTCATTTGTTGATAAGCTAGAACACAACTCTGCAGATAACTTAATATTATCATGAGAAATGGCAGACCTCAATCGACTATAAAGCTTTCGGATCTTAGCACACTGTCCATCCGTCGGTTTAGAACCAGGTACTGCTGCTGACTTCAATTCAACCACTTTCTCCTCTAACTTCTCATCCAACCATTTATCAATCTGTGAATCCAAAGAACTAACACAAGCAGTTTCAACAAAGTTAGCAACATTAGGTAAAGAAACAGAACATGTGTTCGAAAATGTAACGGATTCATCTCCTGCTCTCAATGTAAGCTTACCACGACCAACTTCAAGTTTAGCATCGGCCGTGGCAAGGAATGGTCTCCCTAAAATAAGAGGCACATTTAATGCCTCGACAGCTTCAATAATTATGAAATCTACAGGAAAAACCAAACCTCCCACCTGAATTAACACATCTTCTAATATTCCAATAGGTCTTATTTCAGACTTATCGGCCAAATTGATCTTCATGTTAATAGATTTCGGTGTTCCTAAGTTCAGCTTGGAGTAAAGAGAAGAAGGCATAAGATTAATGCTTGCGCCCGAATCATTTAAGGCACGTTTTACCGTTAAGTTACCAATCTTACAGGGAATAGTAAAACTACCTGGATCTCCTCGTTTTTCGGGCAACTTACCTGTTACAGCTGCTGAACAAACTTCCTCTAGCACTGTAGTAGCCACCCTTTCCAGATGCTTCTTATTCATCAAAATCTGCTTCAAGCACTTTGCATATCCTGGCATCTGCACAATTGCATCTAAAAATGGAATATTGATATGCAATTTTCTGAGGTGACTTACAAATTTATCCATTTGTTCCTTCAGCTTGGCCTTCCTAAACCGTTGTGGGAATGGAACTTTTGGTTTATAAGCTTTAACCTCGGGTTCCACAACCGGTTTTGGTGGAGTGACCGGAATCTTCTCGGTCGGATTCTCCTCCATCTCAATCTCCTCATCAATCTCATCATCATTACCTGAATCCTGTACATCTGAAACAACTACATTAGGCATAGTAGGAGGGTCATAAGATTTACCTGTACGAGTGGTGATGGCCTTGGCTTCCTCATTACGGGCTTGAGGTGGAGTGTACTTCTGCCCCGTATTTTGTCCCTGATTCGGCCCCATGCTAAATTGAGACCTAGGATTCTGTTGAGTATTACTAGGCAAGGTACCAGAAGGCCTAGAAAGTGCAGCCATCCTACTCTCAAGATCCTTAAAGTTAACACATTGATTCTTCATATTTATCTCAACCTTCCCATCTATCCTATCCAACCTCTCATTCAACGCCTTAGTATCATCCCGAATCATCTGAATGCTAGAGTTCGTTTCAGCCTGATTACTAACCAAATGTTTCATCATCTCCCTCAACTCGGCATTTGGATCGGTATTAGAGGAAGAAGAACCTGACCCCTGTCCTTGTTGAGTTTGTTGTTGTGGTTGACTCTGAAAGTTATCTCTCTGCCATCTATTTCCTGAAAAACGAGAATTATTAGTAGGAAAAGAAGGGTTATAAGCAGGATTACCTGAAGAACGGTTTTGGAAACCGGTATTGCGTTGGTAGCTCCCTTGTGGTTGATTCTGAATGTAACTCACATCTTCGGGTCCCCGACTCGGACAATCTTCAGAATAATGCATATTACCACAATGGTCACACCCCTCGGCTACTACCTTTACATCCCGTTCAAGTGCTCCAAACCGACTCTCTTGCATAGCAAATCCCTTTTCCATGCGCTTAGACAGCGCTCTAATCTCTCCAATCATACCAGAATCATGACTAGCCTCAACCTTTGCGACCCTACCTTGGCTAGTACCTTTCTTTAGTCTTCTCTCATTCTTCAAAAATCTATCATCATCCATATTTGCATTGTCCTTTGCCATGGACTCCAAAATATCAAAACCTTCATTGGGTGTAATTTTGTTGAAACCACCACCAAAAGCATATCCTAACTCACGTTTGGACTTCTTATCTAGGCCATCAAAGAAAAGCTCAACATATTGCTCCTTAGTCATGTTATGGCCCGGACAATTCCTCAACATTTCTTTAAACCGAATCCATGCATCCACCACTATCTTCATCTTCATCTTGGGCAAAGGACCTAATCAAGTTCTCCAACTTCCGTTGAGTTCTAAGTGAGTAAAACTCACCAATGAAAGCTTGCTTGAGTTGGTCCCAAGTTGTTATAGAATTTTCCGGGAGATCATTAAACCAATCTAAAGCATCACCGGTAATGGACATGGGAAATGTTTCTAGTTTAACGGCATTCATTTGGTTGTTCCCATATTGGTATAATCGTGCCAACTTCTCAAACCTCTCTAAGTGCTGGTATGGATCCCATTCCCCGACAGCGGCGCCAAAAACTTGATGTGCTAAATCGAGTTTAAAATTTAAAACTAGAAATACCTTGAAACTCACTACTACGCACTATCGGGCAGTGGACCCGATCGTATGCAGTATAGTTAAAAAGTAAGTCCAGGTTCGTTCACGGGGATTGGTTTGAATCAATTGTTTAACAAAGTAGTTTGGAAAAAGGGTGGAACGCTTTGAATCTCTCTTTGACAATTAAATTAAAATAACTTAAAAGACAAACGCGTAAAGGTAAAGGTAAAACTGCAACAATTCCCCGGCAGCGGCGCCAAAAACTTGATGTGCTAAATCGAGTTTAAAATTTAAAACTAGAAATACCTTGAAACTCACTACTACGCACTATCGGGCAGTGGACCCGATCGTATGCAGTATAGTTAAAAAGTAAGTCCAGGTTCGTTCACGGGGATTGGTTTGAATCAATTGTTTAACAAAGTAGTTTGGAAAAAGGGTGGAACGCTTTGAATCTCTCTTTGACAATTAAATTAAAATAACTTAAAAGACAAACGCGTAAAGGTAAAGGTAAAACTGCAAACAATAATCCCGGCAGCGGCGCCAAAAACTTGATGTGCTAAATCGAGTTTAAAATTTAAAACTAGAAATACCTTGAAACTCACTACTACGCACTATCGGGCAGTGGACCCGATCGTATGCAGTATAGTTAAAAAGTAAGTCCAGGTTCGTTCACGGGGATTGGTTTGAATCAATTGTTTAACAAAGTAGTTTGGAAAAAGGGTGGAACGCTTTGAATCTCTCTTTGACAATTAAATTAAAATAACTTAAAAGACAAACGCGTAAAGGTAAAGGTAAAACTGCACACAATCCCCGGCAGCGGCGCCAAAAACTTGATGTGCTAAATCGAGTTTAAAATTTAAAACTAGAAATACCTTGAAACTCACTACTACGCACTATCGGGCAGTGGACCCGATCGTATGCAGTATAGTTAAAAAGTAAGTCCAGGTTCGTTCACGGGGATTGGTTTGAATCAATTGTTTAATAAAGTAGTTTGGAAAAAGGGTGGAACGCTTTGAATCTCTCTTTGACAATTAAATTAAAATAACTTAAAAGACAAACGCGTAAAGGTAAAGGTAAAACTGCAAAATTCCCCGGCAGCGGCGCCAAAAACTTGATGTGCTAAATCGAGTTTAAAATTTAAAACTAGAAATACCTTGAAACTCACTACTACGCACTATCGGGCAGTGGACCCGATCGTATGCAGTATAGTTAAAAAGTAAGTCCAGGTTCGTTCACGGGGATTGGTTTGAATCAATTGTTTAACAAAGTAGTTTGGAAAAAGGGTGGAACGCTTTGAATCTCTCTTTGACAATTAAATTAAAATAACTTAAAAGACAAACGCGTAAAGGTAAAGGTAAAACTGCACACATTCCCCGGCAGCGGCGCCAAAAACTTGATGTGCTAAATCGAGTTTAAAATTTAAAACTAGAAATACCTTGAAACTCACTACTACGCACTATCGGGCAGTGGACCCGATCGTATGCAGTATAGTTAAAAAGTAAGTCCAGGTTCGTTCACGGGGATTGGTTTGAATCAATTGTTTAACAAAGTAGTTTGGAAAAAGGGTGGAACGCTTTGAATCTCTCTTTGACAATTAAATTAAAATAACTTAAAAGACAAACGCGTAAAGGTAAAGGTAAAACTGCACAAATTCCCCGGCAGCGGCGCCAAAAACTTGATGTGCTAAATCGAGTTTAAAATTTAAAACTAGAAATACCTTGAAACTCACTACTACGCACTATCGGGCAGTGGACCCGATCGTATGCAGTATAGTTAAAAAGTAAGTCCAGGTTCGTTCACGGGGATTGGTTTGAATCAATTGTTTAACAAAGTAGTTTGGAAAAAGGGTGGAACGCTTTGAATCTCTCTTTGACAATTAAATTAAAATAACTTAAAAGACAAACGCGTAAAGGTAAAGGTAAAACTGCAAACAATAATAGTAAAGATCATCCACCTTGACTTCGCTAGACTTCAAACGTGATTGCATTCAATTAAGACCAAATTCATTAAGAGTTGACAAGATAATCGTGAAAGGATAAAATGCTCGCGTGGTACCACCAACCGCTTCTAAACACGTTGACAAAATTATTCCTTTTATTAAAATGACATTCACTATCACACCATGAACTAGTGATAATTGCTCATAGACAAGCAACCGTTTGAAAATCACATATGTATCCAACTAGTACCACTAACGAAGAACACACATGCCACCAATATCATAATAATAAATATAAAGGAATAAAATCATCAAGATCTCGACACAACGATAATTAAAATCAACTCTTTGAATTAAAACATCTAGCAATCACATCATTCGTCTAGTTACATCAAGGTGGATGATTGAAATATTAGCCACTCATAATTAAATTGAAATAACAATCAAAGTAAAGGAAGAACATGATGTACCAATTGTTTGAGGAATAGAAATTGCAAGACAATAAAATAGATACGATCTAAGTGGGTGCACGTGAATCTTCAATGAATCGGAAGATGTTGAAATCTTGAATTGATCCTTGAAGGTGTTCCTGAAGTGCAGCTCTTAGAAAGAAGATTTGATAATTTGGGAATTAGGTTTCAAAAACTATTTATACCCCCCTTTAATCTGATGCAAAAACTGCCAAAAACCTTTCAGTCCCGCACTCTCACTGCGGCGCAGTGGGCAAATGCACATCCCACTGCGTCGCAGTGCTTTTATACTGCCCATTTGTGTTTGTTTGTCAAGGCTGACTGCGGCGCAGTGGGCAAATGCACATCCCACTGCGTCGCAGTGCTTATACACTGGTCGAATCCACGCTTTTCAATCCTCTGACTGCGGCGCAGTGGGCAAATGCACATCCCACTGCGTCGCAGTGCTTATACACTGGTCGAATCCACGCTTTTCAATCCTCTGACTGCGGCGCAGTGGGCAAATGCACATCCCACTGCGTCGCAGTGCTTATACACTGGTCGAATCCACGCTTTTCAATCCTCTGACTGCGGCGCAGTGGCTAGGTGTGGTTGTCAAGCCTGACTGCGGCGCAGTGGGCAAATGCACATCCCACTGCGTCGCAGTGCTTATACACTGGTCGAATCCACGCTTTTCAATCCTCTGACTGCGGCGCAGTGGGCAAATGCACATCCCACTGCGTCGCAGTGCTTATACACTGGTCGAATCCACGCTTTTCAATCCTCTGACTGCGGCGCAGTGGGCAAATGCACATCCCACTGCGTCGCAGTGCTTATACACTGGTCGAATCCACGCTTTTCAATCCTCTGACTGCGGCGCAGTGGCTAGGTGTGGTTGCCACTGCGGCGCAGTGGGCAAATGCACATCCCACTGCGTCGCAGTGCTTATACACTGGTCGAATCCACGCTTTTCAATCCTCTGACTGCGGCGCAGTGGCTAGGTGTGGTTGCCACTGCGGCGCAGTGGCTGGTTGGTCCACTGCGGCGCAGTGGCTAGGTGTGGTTGCCACTGCGGCGCAGTGGCTATTTTACTGCGGCGCAGTGCTTGTTTGTCAAGGCACTGCGGCGCAGTGGGCAAATGCACATCCCACTGCGTCGCAGTGCTTATACACTGGTCGAATCCACGCTTTTCAATCCTCTGACTGCGGCGCAGTAGCTAACTGGTAAAAACCTTTCATCCCGCACTCTTACTGCGGCGCAGTGGGCAAATGCACATCCCACTGCGTCGCAGTGCTTTTATACTGCCCATTTGTGTTTGTTTGTCAAGGCTGACTGCGGCGCAGTGGGCAAATGCACATCCCACTGCGTCGCAGTGCTTATACACTGGTCGAATCCACGCTTTTCAATCCTCTGACTGCGGCGCAGTGGCTAGGTGTGGTTGCCACTGCGGCGCAGTACAAATACACTGGTCGAATCCACCTTTTGAGATGACTGCGGCGCAGTGGGCTTGTTTACTGCCACTGCGTCGCAGTGTAATATTACTGAACCAAAGGCTACTTCAACATATGAAGACTTGCATATTTTTTTCTATCTCTTTTCATCTTAACGACTCTCGAACTCTCCAATCAACTTCATGACCTCAAAATTACTCGAATTTGCGCCAAACGGACACGTCACCTGTTTAGAACCTGAAACCACTAACAAAACCCATAAACGCGCCAAATGCCAGCAAAATCGACTAAAAACATATAATAAAAAGGCCAATAACGATGTGGGCGATGGGTATAAATTGGTCACATCAAGGACAAAATACTAAATGAACCTTTTAGTGGTTTTCACTTGTCCTACACATTTGTAGGATGAACCTTTTAGTGGTTTCCACTTGTCCTACACATGTGTAGGATGAACGTTTTAGTGGTTTCTACTTGTCCTACACATGTGTAGGATGAATGTGATGGAAAAAAAAAACGAAATTTAAAAAGTCTTCAAAAGTATATCGAATTGCATCTCTAATGAAAGATGACGAAATTTCAAGACTACCCATGCTTATTTTTCCGTCTAACGATGTACGGTTTGTGAGATAAAAGTTTTTTAATGAATTAGATATTTTTTGATTTAATAAGAGGAGAGAGAAAGAGAGAGAGCTGGACAAGTTTTTCATAATGACAATCATGCCCTTCCTGATCTTGATAAATGAAGGGCTAAGATTGGTTCTCGCGTTCTTTATTTTTTAAGTGGTTCTCAAAATAACTCACCCCTATAAGACATATATATAATAATAATATAATAACAAAATGAATATGATTACCAGTATCACGGTCAAGAAGTGGAAATCGATTAATGAATATTGATGGCAATTTTTTAGTTAGCAAACTTGTATTTGGGTGCATGTGTGTTGGGTTTTAATTTTGGGTGTATTGTGTATTGTCGGATTACCACACCAATTTGTTTTGCAAAGAAGACAGAAGGATGGAGATCGAGAGTTTTTATGACTAATTCGGTACCATATAGGTATGAAACCGAAAATCTCAGTACCGAAATCGGTACCGGTACCAAAATTCGGTACGGTATTCGGTAAAGGGTTTAGGGTTTTCGGTTTCGGTACTTTACGGTATCGGTACAGTTCGGTACGGTATTGATACGAATACCATCCCTACTGGCATACTGTATTCTTGTAATCTCAGAATTTTGGTTTTTGATTTTTTAGGTTTCATTTAATGATTTTACCCTGTGGCCTGTGCACACCTTATGCACTCTCACACACTGATTAAACCCATCAAATGTTTTTTTTTTTTTTGAACGATCGTTGGGTTGCCCTTAGCTAGGAGTTTTCCAGGCCAGAATGCTACCCACTCCGATACCTCCAATACACCACATGGGGGGAGAAACCCCCAATTAAATTAATTGGGGGAAAACCCTGCTCCCTCTGGATTCGAACCATCCAAAGCCATCATTGAAAGACTCTCGTACCACTGGGCTGTGATCCCAACCCATTTTCTGCTTAGTCTTCTGCATTCATTCTCAATCTCAAAAAATTTCAAGAAAACCAATCATCATCATCATCATTATCATCAAGAAAACTTTGTATGAAAATGGTTCCAATTTCGGTAATCTATCACACAATACCAATTCAAGGTCACCTACTTCACCATAATCAATTATGATTTCACCCCATTTTTCATAGAAATATCATTTTTGCGTTTGGCTAATACAACTCACGCAATTCTCACAAAATTTACAAACGACTATAATGGATATACCAGAATACTACTAACACTTGTCTTTACTAACTATAAATTTCTTTTAATCAATCTCAACTTCAATTAGCCAACAATAATAAATGGGTTTTTAATGAAAATTCTTATAAGAGATGAAGATCATTATAATATTATCTCCAATTCGTTAATCAACATAGTCATAGTCAATCTCAATAAAAGTCAATATAATATCAAGATATGAGCTTTAATTCCCCAAATTTTTTCTCTTTATAAACCTTAACCCATTTCCTTCCATCAATCTTCCAAAATAACCACGAAAAAGAATTATTATTATTATTAGTAGGAAGCTAGAGTTAATTTGGTTAGAAGAAATAGGATGAATTACTTGGTGAATTTACTAATTTAGATGAGAATGAAGCTTCCATCAACAATGTTTTTCTTCTTTGTTCTCTGCTTACTCACACACACGTACAGATAACATCTAGATACATGGCTTACTGAGAATTAAGGACATACAACTTAGTTCATTTTAGGGGTATCTTATACTACAAGTACATTTTAAACTCCAAAACTTTAAACCCCTAACTAATTCATGATGACTTGACAAATTTTTTAAAATTCCTTATCGTAATAGCTACAACTGAACCTGCAATTTTTTTTTACCAAAACCTGTAAAAGACTAACTCAAGCATTTTCGAACTAATATTTGTTAGTATGTGATCACGTAAAATGAACGTATGTCCAGAAATGATTTGAGCCTACGGGGTCACACGTCTCGATTCAAATATAGTTAATATTAATTGATTTATTAATTAATATGGATCATGGATACCTAATTGTTACGTGTTTATATTTAGTATGTTTAGTTTTGCCCTTTAAGAAAATTGTGTGCAAAATTGTTTTTCGAAAATTAAACTTGACTAAATTACATTGAAATAATGATTTTGTTTATAAAATTGGTTCCCTAAAATCAAAAGATACACCGGCTCACCCATTTGAACAAACTCTAAGAGAGGTATAAGTCGGAGTGCGTTAGCCTCCTAAAAGGGCGGGTTTTTAATTGCGTCCATCGCAAACCTTTGCCCTTGCGCTTCTTTGTGCGTTCAAATGGAGCTACCGAGCTCTTTTGTATTTAAAGACAATAAAAATGAGTTTTATAAACATATTATGTTTAGAAGATATGCATGAATCTTCAAACATAACTTTTTGATCACACATCAAATTGATTGACCCAATAAACTTAAGTCAATGCCATCCAACTTGTAAAGGACACTTGTGGCTGTTGTTTTACTCACTGGTACACAGTGGTGGACAAATTTGCGCGTTCTTGGTTGGACGACTTAAAGCGAGTTAAGCGGTGAGACCTTAACCCGTGGCAAAAGATGGGCCAAAACATGACTACAAATCACTTGATGAATCAAATGTAATTTGTAGGTCCCATTCTTATTAGGAATTGCACATGTAATGCAATTACTGCTCGTCACTTACCTTTTGAGTACAATCATTTCTAGCAGATCAACTGATGAAATGATTGTATGTCAATTGGATCCTAGCCTTAATGAAATTAATTGTTTATTTTGTAAACATTGGGTAATTGATTTCTTAAGGATTAATTATCGAAAATACCGATAATTGAACTTGAATCTGTTTTGTAAAAGGCAACAAATCCTTCACAAAACATACACCAATCGGCTTTTAGGTCGATGCTAGAAAGGGAAAACTTTCTAAAACCAATTTCAATGGCTGTTTTGTCAATAGAGAATTGTTCTAAAAGTTGAAAAGAAAACCCGTGTCATTGAAAACTCAGATATCACTATTCCTAATGCGAATGCCACTGCTTTGCAGTTGGAAGCATAAAATACTCAGTACTATAGACATATTGAGGTTGCTTATTTGATGCTAGAAGCATGTCTCCCGAGCTTCAAAAAGCAATTCGGATTGCAAAATCCGTGTGATATGATCAAATAACTCAAGTCTATGTACGGAAAACAAGTTGGAGTTGAAATTACTTGAGCTAATTGAGTCACTCCATAACTTGAACACGAGTATGGGAAACCGGTGAATGCTCGTGTACTCAAGATGAAGAGTTACTTTGAGCATTTTGGAAAGGTTAAAATATGCGTATCTTCTGCCGATTGTTATTGGCATAAGAGACTTTGAGCATTTTGGAAAGGTTAAAATATGCGTATCTTCTGCCGATTGTTATTGGCATAAGAGACTTTGAGAAGTTTGTGCACAATTACAATTTGCATAGCATAAGTTGGACTTCATAATCAAGTTGATTGAGTATGAGGAAAACCTTCCTAAAAAATCTGAGATACCCCAAGTTCTTATGATCAAGGGGGGAATGGTTTAGAAAGCAAAACAACCGTAAAGCTAAGGGCAAGAACTTTGGTAAGCGAAAACAAAGTATTTAGTCTCAAAACCTTAAAAGACCCCTTGGAAAAAGGAGCATACGGCTAAAGACCAGTCTTGTCATCACTATGCTAAAGTGAGACACTGGAAAAGGAATTGTCCTAAGTATCTAGCTGAGTTGAACAAGAAGAAGAAGCAAGTTGGTTTAACCAGTTCTTCAAGTATCTTCTTAACTGAATTATAAGTGTTGATGAGATTCAAATGATAATTCAATAGCAAAAGAGTCAAGTTAACTTGGACTCTATCTATCTTTGACATTGTCATCTTGTTTAATTTTGTCAAGAAACGCATTTAAAGACTTCAACGTGAAGAATTCTTACAAATCAAATGATGAATCATTTGAAAAATGCGTGGTTTTGACAAGAAACGCATTAAAAGTCTTCAATGTGAATAATTCTTACAAATCAAATGATGAATCATTTGAAAAATGCGTGGTTTTGACAAGAAACGCATTAAAAGTCTTCAATGTGAAAAAATCTTACAAATCAATTGATGAATCATTTGATAAATGCGTGTCTTTTGAATTGTCGTTAGCAAGAAAAGCATTGAAAGACTTCAACGTAAAGGGATCTTACAATCAAATGATGAATCATTTGAAAAATGCATGTCTTGTGTTTTCGGCAAGATGACAAAAAAAAAAAACCTTTTTCGCATAAAATCAGAAAAGGCTAAGGAACTACTTTGACTAATACATTCGGATGTATGTAGCCGATTTAGACATGAGTCAAGGAAAGATGCTAGCTACTTTATCATTTTTATGAATGATTTCAGTCGTTATGGTTATGTTTACTTGCTTAAACATAAACATAAAGTGTTTGAAACATTCAAAGAGTTTAAAAATGAAGTAGAAAATCAACTTGGCAAAACCATCAAGATTCTTCGTTCGGATCGAGGTGGTGAATATTTAAGCCAAGAGTTTAAGGATTATCTAAAAGCGTGTGGAATTGTCCAACAGCTTACTCCTCCATACACTCCTCAACATAATGGAGTGTCTGAAAGGAGAAATCGAACCTTGCTAGACATGGTGAGATCTATGATTGACCCTTACGACTCTCCCATTTTCGTTTTGGGATTATGCTCTAGAGACTGTTGTACGCATTCTCAATATGGTTCCAACCAAGAAGGTTGACAAGACACCATATGAATTATGGCATGGAGATGTCCCTAATCTGTCTTACTTAAGAGTCTGGGGATGTGAGGCACTTGTGAAGCGCGATACGCCTGACAAACTTGAATCCAGAACTACTAAGTACATCTTTGTCGGATACCCTAAGGAAACGATGGGTTACGACTTCTATGATCCCGTCAAAAACACTGTTCGCGTTGCTTGATATGCTGAATTCTTTGAAAAGAAATTAGCTCAAGAGAACAGTGGGAGGGTTGTAGAACTTGATGAGACTCAAGAGAAAGATGTGTCACCTTCTGAAGCTCCTAGCAATCATCAACTTGGGGGGGGGGGGAAATGTTCAAAGTGATGAACCTCAAGTCGATGATGATGAAGCGATTCCACTTCGTAGGTCCGTAAGGACAAGACGTCCTACTGACAGATTATGTCTGATGGTAGAAGAAAACGTTTTAGGAGATCTCGATGAGCCTCCGAATTTCAAAGCTGCATTATCAGATCCGGAATCTGAAAAATGGCTTGAAGCTACGAAGGTGGAAATGAAATCCATGAAAGACAATCAAGTCTAAAGCTTGGTTGATCTTCCACAAAAGGCTCAAACTGTTGGGTGTAAGTGGATCTTCAATAAGAAGACGGACATGGATGGAAATGTACACACCTATAAATCTCGTCTCGTGGCGAAAGGTTATACTCAACGTTTCGGTGTTGACTATGATGAGACCTTTTCTCCAGTTGCGGACATTAGAGCTATTAGGATACTCTTAGCCATAGCTGCGTACTATGACTTTGAGATATGGCAAATGAATGTTAAGACTGCCTTCTTAAATGGTTACTTGGATGAAGAAGTCTATATGGATCAACCTGAAGGTTTTAT
This sequence comes from Erigeron breviscapus, assembly GCA_034093135.1. Lineage (NCBI taxonomy): Eukaryota > Viridiplantae > Streptophyta > Magnoliopsida > Asterales > Asteraceae > Erigeron > Erigeron breviscapus. The sequence goes on along the minus strand of CM067170.1, from coordinate 26,559,384 downwards.
TGATAAAAAACATCCCAACAAAGTATGCAAGCTTCAAAGGTCCATTTATGGACTAAAGCAAGCATCAAGGAGTTGGAACAAGCGGTTTGATGAAGAAATCAAAAAGTTTGGTTTCGTTTAAAATCCCGATGAGCCATGTGTATATCGCAAAGCTAGTGGGAGTAATGTTACTTTCCTTGTCTTATATGTTGATGTCATCATAGGAAAACACATTCCAATGTTGCAAGATGTTAAATCCCATCTTGGAAAGTGTTTTGCCATGAAAGATTTAGGAGAAGCGGCATTTATTCTTGGAATCAAGATCTACCGAGATAGATCAAAGCGGTTATTTGGACTAAGTCAAAGTGCTTATAATGATAAGGTCACTCATGCAAGTACTTAATTTATCTAGCAAGAACGGTGCTTCTACACCTAATGAGGTGGAGCGTATGCAAAGAGTTCCTTATGCTTCGACGGTGGGATCTATCATGTATGCGGTAAGATGCACTAGACCTAATATTGCGTTCGCGCAAAATATAGTTAACCATTATCAGCAAAATCCTGGAGAGGATCATTGGATTGCTGTAAAGAATATTCTTAAGTACATGTGTGCTACTAAAGAATTATTCTTGGTGTATGGAAGAAATTCTGATCCAGAATTCAAAGTGAATAGATACTGTGATGTTGGATTTCAGACTGATAAAGATGATTCAAAATATCAGTCGGGATACGTCTTCATTATTTAAATGAAGGCACAGTGGAATGCTATGAGCTAAAAGCAAATCACAGTTGCCATGTCTGCAACAGAGTCTGAGTACATTGCCGCCTCAGAAGCTGCAATGGAAGCAGTCTGGATAAGGAAGTTCATTAGCGGGCTTGACGTGATCCCCTCGAGTGACTTACCCACTGATATGTATTGTGATAACACTGGTGCATTAATCATTGCCAACGAGCCCGGAGCTCAGAAAGGTGCCAGACATTATGCCAGAAGATATCACTATGTTCGTGAGCAGATCGAACTAGGAGAGATCAAATTACTCAAAGTTCACACAGATTTTAACTTAGCTTATCCTTTCACAAAAGCTTTGGCTAGGCCCAAGCTTGAAAGGCATGCCGAGGGCATAGGACTTAAATTAGCTAGTTATTTCATGTAAATCTGTTGTTTCGGTATTTGGATAAGGGATGTTAAACAATTTATATTTTTCATAATGAAATAAAGTACTTGATATGTTTGATTTCATTTAATATTAATTGTATCCTATATTTGCATGTTTAATCCTTGAATATTTTATTAAATATTCTAAATTGTCCATTGTCGATTAATTATATGGGAATATAATTAAACTAAGACAAATCTGAGCGATTGGTTATATTCTTTGAATATATAATGGCTGGTCCCACCAAACTCACATGGTATCCATATGATGCATATCGGACTACCCCACTAACGAATTTATCACTTTATGGATCGGCGTCATTAAGTGAAATTCGTAAATGGTTACTTTATTGATCCTTTGACTTGAGATACAAGCAGGTCAGCATGTATGGATTGCACTTACTAGATATAGTTCTAACTCTCCTGAATAAGGGAGTACATAAAGGGCTATTTTCAGAAAGTGTAGTGAAGTATGATGACTGACACGTGTAGTCAATACAGGATTTGTTCCTCCAACTAATAGTTGCAGAATGATACCATTGGGCCCCTCATTGGGACTATTTAAGATGTTTACATGGCCATGTCCAAATGAATCCAGATGTGTCTGGATTATGTTTGGTAATCTTAAGTAGTGATGAAATGAGAAACAGAATCGTTAAATCATGAAATGACATTGATCCATATTCATGTTTAACACGGTATCTGAACAAAGGGATAATAAATGCCTCAACCATTTAAATATACTTTAAGAAACTATACTTAAATATTTCTGGGAGCATTGGCGTGTTGCTAGACGCTAACCAATGTTATTACCTTCATTTGTTACGAGCTCAAGTGGGAGCTGTTAGTATGTGATCACGTAAAATGAACGTATGTCCGGAAGTAATTTAAGCCTACGGGGTCACACAAAATGACACGGTAACTCTATACTATTAATTAGTATATTAAAGTAATATATTGATTAATTAGATCACAAAATGATTAATTTAAATAAGTTAAAGGGTTAATTGTATTTAAATTAATTAAAAGAAGGTTTAATTGTGAAATATGGAAATTAGAGTTGGGCTCTAAATCCATAGAAGGGGGGCCGGTTTTGAAGGCTCAAAAAGGGTTTTGAGATGACTTGTTTACAAAGTCATTATGCCCTAATATCCCCCTATAAATAGAGGCTTAAATCATAGGGTTTAAGCATTCATTCACACACAAATAAATCCTCTCTTTTCTTCTTTGTCTCTCTCGGTCGAATAAGAAACAAAAGAAAGTAAACCAAAATTGTTGTTTTGTTTCACACGTAGAACATTCATAATTACAAGTTGCTTGACATTAATTGTAATTTGGGTTGTTCGACTCTTTGACTACGACGGCAACAAATATTTTGTTTGTCCATCCAGTTGTTTCGACAGAAGTAAACAAAGGATTATACACAACGGGTTTGTGAGTTCGTGATCGGGTACTAGCATACGGTATAAGGGGTGTCTAGTGTACGATCGTAGAGAGATTTACTTCAAATCCTTTTTAAAGTTTCTTTACTTTATTATCTTCAATTAAAGGTATATGCTTTCTCTCTTGGTTAATTAATTAACTACATAGTTTAATCTTCCGTTGCGTGCTTTGTGATTTAATTAGATAATTTGTTATACATTACAACAATATTACCTTCAAACTTACCAAATACAATTTAACACCTAATTTAAATACCAAAAAATCATTTTCACTAAAGCATACAACAAGCTAGTTTAGTCAGAATGATCAAACCAAGTCATATTACAAACCGGAAAATGATTTATCCTCCTAACCAATCCTCCTAAAAATCCTCCTAATATATCCACCATTTGACACATGTAATCCACTAATTCTCTTTCCTAATCTCCCCCTGATTTTCCACATGTCAAGATCCTACTAATTAGGAGGATTTATCATCCTCCTAATTAGGAGGATTGATCATTACCCTTACAAACCATATCTTCACCATTGACTAAGAGATTACCAAGCTAGAGTTTGACCAATTCACAAACACATAAGACAACATTTCCAACATTAGATCATAGCCTTGGCTAACAAAGGGATTATTTATAGCAAAATTAACACTACCTCCACTTCAAAGATTCTAGCTACTTAACCACTCGCTTAATGGCGCAGTGGCCACCTGCACCACATATGGGGGCTTGCCAGTCTTTATGGCGCGGGTTCGAATCTCGGCCCAGCAAGTCTTCAGGTATTCACCGCCAGGCAGCGTTGCAGGGTCGCTAGCTTGAGAGATATAATCTCTAAGGGACTAAGGGGTTCCCTGGCATTTACCCTTTTTCTTTTTTTTTTTAAGATTCTAGCTACTTAATCCGAATTGGCATTTCCTTTTGATCCGCTTGAACCTATAAAAATGATAACAACTAAACATTAAACAAAACTTGATTAGTGAATACAAATTATTTATAGCAAAATTAACACTACCTCCACTTCAAAGATTCTAGCTACTTAACCACTCGCTTAATGGCGCAGTGGCCACCTGCACCACATATGGGGGCTTGCCAGTCTTTATGGCGCGGGTTCGAATCTCGGCCCAGCAAGTCTTCAGGTATTCACCGCCAGGCAGCGTTGCAGGGTCGCTAGCTTGAGAGATATAATCTCTAAGGGACTAAGGGGTTCCCTGGCATTTACCCTTTTTCTTTTTTTTTTTAAGATTCTAGCTACTTAACCACTCGCTTAATGGCGCAGTGGCCACCTGCACCACATATGGGGGCTTGCCAGTCTTTATGGCGCGGGTTCGAATCTCGGCCCAGCAAGTCTTCAGGTATTCACCGCCAGGCAGCGTTGCAGGGTCGCTAGCTTGAGAGATATAATCTCTAAGGGACTAAGGGGTTCCCTGGCATTTACCCTTTTTCTTTTTTTTTTTTTATCTTCTTGATTGTATTTCTATATTTTGATTCTAGCTACTTAACCACTCGCTTAATGGCGCAGTGGCCACCTGCACCACATATGGGGGCTTGCCAGTCTTTATGGCGCGGGTTCGAATCTCGGCCCAGCAAGTCTTCAGGTATTCACCGCCAGGCAGCGTTGCAGGGTCGCTAGCTTGAGAGATATAATCTCTAAGGGACTAAGGGGTTCCCTGGCATTTACCCTTTTTCTTTTTTTTTTTAAGATTCTAGCTACTTAACCACTCGCTTAATGGCGCAGTGGCCACCTGCACCACATATGGGGGCTTGCCAGTCTTTATGGCGCGGGTTCGAATCTCGGCCCAGCAAGTCTTCAGGTATTCACCGCCAGGCAGCGTTGCAGGGTCGCTAGCTTGAGAGATATAATCTCTAAGGGACTAAGGGGTTCCCTGGCATTTACCCTTTTTCTTTTTTTTTTTAAAGATTCTAGCTACTTAACCACTCGCTTAATGGCGCAGTGGCCACCTGCACCACATATGGGGGCTTGCCAGTCTTTATGGCGCGGGTTCGAATCTCGGCCCAGCAAGTCTTCAGGTATTCACCGCCAGGCAGCGTTGCAGGGTCGCTAGCTTGAGAGATATAATCTCTAAGGGACTAAGGGGTTCCCTGGCATTTACCCTTTTTCTTTTTTTTTTTATTTTTTTTTTTTTTTTTTTTTTTTTTTTTTTTTTTTGGCATTTACCCTTTTTCTTTTTTTTTTTAAGATTCTAGCTACTTAATCCGAATTGGCATTTCCTTTTGATCCGCTTGAACCTATAAAAATGATAACAACTAAACATTAAACAAAACTTGATTAGTGAATACAAATTATACATATATACACATATCACATAACTTCATGGACTAGTACAACTAGTCAACTTTACTCCAATACTTCAAATGTTGGCTAATGAAAGCCACTTCAGATAAATAGACATGTATAGTTGTACTCACCTTTAAATCAACAACTTGTATGAAACTTTAGGTGGTCAATTTCGTTAACCATCACACAATACCAATACAAGGTCACCTACTTAATCATAATCAATTATGATTTCAACCCATTTTTCATAGACATATCATTGTTGTACTTGGCTAATACAAGTTCACACTTTACTCAAAAAATTTATTAAAACTAATATGGATATACCATAATACTACTAACAATTTTCTTTACTAACTCAAAATGTCTATTTATTAAATTCAATTAGCCAACAACAATAACAATAATAATAATAATATGGGTTTTTCAGGAATATTCTTATAAGAAGAAGAAGGAAGAAGAAGGAAGAAGAAGGAAGAAGAAGAAGAAGAAGGAAGAAGAAGAAGAAGAAGGAAGAAGAAGAAGAAGAAGGAAGAAGAAGAAGAAGAAGGAAGAAGAAGAAGAAGAAGGAAGAAGAAGAAGAAGAAGGAAGAAGAAGGAAGAAGAAGAAGAAGAAGGAAGAAGAAGGAAGAAGAAGGAAGAAGAAGAAGAAGAAGGAAGAAGAAGAAGAAGAAGGAAGAAGAAGAAGAAGAAGGAAGAAGAAGAAGAAGAAGGAAGAAGAAGAAGAAGAAGGAAGAAGAAGAAGAAGAAGGAAGAAGAAGAAGAAGAAGGAAGAAGAAGAAGAAGAAGGAAGAAGAAGAAGAAGAAGGAAGAAGAAGAAGAAGAAGGAAGAAGAAGAAGAAGAAGGAAGAAGAAGAAGAAGAAGGAAGAAGAAGAAGAAGAAGGAAGAAGAAGAAGAAGAAGGAAGAAGAAGAAGAAGAAGGAAGAAGAAGAAGAAGAAGGAAGAAGAAGAAGAAGAAGGAAGAAGAAGAAGAAGAAGGAAGAAGAAGGAAGAAGAAGAAGAAGAAGGAAGAAGAAGGAAGAAGAAGGAAGAAGAAGAAGAAGAAGGAAGAAGAAGAAGAAGAAGGAAGAAGAAGAAGAAGAAGGAAGAAGAAGGAAGAAGAAGAAGAAGAAGGAAGAAGAAGGAAGAAGAAGGAAGAAGAAGAAGAAGAAGGAAGAAGAAGAAGAAGAAGGAAGAAGAAGGAAGAAGAAGAAGAAGAAGGAAGAAGAAGGAAGAAGAAGGAAGAAGAAGAAGAAGAAGGAAGAAGAAGAAGAAGAAGGAAGAAGAAGAAGAAGAAGGAAGAAGAAGAAGAAGAAGGAAGAAGAAGAAGAAGAAGGAAGAAGAAGAAGAAGAAGGAAGAAGAAGAAGAAGAAGGAAGAAGAAGAAGAAGAAGGAAGAAGAAGGAAGAAGAAGAAGAAGAAGGAAGAAGAAGGAAGAAGAAGGAAGAAGAAGAAGAAGAAGGAAGAAGAAGAAGAAGAAGGAAGAAGAAGAAGAAGAAGGAAGAAGAAGAAGAAGAAGGAAGAAGAAGAAGAAGAAGGAAGAAGAAGAAGAAGAAGGAAGAAGAAGAAGAAGAAGGAAGAAGAAGAAGAAGAAGGAAGAAGAAGAAGAAGAAGGAAGAAGAAGAAGAAGAAGGAAGAAGAAGAAGAAGAAGGAAGAAGAAGAAGAAGAAGGAAGAAGAAGAAGAAGAAGGAAGAAGAAGAAGAAGAAGGAAGAAGAAGAAGAAGAAGGAAGAAGAAGAAGAAGAAGGAAGAAGAAGAAGAAGAAGGAAGAAGAAGAAGAAGAAGGAAGAAGAAGGAAGAAGAAGAAGAAGAAGGAAGAAGAAGGAAGAAGAAGGAAGAAGAAGAAGAAGAAGGAAGAAGAAGAAGAAGAAGGAAGAAGAAGAAGAAGAAGGAAGAAGAAGAAGAAGAAGGAAGAAGAAGAAGAAGAAGGAAGAAGAAGAAGAAGAAGGAAGAAGAAGAAGAAGAAGGAAGAAGAAGGAAGAAGAAGGAAGAAGAAAGAAGAAGGAAGAAGAAGGAAGTAAGTTAACTTACACATGTCCTATAAAAAGTACATGTACTCGCCGGAGAAGAAGAAGAAGAAGGAAGAAGAAGGAAGAAGAAGGAAGAAGAAGGAAGAAGAAGGAAGAAGAAGGAAGTAAGTTAACTTACACATGTGTAAGTACAACTTTTTTAGCATTTTAGGGTTTAAAATTTCTAGGTTTTTTCCTTTGCGAGACAACCACCACCAGCCACCATCATCTCCGACCACCCCAACCACGGCGCCGGCGCCGGCAGCAAGGGCTTCGCCCGTACCGTAGCAAACCGTTACCATCTCTTGGATCGCCGCCCATCAAATCCATACGATTCTCATATGCGTCCCTTGACGGTCAGCTTAGAACGGATAAGGGCCTCTGGCCTGTACCGTATCCACCCGAAAACGAACCTGATTCTCGCCGGAAAGTTAACTTACACATGTGTAAGTCTCGTAAGTTAACTTACACATGTGTAAGTCTCGCCGGAGAAGAAGGAAGAAGAAGGAGTAAGTTAACTTACACATGGCGGTCGCCGGAGAAGAAGGAAGAAGAAGGAAGAAGAAGGAAGAAGAAGGAAGTAAGTTAACTTACACATGTAATTTTTGTACTTTTTTCCCCCTTGTGCTACAAATAACCCACCCCTATGGAGATATACATATATATATATATATATATATATATATATATATATATATATATTATATATATATACATTATGTGAGTCCCTTAAGTTCGATGGTTAACCAGGAAAGTGTATAATACAACAAGTCTAATAAGCACTAGATTGGACTAGTATTACTTTAATATAAATGCAAGTATATAAATAAAGTAATACAAGACTTAAAGCAATAAACAAGTAAAGTGGAACATTATGTATTTTTCATGGGTATTTTATTTATGATGTTAAATAAAACACAAGGTTGTTGCGGAATCAAGATAATACAACAAGTCTAATAAGCACTAGATTGGACTAGTATTACTTTAATATAAATGCAAGTATATAAATAAAGTAATACAAGACTTAAAGCAATAAACAAGTAAAGTGGAACATTATGTATTTTTCATGGGTATTTTATTTATGATGTTAAATAAAACACAAGGTTGTTGCGGAATCAAGATAATACAAATAAGTATGTATCCTAACAACCTATGAGTTACAAATGATCTATATTTGTCAAATAACTCTTTTGGATCGAGATACTTAAAGTTGTGAAGTATCCCATTTTAAGATCGAGAGTATTTGGACAAATTCACTTTCATGCAAAGTGAATTTTGTGCCGTACAAATATGGTTGCATACATTTAATGATCCGACAAGAACATTAAATGTATTGGATAAGGAATAAGGATAAAGTCACATCAAATGACTTTGTGTCCTTTTATCCAACCACCTTTACACACACAAACTTTGGTAAAGAACAAGTGGATTGTTCTTAGGAAAGTGTGTAAAGGGAAAAGTCAATCCTCGATATCAGTGTTCAGACTTGTAGGATCTAGAACACTAACAATCCTCTAGTGTACAGATCTGGTAAGACTTTCCAGTGGACTCCGCCATTTGTCAGTCTTCTTTCTTCAGACTTCAGTCTTTGACTTCAGTCAGAATGTCTTCAGTAGAGTTGATCTGGACTGGGGTGAAGTCCAGTGAGCTCATCTGGAGAATACTCCAGATTTCCTATACAAGTAATTTGCTCACTGATCTTCCATTATTTCTGGACAAATCTTCAGAGGGACTCCAGATTCCAAGTCTGGAGTAGGTCCAGTAGAACACGTTTCTGGTCAGATCTTCAGTGAGGCTCCAGTAGTCGAGTCTGGAGCGAGTCCAGTAAATCTGGACTAAATCTGGACCTAACAAATTCCCCCTATTTGTTTAGAAATAATGCAAGTATATAAATAAAGTAATACAAGACTTAAAGCAATAAACAAGTAAAGTGGAACATTATGTATTTTTCATGGGTATTTTATTTATGATGTTAAATAAAACACAAGGTTGTTGCGGAATCAAGATAATACAAATAAGTATGTATCCTAACAACCTATGAGTTACAAATGATCTATATTTGTCAAATAACTCTTTTGGATCGAGATACTTAAAGTTGTGAAGTATCCCATTTTAAGATCGAGAGTATTTGGACAAATTCACTTTCATGCAAAGTGAATTTTGTGCCGTACAAATATGGTTGCATACATTTAATGATCCGACAAGAACATTAAATGTATTGGATAAGGAATAAGGATAAAGTCACATCAAATGACTTTGTGTCCTTTTATCCAACCACCTTTACACACACAAACTTTGGTAAAGAACAAGTGGATTGTTCTTAGGAAAGTGTGTAAAGGGAAAAGTCAATCCTCGATATCAGTGTTCAGACTTGTAGGATCTAGAACACTAACAATCCTCTAGTGTACAGATCTGGTAAGACTTTCCAGTGGACTCCGCCATTTGTCAGTCTTCTTTCTTCAGACTTCAGTCTTTGACTTCAGTCAGAATGTCTTCAGTAGAGTTGATCTGGACTGGGGTGAAGTCCAGTGAGCTCATCTGGAGAATACTCCAGATTTCCTATACAAGTAATTTGCTCACTGATCTTCCATTATTTCTGGACAAATCTTCAGAGGGACTCCAGATTCCAAGTCTGGAGTAGGTCCAGTAGAACACGTTTCTGGTCAGATCTTCAGTGAGGCTCCAGTAGTCGAGTCTGGAGCGAGTCCAGTAAATCTGGACTAAATCTGGACCTAACAAATTCCCCCTATTTGTTTAGAAATAATGCAAGTATTTTCAAGCTTGAATCTATACATTTTGTATGCTTGAAAAAACACAAGTTTCGATTTGTCTAAAAAATCTAAGTTACTGGAAAACACTTTATAGATCATGAGTGTTTTCAGTTTCATCAATTAAGTTCTAACTTAGACTAAATCTGATCATTTACTTATAGGAATAAAAAATTGCAACTATTATTACATTCATCAACTGATAAATAGTATACAATTTTCATAAGACAATAATTTACAATAAGTAAACAATAAGAGTCAGGCCCTTCTTTTCGATGTCCTTTCTGGAGCATCTTCAGTAGCCTTTCTCTTTGGTGATGGAGAAGATGGTATTGAATCTGGTGATCTTATGCCCATTGCAACTTCCATCTGTTGCTTTCTTCTCCATACCTTTTCCACCCTTTTCAGAAATGCCTTAACATCAGTCGACACATTTGTCTTCCCCCTGAACGTTAAAGCGATTTCCTTCAGTTCACTCCATCCAAAGGCTTGGACTGAAGTACTTTTCCTTTCGTCAGTAAAGTTACCCTCCCTGGTCAACTTTACTTCAAACTTTGACATGCCTTCATGATCTTTAGCCAACATGATTTCAGCACCAGTGATCCTTCTTGCATCAGCCCTGAAATTCAACATCTCATTGTATTTTTCTTTCAGCTTGGCTTGCTGGATCAAAGCTTCAGTATCCTTGGACACTCTCCTTTGCTCTACAGCAGATTGGAGTTCTTGACGATTTATTTTTCGAGAAGTGTCCAGGGGAATGAAAGTACTTACATCAGCATCTTTGATTGCTTTGGTCTGTCTGGCAGTCAACTTTGGTAAACCAGTAAGTCTCTTTCTGTACTCTATCTCCAGAGCACCAGCATTCTTTCTTATCTTTTTCTGGAGACTTACCAGTTCATCCTTTCTTTGTCTGATGAGTTCTGGTACACTCACGCCATAAATAATTGAATCATATACCTGTTCTTCTTCAGCGTAGAATGAGCGTACATGAACGTCATCTAATGCATTTAGGCATTGATGAACTCTGGGGTCATCTTTCATCCTTTTATATACTTTGTAAGAGTCCAGAGTCCCCATTGTTGCCATCTCCCTTTGATGGGCCAGCAGTTCATCCTTTTGATTTCTTTTGAAAATCTCTATCATTATGCATTCTTGCTCTAACTTCCTGGAAGTTTCATCATCAGCATCTTCAGTATGCTCTTCCTCTTCACCAGATACCACTTTTTCTTTTCCTTTAACAGCCTTCAGTGTAGTTGGAATATCTGGGAAGGACTCAAACTGGGGCTCACTGGCTTCAGTACCAGTAGCTTCTTTAGTTAGCCCGGCTTCAGTGCCATATGCTCTTTGTCTTTCAATTTGGTCACCAGACGATCTTTCCCCCTTGGAACGATCTCCAGTTCTTGACTTGAGATCATTCCATAATTCTTCAAGCATAAGTCTGTCCAGTGCACCAAATGTTGTACCTGCTACTGGAGTTGTTTCAGACACAACTTTCTTAAGTGCCTGCACTTCCTTCTGAACATTTTCAACAGCTTTAGGCAAGTGTTTTGGCAACTTCTCATCCAGTAACTTTTCTACTTGGGGTAACACCCCATCATAAATGCTACGAAGAACAGTCCCAGAAACTGGGGGGGGGGGGGGGGGGGGGGGGGGGGGGGGGGGGGGGGGGGGGGGGGGGGGGGGGGGGGGGGGGGGGGGGGGGGGGGGGGGGGGGGGGGGGGGGGGGGGGGGGGGGGGGGGGGGGGGGGGGGGGGGGGGGGGGGGGGGGGGGGGGGGGGGGGGGGGGGGGGGGGGGGGGGGGGGGGGGGGGGGGGGGGGGGGGGGGGGGGGGGGGGGGGGGGGGGGGGGGGGGGGGGGGGGGGGGGGGGGGGGGGGGGGGGGGGGGGGGGGGGGGGGGGGGGGGGGGGGGGGGGGGGGGGGGGGGGGGGGGGGGGGGGGGGGGGGGGGGGGGGGGGGGGGGGGGGGGGGGGGGGGGGGGGGGGGGGGGGGGGGGGGGGGGGGGGGGGGGGGGGGGGGGGGGGGGGGGGGGGGGGGGGGGGGGGGGGGGGGGGGGGGGGGGGGGGGGGGGGGGGGGGGGGGGGGGGGGGGGGGGGGGGGGGGGGGGGGGGGGGGGGGGGGGGGGGGGGGGGGGGGGGGGGGGGGGGGGGGGGGGGGGGGGGGGGGGGGGGGGGGGGGGGGGGGGGGGGGGGGGGGGGGGGGGGGGGGGGGGGGGGGGGGGGGGGGGGGGGGGGGGGGGGGGGGGGGGGGGGGGGGGGGGGGGGGGGGGGGGGGGGGGGGGGGGGGGGGGGGGGGGGGGGGGGGGGGGGGGGGGGGGGGGGGGGGGGGGGGGGGGGGGGGGGGGGGGGGGGGGGGGGGGGGGGGGGGGGGGGGGGGGGGGGGGGGGGGGGGGGGGGGGGGGGGGGGGGGGGGGGGGGGGGGGGGGGGGGGGGGGGGGGGGGGGGGGGGGGGGGGGGGGGGGGGGGGGGGGGGGGGGGGGGGGGGGGGGGGGGGGGGGGGGGGGGGGGGGGGGGGGGGGGGGGGGGGGGGGGGGGGGGGGGGGGGGGGGGGGGGGGGGGGGGGGGGGGGGGGGGGGGGGGGGGGGGGGGGGGGGGGGGGGGGGGGGGGGGGGGGGGGGGGGGGGGGGGGGGGGGGGGGGGGGGGGGGGGGGGGGGGGGGGGGGGGGGGGGGGGGGGGGGGGGGGGGGGGGGGGGGGGGGGGGGGGGGGGGGGGGGGGGGGGGGGGGGGGGGGGGGGGGGGGGGGGGGGGGGGGGGGGGGGGGGGGGGGGGGGGGGGGGGGGGGGGGGGGGGGGGGGGGGGGGGGGGGGGGGGGGGGGGGGGGGGGGGGGGGGGGGGGGGGGGGGGGGGGGGGGGGGGGGGGGGGGGGGGGGGGGGGGGGGGGGGGGGGGGGGGGGGGGGGGGGGGGGGGGGGGGGGGGGGGGGGGGGGGGGGGGGGGGGGGGGGGGGGGGGGGGGGGGGGGGGGGGGGGGGGGGGGGGGGGGGGGGGGGGGGGGGGGGGGGGGGGGGGGGGGGGGGGGGGGGGGGGGGGGGGGGGGGGGGGGGGGGGGGGGGGGGGGGGGGGGGGGGGGGGGGGGGGGGGGGGGGGGGGGGGGGGGGGGGGGGGGGGGGGGGGGGGGGGGGGGGGGGGGGGGGGGGGGGGGGGGGGGGGGGGGGGGGGGGGGGGGGGGGGGGGGGGGGGGGGGGGGGGGGGGGGGGGGGGGGGGGGGGGGGGGGGGGGGGGGGGGGGGGGGGGGGGGGGGGGGGGGGGGGGGGGGGGGGGGGGGGGGGGGGGGGGGGGGGGGGGGGGGGGGGGGGGGGGGGGGGGGGGGGGGGGGGGGGGGGGGGGGGGGGGGGGGGGGGGGGGGGGGGGGGGGGGGGGGGGGGGGGGGGGGGGGGGGGGGGGGGGGGGGGGGGGGGGGGGGGGGGGGGGGGGGGGGGGGGGGGGGGGGGGGGGGGGGGGGGGGGGGGGGGGGGGGGGGGGGGGGGGGGGGGGGGGGGGGGGGGGGGGGGGGGGGGGGGGGGGGGGGGGGGGGGGGGGGGGGGGGGGGGGGGGGGGGGGGGGGGGGGGGGGGGGGGGGGGGGGGGGGGGGGGGGGGGGGGGGGGGGGGGGGGGGGGGGGGGGGGGGGGGGGGGGGGGGTATTCTTTCAACATGTTGTTTCTGAACTTCCTTGTACATTCATCACTTATAGTGCTAACAACTGCACCCTGTTCCAGTGTGGGTCTACTCTCCAGAGAGCTTACCCTGAAAACCAAATTCTGAACATCTTCTTTCAGACCTGCCAGTTCGCCAGTGACTGCAGTCTGAACAGAAGTAACCAACCTGGTCTCTAATCCCTGGACTGTCACCTTGATATTTTCAGTGTTGGTGTTTGTGGCCAGTACCAGTTCATCAAGCTTCTCATAAACCAGCTTCTCATTCCCAGCAAAGACATTCATCTCAGATGCCAGGTTATTTGATAATAATGATTTGAAGTCAGAAATAACCTGAGATGAAGTCTGGAGTGATCTCTCCAGGTCCGCCACCTTAATTAAAAGGCCTTGGACCTCGGCAGAAGAAGAAGTGGAGAGACCAGTGGGAGGTTCAAGAGTTGAGGGTAATCTGGTCATTAGAGGAACTTGTGCCCAGTCCTCTTCAGTTGCAGCTTCAGATGTTGCAACTGGTGACTCCGGCGCACGAGGAGGAGGTTGAGATTCTGAAGGTTGAATGGTTGCTGGCGTGAAGTATTGGGTGTTTTCTGGAATTGAAGGTGGTGGTGGTGGTGGCATGTTTGGTTCTGGTGGTGGCATTTCTGGTGTAGGTGTTGGCATTTCTGGTAGATTTTCTTCTTCTTGTACATCTTCACCCAGAAAATTCAAGTTAACATCAAAGCCTTCAGACATTGGGGATTCAACATCATCCCATTCTTGAGCAATCCCAACTGTCTGTTCACCAGACTGTTCACCAGTCTCTACATTCACTTGTTCACCAGCATCTACATTTAAATCCAGTGGAGCCTCTTGCTCACCAGAAGCATGTTCATCAGTCTGAACATCTTCAACAACTTCAACAACCTGCTCAACAACCTCTTGTTCAAAAATTGGCGATCCATCTAAATTCATAATATCACCAGGATGCCTTTCAGGATTCACCTGAAGTCCAGCTCTCATCAGACGCCTATTAGTTCTAGGTCGTCTGGAAGGTTCAACAACTTCTGTACCTTGACCTTCTGGAGCAACTTGTCTTATGGGTTGTACAACCTCTATTATCTGTACATCATCACCAGATGGTACTTCAACAGCTTGACCTCTATCTGGACCCATTTCAGCTTCTTCCCTTTGCAAGGAAAGCATGGACTGAGGAATATCTACCTCATCCACTGGAGACCTGAGATTGACCAAATCTCTCATATACTCACTCATAGAAAAGTGAGTAGTATCCATATCATACTGGTCTCCAAGAGCATTTTTAAACATTAGGGAAAGGAAACGAATATAAGGAACGAACGGTTTTCTTCCTTTCACCCTAAGTCGCTCAACCAAGTAATCAAAAAGAATCTGGGCAAAGTCCACTCTAAGCCCAAACCATAAACAGTAGGCAATCTGGAGGTGTGTTTGATTAATCTGGTCTAATCCTCCAGAGCTGCCTCCTAGACACTCAACAATATGTGTAAAGAAATATCTCCATGAGTCTGACAGTTTGCTCATGTAGATAGTCCCTTTTCTGGATAGCTGCCCATGCTCATCCAATATATCTGTATGCCCCATCAGCCTGCATACTTCCCTTGTATTTATTCCAGTGGGAAGCTCAATAGGCAACTCATTCTGGTCAAAATAGTTTAACTGTAGAACAGACCTGAGAAGACTAGTGGTGAAACCAAGGGATCTGGTACCTCCCTTCAGAGTATAGTTGATCGATGAAGTTTCATCGTCATATGTAGCCGTGTACCAGAATTCACACAAATACTCGTGGTACATTCTTCCTGGATTCAATGTTAATGCACCATATAATGGGAAAGAGAGAAAGAACGAGTTTAATCTCCCAATAATCGATTGGGCATCATGAACACTGGACAGAGAGAGTCTTGCCATCCAGTTATTCATATTGATTCTTATGGCACTTGCCTCAAGATTGATATGAGGTGCCCTAGCAACATTTTCCGAAGGAATGTATTCATTGGCAAGCATAATTTTAGTTCTTGATTGTCTAGGTGCCATTTAAAGAGAATAGATGAAAATGAAATTGAATATGTATAGGTTATGATGAAGATTTGATGAAAGAATTGAATATAAATGGAGTAAATATGAGAGATGATGATGATTGGAATATGAATGAAGAAGTAAATGAAGGAATTTGAAAGATTTGGGAGTAAATATGTTCGAAGTAAATGCAATTGAAATTGAAAGTGGGTATTTATAGGAGAAGGAATGTGGAACTCAAACGGTTTATTTGAAATTATCAAATAACATTTTGATCGGGTTCTGAGATCCGCATTAATTACATCACATCATACATAAATGCATGACGGTTTACAGCCCACAAACAGTAACAAATTGTACTTTTTGTTTTCCCAAAGTAAAAAGACCATCATAACGTTGAAAAAATTACATGCCACGTAGGATTAAGATATTTTCAAAAAGATTTGCTTACGTGGCACACACAAATGACCAAGTATTTAGAAAATATTATGACATATTTCAGTGCATCTGGAGGTTGACTGGACACTCCAGTATCACTGGTGGATTAATCCAGTGAACATGTACTGATGGTACACTGGAGGGACACTCCAGTAAAGTACCAGTGAAAACCATTTTTGAAAGACTGGTAACCTCAAACTTGCACGTCAACTAATTCAGACAAATGAGAGGGACACATTTACAAGGAGACATAAGTCACCTCAAACACGCACTTCAATCTGTCCAGTTACCAGTGAGAGGGACATATTTACAAAGCACCAGGAATATTTTCTGAAGAATTTGTCCAGTGAGAAAATAAATTCCCCCTGAACTTAAAACACTTTTAATAGGAAAATATTTTTCAAGTCTTCCCTGGAATGTTGTTCCAGAAATCTAATAATGCAAAGATAGTACACATAGGCGTTCAATATCTGAGCAGTCACCAGATTTAAGGATTTAACATTCCCAACTCACCAACAAGATATTCAAAAGTTTTGACATCCAGAGGTTTGGTAAAAATGTCAGCCAGTTGTTTGTCAGTGGGAATAAAATGGAGTTCAATGTTGTTTTTCATAATATGATCACGAATGAAGTGATACCTGAGGTCAATGTACTTCGTTCTGGAGTGCATGACTGGATTGTTTGAGATAGCAATGGCACTGGTATTATCACAAAAGATTGGGGTCTTTGAATATTTAATACCATAATCAAGCAACTGGTTCTTCATCTAGAGTATCTGAGCACAACAACTGGCTGCAGACACGTATTCAGCTTCAGCAGTGGACAATGAAACTGAAGTTTGCTTCTTACTGGTCCAGCTGACCAGTTTGCCACCTAGGAAATGACATCCACCAGTTGTGGATTTCCTATCTATCTTACATCCTGCATGATCTGAATCTGAATAACCCATTAGATCCATGCCTGAGCCTTTGGGGTACCAAAGACCTAGACTGGGACACCTTTAAGGTACTTCAGTATGCGCTTTACAGCAAGCATATGAGATTCCTTTGGATTAGACTGATATCTGGCACATAAACATGTTGAAAACATAATATCTGGTCTACTGGCAGTTAAATACATCAGTGAACCAACCATGCCTCTATAGACAGTGGTGTTCACTGGTTTACCATCTGGATCGGAGTCCAGTGTCAGTGGTGCAGAAATTGGAGTTGGTTTAGATGGTGAAGAATTCATGTCAAATTTCTTTAAAAGATCTCTAACATATTTCTCCTGATTAATAAAAATGCCATCATTGTTTTGTTTAATCTGGAGTCCAAGAAAATATGTTAGTTCACCCATCAAACTCATCTCATATTCAGTTGACATTATTTTCGAAAATTTCTTGCACATGTTTTCATCAGTAGACCCAAAAATGATATCATCAACATAAATTTGTACCATTAACAGATTACCTTTTTCATGAAGAATAAATAAGGTATTGTCAATTGCACCTCGTTTAAAACCATTTTTCAACAAATGTTTAGTCAGAGTGTCATACCAGGCACGTGGGGCTTGTCTGAGGCCATATAGCGCTTTGTCCAGACGATATACCCAATGTGGATGCTTTTCATCAACGAAACCTGGTGGTTGTCTGACATAAACTTCTTCTTCTAGCTTTCCATTCAAGAAAGCACTCTTTACATCCATCTGGTAGACCTTGAACTGATGATTAGCAGCGAATGCTAAGAATATTCTGATTGCTTCAAGTCTAGCCACTGGAGCAAATGATTCATCAAAGTCGACATCTGACTGGCAGTAGCCTTGTGCTACCAGTCTGGCCTTGTTTCTGATTACGTGGCCATCTTCATCTACTTTGTTTCTGAAGACCCATCTTGTTCCAATTGGTTCTTTCTTTCCAACTGGGAAAGGAACCAGATACCAGACCTTGTTCCTTTCAAACTGGTGAAGCTCTTCTTGCATAGCAGTCACCCAGCTTGGATCTTCCATAGCCTCGTCAATCTTCTTTGGTTCCATCAAAGATAGAAAACTAACATATAAGCATTGATTACTGGAGGCTCTTCTGGTCTGAACTCCTCTACTGGAGTCACCTATGATCTGATTAATAGGATGAGCTTTTGTCCATCTGGAGTACTGACCAGGATTGTTACAGACAACAATATCAGTGCAAGAATTCAGTTGAGTCTCCTCTGGAGTTGCTTCTGGAGGAGGATCTTGCCAGACTACTTCAGTATCTTCATCTAAATCATTTAAATCACGATTTGCATCATGAAATTCTTCATTTGAAGGCATTTCCTGAAATACTGGTTCAGTTTGGAATTCTTCAAAAGAAGACATTTCTGGTCTATTCTCAACTGACACTGATACTGGGGGAGTAGTACGAACATCTGAACCAATATTAATTTCAGAGGGTAGTTTGAAATCAATAGAAGGATAGAATGGAGTACTACTGGAGAGTTTCTTTTTCTGAACAGGTTCCGGATCAGGATGACTGGAAACTGTGTCTTTTGAATCTTCAGTTTTGTCGTTTATAGGATCAGATTCACAAAAGACAATTGGAGTTACTGGGGGAGTAGTACGAACATCTGAACCAATATTAATTTCAGAGGGTAGTTTGAAATCAATAGAAGGATAGAATGGAGTACTACTGGAGAGTTTCTTTTTCTGAACAGGTTCCAGATCAGGATGACTGGAAACTGTGTCTTTTGAATCTTCAGTTTTGTCGTTTATAGGATCAGATTCACAAAAGACAATTGGAGTTACTGGGGGAGTAGTACGAACATCTGAACCAATATTAATTTCAGAGGGTAGTTTGAAATCAATAGAAGGATAGAATGGAGTACTACTGGAGAGTTTCTTTTTCTGAACAGGTTCCAGATCAGGATGACTGGAAACTGTGTCTTTTGAATCTTCAGTTTTGTCGTTTATAGGATCAGATTCACAAAAGACAATTGGAGTTACTGGGGGAGTAGTACGAACATCTGAACCAATATTAATTTCAGAGGGTAGTTTGAAATCAATAGAAGGATAGAATGGAGTACTACTGGAGAGTTTCTTTTTCTGAACAGGTTCCGGATCAGGATGACTGGAAACTGTGTCTTTTGAATCTTCAGTTTTGTCGTTTATAGGATCAGATTCACAAAAGACAATTGGAGTTACTGGGGGAGTAGTACGAACATCTGAACCAATATTAATTTCAGAGGGTAGTTTGAAATCAATAGAAGGATAGAATGGAGTACTACTGGAGAGTTTCTTTTTCTGAACAGGTTCCGGATCAGGATGACTGGAAACTGTGTCTTTTGAATCTTCAGTTTTGTCGTTTATAGGATCAGATTCACAAAAGACAATTGGAGTTACTGGGGGAGTATCAAGGGCTGGATTCTTGTTGATTGCAGCATTTGATTCATCAAATGTGACATGAATTGACTCATGGACCTTCTCAAGTCTCTTGTTGTAGACTCTGAAGGCCTTGCGAATGGCTGAATAGCCTAAGAAATACCCTTCATCAGCTTTGGCATCAAATTTGCCTAGCTGACTGGAGTCGTTCAGGATGTAAACTGGACATCCAAAAACGTGAAAATAACCAATATTTGGTTTTCTATTTCTTAAGACTTCATAGGCTGTCTTTTTGTGTCTCTTGATGTACACTGATCGATTCTGGGTGTGGCAAGCAGTTGCAATTGCTTCCGCCCAGAAACTGGTAGACAGTCCAGATTCAGCAAGCATACTCCTGGCAGCTTCTATCAGCGTTCGATTCTTCCTTTCCACCACTCCATTTTGTTCTAGAGAGCGGGCTGATGAGAAATTCTGGGAGATGCTAGTGTCAGTACAGAATGACTCCAGAGTTGCATTCTGGAATTCTGTTCCATTGTCACTTCTTAACTGACACACTTTTCGACTGTACTTGAGCTCAATTTGCTTGATAAGACTGATGATTTCAGCAGCAGCTTCACTTTTAGACCTAAGAAAGATCACCCAACAAAATCTGGAGAATTCATCTACGATCACCAGGGTGTATCTTTTACCAGCACGAGTCTGAACATTCACTGGACCAAAGAGGTCCATATGAAGCATATGAAGAGGTTCAGATATGCTGAAATTCTGTCTGGTCTTGAAACTGGTACGTTTTTGCTTACCCATCTCACATCCTGGACATGGCCTTTCCTTTTTGAAGGAAACTGAAGGTATCCCATCTGCAAGTTGTTTTCTGGACAACTTATTAATGTTCTTGAAATTTAAATGGGATAACCTTTTGTGCCATAGCCAGTTTGTGTCTTCATCAGCTTGAGTATAGAAACACTGCTCTGAAGGAGAGTTTCCATATCCATCACGTACACATTCCCTTTTCTGGGAGCAATCAACACTACCTTCCAGTCCTTGTTGAATATGATACCCTGAGCAATATTGAATAAGACTTGATAGCCATCATCACACAGTTGGCTTACACTGATCAAGTTATATTTCAAACCATTTACAAATGCAACACGTATGAACTTGACTTGTCCATTGTTCAGAACACCGTATCCCTCAGTCTTTCCACAACCATCATTTCCAAAAGTAATGGAGGGTCCATCAGAAATGGTGAACTCCTCCAGTAGGGTCTTACATCCGGTCATCGTCCTGCCAGCAGCACTGTCAAGATACCAGATATATTTCTTTCGATCGCCCTGCACATACACCAGATATTTATCAGTTAGATTTGGGAACCCATCGACTGATGGGTTCACTGGACCCTCCCTTATAGGTCCCTGGGGCAATCTGGTTAAGTTCACTTTCTTCAACAGTGGTCTTAGTTGAAAAGACCACTGGGGTTGATAGTTTTGAAACCTTTTTCTTTTTCTCAACTGGAGAAATAGATTTAACTTTCTTAGTAAAAGGTTTTGTATTTTGTCTAGGGCCAGATGAAGTACCCTCAATAAAGTTTAATCTTGCATTAAAACTTTGAGATTGACGAGTCAGAATTTGAATCTGGCTCTCTAACCTGGACAAAATATTTTCTTCAGATGACACCTTAGCCTTTCCAGTCCTAGGCATAGGTAGGGGATTGGTCCGAGGCAAAGGTTTATTCCGATAAACCTCTTTAACTGGAGCAGTCATCTGGAATGCTCCAGTCTTGACCTCTGGGGATTGAACTGGGTAACAATTGGTCTTGGGAGTTACAGGCTCATCATAGACAGTGGTGGGCCTGAACTCCCCTGGTAATCGATCGATTACTGGTATTAATGATGCTACATGAGTATTTCTAAGTATGCACGTTTTTGAGCAGGAAATTGTTTTACTCCAGCATCATATGGCTTTTTGGTTTCTAGCCATGATTTAATTACCAGTTTTTCTTTCTCTAAAATGATCTCAAGATCTTGTTTTTCTTGAATCAATTGTTCAATTACCAGAACCTGGGCTTGAAATGCCAGTTCAATGTCTTGAAGTTCTTTTAACTTTGTTTTTAAAGCAGTTATTTCAGAAGAATCTGTTTCTAGACCATTTACACAATCAGATCTAACAGTTTCTACAAAAATCAAATCAGAATTAAGAGCTTCAGCTATGTCCAATTTTAGTTCTTGGTCAGTTGCACAATCATAATCACTAACCTTTTTAATAACAATGTCTACCCATCGTCCAGATGTGACATCTTCCTTCACCAGGTGCTCATCGTCTTCCAGAGCCATGTAACAACAATCTCTTTCTTCTTCTTCATCAGCAGATGATTCATCAGAAGGAACCCACTTCTCTTCTGTTGTTGCAATCATGCACTTATTATTGTTTTCAATTTGTTGTGCCATGAGAGAAATCTGGGCCTTAAGCTTTTTATATTTCAGTTTATAGCTATCATCAGGCTTATTATTTGAGGAGAATGAACCAGGCTTGGATACAAACTGGTTGGACCTGCACTCTTTCATGAAGTGACCCTTTTTGCCACACTTAAAGCATGTCAAATTGGTCTTATCAGTGGAAGAACTGGATGCAAATTGTCCAGATGGCCTATTTGCTCTTGCTTTGAAACGGTTAAACGTTTTAGCAATCATTGCAATAAGGTCATCATCTTCAGTTTCATCACAACAGTCTGGAGAGATTTGACTAGACTCTCCAGAATCCATGAGTTTAGACACCATCTTCTTCATAGAAAATACATTCTCAGAAGATATCAGTGTTGTACCTTGTGGTTCAGTATGACTAACCACATTAGGACTACTGGAGGCATGGTTAAAAGCATCTTGTTCTGCCACCACTCTCTGAGCTTGATTTTCTTTAGTGTACCTGAAAGCTCCATATAGAGTTGAGAGAGTGTGTGTGTGCAGAGTTTTACCTTGTCGTAAGACCAGGATCATGTGAGACCATTTGGTGGGTAGAATGTCACAGAATTTCTCCAGAAGTATATCCTTGTCCTTCTCAACCCCAAGACCTCTCAATTGGTTTATGATACTCATAAATCTGGTGTAAGTACCAGTGAGAGACTCGTTAGGCTGAGCAAAAAATGACTCATACCTCTTGTTTAAGGAGACCTTTCTGGTGACAATGGTGTCATCTCCTCCTTCATGTTGGTTTAAAAGTTAATCCCACATGGTTTTAGCACTAGGAAAAAGAACTAGTGTGGGAATTAGGGTTTCTGGAACGGCCCGAGGATCATGTTTTTGAGAAGGGTGTCTAGATTCACCAATCTCCTCTCCTCTTCAGACCAATGTTCCTCCCTCTTTTCCCTTCCTCTTCTAGATCCAGAAGGATCAAGAAGGGGATTGAGAGGTGATGTTGGTACATAAGGATCTTCGTTTAAAATTTTCATCATGTTCCTCTCAATACCAGTGACATGCAAAACCATCCTAGCCTTCCACGTACCAAATTCATCACTGTTCCCACTGAATTTAGGAACAGGATTATTTGAGTAGTGCACATGCACGTGTGGAGAAGCAGGAGTAGGAGGAAGAGGTGTATTAGTGTTATTAACAATAGGTGGTTCATTTTGATCATTAATATTTGCATTAGGATCGGGACCAAGACTAAAACCTTGTGTATTTTCTTGGTTAGCCATCAAGAAACAGATCTAGGCAATGTTTAGCCTTCTGCTCTGATACCAAATGTAAGTCCCTTAAGTTCGATGGTTAACCAGGAAAGTGTATAATACAACAAGTCTAATAAGCACTAGATTGGACTAGTATTACTTTAATATAAATGCAAGTATATAAATAAAGTAATACAAGACTTAAAGCAATAAACAAGTAAAGTGGAACATTATGTATTTTTCATGGGTATTTTATTTATGATGTTAAATAAAACACAAGGTTGTTGCGGAATCAAGATAATACAAATAAGTATGTATCCTAACAACCTATGAGTTACAAATGATTTATATTTGTCAAATAACTCTTTTGGATCGAGATACTTAAAGTTGTGAAGTATCCCATTTTAAGATCGAGAGTATTTGGACAAATTCACTTTCATGCAAAGTGTATGCTTAAAAGTATTTATGTCAAGGAAATGACTTTGTATTTATAGGCAACAAAATTCACCAGTGAATTTTGTGTCGTACAAATATGGTTGCATACATTTAATGATCCGACAAGAACATTAAATGTATTGGATAAGGAATAAGGATAAAGTCACATCAAATGACTTTGTGTCCTTTTATCCAACCACCTTTACACACACAAACTTTGGTAAAGAACAAGTGGATTGTTCTTAGGAAAGTGTGTAAAGGGAAAAGTCAATCCTCGATATCAGTGTTCAGACTTGTAGGATCTAGAACACTAACAATCCTCTAGTGTACAGATCTGGTAAGACTTTCCAGTGGACTCCGCCATTTGTCAGTCTTCTTTCTTCAGACTTCAGTCTTTGACTTCAGTCAGAATGTCTTCAGTAGAGTTGATCTGGACTCGGGTGAAGTCCAGTGAGCTCATCTGGAGAATACTCCAGATTTCCTATACAAGTAATTTGCTCACTGATCTTCCATTATTTCTGGACAAATCTTCAGAGGGACTCCAGATTCCAAGTCTGGAGTAGGTCCAGTAGAACACGTTTCTGGTCAGATCTTCAGTGAGGCTCCAGTAGTCGAGTCTGGAGCGAGTCCAGTAAATCTGGACTAAATCTGGACCTAACAATAAATGAATGTATAAATCATTTTACAGCTGATCGAGAGAAAAGTGAAAACGGCTGCCGGCGGTATGGTGGTGATGGCCGGCCATTTTGTGGTAGTGGAGATGCCGATTACAAATTTGGCATTTGTTAGAACATTGACCCTAAAATGAACTTACAGAATGAGATGGTGAGAGCGTGAGATGAGATCTATGAATCATAAAAAGGTATTTGTGTCTACAATGTAAAAGGTAAAATCAATTAGCCTGCTTTTTTATGTTTTTCTTTTAATAAACCAATAACTAATATTCACATGGTTATTTGTGGGTTAGGTGTCCCAGACAAAACCACTACACGTCAGTAAATACCACCTTCCGGTATTTTTAGAACATTAAATAAACGGTGTAACTAACGTTCTACCCTATGTTATATGAAATTTTACGTTGACCCCTTAAATAAGAAAAAGTGACAAGTTCAGGACCTTTAAAACTAATTAGCCCTATTCTATACTAGCTAAACCCCTAAGTGAACTAATACTTTACTTTCATTATAAAACTTTACACAGGAATATCACATTTATCTTTATTATCTTTAAAATAAAATATCTTATTATAAATTAATACCTTTTAGATTTAGGGGGCGGTAACTGCAATTGGATCTTTACAAACTGCCCATCCAACTGATCGAGTAAAAGTAAAGTCTCTATATAGAAAGTCAGAAAGAATAAATCATATAATCCGCTAATCCCCAATTACTTGATGGTTCCCGTGCGTGGTTCATAAGCTTCAAGTGATGCTGATACCCCATACTCATCTATCGTCTTTTCCATAATAGGTTGGTCATTCTTCCTAAATCCTAGAACTTTAACATCGAATACATCTGGTATGTTGATGGTAAATAGCTTTGTCAACAAATTTGAAACACCATCCTTCACCATCATCCATACACCATAAACTAGTTTCTCGGCGTCATCACAATATTCAAGCAGAGCAAGAGACTCCTTTATCTTAGAAATGGAAAAATCATCAGAAGACTGGTGCACTACACTACGAGGGAGGTTTATTTCCATAAAGTTTTCACTCACCATATCAAACGCAACAACCCCATTAACACCCCACCCAAAAGTTTTCCAATAGATACACCGATCATCTGTAACTACTCGAGACGAGCATATAAAATGAATTGACTCAGGAGGCACATTACCTCGCGGAACTCTCCAAACCCCGTGAGCTTAACGTAAACACCATAACCGGGTAAGGATGTTCAACGTCATTGATCCTTACAATCATAGGGTCACAATTATCGGGAAGAACCCCAAAACCTAAAATAGATAATGATACATCACATGGATAAGGCACATCAATAGCAATGGATTTTCCAAGTGATGGATTCCAAATCACAGCTGCTAGCCTGCTAAATCATCCTGTCGGGAATTACCGAATAAACACACTAATCCTCGAGACGTCCCAACAAGTCCTAGACTGCTAAATTTATCAAACGACAATGGGACATTATTAACAGTGTCGTGTTGGGGGAAACTGTCATTGTCCATAAATAAGCAAGGGTCGCACAGAGGTGGTCGGTCAGCATATCTCCCTCTTCTAGTTAACCATCGTTTGTAGATCAGGTGCGTTTTGTTTCAGGAGGTTCACTATTGTTCCACGAGATGTAACATCCCAAAATCTTTATTCCGTATATTTTGACTTGTTAGTCGACTATGCCTTGACTCGTCGAGATTCACTTAATTTTACGAATCAACAATATATCCTTATTTTATAAATTAATAAAAGACGATTAATGAAGATATAAAAATCTTATGGTATTATGTCTAAAGCCTTAATAAGATTACATTTAAATTTTGACGATTTAACAACAACTATTTAGACTAAATCACGGACTAAACATATGACGATTGATGATTTAATTATTACTATATATATAATAAAAACACATGCATGTCGACACCTACATAAAGCAGGAAACAAAAAAATGTTAGTTGTAATGCAATTGGGCTTTTCTTTTTATATTTTTGTGTGAGCCGGCCCCCAAGTCAATTGGCTTCCCATTTTTAATAAAATCTCGGTCCCTTTGTCTTGTTTTCATGTTCCACAATATCAATATATAGATATAGAATTTGGTCCAACCGAATTCACTAATAGATATATATCTATACTCCTTTATAATAGAGGAACCCACTCCCAATTTCTCAAATTACAACGTTGAACTACCCAAAATACCCCTCTTCTTTATTCATTAATTTAAATATCTCTACCTAATATACCTATAATACCCTTAAATCTCAACCACTCATTTTCCTCTCCTCCTCAAATCTCAACCACTCATTTTTTCTCTCTCCTCCATAAATTATTTTATTCCTCTAATTCATTCAAAATCTTTTATCTCAAAAACCGTACATCGATAAATTATAAAAATTATATGGGTGTTCTTAAAATTTCATGATCTTTCATTAGAGATGTCATTCGATATACTTTCGACGAATTTTTAAATCCAAGGGCGGAGCCCGTACGGCTAAGGCATTTGGCTATCACACTTTATCACTTATCACCTCCTATGACCTATCACCCCCCACCATCTCACCGCCGCGACGCACGAGTACTTTCTCTCGTATATATATACACAACATTCAGAATTGAGTTCATATCAAACTCAATAATAACCGAACCATCCCTCCCTCTCATCTTCATCACGTCTGCAAACCACACCATCACCATTCTTCTAGTTTCTTTTTGTTTCTATATATACAAAGCTATATATATATATACACACACCGCATATATATATAATATGTATGGATATAGACGTTGATGATGATGAACATCGGCTGCCATGTACCATCGAGCACCACCTTTATACTACTGCTGTTATTTGTTGTTGATGATGATCACGACCACCATCATTTCTAGCTGCTGCTGCTGCTGGTTTTTGTTGCCGAAGGACACCTCCAAACATCACCCTCACGACCACCATCACATGCCGAACTTTTGCTACTACTTCTTGTTGCTACTGTTCGAACGAAACCATCACCACCGAACCATCATCACACCATGCACGACCACCACGTATATATATATATATATATGTACATATAAGTATAGAGATAGACGTTGATGATGATGAATATTGGCTGCCATATACCATCCATCACCCTCAAACACTCTCGACACGCACATATATAACCGAAAGCCAAGAAAGAAAGAAAAGAATGGGTTTTGGGGAAACTTTAGATTCATGTTACGTAAAAGTTACACGTTAGTTTTCAATTCTGAAAGTTGCTGGGAGTTCGTTATTGACCCATCTAGTTGTACGGTGAATTTCGTTACAATTGGTGATCGTTTTATTTTGGAAGATTTTGTTAGTTTATAAGTTCTCGCTGTTAAGAAGAATAGAATGAATGAAACGCTTTTGTATTAATTTGTGATAATCTTTGATTACAACTTATGCCTCTATTTATACTAGAATTGATCGTTTTATTTTGGAAGATTTTGTTAGTTTATAAGTTCTCGCTGTTAAGAAGAATAGAATGAATGAAACGTTTTATTTTGGAAGATTTTGTTAGTTTATAAGTTCTCGCTGTTAAGAAGAATAGAATGAATGAAACGCTTTTGTATTAATTTGTGAATATCGGGATTACCGAAATTCAACTTGCTTAGACACTTATGAAACATAGATGTTCCCACTGCTTTAGTTAGAATATCAGCCAACTGGTCTTCAGACTTTACGAACGGTAACTTGATAATTCCACTTTCCAACTTTTCTTTTATGAAGTGACGATCAACCTCCACATGCTTGGTTCTATCATGTTGAACTGGATTCTCAGAGATCTGGATAGCAGCTTCATTATCACTCATGATTCGAATACTTTCTTTGGGGGCAAAACCTATTTCAGACACCAGCTTCTGCTAGTCCTCTAGCTATACCTCTAAACTCAGCTTCAGCACTTGACAAGGAGACAACTTTCTGTTTTTTACTTTTCCATGTAACCAAGTTACCACCTATCAACGAGAAATATCCTGAAGTAGATCTTCGATTACCTTTATCTCCTGCCCAATCTGCATCTGTATATAACTGAATTTTGAGGTGACCATTAGCCTTAAATAACACCCCATGACCTGAAGTCCCTTTGAGATACCTAATAATTCGCAGAACCGCATCCATATGATCTTCCTGAGGTTGATGCATAAACTGACTAACTACTCCAACAGCATATGCTATGTCTGGACGAGTATGAGCCAAATAAATAAGTTTCCCTACCAACCTTTGATATCTTCCTTTATCAGTAGCTTTAGCATCTGTCTTCACAAACAACTTCTGATTGATGACCATGGGTGTGTCTGCTGGCTTACAATCAATCATTCCTGTTTCTGCCAGAAGATCTAATATATATTTTTTCTGACAAATAAAAGTTCCACGTTTAGACCTTGAAACTTCTATTCCAAGAAAATACTTCAGATCTCCCAAATCTTTCATTTCAAATTCTGCAAACAACGCTGTTTTTAGTTGATCAATCTCCTTTTCATCATTTCCTGTGATAATCATGTCATCAACATAAATTATTAGACATGTTACCAGATTCCCTCTATGACGAAGGAACAATGTGTGATCAGAATTGCTTTGTTGATATCCATACTTCTTCATCGCAAGAGTAAATCTTCCAAACCAAGCTCTAGGTGACTGTTTAAGTCCATACAAGGACTTCTTCAACCTACAAATTTCCCCATGTTTAAAATTATGGGAAAAACCTGGAGGAGGATCCATATACACTTCCTCTTTTAATTCTCCGTGCAAGAAAGCATTCTTCACATCGAACTGGTGAAGAGACCACCCCTGATTTGCTGCTATTGAGAAAAGAACCCTTACTGTATCTAGCTTTGCAACTGGAGAAAAAGTTTCTGAATAGTCAATGCCATAAGTCTGAGTGTACCCTTTGGCAACAAGTCTTGCTTTATATCTTTCTACATCCCCATTTGGTTTATACTTGATGGTATAAATCCACCTGCACCCTACTGGATTCTTTCCTTTTGGAAGAAAATACTTCTCCCATGTATCATTCTTCATAAGAGCCTCCATTTCACTATCCATAGCATCCTTCCAATTTTTTAACTTCAAGGCATGCTCTACATCTGACGGGAGCTCTTCTGAATATAGTTTTGCTGCAAATGCTTTTGCTTCTTTGGAGAAAAAACCTTCTGCAATATTAGCAAAGTTTTCTACCGGATACTTAGTAGACCGGGAACTCTTTTCTGGAGAATATCTCTTTGCAGGAATTCCTCTGGTAGACCTTGGTGGGAGAATATATCTTTCTGGAGCACTTTCTGGAGCATTTTCTGGAGGGGTTACTTCTTCTATATTTTCTGACTCTCCATTAACATTTTCCTGCACTTCATTAGCTGGAATATCCATATCATTCAAAGTATGGCTTGGTTCAGAACAATTTACCTCGGATATCAGGTCTGGATATAGGTTGTCACTTTGAGAGGAGGACTGTAAATCTTTATCTGTCGTCTGAACTTCTGATGAGGTAGTGGTCTGAACTTCTGATGAATATTGAAGCCAACTCAGTGTGTCACTTTGTTCCTCCCCCTGACCACTGAGTTCCTCAGAGTAGAAATACTTGGTTTCCAAAAAATCACAATTCATCGTAGTAAACATACGATGAGTTTTAGGATTGTAACATCTATACCCCTTTTGAGTAACCCCATATCCCACAAAGACACATTTTTCAGCACACGGTTCGAGTTTATTACGATATGATTTTGGAATATGAACAAAAGCTGTACATCCAAACACTTTAGGCTGCAAAGTAAGAACCGATGGAAGCTTATGAAACTCAGAAAGAACTTTCAAAGGGGTTTTCATATCGAGAATCTTTGTAGGAAGACGATTGATCAGGTAGGTAGCAGTAGCTAAAGCTTCGGGCCAAAAACTTTTTGGAACTAATGACTCAATAATAAGTGCTCTAGTCATCTCTAAAAGAAGCCTATTTTTCCTCTCAGCAACACCATTTTGTTCTGGGGTGTGAGGACAAGTGGTTTGATGGATTATTCCTTTGGTTTGAAAAAACAGGTTCATTTGTGAATTCACATATTCTCCACCATTATCTGTTCTCATGATTTTGATAGATTTTTGAAATTGAGTTTGGACCATGTTATAGAAAACGGTGAATCTATCATAAACCTCATCCTTATTTTTCAAAAAATAAATCCATGTCATTCGGGTGCAATCATCAACAAAAATCACAAAATATTTGAAATTCTGACCTCCAACAACCGGTGCAGGTCCCCACACATCTGAATGGACCAATGAAAAAGGAGATTCAACTCTACTATTACGAGGTTTAAAAGATTGCCTATGACTTTTTGCAAGAATGCAGGTTTCACAATCAATCTTTTTATTCAACGGAAAAAGTTTTGGAAATAAAAGATGCAAATAACTAACTGACGGATGTCCCAATCTTCTATGCCATAACCATGCTTCTCTTTCACTAGTTCCATGAGCAAGCATGACACTCCCACTTTCAGTAACTTCATCAACATAATACAGTCCTCCTTTCTCAGTGCCACGCCCAATGATCCGTCCCGTCCTGATATCCTGTAAGAGACAAAAAGTTGGATGCATGAGTACTGAGCAGTTGAGTTCTTTCGTCACATGACTTATTGATAACAGTTTGTGTGACAAGGAGGGAACATAAAGACAGTTAGATAATTTAATGCTCGGAGAGATTTTAATGGTTCCCCCATTTTTTACATCCATTTTCCCCTTATTTGCTGCTTTGATGTAAGCTTTCCTGGGAGTTGATATATCGGTAAAATCTGAAAAATCATATGTCATTGTGTCAGTGGCTCCACAATCAAAAATCCACTCCCCATTTATATTTCTAGAACTGCTTTGGGCTGAGCTAGTACTATGTGCCGATCCACATAAATCTTGGGCCATATGGGCTATATGAGCCGACCCAGTTGCTAGTAAATGGGCCTGACCATTGTTGTTACTTACTATATTACTCTTAGGCCCATAACTATATCTAGATAATATATACGTATCATCAGACTTATAATTTGGGAAGCAAGAAACATTTTTAAAGAGAGAGAAATTAGGGATAACCCCTTTCTCTCTTTTACCTGCCCCCACAAATCCTTCCCCTTCCCCATTTTTTCGGCCGCCGCTACTCCTCCAAAGCCACTGCTTTCTGATTTTCGGCCATCACTTGCTTTGCTGGGGTTATTATTGGCGGTAGGAAGCTTCCCTTTCTCGATCGAGATACCCCTGTACCTGTTACCCTTTTTATTTTTGGTCCACCATTCCGGGTAACCGACAAGACGGAAACATTGGTCTTTTGTATGCCTTTTCATACCGCATTCTTTACAAGTAAGATGAGATTTATCATCTTTGATCTTTCTCTTGCTGTCGTATCGCCGGTAACTTGAACCAAACCCGCCGCCGTTGATTTTCCCGGTCATCAACTCGGCGGCGACACCTTGTGGTTCAATGATGGTTGCTCCCAGAATATTCTGGTGAGCGGCCTTCGGTAATGAATCGATTCGATGAATCTCTCTTTTTATTGATTCAAACTTTCGATCCATGGGGTTTTGTAGTTGATCAGATCTGATTTTTGTTTGAATTGGGTTTTGTGATTGTTTATTGATAGTTGTTTTATATAGGTTTCCTAAATCAAACCCGAAGTTGCCGGAATAATTTTCCATGGTGGCTTGGGTTTTGATATTGTGAGGAGATTGAATTGGTTTGTTTTTGTGATTCTGTACCACGCTAGCTAACTGTATTGCCAAATCTGACCCGGAGCCGCCGACGCATTCTGTCATGGTGGCTTGGGTTTGATTTTTGGTGACACAGTCGATGGGTTACTTAGGTAGATGATGAGTTCAGAATTGATGTCTCTGATACCATGTTAAGAAGAATAGAATGAATGAAACGCTTTTGTATTAATTTGTGATAATCTTTGATTACAACTTATGCCTCTATTTATACTAGAATTAAACCCTAATTAGGTCATATGACCGACTCTAATATCTTGGGCTTGGGCCCTTCTCGGACTGATATACTTCTGAGGCCACATATTCTAACACTCGCAAGGTTTTCGGGTTAGATTTAAGGATAATGGTTAAGACTTCCAAGTTGTTATTATAGTTTTATGGATAGACTGGGGTACAGAGAATCTAGACAAGAAAACGGATTTGTTGAATCTCGTTTCGTTTACAAGTTATTCGCACCGCGAGATGCTCCGTGGAAGCATTATTACATATTAACATAAAACGTCAATTGGAATCCTGGTTCATGTCACGCATGGAATTCAAACTAGGTAACCTTGTTTATCTAGTATAGTAATTATAATTGTTTGCCTAATATGAGAATCAAAATATATAGGTTGGCTGGCTGAGTTTCGATCTAGGATTATTCGTGAGTTTTGTTTACGGAATGGGTTTTGATTTATCCTAATAAGGTTAACTAATTTATGTCCTATATTTGATCATCTATCATAAGAGTTGATATAAAGGATTGGTTTATTAAGCAATTAATCTATATGTTGTTGAGTCAAGGATTCGCTGAACAGACTTGGTCGCTGGCGTGAGTCGCCAGCAAGTGATCAGCGAGTCAATGACTCTTGTCAGCAGATGGTTTACTTTCCAAGTTGTGTGTCAAGGCGGGAAGTTTTCAAACCATAAGAAGACAAGAAGTCACATGGTGGTTCTTCCAACTGAACATTACCTTATATGGCAAAGGTACAGTTGGGACCAAAACAAGGGTTTCTCTCTTTCATACCCGTTTTGGTAAAGAAGACAAAGCCTCCTGGATCCAAGTACAACGAGCCTATGAGCAGTCGACAACCACCATTCTATCACTATCATTGTAAGGCTGTGTTGCCCTAATTCCTCCCCTATATAAAGCAACACAGCCGCATCATTTATACGTGTGTTTGTCACCACAAAGTGTGTGTCACTTTATTTTCTCTCTTGTAATTGCTTAAGTTTATAAAGTGTCTAGACTTAGCAGTTATTTAGTTCATTTGTATTCTTGTAAGACAAGTTGTAATATCGACCATGTATTCATCGTTTAATCAATGATACATATGATTAGACTTACTTAGATATTTGCATTTGAACTTATTCTTGTTCATGTTCTTTACTTTCTGTTCTTTACTTTCTTTTCTTGTCTTGATAATTCCAACATAAGTGTGCAAATTGTGGACTGTCAAGTGGTATCAGAGCCACTGTTTCTAAGTTATTGAAACAAGATCTGTTTGCATACTTATTTTCTTAAAATTCTGTACTTTCTTATCTTTCTTAATCTTTTCATAAAACAAGAACATGACTGCTGTTCCCACCCTCGTTAACACACGTGACTTTGGTTACGTGTCTGTCCCTCCAAGATTCGAGCCCGATGACTTTGGGTCTTGGAAGGAGAGGATGTTACTTCACATAGTGGGTGTGGAACCCTACCTTATGTCAATTCTAACCGTTGGTCCATATATTCCTACTCTGGTGCAAAGAACACTAGGAGCAACTGTCGATGCTCCTGAGATTGTGATTGACATCGTCAAACCAGAGGTTCAATGGACTGACGATGAGAGGAGACTTGTTAACCTTGATGCAAGGCTTAAAAATATGATTATCAGCACTCTTCCTTCTGATATCATGAAAGTCGTCATCAGATATCCCTCTTCTAAAGAAGTGTGGGATAGGCTCTGTAGCATGTATGAAGGCTCTGCTGCTACCATAGCCACTAAAAAGATAGACCTCAAAAGAGCCTATGAAAAATTCTTCTCACTCCCCAACGAAGGTCTTAACGGCACTTATACCCGATTTAAAGGGTTGCTGAACGACATGACCACTGTTGGCATCACCCATGACGACTTTGAGGTATGCCACAAATTTCTTGATAGTTTACCTATCAAGTGGCAAGGTCTAAGACAAATCCTTAGGACCACAGAGCGTCTTAATGGGCTTGATCTTGAGTCTCTCTTTGGCATTCTTCAATTTGAAGAGAGAGCTCTTGCTCAAACTTTAAGAGCCGCTGCTGATGCACAACATCGTGCTGGTCCCTCCTCTTCCTCTTCTTCAACCTCTTCTGCTTATACTGCTTCTGACCCTCTTGCCCTTGTCTCTGCTGAGCCCATTAATTTTAATAATGGTGCCAGCTCTTCTCATCTCCCACCTCCTATTCAGTCTCTTGTTAATGATCTCGACGCTGATGAGAAACAAGAGATGTTCAGCGACTTTATGGACTTTGCCTTAGTCGCTGGTAAGAGGTACTCTCGTAAATGGAACAACCGTAAGTCGGTTGCTCCATACAAGCCTCCTGTTGACAAAACTCAAGAGGAGTGCTGGAGATGTGGTAGAAAGGGACACTACCAAAAGGAGTGCAGAGTTGCTTTACCAACTCCTGCTGCTCCTAAAACTAACCCTTCCAAACCTGCTGATGAGTACAGGAATAAATACTATCAGCTAAAAGCCAAGGTTGCTGAAATGGAAGATGCAAAAACGCCAGCAAAAGGGCTGGTAGCTGAAGAGCACGACTGGGCTGAATCTGATGATTCAGACAGTGAATAATACGTCGATGCCATGTGTCTTATGGCACTCGCTGATGGTGATGCTCTGACTAAAGACCAAGTTTCTTCCAGTCAGTGGGTAAACGTCACCATTAAAAAGGTATGTGCTCACTCTTCTGCCTCTGACGAAGATAAACCTAAAATCTTCGAATCTCTTCTCTGTGATATCCAGTTCGTTGAATCTATACGAGCTGATATCCAATCCAAACTTGACTCTGTCTGTTCAGAGTTGAGTGAAAAATCTGAAAAACTCAATGAGTTGAGAAATGTTCACGTTGAACTTCAATCTCATGAGTTGTTGGCACAAAAGGTTCAACTTGAGAATGAAAGACTCAAGCTTGAAGTTGCCAACCTTAAGAAGATTGTGACCTCCTGGTCAAAAGCTTCTAGGTTTCACCACCAGTGCTTAAACGAACAAGTCCCTGCCCAAGTTCAGGCAGTAATAGGCGGTGATTTTAATGCCGCTGCCTCTCTCTCTGACTTGTTCAATGATGAAGTGAAGCCTGAAATTTCTATTCCTCCGTCTGCTGTCATCTCTCCTGAAGAGATGAAGAAATGGTATTTTGTTAGGGGTCTTAACGATTACCACAATGAAATGGATGCTGGTACTACCTCTTCTACTACCAGCGACCCATCTAATCCTGCTGAGAAAAATGGTGCTGGCTGCTCAGCAAGCACCAGCAACCCCTATCCTCATTTTCCCATTATTGGCATGATGCCAAACGAAGGAAGAGTTCAATACTCTTCTGGGGAATCTTATGAAGGGGATACAGGTAGTGATGGTTTTAAACCCATCGCTCCTCAGCAGCTCACCTTCAGACCTTCTGAACCATTCAGAAGAAGTAAGGTTGCTGTCCCCTATGACTATAGCAAACCTCAGCTAGCTAATGCTGTCAGTCAGCAACCTCAACCAGTTGCTCAACTACCTTCTTCTTCATCTTCTCGGCAAGCTCCTGCTCATGCTGACAGTAAAACTGTTCAGGATGATCGTGTCATGAAAAGACGCGTCAGGTTTGGTGACGCCAGATATCAGCAAGTAGGACCTTCAAAGGTCAGACCTGCTGAAAGACAAGTCCACCAGCAGGCACCCCAATCGATGCCTACTCCTATTCTGAGGCATAGAACTCCTCAAAAGGAAAGGATGAATAATACTCAAAATAGGTCTGTTACTCCTCAAAGAGGATACTTGCCCCATCAGCAAGTAAGGCCTATCACTCCTCAAAGAGGACACTTGCCTCATCAGCAAGTTAGAGCCTCTACTCCAAATAGGCAGTACCTACCTCATAGGCAAATGAGGTCAGCTACTCCTAATCAGCAACCTAGATCGATCACTCCCAAAAGAGTGCATCCATCTCAGCAGGGTCCTTCTTCTTCTTCTCACCCTGCTGTAAATCAAGCGTGGAGTGTAGTCAAGGGATCAAAAATCCCCTCTACCTCTCAATCTGAGGAACCAAAAGGAAAGCCCATTTTGGGTCCTGCTCCTAAGATGCCCCAGCTTTCACTTAAGCATAAGCAAAAGTCAAAGCAAAAGAAAAAGGCATCTTCATCCGTTGACCCTAAAATTAACGAGCTAGCTCAGCAAGTTAATGATCTTTCCTCTCAACTGAAGGAATTTTTCCTTCAAAATCAAAAAGGCAGCACCTCTGTTAAAAAATGCTACATATGTGGCAGCAGAGGTCATGTTGCCTCTGATTGTGACAACTCCAGGGATGCTCCTGAGGTTGTCATTCAACCTAATCTCTCTCCCTCAATGGCTGCTTCCTCCTCCACTATGGTCAGCGAAAGCTCTGCTTCTGCTGATCATATAAATAGTGTAGGAGAGTCAACCGTTCTCAGTGAGGAGAACATCGATGACTTCATTGCTGCTCAGCGAATCTCATTTCCCCACTCTCAAGAAATCATTACTAATGGTCATGGTAGCATTTTGGTTGAGTATGGGAACAACAATCAAGTCAGCAACTTGACTGTTCTTGATACTGGAACCACTGTCACCTCTGCTGATCAATATTACACCTATGTGACTGATCGTGACATGCTTCCTGCTCATCAACTTGTTAATAACTCTCCAAGTGGTGAGAATACTGACCCTAGTGTTCCTCTTCCTCTCTCTAATGATGACACTGTCAGTAGAGAAGAATCCTCTGAGTCTCCCGTCTTTAATCCTGCTGACATGTCCGTCAGTGAGTTCAACAGTGAACCCATCTAAATCCTTCTGTTAAATCCATGCAGGGCTCGCTGGGAAAAGGTGTGTGGTACTTGGACAGTGGCTGTTCAAAACACATGACTGGCTCAAAGACCCTGCTGGATAACTACGTAGAGGCTGCTGGCCCTACTGTAGTGTTTGGTGATAACTCTACTGGACAAACTGATGGTTATGGTCTTCTCTCCAATGGACTCATTAAATTCTCCAAGGTCGCTTATGTCAATGGATTAAAACATAATCTCATCAGCATAAGTCAACTTTGTGATGCTGACTACAAAGTGATTCTTGATAAGCATCAAGGCACTGTGGTAAATGTAAACAAGGAAGTAGTCTTGGTTGCTCCAAGAAAATGAGATGTATATCTGGTTGACTTCACTCCTATCAAGACTGATAGTGAGACTTGTTTCTTTGCTAAGTCGGCTGCTGAACTAAATTGGTTATGGCACAAGCGTATGTCGCATGTGAATTTCAAAACCATTAACTCTCTGGCCAAAAAGAACCTTGTTCGTGGCCTCCCTCATCTTTCTTTTGAAAAGGATAGACTCTGTGGTGCTTGTGAAAATGGTAAAAGCCACAGAGCAACCTTCAAAACCAAGCAGGCCAACTCTATCTCTGGCTGCTTTCATCTTCTTCACATGGACCTTTTTGGTCCAGTGAATGTCAAAAGTTTAAAGGGTAGCAGATACACTTTAGTAATCGTGGATGAATACTCACGATACACTTGGACTATCTTTCTTCATTCTAAGAGTGATGCTGCTGAAGAGATTATCAATTTCATCAAGAAAATGGAGAATCTCAACAGCATAAGGGTGAAAGAACTCAGAAGCGATCATGGTACTGAGTTCAGAAACCACACTCTTGAAGCCTTTTGTGCTGATCAAGGGATCTCACAAAATTTCTCTTCCACCAGAACTCCTGAGCAAAATGGTGTCGCTGAAAGGAGAAATAGAACTCTCATCGAAGCAGCACGCACCATGCTCAGTGAGTCTTCTTTGCCTAGTAAGTTCTGGGCTGAAGCTGTCAACACTGCTTGTCATACTCAAAATAGATGTCTAATAGTTAAACGACATGACAAGACAGCGTATGAGGTGTTGAAAGGTAAGAAACCTCAAATCAAATACTTCCATGTATTTGGATGTCCTGTCTTCATCTTAAACAACAAGGATCACCTAGGTAAATTTGATCCTAAAGCTGATGATGGATACTTTCTTGGGTATTCGTCCATCAGCAAGGCATTCAGAGTATTCAATACTCGCCTTCAGAAGGTTGATGAATCCATTCATGTTACTTTTGATGAAAGTTCATCAGCACTAAAGGACATTCAATCTTCTTCGTCTGAGGTCATTTTTAATGAGCTAGCTGACCCTCTTACTGAGGAAGCTGACTTATTTGTTGATGCTTCTTGCTCGCTGCCTGATACTATTCAACATATCACAAAGGATAGTTCAGCTGATGCTGAACTAGAGCAAGTTGCTGCACATATCTACTCGATTGAGCCAGTTGAGCCTATCTTAAGATCAATCCATGCAGCATCAGCCAAACCTAGATCACTGGCTGATGACGTGCATGCTGATGATTCTACTGATGAGGAGTTTCATGATGCTTCAGCAAATGCTGAAGAAACGGAGTCTGCTGAAGACTCCACCATCAATGTGAACTTAAATCAGTCGAATGGCTCTGCTGATCATTCTCCTGAACCCATTCTTACCATTGACCTCTCTTCTTATAATGCTCCTGTTGATCCCATCGCTCCAATTTCCACTGCCACTCAACTTGGTGTCTCAAGTGCTCCTGCGCTTAAGTGGACATCTAGTCATCCTGCTCACCAAGTCATCGGCAATCCTCAGCAGGGGATTATTACTCGATCAGCGACTAGAAATACATGTCTGTATGTAAACTTCTTGTCTATGATCACTCCCAAAAATATAGGAGAAGCAATGGTTGATCCCTCATGGGTTGCTGCCATGCAAGAGGAACTCACCCAATTCAAAAGACAGAATGTCTGGTTTTTGGTTCCTCTACCTCCTGGAAAAGAACCCATTGGAACTAAATGGGTTTATAGGAATAAAATGGACGAAGATGGTGTTGTTACTCGTAACAAGGCTAGGCTGGTTGCACAAGGATACCTTCAAGAAGAAGGTGTTGATTACGATGAAACCTTTGCACCAGTGGCCCGACTAGAAGCAATTCGCTTATTCTTGGCACATGCTGCTTACAGAAACTTCACTGTATATCAAATGGATGTAAAGAGTGCTTTCCTAAATGGAAAACTCGATGAGGAAGTTTATGTTGAGCAGCCACCTGGTTTTGAAGATCCAGCCAAGCCACACCATGTCTATCGCCTCTATAAGGCACTCTATGGTCTTAAACAAGCTCCCAGAGCTTGGTATGACACTCTCTCTGAATTTCTTCTTTCTAATAAGTTTCAGCGAGGATCCATTGACAGCACCCTCTTCATTTATAGAAAGGGTGCTGATGTCCTATATGTTCAGATATATGTAGATGACATCATTTTTGGGTCCTCCAGCAAGAAACTTTGTACCAAGTTCAGCTCACTGATGTCCTCTCATCTTGAGATGAGCATGATGGGTGAGCTGACCTTCTTTCTTGGTCTTCAAATTCGTCAACTCCCAAATGGGATTTTCCTTAATCAGGAAAAGTACATTCGAGACATGCTGGCCAAATTTGACATGTCTAGTGTCACTACTAAGGCCACTCCCATGTCTCCTCCTAATAATCTTCATGCTGATCCTGATGGCAAGCATGTGAACCCCACTCTCTATCGGGGAATGATTGGCTCGCTGATGTATCTCACAGCGAGTCGTCCTGATATCATGTTTGCTACTTGCTTATGTGCAAGATATCAAGCCTCTCCTAGGGAATCCCATCTTCTCGCTGTTAAGCGAATTTTCAAGTATCTAAAAGGTACTTCCACATTGGGTCTCTGGTATCCCAAAGACTCCAATTTTGACCTAGTTGCATATTCTGACTCTGACTATGCTGGTTGCATGTTAGATAGGAAAAGTAACAGTGGTGGATGTCAACTGTTGGGGGGGAAGCTGACTAGTTGGTCTAGTAAGAAACAGCATACAGTATCCATCTCCACTGCTGAAGCAGAATATGTATCTGCAGCGAGTTGTTGTGCACAAGTCCTATGGATGAAAAACCAACTCGCTGACTATGACTTAGAATTCTCTAAAATCCCAATTATGTGTGACAATACAAGTGCAATTGCAATCACACATAATCCCGTTCAGCATTCTAAGACCAAACACATTGACATTAGGTACCACTTCATTCGTGACCATGTCATGAAAGGGGATGTTGAAATCTACTTCATTCCCACTGATGACCAACTTGCTGATATTTTCACTAAACCTTTAGATGAAACCAGATTTAAATATCTGGTCAGCAAGTTGGGAATGCTGAATGGTGAATCAGCGACATGACTTGTCATGTCTGCTAATGCCTCAACTTACATCTCTCTTATAAGTTGAAAAGTGACCTTATTTCTCCCAGCAAGTTAAGTGTCTTACTTGCTGACTAAAACAAAAGCAATAGAGGGCTAAAAGTCTCTATCTAGTCCAGCAGCAAACGGCTGCTGGTAAAGACTTATCAAAACCGTTGATCCCTGTTGCTTTGGGAAAAAGCAAAACAAAAGCAATAGAGAGCTAAAAATCTCTATCTAGTCCAGCAGCAAACGGCTGCTGGTAAAGACTTATCAAAACCGTTGATCCCTGTTGCTTTGGGAAAAAGCAAAACAAAAGCAATAGAGAGCTAAAAAATTGTTCCCTCGTCCAAAGCCAAATTCCAAGCCCATACAATCTCAATCAAACCTAATAATTATTTGGGGTCCATTGAAGTTCCCTATGGATGAAAAACCAACTCGCTGACTATGACTTAGAATTCTCTAAAATCCCAATTATGTGTGACAATACAAGTGCAATTGCAATCACACATAATCCCGTTCAGCATTCTAAGACCAAACACATTGACATTAGGTACCACTTCATTCGTGACCATGTCATGAAAGGGGATGTTGAAATCTACTTCATTCCCACTGATGACCAACTTGCTGATATTTTCACTAAACCTTTAGATGAAACCAGATTTTCTAACTTTGTCAGCGGATATACTTAGATCTCAACCTTTCTTTCATTTTAGCATATCCACTAAACCATTTATAATAATATTTTAATAAGAATATCAAACGGTTACCTCGATTTTCTCCCAAACAGACAACTTGTACACTGTATCCGCCGTAAAACTCGAGTAATTTTGAAATAAGGGTACAAGTTGTCACATCAATCCACTTTTATACGTTACTCAAATACGTATATGTATATATACATATTACGTATGAAAGAGAGTATTGATGACAGTTCTCTATCATAGTTATGGGGCCCATATCCATGCTATATTTATTCAAATCTTTTACTATCACCATTTTTCATACTCTCATAATTCTCTTTTTTTTCTTACTCTCCAAATCTCTCAAACTTCTCAAAATCCTTTCTATCTCCTCTCACTGTTCATCTTCCTCTTCCCATTTCTAAATCTCAAACTAAAATGGCTTCTTCATCGGAACAACAACAACCATCAAAAATTCAAAACCCTTCATCGAAAAATCAACTTAAATCTCCAACTCATGTTGAGTTGCCTGATGATCTGGCTACTCAAAAGGCTCTTAAAAATGTTCCCCTCTACATGCATTCGAAAACATTTGATCCTGAAAAAATTGTTCCCTCGTCCAAAGCCAAATTCCAAGCCCATACAATCTCAATCAAACCTAATAATTATTTGGGGTCCATTGAAGTTCCCTCTGGTATCACTGGATATCAACAAATGCTGGACTTTATAAAGGCATGTCCTGCAAGTAATGCCATTTATGCTGACCCAGAAGATATGTATGTCTATCTTCTTAGAGAATTTTGGTGGACGTGTGATTATCACGTAAGCATAGGTGCTATTTCTGGCACCATTAAAAAGAAGCAAGTACGCATATCAATAACTCCCAAGATTCTTCGAACTGCTCTTGGTCTACCTGACCAGACAAAAGAAAAACCTTTTGTAACTCCGGCAATAGTTGAACAATGGAAGGAGTGGTTGCCAACCATTGGGTATGGTGCGAACTTGGAAAAACCAGAAGTTGTTCCCAGCAACCCCACCAAGAAAAATCTCCCTGGTATATGGAGATTACTTTTTTCTCATGTTATTCAATGCTTGGGAGGCAATTCTGGATCTCATGATCAAGCCACAGCAGCAAATATGCAAATTATACATGCATTAGCCACTGGAAGGTTTATTGATTTTGCCTCAGTCATTTTTGAAGACATGAAGGCTAAAGTCCAAGCAAGCAATCGTTCCTACACAGTCCCATTTACAAGATTTTTCTCTCTGATATTCAAACAAGAGTTGAAAGAAAAGTACAATCAATTTGGTGCTACTATCTGCAAAGCACCAAGAATTGGTCCCTCTGTCTATAAACAGCCAGCCTGTGATAGTAATCTTTTTGATAGCAAGTTTGCCTCTCTCACTCCTCAAATGAAAGAAGTTCTATTCTCTGCATATCCCTCTATGTATAAAAAGGTTGGTGGCAGTGAGACTGCACCATCCTCCTTTGTGATCACTGACACTAGTGCAATCACACCAAAGAAGAAAAGAACCAAGCTCACCAAATCCGCTGCTCCATCCTCATCCGCTGCCGATGCTCCAAAAAGAAAGAAGAAAACAGCGAAAGGTGTGATGATTAAGGGGTTGGAATCCTCTCAGCTGTCTCTCATTGATGAGGAGGAAATCCCTGCTGCTATTGAAAACATAGAGCAGCAACAAACTGAAACAGAAGCTCTTCAATCCCCCAACCCAATCAGCTTCTCTATTGCTGAAAGGGACGCAACTATTGCTGATATTTCTGAAGTGCAAGTAGCTGGGGGTGAAAATGTAACTGATTTGACTAAACATGATGGTGGTGATGTTGAAATTGAATGTGTTGAAGAAAGAAATGTGGAACGTGATGTTGGAGAAGAAGAAGTTGATGATGAAAGTGAACTTGACCTGAATGATTTCGTTGCTGACGATTTTCAGCTTGATTCTTACAATCATGCTAATGAAATTGAAGCAAGTGACATGGAGGCTGCTGAAATTTATGATGTTGCTGCCGCTGGTGAAAATGCAGCAGCCCCCAATGAAAATGTTGCTATTGATGCTGCTGCTGGTGAAAATACAGCAGCAACTGGCGAAAGTATTGTAGAAATTTCTGAGGCAGTTACTCTTACTGCAAGACCCAAAACTCCTCCAATGCGACCAGTGAACACCATGCTGTCTCTTGGCATGCCTTCTTCCTTCTCAAGTGTTCCTGGCTGCTCATCCTCAATTCCCTCTGAAATCGAACCTCAAACTGCTAAAGATTTGGGCATTTCTTACTCCACATACACCGACAACAGACTAGAAAGGGTGGAGCATCAATTGAATGATCTCACCAAATATGCAGAAATTGCTGTAGAAGTGAAGGAAAATGAATCTGAAAAGACATGGAATTCCCCCTGCTGGTGTTGA
Organism: Erigeron breviscapus; assembly: GCA_034093135.1. Classification (NCBI taxonomy): domain Eukaryota; kingdom Viridiplantae; phylum Streptophyta; class Magnoliopsida; order Asterales; family Asteraceae; genus Erigeron; species Erigeron breviscapus. The sequence goes on along the minus strand of CM067170.1, from coordinate 26,516,269 downwards.
GGGGGAGATTGAGAAAGAGGCAAATGTTGATGTTCCCCCTGCTGGTGTTGAGGGGGAGATTGAGAAAGAGGCAAATGTTGAAGTTCCCCCTGCTGGTGTTGAGGGGGAGATTGAGAAAGAGGCAAATGTTGAAGTTCCCCCTGCTGGTGTTGAGGGGGAGATTGAGAAAGAGGCAAATGTTGAAGTTCCCCCTGCTGGTGTTGAGGGGGAGATTGAGAAAGAGGCAAATGTTGAAGTTCCCCCTGCTGGTGTTGAGGGGGAGATTGAGAAAGAGGCAAATGTTGAAGTTCCCCCTGCTGGTGTTGAGGGGGAGATTGAGAAAGAGGCAAATGTTGAAGTTCCCCCTGCTGGTGTTGAGGGGGAGATTGAGAAAGAGGCAAATGTTGAAGTTCCCCCTGCTGGTGTTGAGGGGGAGATTGAGAAAGAGGCAAATGTTGAAGTTCCCCCTGCTGGTGTTGAGGGGGAGATTGAGAAAGAGGCAAATGTTGAAGTTCCCCCTGCTGGTGTTGAGGGGGAGATTGAGAAAGAGGCAAATGTTGAAGTTCCCCCTGCTGGTGTTGAGGGGGAGATTGAGAAAGAGGCAAATGTTGAAGTTCCCCCTGCTGGTGTTGAGGGGGAGATTGAGAAAGAGGCAAATGTTGAAGTTCCCCCTGCTGGTGTTGAGGGGGAGATTGAGAAAGAGGCAAATGTTGAAGTTCCCCCTGCTGGTGTTGAGGGGGAGATTGAGAAAGAGGCAAATGTTGAAGTTCCCCCTGCTGGTGTTGAGGGGGAGATTGAGAAAGAGGCAAATGTTGAAGTTCCCCCTGCTGGTGTTGAGGGGGAGATTGAGAAAGAGGCAAATGTTGAAGTTCCCCCTGCTGGTGTTGAGGGGGAGATTGAGAAAGAGGCAAATGTTGATGTTCCCCCTGCTGGTGTTGAGGGGGAGATTGAGAAAGAGGCAAATGTTGAAGTTCCCCCTGCTGGTGTTGAGGGGGAGATTGAAAAAGATGAAAATGATGAAGCTCCCCCAGCTGGTATTGAGGGGGAGCAACAAATTGTTAGGTTCAACGCACCCCCTGCTGATGTTCAGGGCCACATCGAAGCTTTTGATGATTTGGAAGAGCGGTTTGACCCAGAAACTGTCAGAGCTTCATGGGAAGCTGGGTTTGCTGAGGAAATGGCCAGGGATAGGTCAAATGAAATGCTGCCAGCTTTTCATAGACGATATCTGGCAAATGCTGAAATCACTCCTCTCTCTGATGATCGTCGAAGACAGCTCACTGAGTCTGGATTCTTCAAGAGACCTCCTACTGGTCTTCCAGAAATCGCTACTTCATCCTCTCTTCCTGCTGCTCAACTCTCTATTCAAACATCAGCAGGCCATCAACATCAAGCAATAGACATACTTGCCTTGACTGCTGATGGAAAAACTCAAGAAGAAGCTATCAAGGAGTTGGATAGGATCAAAGAAAACCAAGAAAATGAAAAGAAAAATCTTGAGTACATCCAGCAGCTGCCTTTCCTTGAAAAAGATCAGCTAGATGATGAGCAAAGAATGATACTAAAAACTGGTGGAGCTGAAGCCTTGTACAGACAAAAGCATGCTGATGTTGAAGTACAACTCAGTGAGAAAAGAAAGAAGTTTGAAGAAGAAAAGGCCAAGTGGTTGAAGCTTATGAAGGACAGAAAGAGGCCCCAAAAGATTATTGCTGCTGAAGCCTTTCGTGCTGAAATGGGTCTTAAGACAAATTTGAAAATTTTAAGACAAGGTGCTGACAATCCCATCAAACTGGAAGGGGTCAAGCCAACCTCCTTGGGTGCCTCTGAGTGGGCTGAAGTGTACATGCTGGTGAAGGATAAAAAGGCTGTCAGCTATGAACTACTCCAGAAGATGCTCAAAGATTATTTTGAAAAAGCCAGGGAGTATGAAACTAAGTTCAAAGCCGACTTGCCCATGCTGAGGCAAGTGTTTGGCACTCCAGCAGCTGTCTCCACCTCAGCAAGAAGAAAGGTTCAGAGAAAAAGGAAAGCAGAGCACCAAACCTTGTCAATGGATCTTCCTCCTATCACTGGTGATGCCTCGCTGAACACCAGACTTCCTCCCAGAAGCTTATTTGAGGAAGGAAGAGTGATAGAGAGTCCTGCTGGTATCTTCTTCACAAACTTCCAGAACAATCAACTGTTCTTTCGCTTGGATGAACTTGAAAAAGCTACCACTGGGTTCATCTTAAGCATAAGAAGAAGGTGTGCTGAAACATCCAACAACAGATGGTTCATCAGCAAGTTGGATGAAGAATTGGTAAAGCCTCATAGAAGGGATGACCCAGCGATCAGAATGGCCAAGCAAGAGGAAGCTTGGGAATTTGAAGCTACCAACTTATAGATGTCTTAAAATGTAAATGCTGAATACGTCAGCTTGTAATATTTAAAGATGATATATAAGACATCTTTTCATCATTCCTTATTCTTATCAAGTCTAGTCTACTCAGCAAGTCTTCTCAGCGAATAGGGGGAGATTGTTGACTCTAGGATTCGCTGACCAGACTTGGTCGCTGGCGTGAGTCGCCAGCAAGTGATCAGCGAGTCAATGACTCTTGTCAGCAGGTGGTTTACTTTCCAAGTTGTGTGTCAAGGCGGGAAGTTTTCAAACCATAAGAAGACAAGAAGTCACATGGTGGTTCTTCCAACTGAACATTACCTTATATGGCAAAGGTACAGTTGGGACCAAAATAAGGGTTTTCTCTTTCATACCCGTTTTGGTAAAGAAGACAAAGGCTCCTGGATCCAAGTACAACGAGCCTATGAGCAGTCGACAACCACCATTCTATCACTATCATTGTAAGGCTGTGTTGCCCTAATTCCTCCCCTATATAAAGCAACACAGCCGCATCATTTATACGTGTGTTTGTCACCACAAAGTGTGTGTCACTTTATTTTCTCTCTTGTAATTGCTTAAGTTTATAAAGTGTCTAGACTTAGCAATTATTTAGTTCATTTGTATTCTTGTAAGACAAGTTGTAATATCGACCATGTATTCATCGTTTAAATCAATGATACATATGATTAGACTTGCTTAGATATTTGCATTTGAACTTATTCTTGTTCATGTTCTTTACTTTCTGTTCTTTACTTTCTTGTCTTGATAATTCCAACATAAGTGTGCAAATTGTGGACTGTCATATGTAATATGTCTTTGGGATTTTATAACGTTCTTTATTCATAAAAAGGTATTATCTAATTAAGAACCAGTAATGATATGACATTGATAAGCATTAGAAGCTCAGCCAATTAACCCGGGATTATCAGTGAAATATATATAAATATCATGTACAAGTATTTAGTGAAATATATTTTATCTGTAGGAGATTTCGTCTAATGTGGATTCCATGGCTTGTTGGTATGATTGAGGTAAGATACATTACTTTGACACGCTGAGGGTTCAACAAAAACATGGTTTCATATAATAACTTCCCAAATGATATTTTGATTGCTTATGGGTATTCAGGGTTATACGGGAGGTGATATGGGTTATGTAAATGACCAATGAGGCCTGAAATGCAGTCCCTATGATATGAAATGTAATGATATGCTATGAAATGATATGCAATGAAATGAGACGTAATGATACGCTATGAAATGCTATGTATGTTTTGAGATGAATTGAAAGGTGATATATGTTGATATTATGTGAAATGTGCATGATTACATGGCTTGTTCATCTAGTTCACTAGACTTATTAAGTTGCCATGACACGTGCACGTTTAAGGGCCCAAACGTAAAAGATGTATATGTGACGATGTTTAGCTAACATGGACACCTAAACTATATGTGATGTAAATCGAGCTCGTAAATGATGTGATAAGTGTTAAGCTTAACCCGTACTTGCCCTTGCCCGGCTAAGTGCGTATATGTGGTTGCTTGGGTGGCTCCTTGCAACATAATTACGTGGTTTGAGTATCTCCGGGTGGCGTGATTACCCACCAATGTCTTTGAACATACGGACTACTCCGGGATTGGCTTGCCATTCCTTAACGACATTGATGTACAGCCGTAAGGTTTGTCCATCTAGTCGGGTGTGATTTATGTCACACTTAATGAGATGTATATGTTATATGATATGCGTGACTTATGTCACATTTGCCAAGATGATATGTGAAAGGATATGTAAAGATGACTAGGCACATTTAGGATGACCCATCCTAATATGATGATGTTTAAAAAAAAAAAAAAAAAAAAAAAAAAAAAAAAAAAAAAAAAAAAAAAAAAAAAAAAAAAAAAAAAAAAAAAAAAAAAAAAAAAAAAAAAAAAAAAAAAAAAAAAAAAAAAAAAAAAAAAAAAAAAAAAAAAAAAAAAAAAAAAAAAAAAAAAAAAAAAAAAAAAAAAAAAAAAAAAAAAAAAAAAAAAAAAAAAAAAAAAAAAAAAAAAAAAAAAAAAAAAAAAAAAAAAAAAAAAAAAAAAAAAAAAAAAAAAAAAAAAAAAAAAAAAAAAAAAAAAAAAAAAAAAAAAAAAAAAAAAAAAAAAAAAAAAAAAAAAAAAAAAAAAAAAAAAAAAAAAAAAAAAAAAAAAAAAAAAAAAAAAAAAAAAAAAAAAAAAAAAAAAAAAAAAAAAAAAAAAAAAAAAAAAAAAAAAAAAAAAAAAAAAAAAAAAAAAAAAAAAAAAAAAAAAAAAAAAAAAAAAAAAAAAAAAAAAAAAAAAAAAAAAAAAAAAAAAAAAAAAAAAAAAAAAAAAAAAAAAAAAAAAAAAAAAAAAAAAAAAAAAAAAAAAAAAAAAAAAAAAAAAAAAAAAAAAAAAAAAAAAAAAAAAAAAAAAAAAAAAAAAAAAAAAAAAAAAAAAAAAAAAAAAAAAAAAAAAAAAAAAAAAAAAAAAAAAAAAAAAAAAAAAAAAAAAAAAAAAAAAAAAAAAAAAAAAAAAAAAAAAAAAAAAAAAAAAAAAAAAAAAAAAAAAAAAAAAAAAAAAAAAAAAAAAAAAAAAAAAAAAAAAAAAAAAAAAAAAAAAAAAAAAAAAAAAAAAAAAAAAAAAAAAAAAAAAAAAAAAAAAAAAAAAAAAAAAAAAAAAAAAAAAAAAAAAAAAAAAAAAAAAAAAAAAAAAAAAAAAAAAAAAAAAAAAAAAAAAAAAAAAAAAAAAAAAAAAAAAAAAAAAAAAAAAAAAAAAAAAAAAAAAAAAAAAAAAAAAAAAAAAAAAAAAAAAAAAAAAAAAAAAAAAAAAAAAAAAAAAAAAAAAAAAAAAAAAAAAAAAAAAAAAAAAAAAAAAAAAAAAAAAAAAAAAAAAAAAAAAAAAAAAAAAAAAAAAAAAAAAAAAAAAAAAAAAAAAAAAAAAAAAAAAAAAAAAAAAAAAAAAAAAAAAAAAAAAAAAAAAAAAAAAAAAAAAAAAAAAAAAAAAAAAAAAAAAAAAAAAAAAAAAAAAAAAAAAAAAAAAAAAAAAAAAAAAAAAAAAAAAAAAAAAAAAAAAAAAAAAAAAAAAAAAAAAAAAAAAAAAAAAAAAAAAAAAAAAAAAAAAAAAAAAAAAAAAAAAAAAAAAAAAAAAAAAAAAAAAAAAAAAAAAAAAAAAAAAAAAAAAAAAAAAAAAAAAAAAAAAAAAAAAAAAAAAAAAAAAAAAAAAAAAAAAAAAAAAAAAAAAAAAAAAAAAAAAAAAAAAAAAAAAAAAAAAAAAAAAAAAAAAAAAAAAAAAAAAAAAAAAAAAAAAAAAAAAAAAAAAAAAAAAAAAAAAAAAAAAAAAAAAAAAAAAAAAAAAAAAAAAAAAAAAAAAAAAAAAAAAAAAAAAAAAAAAAAAAAAAAAAAAAAAAAAAAAAAAAAAAAAAAAAAAAAAAAAAAAAAAAAAAAAAAAAAAAAAAAAAAAAAAAAAAAAAAAAAAAAAAAAAAAAAAAAAAAAAAAAAAAAAAAAAAAAAAAAAAAAAAAAAAAAAAAAAAAAAAAAAAAAAAAAAAAAAAAAAAAAAAAAAAAAAAAAAAAAAAAAAAAAAAAAAAAAAAAAAAAAAAAAAAAAAAAAAAAAAAAAAAAAAAAACTCAAGAACACAATTTTTTTTAAAATCCTTCACAATCTTTTCCTTTCTCTTAAATAAAACTCAAGAACACAATTTTTTTTAAAATCCTTCACAATCTTTTCCTTTCCCTTAAAAAAAAAACTCAAGAACATAGCCTAAGGAATTCAAAACTTTCCATCACATATGTGAAGGAATTCCAAATTCTGTATGTGAGATGATATGATTGATGTGTTATGTGCCTTAACGATTCTAATGACTTTTCGATAATGTTTTAATCGGACAAATGTTTTATGAATGATGTGTTATCTTACTTAGCTAATTCGTTAGCTAACACTTGCTCTTTTAAAATGTGTTGTTCCCTCAGGTCCAACATTAGTGAGCAGGTAGATGTGAGAAGATGTGAGGCATGGGTAGATGATCTTGAAGCTCGCTATAGTTTACCCCTAGTGGCTGCTCGCTTTAGACATTTGCTTAATGTTTAGATAATGATGTCTTACAATGATAATGTGGTCGGTTGTTTAATGTTGGGCAACTAATGGATTTCCATTTAGACTAGTTTCAATGATATGACCAGTAACACCATTTAACGAATAAACCAAACAGATTTTGCTGGTTTGGACTTTTAAAGTTTATTCCGCTTTCTTTGACGCCGTTAGGCGAAAGTTTTTGGAAATCCATATTTTTAAACGACGGGTGTTACACGAGAGCTGCTGGGGGTGGTGCTTCGGTGAATCTAATACGATGGTGATGGTGGTGTGAGGTCTCCGGGGAGTGCGAGTGACGATGGAACAGTAAATATGATTACGAAAGTGCAAATGGTGACCGGTAGTGATGAAGATGAGAGGAAGGGTGTTTTGGTCTATAATGTGAATTCCTAAGCCTGTGTTCTCGAGTGTTTTTATAAAGGAAGGGGAAAGAAGAGAAGAGAGAAGAATGAAAGAGAAGGAGTTGATTTTCATTCCTTCCAAATCATCCAAAAAATGGGAATCCTTAAATAAAACTCAAGAACACAATTTTTTTTAAAATCCTTCACAATCTTTTCCTTTCCCTTAAAAAAAAAACTCAAGAACACAATTTTTTTTAAAATCCTTCACAATCTTTTCCTTTCCCTTAAAAAAAAAACTCAAGAACATAGCCTAAGGAATTCAAAACTTTCCATCACATATGTGAAGGAATTCCAAATTCTGTATTTGAGGGAATTTAAAGGAAAGTTTTTGATTCAAATTCCTTTCAAAATCCAACCAATTAAACAAAGCAAGGAATGGAATTTGAATTCCAATTCCATTGAATTTCTATCAACCAAACAGCCCAGGGTTTTTGATTTCGAATGGTGTTAGGTCCCGTTGACCCTAGAACATCGAGATCTGTACGAATCCAGGTGTGCGGAATCCACCCGAATCCGTTCTTGAGGCTAAAACATAATCACAAATATATATGATAAGAATAGGAAATAAAACAATAATAATTCCTTTATCATTAGTCGAATGATTACAAGAATGAATCCGTTTACAATACATCTCAATGATTACGGATTACAATAAAAAAGACGACTCTTGATAATGAATTACATGGTGGAGGCGGGGCATAGATCTCTACCCCGGATCCGTGAATAGCTTCTGACTAGTCTAAAACCATTAAACTGAAACCCTAGACCTATAAAACATATATATACTGTCACATACATATCTGGGCTGGACTTGGGCTTCACGGACGTTTACTACCATATCATCTCATAGACATTAATGTGGTATAGATAACATCTCATACAACAACTAATGTCACGTATACTACAATAATGTCTTATAGACATTGTAGTATAGACATTGTAGTATAGACATTATAGTATAGACAATGTAGTATAGATAATATCATATAGGTGAAGGTCATATACTACATTAATGTCTTTGGCCCATTGTCCTGAATTGCATTGCATCGGACAATAATAGGTGCACAGAATCTGCACCAACAGACTCCCCCTTTTCCGGTGCAATCAATTCTGTTCAACTTCCGATATACATTAGTTATAGAAAAACTGCATCAACAGACTCCCCCTTAACTAATGATATCGGGTCTTCGGTGTTGAAACTCGATCTTCTGACACTGCACTCTGATCTTCAAACTGCAAAATCCCTGTATCTTTATGACAACCAACTAAACCAACACATCTCATCGTAGTCCTCCCTCTCAACAGTAGCCACCTCCGAATTAAGCATATGCAATCTTCCACCCTTGGATATTGCCCGAGAAATTAATCACGTCTTGCTTAACCGGCATATAATAAAGAAGTTGAATGTCCAACAATCAGTATCAAATCAATCAGCTCCCACAAAGATAAGAAACTATGTAGTCCAAATCACAAAATGTAGTACCATAAACCCTGTCTCAACCAGCAGTGTTTGACTTTGACTTGTACCTTTACAACTCTACCAATCACCTGAAGTCTTTCTTATCAATCTCCCCTTCTGTTATATAAACCGCCAAACTATATAAAGATCTTAATCTCGCAACCGATCCAGAAAAATCGCCTGATTATCATCTCTACATATTTGGAATATAGATAGGTTCAATCATCAAATACTCAACAACAAATAACCAGCTTCATTGTTCCAATACTTCGACAAAAGTTTTCACAACTGCTATATAAAAGATCATCTGTTGAATAATCTCAATCAAATCAGAAAACACTATGACCTTCTTTTATACTCGAACATTCTATACATTAAGCAAACCATCATCTATAGTCAAATCTTGGTTTGTCTCTCGAGTAACACTGAGTTTTGCTTAGAAATCTGAAAGTTTTTATCCCCCTCTTTTCTCTGCAAAAACTCTAAATAGTAGCCCATAAATGTTTGTCTTTGGTTTCAGCTATCTCCTATTCTTTATTCATCTCCTTCTTCAAACGGGTCCATAAATAAAGCCTATCTCATTAATAAGTTTATAAGAACTTATAATGACTTAGGTTAAATTAACTTAACACTTAAGACCCATGTCAAATCGTGGCTATCAAAAGACATAAGAATTTCATGTTATCTCGGGTCCTTATATTTGTTCCATACTAAGATTGCTGCCCTTTAAATATGAAGTTTAATAAATTACGTAACACTGAATTGAAGCTCCATGTAAGTACTTGTGAATAAAAAACTCCATCATTAACATGCTGCAATGTTACACCAAAATTCCCAAAATAAAGCATGAAACTCCATTATTTAATTATGAACTCCAATGTTGGTAATTAATTACATAACCAAATGATTACGTAATTAACTAAATACTTACCTATCAAAGCAATGAATTGATTGCACCATAATTTGTTTTTCTTCTTTGATTGCCACTTCGCTCAACCGCCCCAAAAAAAATTTATCCATAGAATTTATCAACCACGTTAAGCCTTGATCAAAAGTCTACCACTTAAAGATCCCATCTGATACATAAGCCATCCACGTAGAAAGCTTATATTAAGTATATATATCACGTACACAACTAGTCAATTGTTCAATCACGTATAGAGTTACTGTAAAAGAATAATCACGTAAAGGCTCAAGTAACAAGCAACCACGTACGTATAGATCATGCAAGGCAGTATACGTGGCTCAACTAACAATGTATACGTGAATATCAGATCTTTAAATTTATCTACGTATAGGCTCTTTCAACTATCATTCACATATACAGGGCCACTCACATATACAGGACCACCACGTATACAAATCTTCATCTCCATAACAAGAACGTATAGGTTCAAGCACGTATAGAATAAGTCACAAATTTAATCACGTATACATGCCTGTCAAGAAACAACCACGCATAGATCTGTCTAAGATCAGATACGTGGTAAGCAGGTTGTATACGTGAATATCTATACGTATCTTTACCATCGTGTGTGATCTTCATCTTCTTCAATTACATCGAATCAAACAGCCTCTAAAAACCCTAATTCGTTCCAACCCAAATCTGATTGAAACTTGAATCTAGGCAACCTCACATTCACAAAAATCATAGATCAACAGATTTCGACAATTGCTTGTAACACAAAGCCCTAATCTGATCAAACAACAGATCCATAATCTCGCAATTTTCAGATCTCGAATCTTGAGACATAAAGCCTCCCTTGCTTTGATACCACTGTTAGATCCCGATGACCCTTGAACATCGAGATCTGTACGAATCCAGATGTGCGGAATCCATCTGAATCCGTTCTTGAGGCTTTTAATATAATCACACATATATATGATAAGAACAGGAGATAAACAATAATTCCTTTATCATTAATCGAATGATTACAAGAATGAATCCGTTTAAAATACATCTCAATGATTCCGAATTACAATCAATCGAGACGACTCTTGATAATGAATTACATGGTGGAGGCGGGGCATAGATCTCTACCCCGGATCCGTGAATGAAATCTGACTAGTCTAAAACCATTAAACTGAAACCCTAGATCTATAAAACATATATATATACTGTCACATACATATCTGGGCTGGACTTGGGCTTCACGGACGTTTACTACCATATCATCTCATAGACATTAATGTGGTATAGATAACATCTCATACAACAACTAATGTCACGTATACTACAATAATGTCTTATAGACATTGTAGTATAGACATTGTAGTATAGACATTATAGTATAGACAATGTAGTATAGATAATATCATATAGGTGAAGGTCATATACTACATTAATGTCTTTGGCCCATTGTCCTGAATTGCATTGCATCGGACAATAATAGGTGCACAGAATCTACACCAACAAATGGGAATTGGGATTCTGGGATGAAATTGAAGTTAAAATTAAGACTGTTGTGGTTAGGATTGGAAAAATGGGTACCGGGTCTCTTTTTTTATATATAATTTTAACCCATCCCATAAATAAGATTTTTAGGCTATGTTAGGAGGATCTATTATTTCTATGTATGTAAATCTTTATTTTAGAGTCATCCATGAGCTTTCTACACATGAGTATATTTCGGATAACTGTGTTTAGCGTGTTCGTTGCTTAAACAACTTAATGTCGTGTTGGTTTAATTTATTGAAACAATTTTATATCTCTAAACTCATGGGTATGATCCCACTAGTCACCATCACAACTTTGCAGTTAAAGTTTTTTTGATAGGGTCTAGATGTGTAATTCTATACTTGTAATTTTGGTTGGTGACCTCTAATATCTTGCTAGATTGTATGATTATTTAATAATATTTTTGCCATTCTAAAAAAAAAAGAAAACTTCCCATCTACACAAACTCGCATCTACACAAACTCGCATCTGGTAAGTTGGAATTAATAGGTTGATCTTCTAGTTTTTTGGTTGCTGGAGTTACATCGTTGGGTATTTTACGACAAAAAGTTTGGAATTTGAGAGGTGGAGCAAGTCAAGTTTTGAATGATATAATATATATATAACATAAAGCAAGCTATTCCATATATATATATGAAATTATTCACCATAATCTTAAGGAGTTTGGCATTGGGAAAAAAAATCAGTATAATCAACTCATTTATTGTGATCTTTTGGATAACCTTAATCGACTGGTTAATGGCAATGAGTCTTATTAATTTACGAAAGGTTTGATGATAATATGTTAAAATTAAGTGACAGAACTTGGTTGAAACCAACTACAATTAAATTAATAGAATGACTAAACATATTTTTTCAAGGGTTTAACATGACATGCACTTTCTATTATAGGTTATAAAGATAACCAGAAAGTTGTTTATAAGTAACTTGTAGTTTTATAGAAAGGGAAATTTTTTTAAGATGATTTTTATTTTTTGAAAGATGTGGATTCCTCCCAAATGTCAGGAGGTTTAAGCATTTTTTTAAACGGGTCCGTATTCTATCGCAGAATAAGTTACCAATTTAAATCCTTGGACGAAAAATCTATGTGGAAATCAAATACATATGACCACCTCAAATATACCTCAAGGTTAGGAAACAAATTTCCTTACCACCGGATCATTGGTGATGGTTTTAGACTATTCTTACTGATCCACCACGAAACTCAGATCTCTAACACAATCATAAAACCCATAATAACAGAAAATATCACAATAGTAATTATATAAACTATGCAGAAGTTTGCAACGTATTTACATGCAAGCAACATTTATATATTTTTGGGCAAATTAGTTTAAAAGGTATCTTACTTGACAACTTTTACTTTTTTGGGTATAAACCAAAAACTCCTCCTTTTACGGTACTCGACAGTGAAAATTTTTAATAACATAGTGTCTAAAAATACCACCCTGCCATGTAAGACTGTTTTGTCCTAGTTGGCATGTTAATGTATTATTTTATATATGTGTAAAAATATAGTGTAATATGAAGATACTAAAATTTGTGTCTGCTTTGTGCTTTTATACGCACTTTCCTTTGCCTCTATCATATCTTATCTCTCTCTATAAACATCACAACCACCACAATTTATATAATCATTCTCTTTATCAATAAAGAAAATGTGGGATCTAAATGTAAAACTGAAAAAGGATGATGAAATTGAAATTGTAAGGCATAACAACAACAACAACAACAACAATAACAATAAAGGTAAAAAAGCGGTGGCCGGATTTTGTTGCTGGTGGGAATGAGATGGCCAGATCTTGATGGTGGCGGTGTTGGCATGGCGTTATCACAATCTAAATCCTAAATATTTTGCAGAGGTGTGAGAATTGGAGGGTTTGTTGCGAGATCGAAATGGTGGTGGTGGTAATGGTGGCGGCTACAGAGGTGGTGATGGTGAGGCCGGAAAATTGATGATATAATCGCGGTGATGGTTGGGGTTAGGGTTTAATGTTGTGGTGATGGTGGTGATTTTGAAACCCCCACAAGAATTAATGTTGTGTCGTTGTTAAAGTTGCTATAACTGGAGAAGATGGTGTTCGCCGGAAACGATGGTAGTTCGCCGGAGAAGATGGTGTTCGCCGGAAAAATGGTGTTCGTCGTGGTTGCTGAAGATCTGGTGGTTCTTTTTGGGTTCGCCGGAAAAAATGGCGTACACGATCGTACCAAGGATTTGTAATTATACTCTTGTTTTAGCTATTTATAGGTATGTATCTGATTGTCTTGTTTTAGCTATTTATAGGTATGTATCTGATTGTTGTTGGATCCAAATTTCATCATTGTTGACGTTTTAATTCCATTGATTATGTGGCTGTAATTGTTAAGTGTTGCTCGATTTCTTGAGCTATATGACTGAATGTTTTGTCGGAATCTTGCATCACTTTCATCAGACTGAATGTTTTGTCGGAATCTTGCATCACTTTCATCAGTGAAGTTAGTACAGGATTTTGTTGTTGGTGTTTATTATTATATATTTATTTATATGATTTATTTTTGGGTTTGAGATTATTTGTTTCTGGGTTGTGAACGAATGAATTATAGAAGTAAATGCAGAAAGTGATATATATACATATATATAAATTATATATATAAAGGTGCTCCCTTATCTCGCCCAAAATTCGGTCAACAAGTCAACTGGGCAATTGGAGGACGTGGCAAGGTGATATGGCAAACAAATTCAACTTGTCAAACAAAAAACACACAAAACTAGTCAAACAAAACCGGATGGTGGTTTTGATGACCGAAATAGATCGAATTTACACACAGTTGTTTTAGATTAGAGGGAGTTTATGGATGATACCTTTCATAGGAAAATTGTTCAACTTAGATACCTTTAGAAGTAATTTGCCCTATATTTTTTTCAGCATTTACAAGCAATGTTAGGTATAATCCTGATATCAAATTAATGGTTGCATTGCCATAGTAATAGAGAATCTATAAATAAAACATTCATAATGAAACTACATATTTCTATAGAAAAATATATTAGAGTGCGGACAAAAAATATAACTTTTCGATAAAAAGTACAACTATCTATTCAGGTTAATGAGAAACCATAGAAACAGTCATTAACAAAACTCATATATTTATTTTTTTATACAAGTCCTAAAACAAAAAGTAAAAATTGCAAGTACGTAGCTAATTAATTAAGGCGACCCTGAAGGATGAATACAATGGTGGTGTTGTTATCTTGTTGGATGATCATCACTTGATGAGTTTTTCCACTTCTTTCCATAAATAAGTGTCATGTAGGCCGTAAAAAAGCAATGAGGAGAAGTACAAAAAGAGAAATAAAAGAGAAATCGAGTCCATAATAATCGTAATGTGGTGGATGAACGCATATAAATTCCCCAAGGGAGTGGTCAAGATATAAGACCACGGCGTAGAATATACACCCAACAGAATACACAATCCACGCGTTAAGGTAAGGGGGGACGAATAAGACGACTAAGAGGCAGAAAGTTGCAGTGCTTGCAAAGAAGCAACCGGGCTTTTTTTAAGATGGTGACGGTGTAATGAATATTGTCCCTTTTCATCAAATTACTTTGTAGGAAGTAATCAGTTGTGAAGATGATCAAAAGTGTCACACCCCGTTGTAGCGGAAATACAGGGTTAACAAATAATTGCGTACTAATCAGAAGGTAAATTGAGATAACATCCATTAATGCCAATACATGTTCAATACAAGTACAATAGTTCAAATGTGGACCCCAAAATACGGATACATGTCATCCTCATTTGGAACTGGGCCCACTGAATACGAGTTAAAAAAATTTGACAGTCTAATACAATTAAAGCTAATAACATGAGAGTCCTCAAATGTCTGATGCTAATTGTACGTCCAATGTCAAAAGAATGGCCCTATAATGCCATAGATGATCCAAGACTTACTGTTGGTTACCTGAAAAGCATGAAATTTGAGAGGATCAACTATCGAAATAGTTGGTGAGTTTACAGTGTGTTTGACTAAAAGACCAGTCGTCATTGGGAGCACACAATGACATGTAGTTATTAAGACAAGACAGTCGGGAGCAAGGTCCAACAATAAGACTAATTTCCCTCGCACAGGTCTCCCGTCTATAATGGGGTGCGGACCAGAACAAAGACAGTCAGGCACTAAATCTGACAAGACAACCATTAGGATCTCATAATGGTGATAACTACATAGGGGCAACATTTTAGTTTGTCAAACACAAAGAACAATTTAGTCAGCCAACAACATGGCAAGTCAAAGTCATTTAGTTCAATATTTCATAAGACATGTATACACATTTTCATGCAGCCGCCAACATGGCAAGACATAAGACAAATAATTTAATTTACCAAATCTCATGGCATAGACAAAGAAAAATCATTTATAAAGAAGTCGTGTATACAGTAGTACATGCTTTTCAAGCCCAAAGTAAAGGAAAAAGGACGCCATAAACTCACCTTGGCGATCAAAGAGCTAAAAGGGCGAGCAAACTTGAGAATGAGCAAGTCTAGTCTCCACGTCTATCCAAAACCTAGGATATGAGTACCAATGGTGAGGATCAAATCTCACGACGACAAGTATCCTACGTACAACTACTTAGCTATCAACCCTAGAATGCCACGACCAAGGATGTGATTTAAACGTCCATTTTATTTGACTTTAATTTCTAATGTCATTGACATTGTCATTAGAAGGTAGTTTAAAGTACCAATCCGTATAAACGAAGTTCAAGACTTTAAGTCATCAAAAATCCGAAATGTCAAACAGACCCAGATCTCGCGGCGCGACCTGAGGTCCTCGCTGCGCGATTTGGACTGGGCAGCACCTCGCGGCGTGACCTGGAGGGCTCGCGGCGCGAGTCGCAGTTCCATGTGCAGGTCCTGTTCGTGAACTACACACCTCGCGGCGCGAGGTAGACTACTCGCGGCGCGAGTTAAGTCTGGTCGAGTGAAAACTTTGTTTTCGACCATTTTCCGTAAACCAAATCGTTTTCTCATTAATTCTTTTCATTTCAATGACTTCAAACATGTTTCAAGAACCTGAAAACTATCCATTTTGCCAACCATTTCACAATTTCAACCATTTTGATTTCAAAACCTAATTCTAAATCAAATTTTCATTCCAACAATATGTTCAACATCTCTTTTCCTTTTCAAAGCCTATTTACCCAATCAATCACAACTGAATTTAACCCATAAGATCAAATTAGACAATTCAAAGGTTTGAAGAAAAAGTTTACTTACCAATATTTAGGGTTCTTGAGATAATTGAAGAAAAGAATTAATATGATGATGATTCCTTGCCAATGATGTTGTGGGGGGGGGGGGGGGGGGGGGGGGGGGGGGGGGGGGGGGGGGGGGGGGGGGGGGGGGGGGGGGGGGGGGGGGGGGGGGGGGGGGGGGGGGGGGGGGGGGGGGGGGGGGGGGGGGGGGGGGGGGGGGGGGGGGGGGGGGGGGGGGGGGGGGGGGGGGGGGGGGGGGGGGGGGGGGGGGGGGGGGGGGGGGGGGGGGGGGGGGGGGGGGGGGGGGGGGGGGGGGGGGGGGGGGGGGGGGGGGGGGGGGGGGGGGGGGGGGGGGGGGGGGGGGGGGGGGGGGGGGGGGGGGGGGGGGGGGGGGGGGGGGGGGGGGGGGGGGGGGGGGGGGGGGGGGGGGGGGGGGGGGGGGGGGGGGGGGGGGGGGGGGGGGGGGGGGGGGGGGGGGGGGGGGGGGGGGGGGGGGGGGGGGGGGGGGGGGGGGGGGGGGGGGGGGGGGGGGGGGGGGGGGGGGGGGGGGGGGGGGGGGGGGGGGGGGGGGGGGGGGGGGGGGGGGGGGGGGGGGGGGGGGGGGGGGGGGGGGGGGGGGGGGGGGGGGGGGGGGGGGGGGGGGGGGGGGGGGGGGGGGGGGGGGGGGGGGGGGGGGGGGGGGGGGGGGGGGGGGGGGGGGGGGGGGGGGGGGGGGGGGGGGGGGGGGGGGGGGGGGGGGGGGGGGGGGGGGGGGGGGGGGGGGGGGGGGGGGGGGGGGGGGGGGGGGGGGGGGGGGGGGGGGGGGGGGGGGGGGGGGGGGGGGGGGGGGGGGGGGGGGGGGGGGGGGGGGGGGGGGGGGGGGGGGGGGGGGGGGGGGGGGGGGGGGGGGGGGGGGGGGGGGGGGGGGGGGGGGGGGGGGGGGGGGGGGGGGGGGGGGGGGGGGGGGGGGGGGGGGGGGGGGGGGGGGGGGGGGGGGGGGGGGGGGGGGGGGGGGGGGGGGGGGGGGGGGGGGGGGGGGGGGGGGGGGGGGGGGGGGGGGGGGGGGGGGGGGGGGGGGGGGGGGGGGGGGGGGGGGGGGGGGGGGGGGGGGGGGGGGGGGGGGGGGGGGGGGGGGGGGGGGGGGGGGGGGGGGGGGGGGGGGGGGGGGGGGGGGGGGGGGGGGGGGGGGGGGGGGGGGGGGGGGGGGGGGGGGGGGGGGGGGGGGGGGGGGGGGGGGGGGGTGTGTTTCCTTTACTGCCACAAAACAAAAGGAACCGGCCATGTGGCTCCTTTTTAGACATTTTGGTACCCTTAATTCGGTAAAATGCTTACGATTAAATAACGTATGACTAAAAGGTTATAATTTAAAGTAAAGGTATTTTCCCTCGTGTTATTTAAATTAAGACGAGTCAATAATATTTCGTCAAAGTCAACTTTGAAACATTAAGTCTAGACCGTCTAATTATTTTGTACAAGACATAACCTTGAAATATTTATTTAAAGTTATTTTTAAGACTCGGCATTCGTCTAGATAGCTGCTGTTCGTAAAACACCACCACACCCACGAGCCTCCAACATACAAACCATCACCTTTTAAACCCCACGGTATCACCATCTACGTCATTAAGATCGTCTTTGGTTAATTAATGTTCTAAACGGTGTCAAACGAGTTTGTAATCGATATGAATGATCAAAATATGTTTAACAATGTCAAAATCATGTTTTGGGTGAAGCCCAAGTCGTTTGTTTTTGGAAAAATCGAAGAACTTGGCCATATTTGAAATCTGGACGAAATTACTTTAAATTCGTTAGCTGAGTCTGATTTTGTACTAGCGAAGATAATCTTCGTTCTGGTTATCTTCGTTCTGGTTATCTTCGTTCTGGCTAACTTCGTTCAGTGAGTCTAAGTTCGTAGAACAAACTAAGTTCGTTTTAAAGTTCGTTTGGGCATTTCTAAGTTCGTTCAGTATGTCCTAAATTCGTTTGAAGGCAACTAAGTTCGTTCAGTGAGTCTAAGTTCGTAAGAACAAACCTAAGTTCGTTCAGTATGTCCTAAATTCGTTTGAAGGCAACTAAGTTCGTTCAGTGAGTCTAAGTTCGTAAGAACAAACCTAAGTTCGTTTTAAAGTTCGTTTGGGCATCTAAGTTCGTTCAGTGAGTCTAAGTTCGTAAGAACAAACCTAAGTTCGTTTTAAAGTTCGTTTGGGTCCCAAATGACTTATATTTTGTATATTAATGTATCTTAGGTGTCGGGGATTAATGATGACGATGTTTATGCCTAAAATGCTTCCCCGTACATGTGTTTACGATATGATATGTTATGATGAACGGTGGTTAATGATATGTTTACGATATGATATGTTATGATGAACGGTGGTTAATGATATGTTTACGATATGATATGTTATGATGAACGGTGGTTAATGATATGTTTACGATATGATATGTTATGATGAACGGTGGTTAATGATATGTTTACGATATGATATGTTATGATGAACGGTGGTTAATGATATGTTTACGATATGATATGTTATGATGAACGGTGGTTAATGATATGTTTACGATATGATATGTTATGATGAACGGTGGTTAATGATATGTTTACGATATGATATGTTATGATGAACGGTGGTTAATGATATGTTTACGATATGATATGTTATGATGAACGGTGGTTAATGATATGTTTACGATATGATATGTTATGATGAACGGTGGTTAATGATATGTTTACGATATGATATGTTATGATGAACGGTGGTTAATGATATGTTTACGATATGATATGTTATGATGAACGGTGGTTAATGATATGTTTACGATATGATATGTTATGATGAACGGTGGTTAATGATATGTTTACGATATGATATGTTATGATGAACGGTGGTTAATGATATGTTTACGATATGATATGTTATGATGAACGGTGGTTAATGATATGTTTACGATATGATATGTTATGATGAACGGTGGTTAATGATATGTTTACGATATGATATGTTATGATGAACGGTGGTTAATGATATGTTTACGATATGATATGTTATGATGAACGGTGGTTAATGATATGTTTACGATATGATATGTTATGATGAACGGTGGTTAATGATATGTTTACGATATGATATGTTATGATGAACGGTGGTTAATGATATGTTTACGATATGATATGTTATGATGAACGGTGGTTAATGATATGTTTACGATATGATATGTTATGATGAACGGTGGTTAATGATATGTTTACGATATGATATGTTATGATGAACGGTGGTTAATGATATGTTTACGATATGATATGTTATGATGAACGGTGGTTAATGATATGTTTACGATATGATATGTTATGATGAACGGTGGTTAATGATATGTTTACGATATGATATGTTATGATGAACGGTGGTTAATGATATGTTTACGATATGATATGTTATGATGAACGGTGGTTAATGATATGTTTACGATATGATATGTTATGATGAACGGTGGTTAATGATATGTTTACGATATGATATGTTATGATGAACGGTGGTTAATGATATGTTGTAATGTTGTTATGTGCATGTATATGTGGCTTGTTCATCTAGAACACTAGACCTTTTTAGGTTGCCATGACACGTGCACGTTTTAAGGGCCCTAACGTGAAAAGATGATAGTATGGATTAGTTTAGGTTAAAGGTGGAAATCTAAACTAAATATGATAAATGCTCGAGCTAATTAGATGTTAAGTGTTATGCATAACCTGTGCCTTACGGTGGTAATAGGTACATCGTGCCTTACGGTGGTAATAGGTACATCGTGCCTTACGGTGGTAATAGGTACATCGTGCCTTACGGTGGTAATAGGTACATCGTGCCTTACGGTGGTAATAGGTACATCGTGCCTTACGGTGGTAATAGGTACATCGTGCCTTACGGTGGTAATAGGTACATCGTGCCTTACGGTGGTAATAGGTACATCGTGCCTTACGGTGGTAATAGGTACATCGTGCCTTACGGTGGTAATAGGTACATCGTGCCTTACGGTGGTAATAGGTACGTCATGCCTGACGGTGGTTATAGGTACGTTAAAATGGTTGCTCGGGTGGCTCCTTGCAACAAGTCATATGTGGCGAGTAGTTTCGGGTGGCCTGATGACCCACCTAATGTCATGAACATAGCGTGCTACTCATGGATCGACATTGTCTTTCCTTAAAAAACGGTAACTTCGGTTACAACTTAACGAGGTGAATCAAAGTGATCAAATTGATTAGGCACGCTTAGGGTCATGAACTCTATGCTTATATGTGATGTGGATATGTTTATACGGTGGTATGAATGCCTAATTAAAATGACGTAATGCTTTAAAGTGACGATTTAAATGGATGAAATGTTTTGCTTAAACCTGGTGTTATCTTACTTAGCTTTATAGCTAACACTTGTTTCTTTTAATGTGTTGACACCCCTCAGGTTAGGCAGTGAGATGACGTGTGAAGCTTTGGCGAGAGATGGGTAGATGATCAAGCTGGCTTTAGTTTACCCAATAGCTTCGCATAGACCTTATGTTATTGATTTCCTTTATGGAACTTATGTAATGACTATGTTATGATTGCTTTATGTTGGGCAATCTTATGGATTTCTTTTATTACAGATTTGATGCTATTAGTAACACCACCAATGTTTTCTCAACTGTTTTCCTTAGTTGAGTATTTTCCTAAATCGTTTCCGCATGATTTAACGCCGTTAGGCGAAATTTTTGGAAATCCATATTTTTACGAAACGGGTGTTACAATTTGGTATCAGAGAAGTAGTTTAAGTGAACCAAGGCCTATTGACCATAGGATTTGGACTTAAACTTAGGATATGCATGCTAGGTACTCGTAGGATGCCTTAGCTAGTGATGACATGTGATGTAGGATGGGTTGGGATGAGTGCGAGTGTGATAAGGCTTACGAGATGTTTATGTTACGATGATATGATTTAGCCTTATCCCAACGAACTTTTGTTTTATTTCGCGCTTATCGACTCCACCATTTTATTGAAGGAAAATGGTTAACACTCGCAACCGCAACATCCAACGTGACGGAGCAACTGCCAGCGTTACTCCACCTGTCCATCCAGGTGCAGTTGCTACTAATGCTGCTGCTACTGCTGCTGCAGCTAACGTGAATAGAAATCGAGTGAATCCTCAGCAGGTCAATCGGCAAGGCTCGTTAGGCCCTATGCCTCCACCTCCTGGTAATCAACCCATAGTTAACGAAGCAGTGGTGGAGCAAATCCCAAATGCAGCTGAATTGTACAATCTTGTGCTGACTCTCCAGGCCCAGTTAGCACAGACTCAGGAGCAACTGAACAACGCTCTTGCCGAAAATGCTGAAGGAACTGATGGCAATTTCTCAGTGCCTTCTCACCACACTGAGCTACCAGTTAATAATGTAGTCGTTCCCCCTGTTAATGTTGATGTGGCTCCTCCTAATGTAGTTCAAGCTCCTCGATTCAAGTTCGAAAGTTTTCAGAAGTGCGGAGCTCAGAAATTCTATGGAACACTTAATGCAGTGGGTTGCATGGAATGGCTTGATGATACTGAGATGGTTTTTGAAGCTTGTGATTGTCCCGAGGATAAGAAAGTGTTGTGTGCTAGCAGGATGCTGAAAGAAGGTGCTCGGGACTGGTGGAAGAGCATTACCATTTCGATGACTCCAGCTATGGTATCTGCTATTACGTGGGCTAACTTCAGACAGAAATTTATTGAAGAGTATATTGGAGTTCATGAGCAGAGAAAAATGGAAAAAGAGTTTCGTGCCCTGAAGGCTGAAGTGGGAAAAATTAATGATTATGCTCGTTCCTTTATGGAACTTATGTAATGACTATGTTATGATTGCTTTATGTTGGGCAATCTTATGGATTTCTTTTATTACAGATTTGATGCTATTAGTAACACCACCAATGTTTTCTCAACTGTTTTCCTTAGTTGAGTATTTTCCTAAATCGTTTCCGCATGATTTAACGCCGTTAGGCGAAATTTTTGGAAATCCATATTTTTACGAAACGGGTGTTACAATTTGGTATCAGAGAAGTAGTTTAAGTGAACCAAGGCCTATTGACCATAGGATTTGGACTTAAACTTAGGATATGCATGCTAGGTACTCGTAGGATGCCTTAGCTAGTGATGACATGTGATGTAGGATGGGTTGGGATGAGTGCGAGTGTGATAAGGCTTACGAGATGTTTATGTTACGATGATATGATTTAGCCTTATCCCAACGAACTTTTGTTTTATTTCGCGCTTATCGACTCCACCATTTTATTGAAGGAAAATGGTTAACACTCGCAACCGCAACATCCAACGTGACGGAGCAACTGCCAGCGTTACTCCACCTGTCCATCCAGGTGCAGTTGCTACTAATGCTGCTGCTACTGCTGCTGCAGCTAACGTGAATAGAAATCGAGTGAATCCTCAGCAGGTCAATCGGCAAGGCTCGTTAGGCCCTATGCCTCCACCTCCTGGTAATCAACCCATAGTTAACGAAGCAGTGGTGGAGCAAATCCCAAATGCAGCTGAATTGTACAATCTTGTGCTGACTCTCCAGGCCCAGTTAGCACAGACTCAGGAGCAACTGAACAACGCTCTTGCCGAAAATGCTGAAGGAACTGATGGCAATTTCTCAGTGCCTTCTCACCACACTGAGCTACCAGTTAATAATGTAGTCGTTCCCCCTGTTAATGTTGATGTGGCTCCTCCTAATGTAGTTCAAGCTCCTCGATTCAAGTTCGAAAGTTTTCAGAAGTGCGGAGCTCAGAAATTCTATGGAACACTTAATGCAGTGGGTTGCATGGAATGGCTTGATGATACTGAGATGGTTTTTGAAGCTTGTGATTGTCCCGAGGATAAGAAAGTGTTGTGTGCTAGCAGGATGCTGAAAGAAGGTGCTCGGGACTGGTGGAAGAGCATTACCATTTCGATGACTCCAGCTATGGTATCTGCTATTACGTGGGCTAACTTCAGACAGAAATTTATTGAAGAGTATATTGGAGTTCATGAGCAGAGAAAAATGGAAAAAGAGTTTCGTGCCCTGAAGGCTGAAGTGGGAAAAATTAATGATTATGCTCGTTCCTTTATGGAAAAGATGAAATTTGTGGGTCATCTATTCAGAACTGATGCAGATCAAGTCGCCTGCTATGTCGATGGTTTACCTCCAAGTTATCGAGGTATTTGTAGGCAGCATAAGACTCTAACTGAAGCAATCAAAGAATCTAAAAAGCTTGATGATGATTTTGCTGCGGATAAGAAAGTTGAAAAGAAAGAGGATGAGAAGAAGTCTGGCAATAAGAGGAGGTTTGGTGGATCAAATCGTTTTGGAAAGAAATTTAAGGGATCTTCATCGTCCTCTGACAAGGGAAGGGCAGACAAGGATGGAAAATGGTGCCCAGGCTGCAAATCTATCCATTCTGGTCAGTGTTCTACAAAGACCCGCAGGTGCAATAGGTGTGGAACTCAGGGTCATACCATTGATCAATGCACTGACAAGGCAAGATGTTATAAATGTGGAGACACCAAGCACCGTATTGCAGACTGCCCGCAGATGAAGAAAGATGAGGGAAAGAAGGCAGAAGCTTCCCAGGCCAAAGCCCGTGCTTTTCAGATGACGGCTGAGGAGGCAAAAGACGATGATCAGGTAGTTACTGCTACCCTTATTGTTAACTCCAAACCTGCTAATGTGTTATTTGATTCTGGTGCGAACAAATCTTTTGTGTCTACTCTGTTTGCTCCTAAGTTAGACATGACTACTAGTTCTTTACGGTGCCCTATAGAAGTAGAAGTGGCTAATGGTGCAACGTCTATTATTCGGGAAGGTTACTCTGATTGTCCTTTAGAAATAGAGGGTCGTTTGTTTACTGCTAACCTGTTACCCGCTACCATTCCTAGTTTTGATGTTGTTCTCGGTATGGACTGGATGTCGAAAAATGATGCTGTCGTCTTATGTGCAAAGAAAATAGTTCGTATCGCTACCCCTGACGGAAAAGGTGTTTGTGTCTATGGTGACAAGAAGCCGGGAAATGTTAAGGTGATCTCGATGATGAAAGCACTTCGTTGTATACGGCAAACTAAGTCACATTTTCTAGCTTATGTCATCGATTCTCGTATCGCGAAGCCTACAGTCTCTGATGTCGAAGTTGTTTCCGAGTTTCCTGATGTTTTCCCTGAAGATCTTCCAGGTCTTCCTCCGGATCGTGAGGTTGAATTTTCTATTGACCTTATTCCTGGTGCTACTCCTGTAGCCAAAGCTCCGTATCGATTAGCTCCGACAGAGATGAAGGAGCTGATGACTCAAATTCAGGAACTTTTAGATAAAGGTTTCATTCGTCCGAGTTCCTCTCCATGGGGTGCTCCTATCCTTTTCGTAAAGAAGAAAGACGGATCCATGCGCATGTGTATCGATTATCGCGAGCTGAATAAAAGAACGGTGAAGAATAAGTATCCACTCCCTCGCATTGATGATTTGTTCGATCAACTTCAAGGTGCTTCTTATTTTTCAAAGATTGACTTACGGTCTGGCTATCATCAATTAAAGGTTGAAGAAGAAAGTGTAGCCAAAACAGCGTTCCGAACTCGTTATGGTCATTACGAGTTCCTTGTCATGCCATTCGGTTTGACAAATGCTCCAGCGAAGTTTATGGATTTGATGAACCGTGTCTGTCGACCGTTTTTGGATCATTTCGTTATTGTTTTCATCGACGACATTCTTGTGTATTCAAAGTCGGAAGAGGAACATAGAGAGCATTTGAGGGCTGTCCTTCAAGTCCTCAGAGAGAAAAAGCTATATGCTAAGTTCTCCAAGTGCGAGTTCTGGCTAAAGGAAGTTCATTTCCTCGGCCATGTCGTCTCCTCTGATGGTATAAAAGTAGATCCTTCGAAGATAGAAGCGGTGTCGAAGTGGGAGCAGCCTAAGTCTCCTACAGAAATAAAGAGTTTTCTCGGTTTGGCTGGCTATTATCGACGTTTTATTCAGGATTTCTCGCGCATTGCCAAGCCAATGACTGAATTAACGAAGAAAGGTGTGAAGTTTGTGTGGACCGATGCTCAAGAGAAAGCCTTCACAACGTTGAAAAAGAAGTTGTGTGAAGCTCCAGTCTTAGCCTTACCCGAAGGAACAGATGATTTAGTGGTTTATAGTGACGCATCCATCACGGGGTTAGGGTGTGTACTAATGCAACGAGACAAAGTTATCGCTTACGCCTCTCGACAGCTGAAGCCTCATGAGCGGAACTATCCTACTCATGACCTTGAGCTGGCTGCGGTTGTTTTTGCTCTGAAGTTGTGGCGACATTATCTGTATGGTACAAAGTGTACCCTTTATACGGATCATAAGAGCTTACAGTACGTGTTTACTCAGAAGGACATGAATGTTAGACAACGGCGGTGGATGGAGTTATTAAAGGATTACGATTGTGAAATTAAATATCACCCAGGCAAAGCTAATGTGGTTGCTGATGCCTTAAGCCGCAAAGGATATGCGAAGAGTAGATTATGTGCGATGATTACAAAGATTGAGTCGAATTTACTGGAACCTATTCGATTAGCTCAAATCGAAGCGTTAAAGGATGATAATGTGAAAGCGGAGTCTATTGGGAAAAAGAAGAAGAACAGACTCCAAATGGAAGAAAATAGTCGTGGCCTTCGAACTTACAAAGGTAGAATATGGGTTCCTCTCTATGGAGGCAATCGTGAGTTAGTAATGGATGAAGCTCACAAAACTAAGTATTCTGTACACCCTGGTGCCACAAAGATGCATGCAGATTTGAAGCCTATTTATTGGTGGCCCAGTATTAAGAACGATGTGATGATGTATGTGCAGAAATGTTTGACGTGTGCTAAAGTGAAAGCTGAACATCAAAAGCCTTACGGGAAATTTCAGCAACTTGAGATCCCTGAGTGGAAATGGGATCACATTACGATGGATTTTGTGACCAAACTTCCGGGGACGGAATCCTCTTAAGGGGGAGGTAATTGTAACATCCCAAAACTTAATCATTCATGTTGACTAACGTCGTTAGGTCAAATTATAAGTCCGTGATACGTTTGTGTGGAAATATGTGTTTATAGTGACGCATCCATCACGGGGTTAGGGTGTGTACTAATGCAACGAGACAAAGTTATCGCTTACGCCTCTCGACAGCTGAAGCCTCATGAGCGGAACTATCCTACTCATGACCTTGAGCTGGCTGCGGTTGTTTTTGCTCTGAAGTTGTGGCGACATTATCTGTATGGTACAAAGTGTACCCTTTATACGGATCATAAGAGCTTACAGTACGTGTTTACTCAGAAGGACATGAATGTTAGACAACGACGGTGGATGGAGTTATTAAAGGATTACGATTGTGAAATTAAATATCACCCAGGCAAAGCTAATGTGGTTGCTGATGCCTTAAGCCGCAAAGGATATGCGAAGAGTAGATTATGTGCGATGATTACAAAGATTGAGTCGAATTTACTGGAACCTATTCGATTAGCTCAAATCGAAGCGTTAAAGGATGATAATGTGAAAGCGGAGTCTATTGGGAAAAAGAAGAAGAACAGACTCCAAATGGAAGAAAATAGTCGTGGCCTTCGAACTTACAAAGGTAGAATATGGGTTCCTCTCTATGGAGGCAATCGTGAGTTAGTAATGGATGAAGCTCACAAAACTAAGTATTCTGTACACCCTGGTGCCACAAAGATGCATGCAGATTTGAAGCCGATTTATTGGTGGCCCAGTATTAAGAACGATGTGATGATGTATGTGCAGAAATGTTTGACGTGTGCTAAAGTGAAAGCTGAACATCAAAAGCCTTACGGGAAATTTCAGCAACTTGAGATCCCTGAGTGGAAATGGGATCACATTACGATGGATTTTGTGACCAAACTTCCGAGGACGCCTCGTGGTCACGATATGATATGGGTTATTGTCGATCGATTAACGAAGAGTGCTCACTTTCTCCCAGTTCGTGAGACTGCTCCTATGGAGAACTTCGCTACGTTGTATATTGATGAAGTGGTTACTAAACATGGTGTTCCGTTATCGATTGTGTCCGATCGTGATGCTCGATTCGTTTCCAACTTTTGGAAGAGTTTTCAACGGGAATTTGGTACTCAAGTTCGTCTGAGCACAGCCTATCATCCGCAGACCGATGGGCAAAGTGAAAGGACTATTCAAACGCTCGAAGATATGCTCAGAGCTTGTGTAATGGATTGCTAAGTTCGTTCAGTATGTCCTAAATTCGTTTGAAGGCAACTAAGTTCGTTCAGTATGTCCTAAATTCGTTTGAAGGCAACTAAGTTCGTCCAGTATGTCTAAATTCGTTTGAAGGCAACTAAGTTCGTTCAGTATGTCTAAATTCGTTTGAAGGCAACTAAGTTCGTTCAGTATGTCTAAATTCGTTTGAAGGCAACTAAGTTCGTTCAGTATGTCTAAATTCGTTTGAAGGCAACTAAGTTCGTTCAGTATGTCTAAATTCGTTTGAAGGCAACTAAGTTCGTTCAGTATGTCTAAATTCGTTTGAAGGCAACTAAGTTCGTTCAGTATGTCTAAATTCGTTTGAAGGCAACTAAGTTCGTTCAGTATGTCTAAATTCGTTTGAAGGCAACTAAGTTCGTTCAGTATGTCTAAATTCGTTTGAAGGCAACTAAGTTCGTTCAGTATGTCTAAATTCGTTTGAAGGCAACTAAGTTCGTTCAGTATGTCTAAATTCGTTTGAAGGCAACTAAGTTCGTTCAGTATGTCTAAATTCGTTTGAAGGCAACTAAGTTCGTTCAGTATGTCTAAATTCGTTTGAAGGCAACTAAGTTCGTTCAGTATGTCTAAATTCGTTTGAAGGCAACTAAGTTCGTTCAGTATGTCTAAATTCGTTTGAAGGCAACTAAGTTCGTTCAGTATGTCTAAATTCGTTTGAAGGCAACTAAGTTCGTTCAGTATGTCTAAATTCGTTTGAAGGCAACTAAGTTCGTTCAGTATGTCTAAATTCGTTTGAAGGCAACTAAGTTCGTTCAGTATGTCTAAATTCGTTTGAAGGCAACTAAGTTCGTTCAGTATGTCTAAATTCGTTTGAAGGCAACTAAGTTCGTTCAGTATGTCTAAATTCGTTTGAAGGCAACTAAGTTCGTTCAGTATGTCTAAATTCGTTTGAAGGCAACTAAGTTCGTTCAGTATGTCTAAATTCGTTTGAAGGCAACTAAGTTCGTTCAGTGTCTAAGTTCGTTTGAAGGCAACTAAGTTCGTTCAGTATGTCCTAAATTCGTTTGAAGGCAACTAAGTTCGTCCAGTGAGTCTAAGTTCGTTCATATGTCCTAAATTCGTTTGGGCATTGCTAAGTTCGTTCAGTATGTCCTAAATTCGTTTGAAGGCAACTAAGTTCGTTCAGTGAGTCTAAGTTCGTAAGAACAAACCTAAGTTCGTTTTAAAGTTCGTTTGGGTCCCAAATGACTTATATTTTGTATATTAATGTATCTTAGGTGTCGGGGATTATTGTTAAGCACTTTTAGCCTTTCATTACGCGCGCACACTCCCAACAGGTAAGATACACTACTTTTGTCACGCTGAGGGTGCAACGAAAATGGTTCGTAAACTATAACCTCCATAACAGTAATGTATAACTCATAGGTGGTTGGGTTGATATGGGAGGTACTCGGGGATTAATGATGACGATGTTTATGCCTAAAATGCTTCCCCGTACATGTGGTTACGATATGAAATGTTATGATGAACGGTGGTTAATGATATGTTTACGATATGATATGTTATGATGAACGGTGGTTAATGATATGTTTACGATATGATATGTTATGATGAACGGTGGTTAATGATATGTTTACGATATGATATGTTATGATGAACGGTGGTTAATGATATGTTTACGATATGATATGTTATGATGAACGGTGGTTAATGATATGTTTACGATATGATATGTTATGATGAACGGTGGTTAATGATATGTTTACGATATGATATGTTATGATGAACGGTGGTTAATGATATGTTTACGATATGATATGTTATGATGAACGGTGGTTAATGATATGTTTACGATATGATATGTTATGATGAACGGTGGTTAATGATATGTTTACGATATGATATGTTATGATGAACGGTGGTTAATGATATGTTTACGATATGATATGTTATGATGAACGGTGGTTAATGATATGTTTACGATATGATATGTTATGATGAACGGTGGTTAATGATATGTTTACGATATGATATGTTATGATGAACGGTGGTTAATGATATGTTTACGATATGATATGTTATGATGAACGGTGGTTAATGATATGTTTACGATATGATATGTTATGATGAACGGTGGTTAATGATATGTTTACGATATGATATGTTATGATGAACGGTGGTTAATGATATGTTTACGATATGATATGTTATGATGAACGGTGGTTAATGATATGTTTACGATATGATATGTTATGATGAACGGTGGTTAATGATATGTTTACGATATGATATGTTATGATGAACGGTGGTTAATGATATGTTTACGATATGATATGTTATGATGAACGGTGGTTAATGATATGTTTACGATATGATATGTTATGATGAACGGTGGTTAATGATATGTTTACGATATGATATGTTATGATGAACGGTGGTTAATGATATGTTTACGATATGATATGTTATGATGAACGGTGGTTAATGATATGTTTACGATATGATATGTTATGATGAACGGTGGTAATAGGTACATCGTGCCTTACGGTGGTAATAGGTACATCGTGCCTTACGGTGGTAATAGGTACATCGTGCCTTACGGTGGTAATAGGTACATCGTGCCTTACGGTGGTAATAGGTACATCGTGCCTTACGGTGGTAATAGGTACATCGTGCCTTACGGTGGTAATAGGTACATCGTGCCTTACGGTGGTAATAGGTACATCGTGCCTTACGGTGGTAATAGGTACATCGTGCCTTACGGTGGTAATAGGTACATCGTGCCTTACGGTGGTAATAGGTACATCGTGCCTTACGGTGGTAATAGGTACATCGTGCCTTACGGTGGTAATAGGTACATCGTGCCTTACGGTGGTAATAGGTACATCGTGCCTTACGGTGGTAATAGGTACATCGTGCCTTACGGTGGTAATAGGTACATCGTGCCTTACGGTGGTAATAGGTACATCGTGCCTTACGGTGGTAATAGGTACATCGTGCCTTACGGTGGTAATAGGTACATCGTGCCTTACGGTGGTAATAGGTACATCGTGCCTTACGGTGGTAATAGGTACATCGTGCCTTACGGTGGTAATAGGTACATCGTGCCTTACGGTGGTAATAGGTACATCGTGCCTTACGGTGGTAATAGGTACATCGTGCCTTACGGTGGTAATAGGTACATCGTGCCTTACGGTGGTAATAGGTACATCGTGCCTTACGGTGGTAATAGGTACATCGTGCCTTACGGTGGTAATAGGTACATCGTGCCTTACGGTGGTAATAGGTACATCGTGCCTTACGGTGGTAATAGGTACATCGTGCCTTACGGTGGTAATAGGTACATCGTGCCTTACGGTGGTAATAGGTA
Organism: Erigeron breviscapus; assembly: GCA_034093135.1. Classification (NCBI taxonomy): domain Eukaryota; kingdom Viridiplantae; phylum Streptophyta; class Magnoliopsida; order Asterales; family Asteraceae; genus Erigeron; species Erigeron breviscapus. The sequence goes on along the minus strand of CM067170.1, from coordinate 26,485,725 downwards.
CATCGTGCCTTACGGTGGTAATAGGTACATCGTGCCTTACGGTGGTAATAGGTACATCGTGCCTTACGGTGGTAATAGGTACATCGTGCCTTACGGTGGTAATAGGTACATCGTGCCTTACGGTGGTAATAGGTACATCGTGCCTTACGGTGGTAATAGGTACATCGTGCCTTACGGTGGTAATAGGTACATCGTGCCTTACGGTGGTAATAGGTACATCGTGCCTTACGGTGGTAATAGGTACATCGTGCCTTACGGTGGTAATAGGTACATCGTGCCTTACGGTGGTAATAGGTACATCGTGCCTTACGGTGGTAATAGGTACATCGTGCCTTACGGTGGTAATAGGTACATCGTGCCTTACGGTGGTAATAGGTACATCGTGCCTTACGGTGGTAATAGGTACATCGTGCCTTACGGTGGTAATAGGTACATCGTGCCTTACGGTGGTAATAGGTACATCGTGCCTTACGGTGGTAATAGGTACATCGTGCCTTACGGTGGTAATAGGTACATCGTGCCTTACGGTGGTAATAGGTACATCGTGCCTTACGGTGGTAATAGGTACATCGTGCCTTACGGTGGTAATAGGTACATCGTGCCTTACGGTGGTAATAGGTACATCGTGCCTTACGGTGGTAATAGGTACGTATAAATGGTGCCTGACGGTGGTTATAGGTACGTTAAAATGGTTGCTCGGGTGGTTCCTTGCAACAAGTCATATGTGGCGAGTAGTTTCGGGTGGCCTGATGACCCACCTAATGTCATGAACATAGCGTGCTACTCATGGATCGACATTGTCTTTCCTTAAAAAAACGGTAACTTCGGTTACAACTTAACGAGGTGAATCAAAGTGATCAAATTGATTAGGCACGCTTAGGGTCATGAACTCTATGCTTATATGTGATGTGGATATGTTTATACGGTGGTATGAATGCCTAATTAAAATGACGTAATGCTTTAAAGTGACGATTTAAATGGATGAAATGTTTTGCTTAAACCTGGTGTTATCTTACTTAGCTTTATAGCTAACACTTGTTTCTTTTAATGTGTTGACACCCCTCAGGTTAGGCAGTGAGATGACGTGTGAAGCTTTGGCGAGAGATGGGTAGATGATCAAGCTGGCTTTAGTTTACCCAATAGCTTCGCATAGACCTTATGTTATTGATTTCCTTTATGGAACTTATGTAATGACTATGTTATGATTGCTTTATGTTGGGCAATCTTATGGATTTCTTTTATTACAGATTTGATGCTATTGTGATAACTGTTAATATACAAAAATTTAGCTAACGGCAAAAAGGTATCCCAACTACCCTTGAAGTCAATGACACATGCCCGAAGCATGTCTTCTAAAGTCTGGATGGTACGTTCACTTTGTCCGTCAGTCTGTGGATGGTAAGCCGTACTCAGATTCAATTGAGTGCCTAGGGCTTCCTGAAAATGTCTCCATGACTGTGAAGTGAAATGACCATCTCAATCAGAGATAATAGACAAAGGAACGCCATGAAGAGACACAATCTTTTCAATGTATAATTGAGACAATTTCCTTATCTTCCAATTCTCCCGAATTGGAATGAAATGAGCAGACTTCGTCAATCGATCGACAATGACCCAGATAGTATCATATCCTTTCAGGGTTCGAGGCAGTTTAGTAATAAAGTCCATGGTAATCTGTTCCCATTTCCAGTCAGGAATTTGGGGTTGTTGGAGCAGCCCAGAAGACTTTTGGTGCTCTGCCTTGACCATTGAACAATTTAGACACTTTAAGACATATGTGGCGATATCTCTTTTCATACCAGGCCACCAATAAAAGTCCTTTAGTCCATGGTACATTTTGTCAGCGTGTAACTCCCCGAGCTGGGCCCGAAGTATTACGGAAATTATATAGCACACAGTGGAATTATCGTAGAACATAAACTATATGAACATGTTGGACTCAGTGAATCCAATACAATCATCACACGTTTACAAGCAAATTCAAAATATAGAAATAATTCCTAGACATAATGCAATAGTTGGGCAAATGAATCCTTGATCCATCTAAGTCCAAGCCCTGGTTCAAAAGCAACACAAATCAAGCATCACGTCCCTGGTTCACTTGGTTTCCTGAAAAGTGTACTAAACAAGGTCAACACTAGGTTGGTGAGTTCGTAGTAATGGTTCACAAGGAACCATCATCAATAACATAATCATATGAAATAATAACATCAACCATGTACTTGCTATAAACTCATGTACGTCACCTGTCAAACAATTAAGGTTAACATATCGTTCAACCATGTCACATAAATAACCGATCAACAAATGATACAAGATCATTCATATACAATCAAGTACAGCTTCTATCATTACCAAGAAATGCATCATATGTGTATCAATGTCATGCAATGTATCAAATGCATGTAAATGTCAATACGTGCATCATATGCGTGTCAATGTTATGCAATGTACTCCAAAATCATATCAATTCATCAAGTATGGCCAATACTTGGCGTCAATGTCATCAAGTACATATTGTACCCATAGTACTTAAAGTACTCAAATTGTGGCCTTACAGTTCAACAACAACTTGCCTTGGTAGCCTTACGGTTAAACAACCTACTTTGGTAGCCTTACGGTTAAACAACCTGCTTTAACAATGCACCAACCGAATACCATAAATCGGTTTCCCCAAATCCAACCACAAGTCAAGCAATCAACCATCAACAGAAACTATACATACATACACTTAGGAGGATTCTACTTTCAACGAGTCCTTGATGCTTATATATAGGGTCACCCGCAGCCTTCCCACCACATCTTAAACTCTTTGAAGGTATAACCGACTTCCATGTATGTACATCTATCCTAAATAAATTATAATATCACAATTTCCTGCATAAACCATCAATAACAACTCAAAACTATCCATCAATCATCAGTCAATCAGTTCCATAATTCAATTGTATCTCATCAAACAATCAATAAACCATAAATCAAATCAACCAAATAATCAAATAAACACGTATATGTACACTTTTCAGCCCGAATCTCAATTGAGTAGGGAACAACGAAACTCACCTGAAAAGTAGTATAAGCTCAAATGAATTTGCACCAAGCCACGTGTAAATATAGTTAATATCTGCTGAACTCAACACCAACGTTCTATGTTACCCAAGCCACGTATAAGTATAGTTATTATTTGTTGAATTCAATACCAACGTTCCATGTTACCCAAAAATCATAGTTATACAAAAGTTAAATCACCAGAGTACAAAAAATGATCGAAGTTGACCTATTTCATACAAAGTGTTCAAAGGATTGTACAACAATAAGATCAATGGCATGAAATGTTACCCATAATCATAATTACAATTTCACAAACGTTAAACACAAGAATACTCAAGTGTTTGATTATTGCAAAAACTGAATTTCACAAACGTTAAACACAAGAATACTCAAGTATTTGATTATTGCAAAACTAATATGATTAAGTGGTTGAACACAAATACTTATCTTTTCTTGTTTAGGAGAACTGAATTATGATGAAGATTATGTGTGTGTGTGTGTTTATTTTTGATCCTAAAACAAAGAAATGAAATGAAAGATCAATTTAGTATATATAGGCAATAATAGTTCGAACTAAACTATTCAAAGTCAACCCTAACAGTTCCAGTTCGATCACTTGGAAAATATCTGTCTATCGGAAAATAGATTCTTTTACAAAGATGTGGCGATTTGAATCGTCAAAAACGGAGTTACGGTTCAAAAGTTATGGCCAAAACAAGTTAGCAGTGTTTTTCTGCACTCTACTTGTTTAATTAATTACTTGTAATATTTTTCGTTGAAACAACGAATTCTAATTAAAAGTAAATGATACTCTTTAAGTATTAAATTGTCATTTTAACTTTATTTGTCATCTTCATAAGGCAATTAATATTTCTTTCGATCCTTGAACTCTTGTACTAATTCCAAATCGCTAAATGTACTAGATTTTGAATAAACTCATATTATTCATACTAAAACAAAATGGTATAAAGGGTTTTTATTTCATGAATAATAAAATAATTGAATGATTGAGTATAATAGGTTAAACAGATAGATGAGATATTTATCCAGCTAAGGGATTTGGTTCATGATCAATAAACAACAAGAAATATCACGCGTATTTCTTCTTTACATAAAGTTATGTCGATATTTGTCCCATTAATGATATTATTAGCTAACCACCGACACTGTGTCACCGACACTGTTCTCAATCACTATTCATGAATATGGTTACTATTCATATATACGGACTATTCACAAATACAGTTACTATTCACGTATACGATACTATTCACAAATACAGTTACTATTCACGTATACGATACTATTCACGAAATCATTTACATTATATTTGGGAGTCAAATCTAGTCAATTTTCACAAATGTTACATTATTTCCCGTTAAAAGAATATCGTCCCGAAATTCAACAAAATACTAATTACTAAACAAGTGTGGGTACTTAGACCTCATATGGTCCTCGCGTTCCCAAGTGAACTCGGCTCCACGTCTAGCATTCCATCTAACTTTAACAATGGTGTAACGTTTGTTCTTGAGCTTCTTGACTTCACGCTCTAAGATCTCGACCGGCTCTTCCACAAAATTAAGTTTCTTATCTATTTGTATCTCATTCATGGGTACATGATGAGTAGGATCCGCTAGACACTTGCGTAGGTTACAAATGTGGAATACATCATGCACATCACTCAGTTTTTGTGGAAGTTTCAATCGATATGCAACTTTTCCAATCCGTTCAAGAATTTTGAAAGGCACTATGAATCTTGGCGCAAGTTTGCCTCGTTTCACAAATCGTATAACGCCTTTCCAAGGTGATAATTTCAAAAGTACATGATCACCAACTTCAAACTCTAGTGGTCTGCGTCGCACATCAGCATATTTCTTTTGTCGTTCACGGGCTAGTTGTAACCTCTCCTTGATTTGGGAGATCACTTTTGTTGTTTCAACTACAATCTCTGGTCCGATAAGTTGGCTTTCACCAATCTCTGCCCAAGCTAAGGGGGAACGACATACTCTACCATACAAAGCCTTAAAGGGCGCCATTTGTATGGTTGCATGGTAACTGTTGTTGTAGGAGAATTCAACCAATGGCAAATGATCCTCCCAACTACCACCGAAATCAATTGCACAAGCTCTCAACATGTCTTCAAGGGTTTGTATCGTTCTTTCACTTTGCCCATCCGTTTGAGGGTGAAACACCGTGCATATTAAGTTGTGTACCCATTGCATCTTGAAAGGATCTCCAAAAACTTGAGTTATACCGGGTATCTCTATCGGAGATGATAGAAACCTGAACTCCATGCTTAGACACCACTTCTTTAATGTACAACCTTGCTAGAGTGTCAAACTTATCGGTTTCACGAATGGCTAAGAAATGAGCCGACTTCGTTAACCGATCCACTATCACCCAAATCGTGTCACGACCACTCCTTGTCTTTGGTAACTTCATAATGAAGTCCATTGCAATATCCTCCCATTTCCACTTGGGTGCGACTGGTTGCACCAATAAACCGGGTGGTTTCTTGTGATCGGCTTTCACTTGTAAGCAAGTAAGACACTCACTCACATATCTAGCCACGTCACGCTTCATGCCCGGCCACCAATAAAAATCTCTTAAATCAAAGTACATTTTATCCGATCCAGGATGAACCGAATAAGGCGATCGATGGGCTTCATTCATATTAAGTGTTCTTAGATTACCAAAAATGGGAACCCAAAGCCTTTCAACTAAATATAGCCCGTTGTCACTTTTTCTATCAAATTGTTGTTCCATTCCATCCAAATTTTCATTCCCAAAGTTCTCCGGTAGGGTTGCTTGCATTTGAGCTTCAATGATTCGATCACGAATGTTTTCCCCTATCGTTAGACTCATTGATCTTGCTCGTCTTGGCTTAACCCTTTCTTTTCACTCAAGGCATCAGCCACAACATTGGCCTTACCTGGGTGATAACGGATATCACAATCATAGTCACTAAAGAGTTCAAGCCAACGTCTTTGTCTCATGTTCAATTCACTTTGATTAAAAATGTGTTGGAGACTTTTGTGATCGGTATAAATCACACATTTGGTGCCATAGAGATAATGCCTCCAACACTTCAAAGCAAACACAACCGCCCCCAATTCTAAATCATGTGTTGGGTAGTTTTTCTCATGCACTTTCAATTGACGAGAGGCATAAGCAATGACTTTGCCCCTCTGCATAAGAACACAACCCAAACCTTGTCCCGAAGCATCAGAATAAACTACAAAGTCTTCAACTCCATCCGGAAGAGTTAGGATAGGTGCATCACACAACATATCCTTAAGAGTTTGGAAAGCTTGTTCTTGTCTATCGCCTCATTCAAATCTCCTCTCTTTTTGAGTCAAGAGAGTAAGCGGTTGCGCAATGTGGGAGAAATTTTCAATGAATCTTCGATAATAACCCGCCAATCCAAGGAATTGATGGATCTCAGATGGTGTTTCGGGTCTTCTCCAATTCTTGACCGCTTCAATCTTGCTTGGGTCCACGTGAATACCATCCTTGCTTACTACGTGACCAAGAAAATGGACCTTCTCCAACCAAAACTCGCACTTGGAGAATTTGGCGTATAACTTCTCCTTTCTTAACAATTCAAGCACTTTGCGCAAGTGTTCAACATGTTCTTCCTTCATCTTCGAGTAAACAAGTATGTCATCAATGAAGACAATGACAAACTCATCCAAATAAGGACTACACACCCGGTTCATCAAATCCATGAACACCGCCGGTGCATTAGTCAACCCGAAAGGCATAACAGTAAATTCAAAATGGCCATACCTTGTACGAAAAGCCGTTTTAGGAATGTCATCTTCATGTACTCGGAGTTGATGATAACCCGAGCGAAGATCGATTTTTGAAAAGTGCTTAGCACCTTGAAGTTGATCAAATAGATCATCGATTCGAGGAAGCGGATACCGGTTCTTTACCGTGAGCTTATTCAACTCCCGGTAGTCAATACACATTCTAAAGGACCCGTCTTTCTTTTTGACAAAGAGAATAGGAGCACCCCAAGGAGATTGACTAGGACGAATGAAACCTTTTTCTTGGAGTTCTTTAAGTTGAGCTGCCAATTCTTGCATTTCAGACAGAGCCAGTCTGTAAGGAGCTTTAGCTACAGGTGCTGCTCCAGGGATTAGATTTATACGGAAATCAAGTTCACGAGATGGGGGTAATCCCGGTAAGTCATCCGGAAAAACGTCAGGAAAATCACGAACAATAGGAACAGTTTTCAGTTCTATCTTTGGGATGGTAGCACTAAAGACTTTAGAATTAAGAGAATCGGAGATTTCGCCTTGAACTCTAAGAATTTTACCGTTTGACAATGGTATTTTAACAACTCTCTCACCACAATCAATAGTGGCATTAACTGCCGACAACCAATCCATACCCACAATAACGTCAAAGCTACCAATATCAAGAGGCATAATTCAAAGCACACGGATGAACTTCAATCAAAGGAACAAAACTAGAGGAAACAAAACTAAAATCGGCTCCAGAATCAAACAATACGGCGGCATAGTGACCATTAAGAAGAAAGGTACCTGCCACCACGTTTGGATCATTGCGGGCTTCATTGACATTGACCGCAAAAGCTCGGCCACGAGGTTGCACTTGGTGACCTTGTTGTCCTCGGTTTTGGTTAGACCCGGCAATTTGAAGTTGGTTGGGGTGAACAGCCACTTGAACTTGTTGTCCTACCCATTGAGGACAATTGTTGCGGTAGTGATTAGGGCTTCCACATTCATAACAAGTACCCTTTTCAAAATTTCGTCGTGGGGGAACAGCTTGAAGAGGAGCCACATTCATTGGGGCCGCCCTCGGTGCTCTACAATCCTTGATCAGGTGTCCGGTTTGGTTACAATTGAAACATGCCCCACATTGAACATTGGTGGGGTGGTGTTTGTTACACTTATTACAAAAAGGATGAGGTCCTTGATAAGGTTTCCTTACCGGCTCCACCGCTGCCATAATTCTTCCCCGATTATTTGCCTTCTTGGGATCAAACCTTCCCTTCTTCTTTTCCCCACTAGACTCCGCCACATCTCTTCTCTTTGATGATGATGATTTGCTCAACACTCCCCTCCTCAAAAGATCCTCGGTCACACTACCGGCATGGTTAATAGCTTCGACCATAGAAGTAGGCATGACCGAGTTTACCAAAGATTGGACTTCTGGAGTCAAGCCTAACACAAATTTTGCAATGGCTTGAGACTCGATACTCACTAGATGAGGAACAAGGGTAGACAAATCTTGGAATCGTCTAATATAACCCTTGTAATCTGCCCCGTCCATTTTAAGGTGAATAAATTCAATGGTTAATTTTTGGAGTTCATAAGGAGGGCAAAACTTCTCCTTCACCATATTCTTAAAATCAGCCCATAACAAATTATAAGTCCGGCCCAAAGCCTTCTCTTTGTTCCACCAACTTAAAGCATCATCCTTAAACATACCAGATGCGTAAGGAATTTGGTCATCATGTGTGCAATGACTTCTTTCAATCACCGCTTCAATCTTCTCAAACCATCTTATACAATCTACGGGACCCTCCTTACCATCAAACTCCGGTGCCCCACAATTCTTGAAGTCTTTGAATTGACACCCTTGGCGGTAAACTCCATGTTGGTTATACATGGGAACATAATTATCCACTCCCACCGGTTCCTCCTCTTCTCCTACCACAACATGAGGTTGAGCACCCTCATCATTCACATTTTGTGGAGCTTCAACATTTTGAGGAACATTAGGTGGTGCCCCATTGTTTTCATCAAGAGTTGCCGTGACATGGGCAATAATAGTTGGCATGATATTAGTGACCGTTTGAGCGATCACCTCTGCCAAGTCCGGTGTATGCACTTCATTATTACCTCCACCTCTTCCTTGGCCTCCACCTCTTCCTTGGCCTCCACCTCGACCCCTACCGCGACCTCTACCACCTCTACCACCTACCACCACGGCCACCCCCACGACCTCCTTGAACTTCCGCTTCATGTGGCTCTTCATTGTTAACCGCATAGTTAGCTCCGGTTCTCCTTGGTCTATCCATTTCTATAAGTAACATATTGACCCGAAAATTAGTCTCAAAATGCTCACATGTTAGTCACACAAGTAGTCAATGTTCTCATATCGGTACAACATACCTAATTCATATCATTGTGCTATGATTTAAGGGGAATTATTACTTATCATGTCATCATGTCAAGTTCACTTCAATAATTTATCATCATTACAAGTACTCAGGTCCAACATAACCATTATCAATCAATAACAATAATTCATCTCAATCATAATCAAGTTCAATCAATGTACACATTAACCACGTTGTACTCATTATTCGTTCATTACATTGTTCTCAAGTCATCACATAAATGGTCTTGTCTACGAACTCACAATGTACACTTCCAGGGTTTCACATAATCCACGTTGCACACAAAATTCCTAACCATGCATGCTATATGAAGAGTTTTAACTTAAGCCGTAGTCTAGGTCAAACCGCCTAATTCTCTACGACCACGCATGGGCCACCATTCTGTAACACCCCGAGCTGGGCCCGAAGTATTACGGAAATTATATAGCACACAGTGGAATTATCGTAGAACATAAACTATATGAACATGTTGGACTCAGTGAATCCAACTTATTAAATTATAATACAACATACAATCATCACACGTTTACAAGCAAATTCAAAATATAGAAATAATTCCTAGACATAATGCAATAGTTGGGCAAATGAATCCTTGATCCATCTAAGTCCAAGCCCTGGTTCAAAAGCAACACAAATCAAGCATCACGTCCCTGGTTCACTTGGTTTCCTGAAAAGTGTACTAAACAAGGTCAACACTAGGTTGGTGAGTTCGTAGTAATGGTTCACAAGGAACCATCATCAATAACATAATCATATGAAATAATAACATCAACCATGTACTTGCTATAAACTCATGTTAGTTATACATGGGAACATAATTATCCACTCCCACCGGTTCCTCCTCTTCTCCTACCACAACATGAGGTTGAGCACCCTCATCATTCACATTTTGTGGAGCTTCAACATTTTGAGGAACATTAGGTGGTGCCCCATTGTTTTCATCAAGAGTTGCCGTGACATGGGCAATAATAGTTGGCATGATATTAGTGACCGTTTGAGCGATCACCTCTGCCAAGTCCGGTGTATGCACTTCATTATTACCTCCACCTCTTCCTTGGCCTCCACCTCTTCCTTGGCCTCCACCTCGACCGGCCTCCACCTCATTACTTACCTCCACCTCTTCCTTGGCCTCCACCTCTTCCTTGGCCTCCACCTCGACCCCTACCGCGACCTCTACCACCTCTACCACCACGGCCACCCCCACGACCACCTTGAACTTCCGCTTCATGTGGCTCTTCATTACCTCTACCTCCACCTCTTCCTTGGCCTCCACCTCGACCCCTACCGCGACCTCTACCACCTCTACCACCACGGCCACCCCCACGACCTCCTTGAACTTCCGCTTCATGTGGCTCTTCATTGTTAACCGCATAGTTAGCTCCGGTTCTCCTTGGTCTATCCATTTCTATAAGTAACATATTGACCCGAAAATTAGTCTCAAAATGCTCACATGTTAGTCACACAAGTAGTCAATGTTCTCATATCGGTACAACATACCTAATTCATATCATTGTGCTATGATTTAAGGGGAATTATTACTTATCATGTCATCATGTCAAGTTCACTTCAATAATTTATCATCATTACAAGTACTCAGGTCCAACATAACCATTATCAATCAATAACAATAATTCATCTCAATCATAATCAAGTTCAATCAATGTACACATTAACCACGTTGTACTCATTATTCGTTCATTACATTGTTCTCAAGTCATCACATAAATGGTCTTGTCTACGAACTCACAATGTACACTTCCAGGGTTTCACATAATCCACGTTGCACACAAAATTCCTAACCATGCATGCTATATGAAGAGTTTTAACTTAAGCCGTAGTCTAGGTCAAACCGCCTAATTCTCTACGACCATGCATGGGCCACCATTCTGTAACACCCCGAGCTGGGCCCGAAGTATTACGGAAATTATATAGCACACAGTGGAATTATCGTAGAACATAAACTATATGAACATGTTGGACTCAGTGAATCCAACTTATTAAATTATAATACAACATACAATCATCACACGTTTACAAGCAAATTCAAAATATAGAAATAATTCCTAGACATAATGCAATAGTTGGGCAAATGAATCCTTGATCCATCTAAGTCCAAGCCCTGGTTCAAAAGCAACACAAATCAAGCATCACGTCCCTGGTTCACTTGGTTTCCTGAAAAGTGTACTAAACAAGGTCAACACTAGGTTGGTGAGTTCGTAGTAATGGTTCACAAGGAACCATCATCAATAACATAAATCGGTTTCCCCAAATCCAACCACAAGTCAAGCAATCAACCATCAACAGAAACTATACATACATACACTTAGGAGGATTCTACTTTCAACGAGTCCTTGATGCTTATATATAGGGTCACCCGCAGCCTTCCCACCACATCTTAAACTCTTTGAAGGTATAACCGACTTCCATGTATGTACATCTATCCTAAATAAATTATAATACAACATACAATCATCACACGTTTACAAGCAAATTCAAAATATAGAAATAATTCCTAGACATAATGCAATAGTTGGGCAAATGAATCCTTGATCCATCTAAGTCCAAGCCCTGGTTCAAAAGCAACACAAATCAAGCATCACGTCCCTGGTTCACTTGGTTTCCTGAAAAGTGTACTAAACAAGGTCAACACTAGGTTGGTGAGTTCGTAGTAATGGTTCACAAGGAACCATCATCAATAACATAAATCGGTTTCCCCAAATCCAACCACAAGTCAAGCAATCAACCATCAACAGAAACTATACATACATACACTTAGGAGGATTCTACTTTCAACGAGTCCTTGATGCTTATATATAGGGTCACCCGCAGCCTTCCCACCACATCTTAAACTCTTTGAAGGTATAACCGACTTCCATGTATGTACATCTATCCTAAATAAATTATAATATCACAATTTCCTGCATAAACCATCAATAACAACTCAAAACTATCCATCAATCATCAGTCAATCAGTTCCATAATTCAATTGTATCTCATCAAACAATCAATAAACCATAAATCAAATCAACCAAATAATCAAATAAACACGTATATGTACACTTTTCAGCCCGAATCTCAATTGAGTAGGGAACAACGAAACTCACTTGAAAAGTAGTATAAGCTCAAATGAATTTGCACCAAGCCACGTGTAAATATAGTTAATATCTGCTGAACTCAACACCAACGTTCTATGTTACCCAAGCCACGTATAAGTATAGTTATTATTTGTTGAATTCAATACCAACGTTCCATGTTACCCAAAAATCATAGTTATACAAAAGTTAAATCACCAGAGTACAAAAAATGATCGAAGTTGACCTATTTCATACAAAGTGTTCAAAGGATTGTACAACAATAAGATCAATGGCATGAAATGTTACCCATAATCATAATTACAATTTCACAAACGTTAAACACAAGAATACTCAAGTGTTTGATTATTGCAAAAACTGAATTTCACAAACGTTAAACACAAGAATACTCAAGTATTTGATTATTGCAAAACTAATATGATTAAGTGGTTGAACACAAATACTTATCTTTTCTTGTTTAGGAGAACTGAATTATGATGAAGATTATGTGTGTGTGTGTTTATTTTTGATCCTAAAACAAAGAAATGAAATGAAAGATCAATTTAGTATATATAGGCAATAATAGTTCGAACTAAACTATTCAAAGTCAACCCTAACAGTTCCAGTTCGATCACTTGGAAAATATCTGTCTATCGGAAAATAGATTCTTTTACAAAGATGTGGCGATTTGAATCGTCAAAAACGGAGTTACGGTTCAAAAGTTATGGCCAAAACAAGTTAGCAGTGTTTTTCTGCACTCTACTTGTTTAATTAATTACTTGTAATATTTTTCGTTGAAACAACGAATTCTAATTAAAAGTAAATGATACTCTTTAAGTATTAAATTGTCATTTTAACTTTATTTGTCATCTTCATAAGGCAATTAATATTTCTTTCGATCCTTGAACTCTTGTACTAATTCCAAATCGCTAAATGTACTAGATTTTGAATAAACTCATATTATTCATACTAAAACAAAATGGTATAAAGGGTTTTTATTTCATGAATAATAAAATAATTGAATTATTGAGTATAATAGGTTAAACAGATAGATGAGATATTTATCCAGCTAAGGGATTTGGTTCATGATCAATAAACAACAAGAAATATCACGCGTATTTCTTCTTTACATAAAGTTATGTCGATATTTGTCCCATTAATGATATTATTAGCTAACCACCGACACTGTGTCACCGACACTGTTCTCAATCACTATTCATGAATATGGTTACTATTCATATATACGGACTATTCACAAATACAGTTACTATTCACGTATACGATACTATTCACAAATACAGTTACTATTCACGTATACGATACTATTCACGAAATCATTTACATTATATTTGGGAGTCAAATCTAGTCAATTTTCACAAATGTTACACAGCGCCAGGATGGATTGAATACTTAGATCGATGACTCTCGTTCATTAAGAGTTCTCTAAGTCCATTATACTTGGGAATCCACACTCTGCCCTTAACATGTCGGATCCCATCGCCATCCAATTCAAATAAATGTTCAGCATTCCACAATGCTTCTTTCTCGATACGCCCTGGCTGTAGGGCATCGTTTTGATCGTCTAGAACTCTATCCCTTAACGACGAGCCAAGATAAGAACTTGCTCTTTTTATGACAGATAGTGAAATTCTATCTTTTCGACTTAGCGCGTCAGCAACAACATTTGCTTTACCGGGATGATATTTGAGTTCACAGTCGTAGTCACTGAGTAATTCTACCCATCGTCATTGTCTCATATTTAGCATTTTCTGATCGAAGATATGCTGAAGACTTTTGTGATCCGTGAATACAGTACACTTGGTACCATACAAGTAATGTCTCCAAATTTTTAATGCAAAGACAACCGCTCCGAGTTCAAGATCGTGGGTTGTATAGTTCTTTTCGTGGATTTTGAGTTGTCTAGAAGCGTAAGCAATGACCTTACCTTCCTGCATAAGTACACACCCCATGCCCTGATGTGAGGCGTCACAGTATACCACAAAATTTTCAATGCCATTTGGTAATGCTAGAATAGGAGCATTACATAGTCTGTCTTTTAACGTCTGGAATGTCCTTTTCTTGGGCATCCTGCCAAATAAACTCCTTAGTCTTCTGAGTTAACAAAGTCAAAGGTTGAGCAACCTTAGAGAAATTCTCAATGAATCTCCTGTAATATCCAGCCAGTCCAAGAAATTGACGGATTTCTGTCGGAGTCTTAGGGGCTTCCACTTCTTTATTGCCTCGACCTTAGATGGATCTACATGGATTCCATCCGCATTCACTACATGACCCAAGAAGTGTACTTCCCTAATCCAAAATTCACATTTTGAGAACTTTGCGTACAGTTCTTGATCCTTGAGCAGTTGTAAAATGGTTCTCAGATGACCTTCATGTTCGTCTTTAGTTCTCGAGTAAATCAGTATGTCATCAATGAATACAATGACAAACTTGTCGAGATATGGTCGACATACTCGATTCATTAAGTCCATAAACATAGCAGGTGCATTGGTTAAACCAAACGGCATAACCAAAAACTCATAGTGTCCATAACGAGTTCTGAAGGCTATTTTAGGAATGTCCGTCTCTCTGACTCTGAGTTGATGATACCCAGATCTGAGATCGATCTTGGAAAAGTGTGATGCACCTTCCAGTAGTACCTGTTCTTGACAGTCAACTTGTTCAATTCTCTATAGTCAATGCACATGCGCATAGAGTCGTCTTTCTTCTTAACAAATTGTAACACCCGTCATTTTAAAAACCTGGATTTCAAAAACTTTTGCCAAACGGCATTTAAAACATAGCGGAAAAGGATCACTTAAAAACTGCCCCATCCGTAACGGATGGTACCTTTCATTAAAGTTTGGTGTTACTAATAGCATCATCGTAATAGTCAAAGTAAAATCCAAGTTATGGCACTAACATAATTGCCATCAACACTACAAGAGACATAAATCATAAATAAAGTAGCCGAACATATGGCTATGGGTAAAGTCTAATCATAGGGAGGCTAATGCTAATCTTCCTTTATTCTTCTACCCATCTCACGATCCACGCACTTTACTAGCTTATACCTGCTTATCCTGAAGGACACAACATTTTCATAAAAGCAAGTGTTAGCTAATAAAATTAGCTAAGTAAGATACACACATTTTGATAAAACGTTCTTCATTTTACTTTCATAAAACTTCGTCATATTTACTTATCAAAACGTAACCACATTACATATCATCCACAACAATCATAGATCAACTCATACTCCCCTTTTCCCACATTGCATCACATTTCATTTCATATCAACATATACATCTTATCATCATATACCCACATCTTAATCAATATCTTATATCATATGAACATAGACTTACCACTAAACGTAACTTCATATCATATCTTGGCATATCACACATAAACTTGTCACACGTATTCATATTAGTACATATTCTCACATCACATTGTGATCTCACAACGTAAAGCACATATACTTCTTTCACACATATCTTATTATCAACTTAATCAGCTTAATCAAATTCATCTCACGTCTTACATATCACACATAAACTTGTCACACGTATTCATATTAGTACATATTCTCACATCACATTGTGATCTCACAACGTAAAGCACATATACTTCTTTCACACATATCTTATTATCAACTTAATCAGCTTAATCAAATTCATCTCACGTCTTACATATCACACATAAACTTGTCACACGTATTCATATTAGTACATATTCTCACATCACATTGTGATCTCACAACGTAAAGCACATATACTTCTTTCACACATATCTTATTATCAACTTAATCAGCTTAATCAAATTCATCTCACGTCTTAAATTACATGTACATCTTTCTCACGTATTCTTATAATTATCTTAATCAACTTATTCCCACATCTTACATCTTTAATCAATTTACATATTACGCACTAGCTTTACAACTAGCACGATTTCCCACGTCTTAACTTTTAGGAAAGGCAAAGCCATTTCCATAGTATCCCGTCATGCTTTTAACATTGGTGGTTAGTCACTCCACCCGGAAATACTAGTCCCACGTAACTATGCCGCAAGGAGCCACTCAAGCGACCACGTACGCACTAGTTTTACAACTAGCACGGGTTAAGCTTAACACTTCCCACGTCAATCTCACGTATTTAGCTATAGCATTTCCCACGTATTTATATCTGTCTTACTTTTACGCACTAACACTAAGGCTAGAACGATTTCCCACATTTCACACTTCACTTTTACATTAGGTATATTCATTACCTAACTAATCCCACATCTACTTTAACGTTTAATCCCACTAACGTGCACAACTTATAACATTTCTTACGTGTATCTAGTGAACTAGACATTATCACACTTAAGTCTCACATATAATTCATCACGTATCATCATCAAATCATAACATCAACATCATTAATCCCACATCTACTTTAGTGTTTAATCCTACTAACGTGTACAGATCATAGCATTCCTACGTGTAACACACTTAAATCCCACACATCAGCCATCACATGACAATCATCAAAGCATATCATTTGACATTATCATTATCACAACACATATCATAATCATTTCATGGCAGTATAATTATAATCAACATACTACATATGCATATAACCACTTCATCATACATACATTCCCACATAACCTCCCGCATAACCCGGAAAACCCAACACATATAAGATAATCCGATTAAGAGGTTAATTAAAAGAAAACTACTTTTGTTGTGCCTCCAGTGTGATAAAAGACATGTATCTTACCTGACGACGAGCACAACGATCAACAAGCAACTTTAACGTATCTTTCTTGAGTTCCCAACTACCTATCACACACATATAATCGACATGTAACATAAACGGGGACCTTAAAGAACATCTCCAAGTTCCTTAAACATCAAGGTAACTTATACCTAAGGTCTATGGGTCAAATGAGCACTAAAACAATCCTAAACGACCACCAGACCTCCAAGTGCGCCGCACCCCCCATCTGTGCGTCGCACCAAACTACCAGTGACTTCAGCCCAGCACCAGGTGCGCCGCACCAAGGCCCAGGTGCGCCGCACCTCGGGTGTCGACCAGCAAAACCAACTTCGTTTCTCTTTATTCACCTTCCGAACGGATCCCAAACCTCCACCACGACTTACACCCATTAAATTGACATCAAATAGGTCACAATTAAGCATTTGAAAACATCAATTAATCCTTGAATCAATTGCATAAATGAATCCCTCTTTTTGATCATCAAAACGACTCGAAACCGCAATGTTTGGTTCCAAAAACACAATTGAACACACATGGATCTAATTAAACACCTGGGATTCACTTATTTACATATAAACAACATTATTCAACATTAAAGTTTGCATCTTGACATAGTTAATCAACTCTATTAATGATTTTACTCACGAAAACATCGTTTTTAACCGAAATCATCAACTTTAAACAACCCCAACCCTCAAGGTCGGATCTACAGAGACAAAACCTACTTTAAAACTTAATCAACAATTCACTTAATGATATTATACCTGTAGGATTGATTAACGGATCGAATAGCAAGCAAAAACCCTTCCGAAAAAGCCCCGAAATCGACTAGAATTGAGGAATTGACCTAGGGTTTGAGTGTAAGACTTTTCTAGGGTTTTGGATCTGTTTTTCTCTGAATTATTTCTTGAAAAGGGTCCCTTATATACTGGAGATACTTTCCCAACTTTACATCTAGGCCCTCGCACTTTGTTATAACTCGTTTCGGCACTTAACGGCTCGTTTAACGCCTACGGGAACACTTATCGACTCTTATACTTTATCGATAAAATTAATTGGCTTTATTAATCACATTCAACTTTAATTTCATTACTTTAAATCACTTTAACACATATCTCACATAAATCATTTAAACCACACAATTACATATAAATCACATAGTAACTAACGGTCACTAACGACAAGTTAACGGTCAACGTCAAAAGTCAAACTTGAAAAGTTTGGGATGTTACACAAATAAGATTGGAGCTCCCCAAGGTGATGAGCTTGGGCGAATTAGTCCTTTTGCCAACAACTCTTGAAGTTGTTCGGACAATTCTTGCATTTCTGACGGCGCAAGGCGATAGGGTGCCTTGGCCACGGGTGCAGCTCCAGGGACCAAGTCTATTCCAAACTCGACTGGTCTATGAGGTGGAAGTCCCGTCAAATCTTCGGGAAACACCTCCGAAAAATCTTTAACAACTGGAATATCCTGAATGCCTTTACCCTCTGGTTTCCTTTCAACCACTAGTGCCAAGAAAGCAGGGTATTCTTTTTGTAAATATCTATTCGCTTTTATCGCCGACACTAAAATCAATTCCTTCCCTGACTTGTCTCCTTGCACTATCAATGTTTCGTCATTTGGAAGAGGTATTCTTACAACTTTCTCGTAACAACCAATATCAGCGCGAACTCTAGACAACCAGTCCATACCAACGTTCACATCAAAACTTCCTAGTTCTATGGGAATAAGATCAATTTTAAAGGTTTTACCAACAATGTCAAACTGCAATCTACTAAATGGTCTCTAGCAACATACTTTTGACCGTTTGCATATTCGACGATATAAGTTTCTTTCATGGGGATAGCTACTATATTAAATCGAGACTTAAATTCTAAGGATATAAAGCTTTTATCAGCACCAGAGTCGAATAACACAAAGACATAATGATTATTGAGTATGAATGTACCTATCACAACGTTGGGATCACGTCGTGCATCAGCAGCATCCAAAGCGAAAACTCGACCTCTGCCTTGTCCTCCTTGATTCCTAGCTTGATTGTTCCCCGCATTGTTCCTCACGGGAACTATAGCATTATTGTTCGGGTTTAGATTGAGTCGTGGACAAACGGGTCGCATATGGGTTTCGCTCCCACACTCATAGCATTGATTGGGTGCCTTCTCCTTACAGTATTTATCAAATGTCCCGTCTTTTTACAACAGTGACAAGTAGGACAATTTCCCCTGTGATGGAGGTTACACCTATTACACTTGGGGTCTATGCCAGTGTACCTCTTGACGTCTTGAGCAACCACATCAAAGTTTCTGGCAGTCCTAAACCTCTTGCCATTTCCACCGTCGCCAAATCCACTACTAGAGGCATAATAATTCCTTCTCTTGACAACCTCATTTCCAACAGAAGAACCAGTGGTTCTTTTCAAGTCTATCACCATTCGGTTGGTTGCACTAACTGCCGCTTGAAGAGTCAAAGGATTAAAAGCGGCTACCAACCTTCGGACATCAGGTGACAAGCCATAACAGTATCTTTCGATCAATTTCTCCTCCGTATCTACCATACGAGGGACTAGTCTTGCCAACTCATGAAAACGAGTTGTGTATTTCTCGTTGTCTAGTCCAATCATACTATGATCCAGAATTCACCTTCCATTTTCTGTACTTCCTCCCGAGGACAGTACTTTTCCATCAACATCCTTTTAAAGTTCAACCAAGGTATGCTATTAGCTGGCTCTCGACCACGAGTCCTAATCTGCTCGTTCCACCATGACAGCGCGTGCTTTTGAAATTGAGTGGCGGCATATTCCACTTTGTGCTCTTCGGCACAACGGCTGATATGAAGCACCGCCTCTATGCTTTCTAGCCAGTTGATTAGACCGACAGGACCTTCGGTGCCATGGAACTCCTTTGGCTTGCAATAGGTGAAGGTCTTAAAGTCACTCCCTCGAAGATGAACTCGAGGAATAACTTGTTCAGCAGTAGGTTCAACGTTGTTACTATTGTCAGCATGATGATTATTATTGGCGTTCATGCTTGCCGTGATCTGAGCGACTAAAGTAGGCATAGCGGCCAATAACTGTTGTGTCACAAATGCCGCCATATTATTTTCCCCGCCAGTATTTGGGGTAGATCCAGGACCAGTGTTCACATTGACAACAGCAGCTTCCGGTCCTTGTTGGATCACAGGTTCTTCCTATTCAGTCTCATTAGGTCTAGGAGTTGATCGAGTAACTCTCTTTTGCGCAGTTTTCTTACTTGGAGCCTTTTTCTGGATTTTGCTTCGCGTCTTAGGAGCCATAAGTCTATGACATGAACAAAAATGTCATTTAGAGGTTTCCTTGAAAGGTAAATCGGAAAGTAGCTTTGCAAGACAGATGACAGTACCATGAAAGTCATAAATTATAGAATTGTATGAATTCATGTACTAGACAAGACAAGAAATATGGAACATCATATTTCTAGAGCTAAGAATAAGCAAGTGACATAGTCTGAACAAGTATGTAAGCCAAAAGACGATCATATTTCATTGATGCCCAAAATTTACATAGTCATGTATGATTCAAAAACATGTGGGAACTACATCCACAACGATAGACTACATAGTCGGAGTGATACGATCCAAAGACATGTGGGCACTACATCCACAAAATAGACTACAAACTCGGAGTGATACGATCCAAAGACATGTGGGAACTACATCCACAAGATAGACTACATAGTCGGAGTGATACGATCCAAAGACATGTGGGCACTACATCCACAAATATAGACTACAACTCGGAGTACAAAAGTACGAGTTGTTATAAGTTCTAGGCTTACAATACATAACTACTACAAGATTACATCTTGAAAAGAACAACGACTAGCAAAGCCACAACCAAGGCTACCAAAACTAACAGTATGCAGACCAACGTTCCAATAGTCTCCTTCCCCTCCTTAGCAACAGTCATCGCCTCAGAAGCATGAAGATAAGCTCCAGTCAACGCTTGAGCTTGATTCTCAATAGCCTCCCTGGTACGGATGAGAGAATTGTTCATCCTTGACATTTGTCGGATAGCATATTCTGACCTATCAGCTGCATCTGCACTTGGCATCCCTTCAGCAGCATTGGGATTGTAAACAGGCACTCTGGAGGAACCCGCAGCATACGGATCGCCCAGAAGAAAGGAGGGACCAAACACACGGTTGTCCTGAACCGGTGCAGAAGGACCAGGAGCATTAGGATCTCGAGGAGCATAGGGCAGACGAGCTCCCTCGGTAGTCCTGAGCTACCGGTGACAGAGATGGTTGAACATGAATAAATACATGTTCATTTCCAGAATTCACCTTCCATTTTCTGTACTTCCTCCCGAGGACAGTACTTTTCCATTAACATCCTTTTAAAGTTCAACCAAGGTATGCTATTAGCTGGCTCTCGACCACGAGTCCTAATCTGCTCGTTCCACCATGACAGCGCGTGCTTTTGAAATTGAGTGGCGGCATATTCCACTTTGTGCTCTTCGGCACAACGGCTGATATGAAGCACCGCCTCTATGCTTTCTAGCCAGTTGATTAGACCGACAGGACCTTCGGTGCCATGGAACTCCTTTGGCTTGCAATAGGTGAAGGTCTTAAAGTCACTCCCTCGAAGATGAACTCGAGGAATAACTTGTTCAGCAGTAGGTTCAACGTTGTTACTATTGTCAGCATGATGATTATTATTGGCGTTCATGCTTGCCGTGATCTGAGCGACTAAAGTAGGCATAGCGGCCAATAACTGTTGTGTCACAAATGCCGCCATATTATTTTCCCCGCCAGTATTTGGGGTAGATCCAGGACCAGTGTTCACATTGACAACAGCAGCTTCCGGTCCTTGTTGGATCACAGGTTCTTCCTATTCAGTCTCATTAGGTCTAGGAGTTGATCGAGTAACTCTCTTTTGCGCAGTTTTCTTACTTGGAGCCTTTTTCTGGATTTTGCTTCGCGTCTTAGGAGCCATAAGTCTATGACATGAACAAAAATGTCATTTAGAGGTTTCCTTGAAAGGTAAATCGGAAAGTAGCTTTGCAAGACAGATGACAGTACCATGAAAGTCATAAATTATAGAATTGTATGAATTCATGTACTAGACAAGACAAGAAATATGGAACATCATATTTCTAGAGCTAAGAATAAGCAAGTGACATAGTCTGAACAAGTATGTAAGCCAAAAGACGATCATATTTCATTGATGCCCAAAATTTACATAGTCATGTATGATTCAAAAACATGTGGGAACTACATCCACAACGATAGACTACATAGTCGGAGTGATACGATCCAAAGACATGTGGGCACTACATCCACAAATATAGACTACAACTCGGAGTACAAAAGTACGAGTTGTTATAAGTTCTAGGCTTACAATACATAACTACTACAAGATTACATCTTGAAAAGAACAACGACTAGCAAAGCCACAACCAAGGCTACCAAAACTAACAGTATGCAGACCAACGTTCCAATAGTCTCCTTCCCCTCCTTAGCAACAGTCATCGCCTCAGAAGCATGAAGATAAGCTCCAGTCAACGCTTGAGCTTGATTCTCAATAGCCTCCCTGGTACGGATGAGAGAATTGTTCATCCTTGACATTTGTCGGATAGCATATTCTGACCTATCAGCTGCATCTGCACTTGGCATCCCTTCAGCAGCATTGGGATTGTAAACAGGCACTCTGGAGGAACCCGCAGCATACGGATCGCCCAGAAGAAAGGAGGGACCAAACACACGGTTGTCCTGAACCGGTGCAGAAGGACCAGGAGCATTAGGATCTCGAGGAGCATAGGGCAGACGAGCTCCCTCGGTAGTCCTGAGCTACCGGTGACAGAGATGGTTGAACATGAATAAATACATGTTCATTTCCAGATTCACTGGATGTTGACACCAGATTAATTGGGCGTTATTCATTGCCCGAAGCCTCAAATGGTTCCTCTTTATAAGAGTGAGGAACACTTGGGTAGGAATTAGCTACCACCGGAACTGGAGGTGTACAAGGTACAACAGCATTAGAGCTAACTCCATCCGACATGACTAGTCTGAAAAGATAGTCAAAGAATCCATATGAGTCTAATGGATGAGACAGTACAAGTCAAATGGATGTGACAGTACACAGCACATGAGTTTTTAAAGAAATCTTTGTCAAGACTATACACATACGATTTGGGTTTCTATTAACAATATACCTTCAATGCTTATATATAAGCCTTCCCACCACATCTACAGTATATTGTTAATATAATCCAAACTATCACGTATATAAGTCCCATGTATACACATACGATTTGGGTTTCTACTCGTAACATACCTTCAATGCTTATATATAGGGTCACCCGCAGCCTTCCCACCACATCTACAGTATGTTGTAATATAATCCAAACTATCACGTATATAAGTCCCATGTATACACATACGATTTGGGTTTCTACTCGTAACATACCTTCAATGCTTATATATAGGGTCACCCGCAGCCTTCCCACCACATCTACAGTATGTTGTGAGTATAATCCAAACTATAACGTATATACAAAGTCTAAGATATTTATTTCCTGAAATAAGTATCCTAAACCTTAATAGACTTAGATTTCCTTTTGAAATGACAATGGCTATAGATTGAGTTTTTTCAGCGGAAAAACTCTGTATTAACTATAACCTTGTCTCTGATACCAATTTTTGTCACACTCCGTTGTAGCGGAAATACAAGGTTAACAAATAATTGCGTACTAATCAGAAGGTAAATAGAGATTACATCCATTAATGCCAATATATGTTCAATACAAGTACAATCGTTCAAATGTAGACCCCAAAATATGGATACATGTCATCCTCATTTGGAACTGGGCCCACTGAATACGAGTTCAATAAATTGGACAGTCTAATACAATTAAAGCTAATAACATGAGAGTCCTCAAATGTCTGATGCTAATTGTACGTCCAATGTCAAAAGAATGGCCCTATAATGCCATAGATGATCCAAGACTTACTGTTGGTTACCTGAAAAACATGAAATTTGAGAGGATCAACTATCGAAATAGTTGGTGAGTTTACAGTGTGTTTGACTAAAAGACCAGTCGTCATTGGGAGCATACAATGACATGTAGTTATTAAGACAAGACAGTCGGGAGTAAGGTCCGACAATAAGACTAATTTCCCTCGCACAGGTCTCCCGTCTATAATGGGGTGCGACCAGTATACCTCGCACAGGTCTCCCGTCTATAATGGGGTGCGAACCAGAACAAAGACAGTCAGGCACTAAATCTGACAAGACAACCATTAGGATCTCATAATGGTGATAACTACATAGGGGCAACATTTTAGTTCGTCAAACACAAAGAACAATTTAGTCAGCCGACAACATGGCAAGTCAAAGTCATTTAGTTCAATATTTCATAAGACATGTATAC
This sequence comes from Erigeron breviscapus, assembly GCA_034093135.1. Classification (NCBI taxonomy): domain Eukaryota; kingdom Viridiplantae; phylum Streptophyta; class Magnoliopsida; order Asterales; family Asteraceae; genus Erigeron; species Erigeron breviscapus. The sequence continues at coordinate 26,461,262 of CM067170.1, read as the reverse complement.
ACATTTTCAGGCAGCCGTCAACATGGCAAGACATAAGACAAATGATTTAATTTACCAAATCTCATGGCATAGACAAAGACAAATCATTTATAAAGAAGTCGTGTATACAGTAGTACATGCTTTTCAGGCCCAAAGTAAAGGAAAAAGGGCGCCATAAACTCACCTTAGCGATCAAAGAGCTAAAAGGGCGAGCAAACTTGAGAATGAGCAAGTCTAGTCTCCACGTCTATCCAAAACCTAGGATATGAGTACCAATGGTGAGGATCAAATCTCACGACGACAAGTATCCTACGTACTTATACTTAGCTATCAACCCTAGAATGCCACGACCAAGGATGTGATTTAAACGTCCATTTTATTTGACTTTAATTTCTAATGTCATTGACATTGTCATTATAAGGTAGTCTAAAGTACCAATCCGTATAAACGAAGTTCAAGACTTTAAGTCATCAAAAATCCGAAATGTCAAACAGACCCAGATCTCGCGGCGCGACCTGAGGTCCTCGCGGCGCGATCTGGACTGGGCAGCACTCGCGGCGCGACCTGGAGGGCTCGCGGCGCAAGTCGCAGTTCCATGTGCAGGTCCTGTTCGTGAACTACACACCTCGCGGCGTGACCTGGAGGGCTCGCGGCGCGAGTCGCAGTTCCATGTGCAGGTCCTGTTCGTGAACTACACACCTCGCGGCGCGAGGTAGACTACTCGCGGCGCGAGTTAAGTCTGGTCGAGTGAAAACTTTGTTTTCGACCATTTTCCGTAAACCAAATCGTTTTCTCACCAATTCTTTTAATTTTAATGACTTCAAACATGTTTCAAGAACCTGAAAACTATCCATTTTACCAACCATTTTACAATTTCAACCATTTTGATTTCAAAACCTAATTCTAAATCAAAGTTTAATTTCAACAATATGTTCAACATCTCTTTTCCTTTTCAAACCCTATTTACCCAATCAATCACAACTGAATTTAACCCATAAGATCAAATTAGACAATTCAAAGGTTTGAAGAAAAAGTTTACTTACCAATATTTAGGGTTCTTGAGATAATTGAAGAAAAGAATTAATATGATGATGATTCCTTGCCAATGATGTTGTTATAATACTTTGATAGGCTTTTCCCTTGCTTTCCCCTTGCCAAAACTAGTTTAAGATTGAAGAGAAAAGTTTGTGTGTGTGGTTTGTGTGTGAGTGTCGACCAGTATCAACCACAAAACAAAAGGAACCGGCCATGTGGCTCCTTTTTAGACTTTTTGGTACCCTTAATTCGGTAAAATGCTTACGATTAAATACCGTATGACTAAAAGGTTATAATTTAAAGTAAAGGTATTTTCCCTCGTGTTATTTAAATTAAGACGAGTCAATAATATTTCGTCAAAGTCAACTTTGAAACATTAAGTCTAGACCGTCTAATTATTTTGTACAAGACATAACCTTTAAATATTTATTTAAAGTTATTTTTAAGACTCGACATTCGTCTAGATAGCTAATAGTCTACGTCATCAAGATACGTCTAATTTGACTAAGTCAAAAGTCCAAAAGTCTAACAATTTCCACGTCAAAGACCGTCTAAGTTTGACGAGATTATGATAATGATTTAGCTAAAACGAGATTAAGACTAACCCGTTGCTAATTAATTACGAGTTGTCACAAAAAGCGTGAATGCACGTATTGTGACAAATAATGAGACAATTGTCATGACCATAAAAAAACCAATATGGGCTGGTTTAAAAGGAGAGTACTCTTTTTCTTCCTCATAAAAATGCATGGGTGGAAGCATTGACAAAATATTCATGTAGAAACATCTTAATATCCACAATACCCAAAAGTAACATCCCAACCTGAAATACCAAAGAAAAAAAAACCTATAGCTTTTAAACAAAAACGGAAAAAGAAAAGAAGAAAAAAATAAAAAGTAATCGTTTGGAAACTTACTGTGGATCAGCGGGTGTTGCTTGATTTTCTTGTTCGGCTCTTACGGCAGTCGTTGCGACATCCACAACTACAGTACTGCTTGAATCGGATTCCATGGTTGGTTTGGTTTTTACTTTTTAGATAGAACAACTTCGACTGTTGCATGCTAATTATGTCTTTGATTTACTCCGTATATTTAGTGATACCGTTACACGTTTATCATATACACAACTACTAATTACTAGAATATTATAATACTCCGTATAATATGAGTTTTGTTAACGAATACCCCGCCGATTTCTTTTCCAAACATATCTGAATATGCTAATTATAAATTTACAATTGCAATTAGAATATTTTTTCAAACTTATCTTCAAGGTTGATAACTATATTAACAGTTACTCAAAGTTAAAAGTGTATTTCATATGATTTGGAGGTTTTCGATCTTAATAAGCTTATTAACATGATATATATTAAGTATTATTAATCATGTAATGGAATGCTCGAGTAGCTCATGGAGCTGCTCCAGTTAAACCATATTTCAAACGAGTCAAGCTTAAAAAATAAAAATTATTTTTTAAGCTTGGTGGTTTAACAACTCGAGTTCAAAATGCGGATCGAGCTCGAAACAGTTAATCTCGAACTCAGTTTAAACGAGCCCGAGTTTGAGTAGCTCGAAAACAGCTTGGCTCGATTTTCACCCAAAGTAGCTAATCATCCTTATGGATTTGACTTTGTGACGCAGGCCCAAGTGTTAAAGAGAAGACTATGTTATATATAGAGGCCTAAGATAGAGTTTCTAAAGGTGTCACTAAAATGGACATAACTTTTGCCACAGTGCTTTGTTTTCGACGTGCGACCAGTCAAAACGACCGTTGGAACGAGGAGCATCAAGCTGCATTTTCTATGAGTTATTGACCTTTTTCTATGTTTTTCGCGTTTTTTTGGATTTTCTTTTTGTTATAACTTTCGGCCGACTTGTTTGTTTAGGCCCATTCGAATTTTGCTGCATTATTTATGTTCCTATAAACCTAGAACACGATCAGTTTTTTGATATTATGAAAATCAATTTTCTCTATATCATTGTGTGATAGTTTGAATTAACCCTAATTTTCGGTTTTCTTTTGGATAAACGAATATTTGAAGAATTGTTCATGGTATTCTTTGATACGAGCCAATTAAAGACACAAGCCCACTCGCATTATCAAGAAATATGCACGTTTAATATTATCTCTACTTTCAGTTACAACATGTTGAATTAGTCTAATTACACGTTTGCATGCATATTTAGGACCAATCATATTTCTGCATTTAAATAGAAGTTAAGTAACTACGGTGTAACTTCCTTAGGTAGTTTTATGTTATTTCCTTTCTAAATTGTAATAGTTGCATCATTGAGAAGGGAAGAAAATTGGAACAAATAGTATCTTGTGTTATTTCTATGGAGCCTAACCCCCTCTAAGGGTTATCTATCATCCTTGGAATCAACCGATTCGATTATTTATCTCAAAATTCCGATGAGTTCAAGAATGTAACTGGCCGGCCATACTGTGTTTTTGTAATCTCAAAATGATTGTTATCGATCTGTATGTTTTAATTGGATAGGGACACAAGTCAATCAATGATTTTCAATTTTTTTCTTTTGAAACACATCTAAACTCGGTACAAAATTCGAATTTATTTACAAAGTGTTAATTATGGTTTTAACCTCACAACCAGTAGGTGGATGGATTATAACAAATACCATACGTCCCAAGTTAAGAGTTTTGGTTCCAGCAAGGGCATGGTTTGTTCAATTTGTCTATGCCAACACGGACCCTCAAACCAATCAAGTTGTTGTGACTAGTTTCTGCACGGACGTTTTTAAAACATTCATTAGTGCTCCACCTTATGCTGTCAAACACGAATTCATACCGTTTGTTAATGTTACTCCAGATGAAATGAGACCTGCAGGAACCTATAGTGACCTTCTTCACAGTCTCTCGTATGGGCTAATCCGATATATATAACTTCATTTCTCTAAATTACCTTTTTTTTAGAAACTGGTTTTGAAAAGTTTGTTTAGTAATGCTTGTCCTTGATAATGGAACAGGCATATGACATAGTGGGCGTGGTCATTACATTACTGGCAAATCGTTCGAGTTATGTTGACTTCACATTTCTGGTACTGCAATGATTGTTCGGATCAAGGATGAGCTTTGGAGAACAATTGGAGCATTTTTCATATACACAGGGCTTGTGGTATGGATTTTGGAGCATCGTGTAAACCAAGAGTTCCGGGGCCCACCTCGTAAACAAGTTGGAATGATCTTCTGGTTTTCCTTCTCCACGCTTGTTTTTGCCCACAGTAAGTACCTATTTACTTTCTATATAAACTATGAACCCTGATTCGATTACTAAGAAATTTGGCTTTTGGCAGGGGAGAAGTTAATGAGCAACTTATCCAGAATTGTGGTTATCGTGTGGGTGAGATCCATTACATCAGTTAATCGTATTAGTTTCCTATCAACCGGTAAATCAGTAATCACTCGAGTATGATTTTTATATAAGGCTTCCATTTCTTCATTCATTGCAGTTCTTATCTTTAGCAGCTTCATAATAACAAGTAGGTTCAAAACTATAGTAGTTTAACAAAGAACATCAGCAAGAATATTAGCATAATTAACCACCTTATTCAATCCAAATTTAACTTTAGTAATCACAAAATCTTCTAATTAAAGTACAATTTCTAGCTACTAGAACTTTTCAAGTCAAGATTCTCAGTTTGATTATTATGAAAATACAGGTTCAATAAAAATACCTACTTACTTAACTAGCAAATAGAAATGTCATCCATCATCTGCAATATAAAACTTTATTGTGTTAGTATAATGTTAATGTAACATATTTTTTCAGTCTAATGGTATGACTAACTCTTACTATATTCTAATCATAAAATAATAATTACTTATCAATCTTGCTTATAAATCATACAATAGAATGTGCATAAAAACTAGTACATCAAATGGGTCGTTGGCATATCAAAGATACAACTCACAAAAGGGTTGACCCGATCAAATAAAGCATATTCAACAAATTAATCTTTAATAAATTAGCACCCATCAGGCTTTAGTCTCTCTTTGTTCATCCCAAAAGAAAGAAAAAAAAATAGAAAGAAAGAAGCAAACACATTTCTAAGTTGGTAGCAAATGGAGAATAAGTGTGATTATATGCTAATTTTTGTTATATTTATAAGTTTGGTCATTTGTTTATTAGTAAATGGAAAAAGAAACATACCAGTAGGAGTGATTCTAGATATGGAAACCAGCGTTGGTTTAATGGGCAGCACTTGCATTTCAATGGCGATACACGATTTCTATGAGAAACACGACAACTACACCACCATGATTCAGCCTCACTTTCGCGATTCCAAACAAGACAACGTCCGAGCTTCGTCTGCAGCCATTGACCTGTTGAAAAATGTCCAAGTCGTGGCGATTCTTGGACCCCAGACATCCTCACAAGCAGATTTTGTGATCGATATTGGCAGCATGTCTAAGGTTCCTATAATCTCGCCTGCCACAAACCCTTCTCTTTCCCCAAAGGACAATGTTTACTTTATACGTTCAGCTCACAATTCTTCGTCACAACTCAAAGCGATAGCAGAATTGATCAATAACTTTAGTTGGAGGCAAGTTGTGTTTGTTTATGAAGACGGTGAATATGGAAGAGGCCTTGATCCGTATATATCTGATGCCATGCTTGATATTAACGTGAGGATTATGTATCGATCTATCATACATCCTTTGGTTTCAGATGAGTGGATCCTTCAAGAGCTTTATAAACTAAAGACAATGCAGACTCGGGTTTTTGTTATTCATGCCTTGCCAGCCTTAGCTTCACGGTTTTTCAAGAAAGTGAATGAAGCAGGAATGATGGAAGAAGGATACGTTTGGATCATAACCGAAGTGCTCATGAGCCAATTACATACGTTGGATTCAACAGATATAGACTCGATGCAAGGAGTACTAGGTGTGAAGTCGTATATCCCCAGGTCAAAGGAGTTGATAAACTTTGAGAAAAGATGGAAAAGGGAATTCCAGAGAAGGAACCCACAAGATGAAGTGACAGAATTAGATATGTTTGGGATATGGGGATACGATTTCGTTTATGGTCTAGCAATGGCGTTGGAGAAGGTCGGGATTGGGGATACCAATCTTACTTTCAAACAAGGAGGGCAGGAATTAGCTACGGATTTAGATGCCATTGGTACTTCAGATATGGGATCAAGGCTTCTTCCATTGATCCGAGACTTTAGATTTGATGGGATCAGTGGCGACTTTAATGTTGTTGATGGACAGCTACAATCCTCGGTGTACCAAATAGTGAACATATTTGGGACCGGTAAAAAACATATTGGGTTTTGGACATCTGAATTTGGCCTCTCAAAGAAGCTAGATAATCAAACAAAGGGTCTCAGGGCTATCACATGGCCCGGAGACACTCATGTCCTCCCAAAAGGCTGGGAGATGCCAACTAGCAACGTAAACAAGTTAAGAGTTGGGGTTCCAGCAAAAGGTGGGCCTGTTCAGTTCGTTGATGCTAACACTGACCCCAAAACTGGACAAGTTATAGTCACGGGTTTCTGCGTGGATGTTTTTAATTCAGTTATCGATGCATTACCTTATGCAGTCAAACGCGAATTCATACCTTTTGTTACTCCAGATGGCAAGAGACTAGCAGGAAGCTATAACGATCTTGTTCGCAATCTTTCTGTTGGGGTAATCAAATGGATAACTTTGCACAGGTTTTTGAGAATTTATTATACACATTAGAATTGGTTTCTGACAATATTGTTCGTAATTAATGCAACAGAAATTCGATGCGGTGGCTGGAGATGTTACAATCCTTGCAAAGCGTACAGATTATGCTGATTTCACATTGCCATACACTGAGGCAGGCATTTCACTGATTGTTCAAATCAAAGATGAGAGAAAGAGTCCATGGATCTTTCTCAGACCCTTAGATGATAAGCTTTGGGTAACAACAGGATGGTTTTTCTTGTACACCGGAATGGTCATATGGGTTCTTGAGCATCATATAAACATGGAATTCCGAGGGCCCCCTTGTGAACAAATCGGAACAATCTTATGGTTTTCTTTCTCCACGCTCGTTTTTGCCCACAGTAAGTTTGTATTATCACAAACACACCATTTCAAATTACGAATTTGGTTATTAACAAACTAAAAAATGATTTATGCAGGGGAGAAGTTGATAAGCAACTTATCAAGATTTGTGGTAATCGTGTGGGTGTTTGTGGTGCTCGTGCTGACTTCCAGCTATACAGCAAGTTTGACATCCATGTTAACTGTACAACAACTTCAACCTGCTTATACTGATATCTATGAGATCATGAGAAGAGGTGATTCAGTAGGGTACCAAGATGGTTCGTTTGTCGTTGATACGTTGAAAAAAATGGGTTTTGAGGATAGCAAGCTGAAAAACTTGACCTTTGAGCAATATGACAACGCCCTCCAAACAGGAAGTCAAAACGGAGGAGTTACTGCGATTATGGAAGAGATCCCTTATATAAGAGTTTTCTTGGCTAAATACTGTACAAAGTATACCATGACCGGTCCCATCTATAGAACCGCAGGCTTTGGTTTTGTAAGTTTCATTCCTTTGGTTTCATTTGTTTCATTTCTGATCCATTTCATACCATTTGACAATGACTGTACTGCAAATGCCAATACAGGCATTTCCAAAAGGATCACCGCTTGTCCATGATGTTTCTAAAGCGGTCCTGCAAGTGACAGAAGACCAAATTGCGAACATATCCAAACAATGGTTCGGAGATTTAGCCAGTTGTGATCAGCAAAACAGGGCCACGTTGACCTCCGATAGGCTATCACTGGATAGCTTTAAGGGTCTTTTTTTCATTACTGCAGTATCATCAACCGCGGCCCTCTTGTTTTTCTTTCACAGGTTCTTGTATCAAAACAAAGAAATAATAGCTTCTCAACATTCAATAACCCAAAAGATTGTTGCTATTGCTAAAACATTCAATGAGTTTAAAGACGAAAAATCCAAAAAGACAAGCGCAGAGGCAGCAGTAACTCAACCAGTTAGTGCAGAGAGCTTCAACGATAGTCCAACAGTAAGTGTACACCATCATGAAGTAGGATCTTTCTCTCCTTGTGAAGAGACTTCCACTACTGAACCAGGGACTCCAATTCATGATACGATACAAGAGTTCTCTATGACTGAGTCTAGGACTCCAGAACCAGACACCAATGGCATACAAGTTGTAGAAACAACCACTTAGATCTAATGTCCTAGTCACGATGATGGTCATATTATTTACAGACAGCCCTCATTAGTATTCTTCATCATCATTTACGTAGTACAAGCTTCTATATTGTGAATACCATATCAAACTTAAATTTTTATTTTTCTCATCCAACCGTGTTAATCTAATCTAAACAGAGTTTTCTACACTTTAAGAGTACAGGGCACCAGCCTATATATCTGACTTATTTAACTCAGATGGTATATGCATCTAATCACTTACAAACTTAACAGCTTATTACATGCATAAAAAGTAGTACTTTATATATCAATAACCACCCCCTGAATTTTTGCTAAGACAAAGTACAAATTTTAATGCATCAAATTAATTAAAACTGACAGCCCTAAGGGCTGTGATTAACAAAACTCTTTTAGAAATATAAACATGTCAGGTTTGCTGAGCGATTTCGTCTTCTAAGTATCTTATCGAGTGATTATTATTCATTTGTTGCTATGAAAAAACAAAAACATGACTAAGGTGACAATTTTGATTCGATCGATTGCTTATGAATGAGCTGAGTTGGAATATTTTACATATTAGAAAATTAGTTAAAGAAAAATGGCTGACGAATTGAAAGTTGCGTAAAGTTTATTTTATTGGGGAAAGCATACGTACTGCCCGTACGTATGTTAGGTATTACGGCACTCACATCCCGGATATTCAGTATGTACATTTATTAAAATTCAGGGGGTAAAATAAATGAAATTATTTTCTTCATGACGTTTCAGTACGCAACATTTCCCCTTATTTTAATGTTTAGAGTCTCCTAAATCATATGACTGGATTACTATTATATCCTACTAGATGGGTGCCCGCGCGTTGCAGCGGTACCTAAAAAAAGCAATGGTTAAGCGGCGGTACCAATTGCGTGAGTGTACAAAAAAACTCATGGATTCTATATAGTAGATTACAAACCCGATACTAAAACAAATTCATGTAACAAATAAGTTAGCTCAAGCTTGAGGTCGAGTACATAGAGTGTGATATTTTGATACAATCGTTGATATTGATTGTCTAAAACATTTTTAAACAGTGGTTGATATTTCAATAGATTAGTGTAATAAAAGTGTGAGACGTTAGCGGGGGTAGAACGAATGAGGGAAAACAGCACCTGCATTAGAGTTTGAGGGATGGTTAGTGTGAAACATAGTTAGAGAAAAAGAGTGATGGAGAATCTCGGTTCGGTTTGGGTCTATTTCGGTTCGGTTTTTCGGTTTTAGTCGGTTTTTAACCACTTGTGGTTTGGGTCAAATTGAGTTTGAAACGTTTATAAGTTTATACCCTATAATTAAACCATAATTAATTTCAACAAGTTTTCAAAACAATATTAGTAACAATAACACTACAACAATGACAACAAATCCATAAAAGTAAGTTGTACAAACTTCAAACAAATTTTATATCTTTTACCCGTTGTTTAATTATACAATTATTAAAGCAAATCAATCTTGTTGTGTATTTTCACTTAAAACACATAAATGATATTATTATATACACCTAAAAATGCAAATATATTAACATATTTACCAAAAATTAATAAATAAAATGATATAAATATAAAATAAAGTAAACAATATATATTTTTGGTTCGGTTCGGTTTTTCATTAGAAACCAAAACCGAACCATAACTTTCGGTTTTTAGAAAACCAAAACCAATGGTTTTGGTTTTTTCGGTTTTCGTTTTCGGTTCGGATTTTTCGGTTTTCATGGTTTTTTCGGTTTTCGGTTCGGTTTTTGCTCACCCCTAATGGAGATAATGCTTCTCTTAATTATTCAAATCCTATACAAAAAAGGCTTAAAACAAAAACCAGACATCAACAAAGAAAACGTGAACATACTTGAGCTTTATAGTCTGTTAGCAGCATTCTGTTCAATGCTTCAACTACTAACTTCTTAGTCACAGCTCATTCCGTATTTTTTGTCTTTTTAGTACAAGAATGGTCCGACTTAACAACATTAGCCTGACATTAGCCACATTTATTCCTATGAGACGGGTTGGAATGCAAAATATTTTAAATCAATGTGTACCAGATACATTTTCTATTCAATTCCTATATACCAAAAAACATATAAACAAAACCCGACAAAAAAAGAAAAAAGACTCGATGAATAGACCTGAGCTTTATACTACAGATAGCTTCTTAGCCACAACCCTGATGTATCAGCCACATTTTTCTACTTAAAAGGGCAAGCAAGATTTCATATGAGAATAAGAAAAATACGATATTCATTCAAAGGAACTAACAGTTAATAGATTTGCAATGGGAATAAGAAACAATAAAATGAATAGATAACCAGTATCATAGTAGAATGACTCTTTGGAAAATCAGAAGTTCAGAACCATACGTTCTCAAAACTTTAATCCCTATGACAAAAATGTTTCGAAAAAGAACTGAAAAAGATAAAACTTACTCATCTGTTGGGAGCCTTGAGGCGGTGACAAATGAAACGACAACCGTTATATCATCAAGTTTAACACCATGATAACGAAACCGGTTAGCAAAGGGGGCTAGTGTTTCCGGACCTTTGTGTGTATGTAAAATGGAAACGAAAAGTAAACCAATATACCTTTTTGGTTCGGTTTTTTCGGTTTTCGGTTTTTTCGGTTTTGGTCTATTTCGGTTTCTTTTTTTCGGTTTTAGTCGGTTTTTAACCACTTGTGGTTTGGGTCAAATTGAGTTTGAAAAGTTTATAAGTTTATACCCTATAATTAAACCATAATTAATTTCAACAAGTTTTCAAAACAATATTAGTAACAATAACACTACAACAATGACAACAAATCCATAAAAGTAAGTTGTACAAACTTCAAACAAATTTTATATCTTTTACCCGTTGTTTAATTATACAATTATTAAAGCAAATCAATCTTGTTGTGTATTTTCACTTAAAACACATAAACTGTGATCAAACCTGAAGCTTTATACTCCTGAGTGTACTGCTTAAAACCAACAATGTGCCAATTGCCTAATATAAGAAAATCCTATAGGAGATAATAGCATTAATAAAAGCAAGAAATCTTTTTTTATTTTCAAAGATAGAGACTTAAATGCAGAAACACATACACAGAGCACATATTGGAGTACATAATGCGTCTAAAACTCTACATCATTTTATTACATGATGCTAGCTTAACCCAAATGTAACTGATAAAAGCGTGAATTTGAGAAAGCTACACCGTTATTACTTATGTATACACAAGATCAAGCGTGAATTTGAGAAAGCTACACCGTTATTACTTATGTATACACAAGATCAGAGCGTGAATTTGAGAAAGCTACAATGTGATATACTTATATCTATATGTATTCATGTCATTAGCTATATCATAGAGGGAAAAAAAATATACGTTTCTTATACCAAAAATGTGAATACGCCTAAAATTTTTGCCATCTTGCAAGATACCTGGCTATGGGAACATATGATAAAAAGATTTCATTTCTACAAAATGAAAAACCCCAAAAACTTTTATATTTAAGACATATCAAGCTTACAAATATTCAAAGTATTGAAGAACACGGAAGAGATGGTGGTGACATAAACATACCTCAAGAAAGTTGTTGCTGGTCAAAACTTAGTCTATAATGTAAACTACAAAGTTGAGACTGGTAAGCATTTTACAAAACATGATGCTGAAGGGGTCAAATGGGTCATCAGGTCATGCATGTCTAAATTATACCTATTTAAATACATTTAAAATGGTTATACGTGCTAGATGCTGAAGCTTCAGAAATCACATAAAAACCACCTTGTAATCGTGCCTCCCGTCTCAGCTGAATGAACTCCTTTTGTTGCACTTACATCCACACATTCAATTCCTATACCAAAAAGCCCATAAACAAAAACTGCCATAAACACATAAACTGTGATCAAACCTGAAGCTTTATACTCCTGAGTGTACTGCTTAAAACCAACAATGTGCCAATTGCCTAATATAAGAAAATCCTATAGGAGATAATAGCATTAATAAAAGCAAGAAATCTTTTTTTATTTTCAAAGATAGAGACTTAAATGCAGAAACACATACACAGAGCACATATTGGAGTACATAATGCGTCTAAAACTCTACATCATTTTATTACATGATGCTAGCTTAACCCAAATGTAACTGATAAAAGCGTGAATTTGAGAAAGCTACACCGTTATTACTTATGTATACACAAGATCAGAGCGTGAATTTGAGAAAGCTACACCGTTATTACTTATGTATACACAAGATCAGAGCGTGAATTTGAGAAAGCTACAATGTGATATACTTATATCTATATGTATTCATGTCATTAGCTATATCATAGAGGGAAAAAAAATATACGTTTCTTATACCAAAAATGTGAATACGCCTAAAATTTTTGCCATCTTGCAAGATACCTGGTTAAGGGAACATATGATAAAAAGATTTCATTTCTACAAAATGAAAAACCCCAAAAACTTTTATATTTAAGACATATCAAGCTTACAAATATTCAAAGTATTGAAGAACACGGAAGAGATGGTGGTGACATAAACATACCTCAAGAAAGTTGTTGCTGGTCAAACTTAGTCTATAATTGTACAAACTACAAAGTTGAGACTGGTAAGCATTTTACAAAACATGATGCTGAAGGGGTCAAATGGGTCATCAGGTCATGCATGTCTAAATTATACCTATTTAAATACATTTAAAATGGTTATACGTGCTAGATGCTGAAGCTTCAGAAATCACATAAAAACCACCTTGTAATCGTGCCTCCCGTCTCAGCTGAATGAACTCCTTTTGTTGCACTTACATCCACACATTCAATTCCTATACCAAAAAGCCCATAAACAAAAA
>CM067170.1:26398214-26445714 GCA_034093135.1 Erigeron breviscapus | reverse complement strand
TGCCTTCTTTAGGTTTCTATTTTTTATTTTTGCCTTCTTTAGGTTTCTATTTTTTATTTTTGCCTTCTTTAGGTTTCTATTTTTTATTTTTGCCTTCTTTAGGTTTCTATTTTTTATTTTTGCCTTCTTTAGGTTTCTATTTTTTATTTTTGCCTTCTTTAGGTTTCTATTTTTTATTTTTGCCTTCTTTAGGTTTCTATTTTTTATTTTTGCCTTCTTTAGGTTTCTATTTTTTATTTTTGCCTTCTTTAGGTTTCTATTTTTTATTTTTGCCTTCTTTAGGTTTCTATTTTTTATTTTTGCCTTCTTTAGGTTTCTATTTTTTATTATTTGCCTTCTTTAGGTTTCTATTTTTTATTTTTGCCTTCTTTAGGTTTCTATTTTTTATTTTTGACTTATATCATTATTTGCCTTCTTTAGGTTTCTATTTTTTATTTTTGCCTTCTTTAGGTTTCTATTTTTTATTTTTGCTTCTTTAGGTTTCTATTTTTTATTTTTGCCTTCTTTAGGTTTCTATTTTTTATTTTTGACTTATATCATTATTTGCCTTCTTTAGGTTTCTATTTTTTATTTTTGCCTTCTTTAGGTTTTTATTTTTTATTTTTGATTTATATCATTATGCGCCTTCTTTAGGTTTCTATTTTTTATTTTTGACTTATATCATTATTTTTAGGGTGATAACGTTTTAGTGTTTCGTACTTTAACCACTAAATCTTTTAATACTTTTCTTTTTACCTTTAAAGTTTTATGTTTAAAAATTCACGGTGATGCAGTGTTGTAACACCCGTCGTTTAAAAATATGGGTTTTCAAAACTTTTCACCTAACGGTGTTAAATTGCGGAAGTAAAGACTGTAAAAGTCAAAACCGATAAAAACATTTCGGTTTCTGCATTTATTTGGTGTTACATGCCATATCAAACAATAGTTCAAATGAAAACCCAACGGTTGCCCAACATAAAACAACCGTTCACATGTCACAACATAAATTCGACATTAAGTACGAAATGTAAATAAATGTCTAAGCAAAGAATCGTCTATGGATAACTAAGGCTCCTTCAATGAATCTACCCAAGCTCACACATCCTTCATCTAATTCCATCAAGCTAAACCTGAGGGAACAACCACATTAAAGAAGCAAGTGTTAGCTATAAGAATAGCTAAGTAAGATAACACTTAATTAAAAGCATTTGTCCAATTAAAACAATCTTCATTATTAGACAAGTTTTATTAGGCACAACACACATCACACGTTCACACATATACTACATTTCGACTTCATATTAATTAGGATAATCATCCTAAATGTGCCTATCCTGCATTAGTTCACACATTGTCACACGTATCTTTGTTAACTGCATATAAGTGTGCCCTGCATCACACCCGACTGGATGATCAGTCAAAAGACTACTCATCTTACGTCGTTAAGGAGTGGCAAGCCAATCCAAGAGTAATCCGTATGTGGAGGTTGGTCAAACCTCTCGTATTACTCGCCCTGCGTTATAAAGACCATGTTGCGAGGAGCCACCCAAGCAACAACGCACTCATCCGGCTGAGACAAGTACGGGTTAAGCTTAACACTTTCCCTGCATTAGTTCACACATTGTCACACGTATCTTTGTTAACTGCATATAAGTGTGCCCTGCATCACACCCGACTGGATGATCAGTCAAAAGACTACTCATCTTACGTCGTTAAGGAGTGGCAAGCCAATCCAAGAGTAATCCGTATGTGGAGGTTGGTCAAACCTCTCGTATTACTCGCCCTGCGTTATAAAGACCATGTTGCGAGGAGCCACCCAAGCAACAACGCACTCATCCGGCTGAGACAAGTACGGGTTAAGCTTAACACTTTCCCTGCATTAGTTTATGAGCTCAATTTCACACATATAGATTGGGTCCCTGCATTCCCAAACATTCACACACATATAGTCTAGGTAACACACATTCCTAGACATTCACACACTTTAACTTCATTACGTTTGGATCCTTAAAGGTGCAAGTGACATAGTAACCTAGCAAGTCTAGTGAACTAGGCGTACAAGTCAAGCATGCATATCACACATCAACTTCATTTCTATATATCATGCATATCAAGATACTTCATTAAACTACATCAACTGCATAGCTACATACTACATTAAGCAATACTACATTACACTACAATAGGGACTGCATCTCAGGTCTCATGGTCAACTGCATAACCCATAATACCTCCCAAGTAACCCATATGCCCACATGCAATATAAGGATACCGAATGGAAGTGTTTACGATTTGAAACCAGCTTTTAGTTGATCCCCCAGCGTGTCAAAGTAGTGTATCTTACCTGGTAGTAGTGTACGCGCGCAAACAAATAGCTAATAGTGCTTATCAGTAATCCCCGACACCTATCGTACATTAACATATGAAATATAAGTCATTTGGGACTCAAACGAACTTAACAAACCTCACGAACTTAGTCTGGAAAATCCTTCTTACGAAGATAGTTTGTTCTTACGAAGATAGTTTGTTCTTACGAAGATAGTTTGTTCTTACGAAGATAGTTTGTTCTTACGAAGATAGTTTGTTCTTACGAAGATAGTTTGTTCTTACGAAGATAGTTTGTTCTTACGAAGATAGTGATTGCGTACGAAAATAGAAGCCTTACGAAGGTTATCTTCGTTCGAAGTGCAGAAACGTGTTTTCGACCTTTTTCCAGAAAATGACCCCAAAACTCTTTAAGTACCGATCGAATTGACACAAAAACATTAATCTTTGATCATCAAAACATCTCTTATCAATCCAAATCGTTAAAACATCGTTTACAATCGTTTTAGGCCAAATACTTGATTAAAACACATAAATTAACCAAGAACACAATGAAACCCTAATTCCTTTACAAACCCCTTTTCAATCAAATTTGATTCAACACACACGACTCATGATCTGAAAATACAATCAATGAATTGATTATTACCTGCAAATGACAAATAGAATGCAAATACTCTTGACAATGACCACCAATTCACACACAAAACGACTTTTCGGCTTGAGATTTGATGAGAGAAGACTATGGAATGACTTAGGATCAGTTAGGGCTTGTTTAGAAGAAGTGAGATCTGCAAATAACCTCCTAATGACAGCCTCTAAGCTACTAATCCCGTTTTTGACTTTCCACACATGTCAAAACTAGTCCCTAGGCTTCCTAATCCTTCATTATTGGTCACAAACTTCTTTATTGCCCATATACAACATTAACCCTTCATTAAATGTCACTACATAGACATAATTTCTTCATATTTCACACATTTATACTACATTAACATTTAGGTTTTCAAACCTCACACATAACACACATTAACTACGTATATGCATATATTCACACTAGACTTAACGACACACATGAGGTTGACTTAACAGCGTTAGTCAAATCTTAAAGAAAAGTTTGGGATGTTACACTTACCTCCCCCTTAAGAGGATTCCGTCCCCGGAATCTCATCATTAAGGAACAACTCGGGATAATTCTCCTTCATTACTGCTTCAGTTTCCCAAGTCAAGCTTTCTCCATGATTATGCTTCCACTTTATCAAGACAAGATCTATCACTTTCCTGCGTAACTTCTTTTGCTTCCTTCCAAGTATTGCCACCGGTTCTTCAACCATTTTCTTCATTGGGTCAATGCTCACATCTTGAATTGGAATCACACTTGACTCCTCGGCTAGACACTTCCTTAGGTAGGATACATGAAAGGTGTTGTGAATTCCATCCAATTCTGGAGGTAATTCCAACTGATATGCTACATCCTTAATGCGTTTCAAGATTTTAAAAGGTCCAATAAATCTTGGACTCAACTTGCCCTTCTTTCCAAATCGGATTACTCCTTTCCATGGTGACACTTTCAGCATCACTAAGTCACCTACATTAAACTCCATTGGTCTCCTTTTCTTATCTGCATAAGTTTTCTGCCTTTCTCTGGCCACACGTAAAGCTTCTTTAGCTACATTAACTTTCTCAGCGGAGATTTCAATAATTTTGGGACCGGTTAACTGCTTTTCACCGGGCTCCATCCAACAACTTGGAGTCCTACATCTCCTTCCATATAACATTTCAAATGGTGGCATTCCAATACTTGCATGGTGACTATTATTATAAGCAAATTCAATCAACTTCAAGTGTTCATCCCATGCTCCACCATAGTCTAGTACACACGTTCTCAACATATCCTCTAAGGTTTGGATGGTTCTCTCACTTTGCCCATCGGTTTGAGGATGATAGGCGGTACTCAAGTTCACTCTAGTACCCAATTCTCGTTGAAGACCCTTCCAAAATTTAGACACAAATCTAGTGTCCCTATCCGAGACAATAGACAATGGAACTCCATGTTTCGAGACAACTTCATCTATATACATCTTTGCCATCTTCTTTAAAGGCACATCTTGTCGGGTAGCTAGAAAATGAGCACTCTTTGTCAATCTATCTACAATCACCCAAATCATATCATTCCCTTTCGGCGTTTTCGGTAGCTTCGTTACAAAGTCCATCGTGATATGATCCCATTTCCACTCGGGAACGTCTAATTGATGCAACAAACCATACGGCTTTTTATGGTCCGTTTTCACACGTGCACATGTCAAACACTTTGCTACAAAATGAGCTACTTCACCTTTAATATCCGGCCACCAATAAATCGGCTTCAAATCTGCATACATTTTGGTGACACCGGGATGCATCGAATACCTACTTCTATGGACCTCTTCAAGGATCAACTCCCGGTTACCACCACGCAGTGGCACCCAAATACGACCCTTGTATGTTTTAAACCCACGGCTATTAGTCTCCATCACAAGTCGTTTCTTCTTCCCAGTACTCTCTTTATCAATATTATCCTTCATTAATGCCATCTCTTGTGCTTCTTTAATTCGATCTAATAGACCCGACTTGGCTTGAACTTGCATGCTCATCAACTTACAAGAAGAGCTTGCACTTTCCTACTTAGTGCATCCGCCACTACATTGGCTTTACCCGGATGGTATTTGATTTCACAATCATAGTCTTTAAGTAATTCCATCCACCTTCTTTGTCTCACATTCATCTCCTTTTGAGTAAACATATATTGTAAACTCTTATGGTCGGTGAAAAGTGTGCATTTAGTACCATATAAGTAATGTCTCCATAATTTCAATGCAAACACAACCGCCGCTAGCTCAAGATCATGGGTAGGGTAATTCTTCTCATGAGGCTTCAACTGACGTGAAGCATAGGCAATCACTTTGTCTCTCTGCATTAAAACACAACCCAAACCCGTAATAGAAGCATCACTATATACCACTAAATCATCAGTACCTTCAGGCAAGGCAAGGATAGGAGCTTCACACAACTTCTTTTTCAACGTTTGGAATGCATTTTCCTGCTTTTCAGTCCACTCGTACTTCACACCCTTCTTTGTTAATTCCGTCATAGGCTTGGCTATTCGGGAAAAATCCTGAATAAACCTTCTATAATACCCAGCCAAACCAAGAAAATTCTTAATCTCGGTAGGAGTCTTTGGCTGCTCCCACTTTGAAACAGCTTCAATCTTTGAAGGATCTACTTTAATACCTTCTGATGAAATAACATGACCAAGAAACTGCACTTCTCGGAGCCAAAACTCACATTTAGAAAACTTTGCGTACAACTTCTTCTCCCTCAACACCTCCAAAACTGCTTTCAAATGCTCACGGTGTTCATCCTCTGACTTAGAATAGATCAAAATATCGTCAATAAACACAATAACAAAATGATCTAGAAAGGGGCGGCATACCCGATTCATTAAGTCCATAAACGCGGCTGGAGCATTGGTCAACCCAAATGGCATGACCAAGAACTCATAATGACCATATCTAGTCCGGAAAGCTGTCTTTGCTACATCTTCCTTCTTTACCTTCAACTGATGATAACCGGACCGCAAATCAATCTTTGAAAAATACGAAGCACCATGTAGTTGATCAAAAAGATCATCAATTCTCGGGAGAGGATACTTGTTCTTGACCGTTCGTTTGTTCAACTCACGATAGTCAATACACATGCGCATCGATCCATCCTTCTTCTTAACAAAGAGAACCGGAGCTCCCCAAGGCGAGGAACTAGGTTGTATGAACCCCTTGTCAAGTAACTCCTGAAGTTGCGTCATTAATTCCTTCATTTCTGTAGGAGCTAATCGGTAAGGTGCTTTAGCAACGGGTGTAGCACCGGGAATAAGATTTATCTGAAAAGTAACTTCACGATCGGGAGGAATACCGGGTAGATCATCGGGAAACACATCGGGGAAATTGGATACTACATCAACACTAGCGATTGGAGACTTCTCTTTTCTTGCATCAATGACATAAGCCAAGAAATGGCTCTTGTTTTTCCTTATACATTTAATAGCTTTCATCATACTAATAATCTTTATTCCTCCTCTCTTCTTGTCTCCATACACCGTTATCACTTTACCCTCGGATATAGGCAATCGAATTATCTTTTGGGAACATAAAATACTAGCTTCATTTCTAGCCAACCAATCCATACCAATCACTACATCAAAACCACCTAAGGTAGTAGGCAATAGTTGGACTGGAAAAGAACGACCTTCAATCTCAATGTCACAATCGTCATAACCCACACGTATATTATTAACCGTACCATTAGCAATTTCTACCTCTAATGAACAATCTAAGGGAGTAGTGACTCTTTCTAGCTTAGGAGCAAATAATGTGGACACAAACGACCTATTTGCACCTGAATCAAATAAAACAGAGGCAGGTTTTGAGTTAACAAGGAAAGTACCACATACCACTTCATCGTTGTTCCTTGCGTCATCAACCGTCATTTGAAGAGCTCTCACTTTTGTTGCTGTCGTGGCGGTCTTCTTTCCAACATTCTTCATCTGTGGACAATCGGCAATGAGATGACCCGTTTCTTGGCACTTGTAGCAACGAGTCTTGTCCCTACATTCAGTGGCAAGATGTCCCGACTTCCCACACTTATGGCACCTTCTTGTCTTGTCGGTACAATGCCCTTCATGAATTGTCTTGCAAAATGTACACCATGAACCATTCTTCTTTTTATCCTTGTCACCACTCGAACTACCACTTCCACGGAACTTCTTATTATTATTGTTATTGGAAGACCAATTTGACCTTCTTTTAAACCCCGACTTCTTATCATCACTCTTCTCAACCTTCTTGTCCGAAGCGAAATCATCGTCAAGCTTCTTAGACTCCTTGATAGCTTCAGTCAGAGTCTTGTGATGCCTGCAGATACCTCGATAACTCGGAGGCAAACCATCAACATAGCAAGCAACTTGATCTGCATCAGTACGGAATAAATGACCTACGAACTTCATCTTCTCCATGAAGGAACGAGCATACTCGTTGACCTTTCCGACTTCAGCCGTCAAGGCACGAACTCCTTTTCCATCTTACGCTGCTCATGAACCCCAATATATTCCTCAATGAATTTCTGCTTAAAGTTAGCCCACGAGATAGCAGATACCATAGCTGGAGTCATCGAAATAGTAATGCTCTTCCACCAATCCCGAGCACCTTCTTTCAACATTCGACTAGCGCACAACACCTTCTTATCCTCAGGACAGTCACAGGCTTCAAAGACCATCTCCGTATCATCGAGCCATTCCATGCAACCCACTGCATTAAGGGTTCCATCAAACTTCTGACCTCCACACTTCTGGAAACTTTCAAACTTAAACCGAGGGGCTTGAACGACATTAGGAGTAACCACAACGGCATTTGCAGCGCCTGCACCCGGATGGACAGGTGGGGTAATGCTAGCAGTAGCTCCATCACGTCGGAAGTTGCGGTTGCGAGTGTTAACCATTTTCCGTTAATAAAAAGGTAGAGTCGATAAGCGCAAATTAAAGCAAAATGCTTGTTAAGATAAGGCTAAAACATATCATCGTAACGTAAACATCTCATAAGCCCTATCACACTCGCACTCGTCCCAACCCATCCTATATCATCTTTCATTAAAACTAAGGCATCCTACAAATACCTAGCATGCATATCTTAAGTTTAAGTCCAAATCCTATGGTTAATAGGCCTTGGTTCACTTAAACCACTTCTCTGATACCAACTTGTAACACCCGTCGTTTAAAAATATGGGTTTTCAAAACTTTTCACCTAACGGTGTTAAATTGCGGAAGTAAAGACTGTAAAAGTCAAAACCGATAAAAACATTTCGGTTTCTGCATTTATTTGGTGTTACATGCCATATCAAACAATAGTTCAAATGAAAACCCAACGGTTGCCCAACATAAAACAACCGTTCACATGTCACAACATAAATTCGACATTAAGTACGAAATGTAAATAAATGTCTAAGCAAAGAATCGTCTATGGATAACTAAGGCTCCTTCAATGAATCTACCCAAGCTCACACATCCTTCATCTAATTCCATCAAGCTAAACCTGAGGGAACAACCACATTAAAGAAGCAAGTGTTAGCTATAAGAATAGCTAAGTAAGATAACACTTAATTAAAAGCATTTGTCCAATTAAAACAATCTTCATTATTAGACAAGTTTTATTAGGCACAACACACATCACACGTTCACACATATACTACATTTCGACTTCATATTAATTAGGATAATCATCCTAAATGTGCCTATCCTGCATTAGTTCACACATTGTCACACGTATCTTTGTTAACTGCATATAAGTGTGCCCTGCATCACACCCGACTGGATGATCAGTCAAAAGACTACTCATCTTACGTCGTTAAGGAGTGGCAAGCCAATCCAAGAGTAATCCGTATGTGGAGGTTGGTCAAACCTCTCGTATTACTCGCCCTGCGTTATAAAGACCATGTTGCGAGGAGCCACCCAAGCAACAACGCACTCATCCGGCTGAGACAAGTACGGGTTAAGCTTAACACTTTCCCTGCATTAGTTTTATGAGCTCAATTTCACACATATAGATTGGGTCCCTGCATTCCCAAACATTCACACACATATAGTCTAGGTAACACACATTCCTAGACATTCACACACTTTAACTTCATTACGTTTGGATCCTTAGACGTGCAAATGACATAGTAACCTAGCAAGTCTAGTGAACTAGGCGTACAAGTCAAGCATGCATATCACACATCAACTTCATTTCTATATATCATGCATATCAAGATACTTCATTAAACTACATCAACTGCATAGCTACATACTACATTAAGCAATACTACATTACACTACAATAGGGACTGCATCTCAGGTCATGGTCAACTGCATAACCCATAATACCTCCCAAGTAACCCATATGCCCACATGCAATATAAGGATACCGAATGGAAGTGTTTACGATTTGAAACCAGCTTTTAGTTGATCCCCCAGCGTGTCAAAGTAGTGTATCTTACCTGGTAGTAGTGTACGCGCGCAAACAAATAGCTAATAGTGCTTATCAGTAATCCCCGACACCTATCGTACATTAACATATGAAATATAAGTCATTTGGGACTCAAACGAACTTAACAAACCTCACGAACTTAGTCTGGAAAATCCTTCTTACGAACTTAGCTACAGTTCTTACGAAGATAGTTTGTTCTTACGAAGATAGTTTGTTCTTACGAAGATAGTTTGTTCTTACGAAGATAGTTTGTTCTTACGAAGATAGTTTGTTCTTACGAAGATAGTTTGTTCTTACGAAGATAGTTTGTTCTTACGAAGATAGTTTGTTCTTACGAAGATAGTTTGTTCTTACGAAGATAGTTTGTTCTTACGAAGATAGTTTGTTCTTACGAAGATAGTTTGTTCTTACGAAGATAGTTTGTTCTTACGAAGATAGTTTGTTCTTACGAAGATAGTGATTGCGTACGAAAATAGAAGCCTTACGAAGGTTATCTTCGTTCGAAGTGCAGAAACGTGTTTTTCGACCTTTTTCCAGAAAATGACCCCAAAACTCTTTAAGTACCGATCGAATTGACACAAAAACATTAATCTTTGATCATCAAAACATCTCTTATCAATCCAAATCGTTAAAACATCGTTTACAATCGTTTTAGGCCAAATACTTGATTAAAACACATAAATTAACCAAACACAATGAAACCCTAATTCCTTTACAAACCCCTTTTCAATCAGATTTGATTCAACACACACGACTCATGATCTGAAAATACAATCAATGAATTGATTATTACCTGTAAATGACAAATAGAATGCAAATACTCTTGACAATGACCACCAATTCACACACAAAACGACTTTTCGGCTTGAGATTTGATGAGAGAAGACTATGGAATGACTTAGGATCAGTTAGGGCTTGTTTAGAAGAAGTGAGATCTGCAAATAACCTCCTAATGACAGCCTCTAAGCTACTAATCCCGTTTTTGACTTTCCACACATGTCAAAACTAGTCCCTAGGCTTCCTAATCCTTCATTATTGGTCACAAACTTCTTTATTGCCCATATACAACATTAACCCTTCATTAAATGTCACTACATAGACATAATTTCTTCATATTTCACACATTTATACTACATTAACATTTAGGTTTTCAAACCTCACACATAACACACATTAACTACGTATATGCATATATTCACACTAGACTTAACGACACACATGAGGTTGACTTAACAGCGTTAGTCAAATCTTAAAGAAAAGTTTGGGATGTTACAAGTGTTAGTCTTTTTATTTTCACCGTCAAAGTTTTTAACTTCTTATTTATACCTTCCAAGAAAGTTTGCAATTTTTTGTTTTTCGGAACCAAAGTTTTTTGTTCTAAGATCTACATTGTATTGTTTAACGATGCGGTTGGCATACTAAAATTAAGGACCAGGATTCAATTGTATGTCTGGTTGTTATCCCCATGAAATGTGACCTACCACCACAACTCCCAACCAAAAAAACGCCTTGTTGGAAATAATATGATTCGTATTATATAAATAATGAAAATATGATAGAAAGTAAACGTACCCGTTGATCCTGAGGACCTGTAAGATGATTAAACATACATGCCATTGATGTCGGGTTCCCAAAACGAGATGATTGAATGATGATGGGATTAGAGAGGGAGAGAGCACACACACAAGAAATAAGGTGGAAGATTAGGTCTTAAAATGTTGTACATGGCTCTCTATTTATAGAGAGAGCATTTACAACCTTAGCCCTTGGTGTTTAGTATGTGCAGTTTAAGTCCCCGTAGTTACAATCATCTAATGGGAAACCCTATAGTATGTCTTTAATAGTAAATACGTCCATCGTATAATTACTAGACATAGGGATTTCAGTTATCGTCAATTATCATATCACGAATGATAAACGATCAGTGACGGTCACAAGTAATGTGGTTCCAACATTCTCCCACTTGACCAAGCGATCATTTATCTATGAGTATTCAATAAGTCCGGCCGGGATAATACTCATTTTGTTTTAAACTGAAATCATAGTCAATAAGTACAGTCGTAGAGAAGAACATCAACTCAGGACCCCCACTAGTCAAACTATGACTCAAATTTAAAACTAATAAGCAATGATCAATTGACTAAGACAAATTTTGTTATATAATGTCTATACACCGTTATGAGTACTCAAAGTGTAATTAATAGACAAACAAAATCTGAATATAGAGGAAAATTTTATTAAGATAATAATAATGACCAATAAGTACAACATGCTAACATAATAGGTCCTTTAGTAAGCCTCATCTTCGACACGTGTCCTACGAAGATTTTAGGAGGAAGACCTTCGGTCATTGGATCTACTAGCATATTATGTGTACTTATGTACTCAATACAAAGAACATTTTCCTCAATCCGTTCGCGTACAAACAGATACTTTGTATCGAGATACATCTCAGCGCCAGTCGAACTGTTACTGTTCAAGAAAGTTACGGTAGCTGAGATATCACAGTAAAGCTTCAATGGTCTAGTAATAAAGTTGACGACTTTCAGTCCACTGACTAGGTTCCTTAACAACATCCTATGACAAGTGCCATTATAAAACGGCAATGTATTCAGCCATCATGGTGGATGTTGTAGTCAGTTTCTATTTATGACTCCGTCAAGAGATAGGTCTGCTAGCTAACATAAATATATATATCCAGAAGTAGATTTCTTATCGGAATCAGAACATCCTACTACTTCTAAGTTGTCACCTCTTCTATAAGTTAATGTATAGTCTTTGGTCCTTTGCAGATATCGTAGAACCTTTTTAGCCGCTTTTCAATATGCTAATTCGGGATTAGATAGTTAACTCCCAAGCATATCGGCGATATAAGTGATATCTGGATGAGTACAGACCTGAGCGTACATAATGCTCTTAATTACTTACGAGTAATGTATCATCCTCATTTGCTCCTTTTAATCTCAATGTTCGGACTTTAGAAATAATCACATACGTGTCCTTTTATTACTAGAGCTATAGTGGGTGTGTAGCGTTGCATGTTATAGCTTTCTAAGATGTGTTCAATATAAGCCTTTTGAGAAAGACCCTGAACATCATTACGCCTATCCCGATGTATTTCGATACCTTTTACATAAGAGGCATCACCAAGATCTTTTATGTCGACATTATGCGAAAGTATACGCTTCAACTCATGCAACATATCCAAGTTGTTACTTGTAAGTAGAATGACATCCACATACAAAATAAGGATTGTAAATTTGCTCCCACTGATCTTGAGATAGGTGCAATGATCCACTTGATTCTTTAGGAAGTCTTGTCCTCTTATGACTTCATTAAACTTATGGTACCATTTTATTGATGCTTGCTTTAACCCGTATATGGACTTATTCAACTTGCAGACCATGTGCTCTTTACCTTCTGGAATGAATCCATCAGATTGCCGCATGTATACGTCTTATTGCAAGTTTCCATTCAGGAAAGCTGTCTTGATATCCATTTGATGTAACTCTAAATCATAATGAGCTACTGATGTGTCATATTCTATACCATTTCCCACGTGAATTTAGAACCATTTATTCGTCGTTTTTACAGTTCTATTTCCAACTTTCGATGCTTTGAGGTATGTTTAGTGTTTTCAGGTTGGAAAATGATTATGCGGATGAATTGGTCGATTTTGATGACTTATGGAGGACTCGGGAGAAAGATTCGGTTGAAACCAAGTGAAAGATGAAGAAAACGTATTCTGGAGGTCCTAACGGCCGTCACAAGGGTGACGGGCGTTAGGGACCTAGGTCAAGTTTGAACGGGCGTCACAAGGGTGACGGCCGTTATGGTTGAAAATTCGCGAGTTACTGTAACGGGTTCCTTACGGCCGTATGGTTTTCAAAGGAGGTGTGACGGGCGTCACAAGGGTGACGACCGTTATGGGTGTCGATGGATGGTAACGGCCGTTACCATATGTAACGGGCGTTACGCGACTAATTCATATAAATAGCTGGCAAGGTTTCTGAACGGGTGGTGACTTTTGGGGGAGAATTTTCCTAAGGGTTTTTGATCAAATATTCTTTCTAGGAGCTGCACTTCAAGGAATTCTTCAAGGGTCAATTCAAGATCTAATCGTCTTTCGATCCATTGAAGATTCACGTGCACCCATCTAGATCGTATCTACTTATTGTCTTGCAATTTCGTTTCCTCAAACAATTGGTACTTTATGTTCTTTCTTGATTCTTATTGTAATTTCAATTTAATCATGAGTGGCTAATTCTTCTATTGTCCACCTTGATGAAACTAGACGAATGATGTGATTGCTTTATATTTTAATTCAAAGAGTTGATTTCAATTATCGTTGTGTCATGATCTTGATGATTTAATTCCTTTATTTGTATTAATTTGATATTGGTGGCATGTGTGTTCTTCGTTAGTGGTACTAGTCGAATGCATATGTGATTTTCTAACGGTCGCTTGTCTATGAGCGATTATCACTAGTTCATGGTATGATAGTGAATGTCAAATTAATAAAAGGAGTCATTTTGTCAACGTGTTTAGAAACGGTTGGTGGTACCACGTTTTAATTCACATAGGCATAATTGGTATTTGGATAATCAAACAAGCTAAGTGTTGGTAAGATTGTCTAGGCGTTGGTGGTACCGGCTTGGGTAATTTAACTAGCAGTTAAGTGTTTGGGTGACTTGTGAGCGGTTGGTGGTACCACGCGAGCATTTCATTCTCTCACGTTTATCGTGTCAACTCTTAACGAATTTGGTCTTAACTGAAAGCAATCATGTCTGAAGTCTAGCGGAGTCAAGGTGGATGATATTTACCATTATTGTTTGAGACTTACCTTTACTTATACGCATTTGTCTTTTAAAGTTATTGTCAGAGTGAGAATCAAAGTAACACCCTTTTTCCAAACCTCTTTACTAAACAATTAATTCAAACCAATCCCCGTGAACGAACTTGAACTTACCTTTTTACTATATTACATATGATCGGGTCCACTGCCCGATAGTGTGTAGTAGTGAGTTTTTAGGTATTTCTTGTTTATAAATTTTAAACTCGATTTAGCACATCAAGTTTTTGGCGCCGCTGCCGGGGAACATAAATTGGTTGAGTTAAGGAGGAGTATCTTGGATTGTTCAAAGAAAGTGAAGTGAAATAGACTTATTCATCATTGTAAGAGGATATCTACTAGTAGAGTGAAAAGCGTTCAATTAAAAAAAAAAAAAAAAAAAAAAAAAAAAAGAAAAAGAAAAAGAAAAAAAGGGGAACTTGGGCTACTAGTAGGTATTTCTCATTTTAAATGTCGAGAAAGGTTGTTGTAACATTATAATGGAAGACTTGGATGATAATAAGTTGTTTGAAGTTAATACACCACTATGGTGTCGGGTTTTGCTTGGTGACGTTGGGGGTGCGTTCTCGGGATGATATCTTTTGGGTTAGCGGTTTGTCGGCAATCAATGGTACGGGTTGATTAGACTATTTTGTTCATTTCTAGTACATATCTTATACTTTTGATTGGTTTCCGTTCAATTCTTGACTTCATTACCGTATACATTTGTACATATCCATATACTTTGACTTTTCTTTTCTTAATTAACCTATATTCCCATTCATTCGTTGTAAATATCCATCATATATACCTTAGTTTAACTATACAACCTACCTTTATGCCTATTTTGATGATGCGCTTGGTGCTTACGCCACGTCGGTGGAGTCATGATCCCCGTTCAAGCCTATGGTAAAATAACATACACCACGACCGTGCTATGAGTGATTCTTCATATATATTCAACCCCAAAAGTAAGTTCGTTGGAGTAGAATGATATTGATAGGTTCGGTTGTTTCACTTGTGCTTGGTTGTGTTATCGTGGCTTGCGGATTGTTCAGGTATTGTCAAACATTTCGGATTTTCAATTAAGATTAAAACTGCTTCACCCAACCTTTTTGTCATTTGACATGCTTGGTGTGGCTTCTTTTTGATACTCGTCATTGTTTATTTTGCTCCATTGTCAAGGATTACTTTATGCTTTAATTCCGGATTTGCTTGAGGACAAGCAATGCTCAAGTGTGGGGGGGTTTGATGTGGGGGGGGGGGGGGGGGGGGGGGGGGGGGGGATTTGGAGGGCAAGCAATGCTCAAGTGTGGGGGGATTTGATGTGTCATATTCTATACCATTTCCCACGTGAATTTAGAACCATTTATTCGTCGTTTTTACAGTTTTATTTCCAACTTTCGATGCTTTGAGGTATGTTTAGTGTTTTCAGGTTGGAAAATGATTATGCGGATGAATTGGTCGATTTTGATGACTTATGGAGGACTCGGGAGAAAGATTCGGTTGAAACCAAGTGAAAGATGAAGAAAACGTATTCTGGAGGTCCTAACGGCCGTCACAAGGGTGACGGGCGTTAGGGACCTAGGTCAAGTTTGAACGGGCGTCACAAGGGTGACGGCCGTTATGGTTGAAAATTCGCGAGTTACTGTAACGGGTTCCTTACGGCCGTATGGTTTTCAAAGGAGGTGTGACGGGCGTCACAAGGGTGACGGCCGTTATGGGTGTCGATGGATGGTAACGGCCGTTACCATATGTAACGGGCGTTACGCGACTAATTCATATAAATAGCTGGCAAGGTTTCTGAACGGGTGGTGACTTTTGGGGGAGAATTTTCCTAAGGGTTTTTGATCAAATATTCTTTCTAGGAGCTGCACTTCAAGGAATTCTTCAAGGGTCAATTCAAGATCTAATCGTCTTTCGATCCATTGAAGATTCACGTGCACCCATCTAGATCGTATCTACTTATTGTCTTGCAATTTCGTTTCCTCAAACAATTGGTACTTTATGTTCTTTCTTGATTCTTATTGTAATTTCAATTTAATCATGAGTGGCTAATTCTTCTATTGTCCACCTTGATGAAACTAGACGAATGATGTGATTGCTTTATATTTTAATTCAAAGAGTTGATTTCAATTATCGTTGTGTCGTGATCTTGATGATTTAATTCCTTTATTTGTATTAATTTGATATTGGTGGCATGTGTGTTCCTCGTTAGTGGTACTAGTCGAATGCATATGTGATTTTCTAACGGTCGCTTGTCTATGAGCGATTATCACTAGTTCATGGTATGATAGTGAATGTCAAATTAATAAAAGGAGTCATTTTGTCAACGTGTTTAGAAACGGTTGGTGGTACCACGTTTTAATTCACATAGGCATAATTGGTATTTGGATAATCAAACAAGCTAAGTGTTGGTAAGATTGTCTAGGCGTTGGTGGTACCGGCTTGGGTAATTAAACTAGCAGTTAGGTGTTTGGGTGACTTGTGAGCGGTTGGTGGTACCACGCGAGCATTTCATTCTCTCACGTTATCGTGTCAACTCTTAACGAATTTGGTCTTAACTGAAAGCAATCATGTCTGAAGTCTAGCGGAGTCAAGGTGGATGATATTTACCATTATTGTTTGAGACTTACCTTTACTTATACGCATTTGTCTTTTAAAGTTATTGTCAGAGTGAGAATCAAAGTAACACCCTTTTTCCAAACCTCTTTACTAAACAATTAATTCAAACCAATCCCCGTGAACGAACCTGGACTTACCTTTTTACTATATTACATATGATCGGGTCCACTGCCCGATAGTGTGTAGTAGTGAGTTTTTAGGTATTTCTTGTTTATAAATTTTAAACTCGATTTAGCACATCAGCTCAAATGTCATGACGATCCTTAAGGAATCTTTATGACAGACAAGAGAAAAGGTCTCTTGATAATCGATTCCTTCCTTTTGAGTAAAGCCCTTCGCAACCAGTTTGTCCTTATAGCGTTCAACGTTTTCATTCGGGTCTTTGGTTTTGAAGATCCATTTACAATCTACAGGTTTGGATTCTTCAGTAAATTCAACCAAGTCCCAAACGTCATTATGCTACATGGAATTAAGCTCTTAAATCATGACTTCATTCCACTAAGTGGCCTGATCGCTATTAATGGCTTCTTAATAAGAGGTAGGATCAGTAAGCTTTCCAACGTCCTCAACTTCAGTTAAATAAGTTATGAAATCATCAAAGTTATGGCCTTGCGTGACCTAGATGATCTCCTAAGTTGATTTTCAAGTTCAGTAAGGAAGACACTTTAGCATTAATAGTAAGATGGTTATCATTAGTAGTATCCTGATTAGGAGGATTAGGATTTTGATTAGGAGAAGGTGGATCAGTGTTATTAAGAGCAGCGTTGGGTACAAGAAGAATTATCGGAGGAGTAATAATAACCGATGAGCGGTTCCCCCCGCTTCTTGTACTTATTGCAAATCTTAAGTTATGATTTGTCGTGCTCCCAGTGATCTCTTAGTTCTCGACAAACGTGGCATGAAAAAGAAAGACATTAAAACTAAAAACCGATAAAGAAACATGTAAGGGATTTAGGATCCAGTTTCTTTTAGTTAGGGTTATAGAGTTATGCTTTGGCAAGACAACCTCATACGTTCATATATTTTAGACTCAGTTTCCTTTCTGTCTAGGTGTCTTAGGGACAGATTATGATGGAACACTTATTGAGTATATAAACGACTGTGTGTAAGGCCTCAGTCCAAAGGTATGTAGGTAAGTTAGTGTTGACAAGCATACTTTTCACCATGTCCATTAAGGTTCTATTTCTCCTTTTTAGCAACATAAATATTATTGAGGAGAACCAGTCATGGTGTATTGGTTAGTTATGTCATGTTCCTTTCAAAAGTTATGGAAAGGACCAAGAGCTTCACCAATATCAGTATGTCAACCATAATACTCACTTCCTCTATCTGATCTCACAACTTTTATTTTTTATTTTTACGATCAAGTTGGTTTAAAACCAAAGTTTTAAGATCAATAAAAGTCACTAAGGGTTCAGATCAGATATAAGTGCATATAACACGAATAATCGTTAATAAATGTAATAATTGATGTATGTCCTAAGATGGATGCAGGATAGGGGCCACTAATATCAGAGTGTATTATTTCCAACAGGTTGGACCAAGAAATTCATTATTATGAGTAATGACAATTGTAACATCCCAAAACTTTTTTTATTAATGGTTTTGTTAATTTTTGTTAGTTAATTATTATTCAATTCATCAGTACCTATCTATGTGGTTTGTGTGTACGTAACATTAATTCATTTTGTATGTGTGCATTTTAAGATAGCTGAGATCATAAGCACTTAAGTATAAGACAATTATTCTATGTATTAGTTGAAAGTTTAAAGTAGAATTGGTGTCAAATGGTTTTAGTGAGCGGATGTAACGTGCAGATTTAATATATCAACAAAGTAACTAATGAGCAAAAAAATATAAATAAGTCTAGGTGATAGTCATTAGGCCATATCTTTAGCTCGGCCCAAACAATTCCTAATATCCTCATGGCCATATTTTCTCATAGCCCATGTAGATATTAAATACTCTTATTAGTCGACCATGCCTAGTTAATTCAATCGACTTTACAACCTAAACGTAACTAACGAATATTCGTGCGATAGAAGAGGCGGCGAAGGGTACAAAACCTTACAGCCGCAAGAGAGGCTTGCTATACAAGCGAGAATAGGAACCAGCAGATTCTGCTTCAAGAACCTCTTCAATCCTCACACTTATATATTGTTTTGTTCTTCGGTTACATCAGAAGGTATAACCTCTGACACGTTTCTAGTTTTAACGTATACGTATGAGCTAATGTTACTCGAGTTGTTGAGATGTCTAGATTCGCAAATAGCTTTTTGTTTACTGAATTTGAATTGTCAAATATGGAGTCGAATCTAGTTTTTCGTGGCGAGTTATTAAATATTAAAGTTGAATAAAAACACATCGTTTATATATGTGGCTACCGTTAGTCTATATTAAGACGTCTTAAACGATATGTATAGATATAACCAATAGTTACAGTTTGTTGATAGAGGTTTGGTTTCCTAAGGAATGAGACACCATGTAAGTACAAATTGTAGTCTTGTTAATTTAAGCTCACGCCCAAACAAAGAGATATAATCTTGCTGTTTGAAAATATTTGCAAAACTAATTTATATTAGAGAAGAGTGGTGTCGATGGTCTTGAGAGCAAGACATTCAATTGTTTTAAAACTTTATTATGCTTTCAAGTAGTCATACACGCATAGTTTTTAAAAGAGTTGTTTTCGTCATGTGTCCGCGGTCTACTTATAGCAGGATATTGAGTTAAGTTTTTCTAAATGGTTTAGCGATTTCGTAACTTACGAGTAGTTGGGCTTCATTCAAAACCTGATGCATATAATGATATAGAAGTTTGATGTCTTGGATAATTCATAGATAGACTATGGTAATATCTCTAAAGAAGTTCAATTAAATTACTGCAAATAATTTACGTTTGGAGGTTGATGGCCATTAGGTTCGAGTTAGTCATTTCCGGAGTAATAGTCGTGTGGGTAGCTTACTGGTTTCCATCTGATACGCGAGTCGGTATAGACTCCATCGTGAGTCAAAGTTTTAAAATTGTAAGGCTGGACATGAGCAATACGAATCGAAGATGATGATGGTGTTTTATAGAAGAAAACATAGTAATTAATCATGTACCATTAATATAAATTATGTAATGTAAGTTGACTAATTTAATATGGGTCTTTTATTGGTACATAAATTCACCAGGTGGTCATGTGTGTATAAAGTCTAAAGAATTGTTACAACATGGAGAAATCATAATTATATGAATTACGTAATGACTATCATGTGGTATACCAGATTATTTAGTTGATTTAACGTGGTAATTCATGATGGGATTTAAGTTAATAAGTCACACACTGTTCTAAATTATTAGAAGTATATGGGATATGGTCATAGTTGTCGACTTGTAACTTTTGACTCGTGACTCGTAAGAGTCTAACAACTATGGACATGGCTTGTTAAATTGTGTATGTCTTATGTTAAGATAGAAAAGGTGGACTAACAATGACGAGGACATGTATTTCAGTATGGTTTGCGAATTATTTTAATAATGTGGTATGCTTTAATTGATTGTCTAGGTTCTAAGACGATCACGCTGTTGGATAAAAACATTAGACAAGCACCATAAATATTCATAGGTGTTTGTGATGCTCGATACAGGTAAGATATATCATTTTTGACACGCTGGGGTGCACAACGAAAATGGTGATTTCGTAAAAGTGGTTTAAAACCTTTCTTTCTCATACGCTAGATTGGGTATTGGGATTTTTGGAGGGTTTCGCGAAATGGGTAGATTTGCATGATTAGGCTGATTTATATTGTTGTTATTATGATTGTACATGTTGAATTATAGTTGATATTAATGTTGTTTTTAGTTGTAAAGTTGTTTTCGTTGAAATGCTAAGTTGTTGAGTTGATTTGGCTTGTACACTAGTTCACTAGACTTGTGTAGGTTGCCATGTTTACACTGTGCACGATTAGGGGCCCTAAACTTAAAGTTGAAATAAAAGTTGCCAAAGTTGATATCGTTGTTAAAACTCGAGTATAAATCTAAGTTGAAAGTGGTAAGCTTATCCCATACTGGAACCGCGTAGGAGCCAGTGTGATTTAGTTGGTCAGCGGGAGTAGACTAGTTGCTTCCAATGACACGGCCTCGAAGTTTGAGATTAGCTGGGTGACTAGGTCCAGTCACTACAAGTTGCGTAACAGCTTTCTCCTGGATTTGGTTATGCCTATCCTTAACGACACTGATGGACCCCGAAAGGATTACCCATCAAGTCGGGTGCAAGGTACCTTAAAGGCCTTACGGCCGCCTTTGCACACATTTGTAGTTGTATTCATTGTGGTGACGCGAGTCATCCACCTTTAGTTGAAATAAAAAGGGCATAACCTATTGTTGAATAAAGTTGTAGAAGTTGATTAAGTTGCTAAGTTGAATACGTTGATAAAGTTGAATATTGTTGATTATGTCGATAGGCACATGCAGGATTGTTAATCATTCTTATGTGTATTCGATTGCTATATATTGTTGTTGTTGTTATATGCCCGACTGCGTATGATTCTTTATTAAGTTGTTTTAAATTGGCAATCGTTTATATTAACCTGTGGTATATCTTACTCGGCTTTATAGCTGACACTTGTTCTTTTGTTGAAAATGTTGTGCCACCTCAGGTTGATGCTTAGTTGAGATGCAGATTAGAGTGAGGATGGGTAGAAGATACAGCTGAAGACTTTTACCTAGATTGCCTCATTTATTATATTTCGTTGACTGTTATTGATATTTGACGTTTATGGGTTTCATTTGATATTGGTTAGATCCGACGAGTAACACCGTCATTTAAGTTGAACATTTTTATTCTGGAAATGTAATAATTGATGGAAACTTCCGCAATACTCTGTGTTTTTACGAAAAATTTTTTGAAATCCATATTTTTATAAAGTTCGGTGTTACAACAATCTTATCGCAACCATGAATCATTACATAACCTTCAAGGTTTTAGACTAGAAAAATAGATACAAGGTTCCGAGAAATTCTCGATACACATAAGGTATCTACTAGTCTAACACACTTTCCAGTATTTATATGTAAATTATAAGTTTCCATGGCTTCGACATCTAAGAGATCACCCCTTTCAACTCTAAGCTTTCTTTGGTTCTTTTAACGGCTTCTGGATTGTTTATAATCATTGTATTGAGTCGGTCACATGAACCATAGAACCAGAGTCACTTACACATGTATTAATAAGTACATCAAACGTAAGAGAATCAAATATTACATAAGATAAGTTACCTTTCTTAGCTAGCCACTCCTTGAATTTAGGGCAATTTGGGTATAATAGAATTTGCAGTTAGGATTGCTCGTCAAGGACTTAGAGCTAGAGGCAACATCATCATGATTATCCTTTACTTGAAGTCTTAATGTCTTATTACTGTTATTATCCTTCCTCTTTAATGGAATTAGCAGTGTTAGTAAGGTGAACAGCTTCAGGTTGGCCCAACTTAAGGCGACAATTTTCTTGCACACACTTTGCAATTAGTCCACTCATCGACCATTTATCCTTCATAGTGCTATATTTAATTTTGAAGGAGTCGAAATGAGCAGACAATGAGGTCATTACAAAATGCACAAGAAAAATTATCAAAGACTTCCATTTTTAGGACTCTTAAGCTTATGAGTCATGTCAGTCATCTACATTATGTGTTCACAAATACTGCTATTTCCTTTGTGTTTAAGCTACTTGTTTGCGGTAAGTGGTAATTAATCCTTTCATAAAGCAAAGTTTGCATAAGTGCTTAATGCCTAAGTTAGGTACTACAGTGGAAATAAGGAGGATATTAATTTATAATACAAGCAATAGAAGGTTATAATAGTAATGCCTAAAATAAGTAGGCCTAATAGTAATGAAGTTATAGTGACATGATTAGCTATCTAAGGCAGACTAAGTAATGTCTCTTAATAGTAGTGGAACTAAAGTAATGCCTAAAATAAGTAGGCCTAATAGTAATGTTCCTTAGAGTAATGAGAATATGACCATTATTATAGTAATGAAACTAGTGATAGGTAAGCCTATCGTAAACACCAAAACAATAAGCTAAAGTAAGGCTCTACTTAGATGTTACATCACCTTTGGGCAGAAGTAACTAATATCTAAGTTAACATGAGCATTAGGGTCATGCAACACAACGCTTATCTTTTGACCTTTGGGCACAAAATTAAGAATCGTGTATATTATGCATGCAAATAGTCCTTTTGACACACAAAGCATATTAAATCACCTTTGGGCAGAATTAATATACTAAGTGTTCATCATGCAAAAGGAACAAGAACGCAACATGAGAATCATATTTGACCTTTGGGCACAAATAATGAGACCATGTATTTTAGTGCGAAGCCCCTAAGTTACGGGGGTCCGGGGGCAGCGCCCCTGGGAGCGGGGTCCAAGGGGCGGCAGCCCCTGGCGGGGTCCAAGGGGCAGAGCTCACAATATGAATTCAATTAGGAGAACTCAACAAGTAAGTCGAATTCAACAATTAAGGAGAACTCGACAAGTAAGTTGAATTCAACAAGTTATGATTGATCTCGATGATTAAGAAGAACTCAACAAGTAAGTCGAATTCAACATTTAAGGAGAACTCGACAAGTAAGTTGAATTCAACAAGTTATGATCATAATCAATAAATAAATTGAACTCGACCTGTTATGGTCGAACGTGACATGTAATGGTCGAACTCAACCTTAGGTGGTCGAACTCAACCTTAGTTGCTCGAACTCAACCTTAGTTGGTCGAACTCAACCTTAGGTGGTCGAACTCAACCTTAGTTTTGTCGAAGTCAACCTTAGGTGGTCGAACTCAACCTTATTTTGGTCGAACTCAACCTTAGGTGGTCGAACTCAACCTTATTTTGGTCGAACTCAACCTTAGGTGGTCGAACTCAACCTTATTTTGGTCGAACTCAACCTTAGGTGGTCGAACTCAACCTTATTTGGTCGAACTCAACCTTAGGTGGTCGAACTCAACCTTAGTTGCTCGAACTCAACCTTAGTTGGTCGAACTCAACCTTAGGTGGTCGAACTCAACCTTATTTTGGTCGAAGTCAACCTTAGGTGGTCGAACTCAACCTTATTTTGGTCGAACTCAACCTTAGGTGGTCGAACTCAACCTTATTTTGGTCGAACTCAACCTTAGGTGGTCGAACTCAACCTTATTTTGGTCGAACTCAACCTTAGGTGGTCGAACTCAACCTTATTTTGGTCAAACTCAACCTTAGGTGGTCGAACTCAACCTTAGGTGAGGTCGAACTCGACCTATTATGGTCGAACTCAACCTTAGGTGGTCGAACTCAACCTTAGTGGTCGAACTCACTTATGTGGTCGAACTCAACCTATTATGGTCGAACTCAACCTATTATGGTCGAACTCAACCTTATGGTCGAACTCAACCTTATGGTCGAACTCAACATGTTGGTCGAACTCAACCTATTATGGTCGAACTCAACCTATTATGGTCGAACTCAACCTTGGTCGAACTCAACATGGTCGAACTCAACCTATTATGGTCGAACTCAACCTTGGTCGAACTCAACATGGTCGAACTCAACCTATTATGGTCGAACTCAACCTTGGTTGAATTCAACCTATTATGGTCGAACTCAACCAAGCAAAACACGTTTTTGGCTCGAAAATTATGGCATTTAGGATCAAACTCAATAGATTAGATGAGTTT
The DNA here is from genome assembly GCA_034093135.1 of Erigeron breviscapus. Lineage (NCBI taxonomy): Eukaryota > Viridiplantae > Streptophyta > Magnoliopsida > Asterales > Asteraceae > Erigeron > Erigeron breviscapus. The sequence goes on along the minus strand of CM067170.1, from coordinate 26,421,209 downwards.
TAATATGAACACGAAGAACATGTTCATGAAATTATTTGTTCCATAATATTTATTTCCGAAAAAAATAAATTATTTCCGAAAAAAATAATTATGTAACATAGAATTTTGTTCCAAATATATTTCCGAAAAAGTTATTTCCGAAAAAATTATGGAACAAAATAATAGATCCATTTGAAATCATATTTTCTCCAAGTATTTACGGAACAAACAATACGAATCAATAGATCGATCAAGAACCATTGTCTCTGATACCATATGTTGGAAATAATATGATTCGTATTATATAAATAATGAAAATATGATAGAAAGTAAACGTACCCGTTGATCCTGAGGACCTGTAAGATGATTAAGCATACATGCCATTGATGTCGGGTTCCCAAAACGAGATGATTGAATGATGATGGGATTAGAGAGGGAGAGAGCACACACACAAGAAATAAGGTGGAAGATTAGGTCTTAAAATGTTGTACATGGCTCTCTATTTATAGAGAGAGCATTTACAACCTTAGCCCTTGGTGTTTAGTATGTGCAGTTTAAGTCCCCGTAGTTACAATCATCTAATGGGAAACCCTATAGTATGTCTTTAATAGTAAATACGTCCATCGTATAATTACTAGACATAGGGATTTCAGTTATCGTCAATTATCATATCACGAATGATAAACGATCAGTGACGGTCACAAGTAATGTGGTTCCAACAACTTAGACCTGTATTCCCAGTGTATTCCATTCAATACGCCGACTTTCCGGCGTGGAGGGTTAATGCATCCGGCGTATTCATCGGCGTATTCGCTCAAATTGGTGACTACCGCGCTGAGAGCGATGGGCAAATTGTTTTTAATATTATTTTTTTGTTTTGTTTACTACTGCTATCTAATGGATTGTAAGAAAAGAAAGAAAAATCTCAAAGCTTTGTGAGTTGCAGGTTTGGGATGTAAAAGACGACGATTCAGATGGCAAGATGTAAAGCTTTAAATATGGTATTTGATATGAGTTTTCATTTTAGCCCCTGAACTATTATAAAATAGTAATATAAGTGTTAATGTTTTTTTACCACTTTGTTCTTTAATGTTATATTATTATCATTCAAAATTGTATTAGATTTATTGGTATTATTAATAATACTTCAATTTAAGTGTTATTTAATTTAATGTAATGTCTTTTTAATATTAATATAAATGATGATGTAGAACCAATAAACTGAATTTCAAGTGGGGGTTAATGATAAAAATGGTTCAGTGTATTGCTGACGTGTCACCAATAAACTGAGTTTCAGTGTGGTGGGTTAAATATGGTTTTACGAGGAATTTATGAAGTATTCTCATATTTCTGTACTAGTGTACAATTATGTCATAACCCCTGGTTTTTAAACGTTTTGGGTGTTGTGTTTTAAAACGTTTTGAGTGTTTTAGACTTAGGCTAAGAGGAGCGGTGATGGAAGGTGGGAGGGGCGATTTACTTCATGTGGTATGTGGAGTAGGAAAAATTGCTTCTCAAAAAAGGTGAAAATTGGTGAATTTTGGAGAGTAGAGTGTCTTGCGTCATGTGGCATATGGGGTAAGGAAAGTTGCCCCTCAGAAAAGCTGGAAATGGGTGAATTTTGGAGAGTGGAGCGACTTGCGCCATGTGGCATGTGAGGTAGGAAAAGTTTTTTTAAAAACACGTAAAAAGCTAGCTGGTATCCCTTCTCCCTCTCTCCAACATTCACTTTTTAATTGATTTTTGTGTGTGTTCAGGGGGGCATGGGCGACCTGTGTGGTTCGCCTAGGGAGCGGTACGCCCAAAGGGGTGGTGTTGGGGGCGACTTTAGGCGAAAAAGGGGTGGGTTCGCCCCTTTGTGGGCTCCACTCCATTTAGTCTTAGTGATGGTTTTCTAAACATCTGCATTTTTTTTCCATGGAAATAAATAATATTATCTCAATATACAATATTAAACTATCACTTTTATAAGTGTAAAGTATAGACACAATTTTCTTCATATATTATTTCTTTGTATAAAGTTTCTAGTTTGTCCAATAACATTTTGAGTTATGGAGTCATCCATAAACATCAAACTCAAATGGACTTGGTTGACTAACATGAGAAAATGTTTGATCATTGTTACTGACATCACCATATTTTAGTCCGGTCAAATGTTTGATCCTGCGTTACCCAAAAAACTTAAAATCATATAGAAGTCTCTATTTCTCACACATGTTCAAAATAATCGGATTTACCGATCCAAACCAGCAGACATGGCCAAACAATGTGTTGTATCATATATCATACTTCAGATCACAACTATTATGTGGTATCGGACCTTACAATGAATGCAAACAATTTGACAACTTATTTATGATACAAATATGTTCATCAAGTAGAAGGACGTTTTCTTTTGAACAACGAACACAGAAAGGGCCTTTGATAGTAGAATGATACTTTTATCTCATTGACACTTATTATCACTTTAGAAATTACTCACATAGATCACATCAATCATAATAATGGGAATAGAGAATACCTTGGCATTGGAAGATGTCGATAACCCGGCTCCAACCCTTGAGGCCAATATGGCTTGTTGATTCAAATTTTATTTAAGGAGCTCAGAGTGGAAACTTGGATTATACTTGTTGAGTTGTTTCTAAAATATTTGATCTTAGAGTCGATATGAGAATTAACGTCTTTTATCAAAATTTGGAATTCCTGCGTACTTCAACCATCCTTAAAGGATCACATGCAAGTTCTTGCAATACATCGACCAAAGCTTTGGGTTCCTCATCCTTGAGATTACATCTCGATGCACGCAACCATCATGTGCCTAACCTTAGTTGAAATGCACTTTCGTGTGCGTTATTGAGAGTTGTCATCACTAGGAGGTATAACTTTAATTAAAGTTCCATCCAAAACTCCTAAACAATTAAATAAAATACGTATATTATGAAGAAGATTATTTCTAGTCATACGTTTAATTCATCCGATGTATCTCTTATATATTAATAAAACATAATTGTTTCATAAACTATTTTTAGAAAAAAACAAATGTGTCAATTCAACATTCATTTGTAATTGCCTTTATAAAATGGCCTAATTACTTGAAAAGTCATCCAACTTGTCACAAATACCTTTTCCGGGGTCCCAACAAAAAAAAGTTTTAATGTGGGGTAAAAACCCGGCTAAAAAACGTATTAAGGGGTTTTTGTAAGTTGCAGGTAACAATTTAATTTTCAAATACCCCACATTAAAACTTTTTTTTGTTGGGACCCCGGAAAAGGTATTACTTTTTTTTGTTGGGACCCCAGAAAAGGTATTTGTGACAAGTTGGATGACTTTCCAAGTAATTAGCCCTTATAGGGCACGTGAATTTATGAGGACGTGGCAGGTGATTTGGCAGATAACCGGGTAAAAAGCAATGTTATCCGGTAAAACCCCTTAATACGTTTTTTAGCCGGGTTTTTACCCCACATTAAAACTTTTTTTTGTTGGGACCCCAGAAAAGGTATTTGTGACAAGTTGGATGACTTTCCAAGTAATTAGCCCTTATAAAATCATGACATCATGGATGTTTTAAATTTAATTTAATTTTTTTAATATTTCATCTCCTTATTTTCTCATTCTTTTTTAACCTTAAACTTTTCTTCTTTTTTTTTTTTTTAAATTTCATTACATGAAAGCTTATTGAAAAACGGTGAGGTTTGTTTTATAATCGTTGTTCATGTTGCCTTCATTCTTATTTATAATAGATTTCATTTAATTACAAACTCTGTTTGTTGCTATGAATACTAAAAAAACAATATGTAATTATTGGCTATAAATCTTTTAATCTGACTAGTTTTTACATCGTGGGTTTTATTTACTTATTTAAAATTGTTAAAATTTCATTTGGGTTTTGAGTGATTTTGATCTGATTTAATGATTCTAAGACTCATTTGCTAGATTTAAAGGTTTATCTTTTTCTCGTGTCAATTGCTAGATTTGAAGATTTATCTTTTTAACGTGTATATAATATTTTTACAAATTTTTTTGTAAAATATAAGAAACGATGGTTAGTCTTACAGAGATAGCAACGGCAACCCATTAATCATTATTAGGTCTATGCGAATTACACACGGGAACAAGTAAATATCAGCAAAAGTTTTATTGAAATACTCGGATTGAACCCGGGCTGATTAGCTAGTTAACTTAGTAAATGAGCTATTAGATTACCCGAAACCAATTCCATTTTTCATCTTGACAATCTTGGGTAATAGGGGCAGGTTTCTTTAGCAATATAATATGTATCTCAAATTCTCAATATCTAAAAAAGAAATTGAGGAGATTTCCGACTCACTAATTTCCTAGTGCGTAAAAAAAGATACCAATTGACCTACTCTTTTTGTGGTGAGCCAAAGCATACAAGATCATTGCTACTACCTCTTCTATAGATGTGTTTTCACCATATCACATGGCACCCTAAAAGTTGCCCTGTCCGTACAAAGCTCACTAATGCACACAAGATATTCCTATGTCCGATTTAAAATGAGATTGTTGTATCTATTGAGCATATCATGGCTGGTTGTTATATAGCTGCAATGCAAAGGTTTGGAATGTGGTATTTAAATGGACTGACATTCATTCTTTCCCATCACATGGCCCCAGTCACATTCTTACAACAATAATAATCATTGATATACTGTATAGGGATTGAAAACAAGCTGAGGATAGCAATTTTACATTTCTCCGATGTATGTTATCGAATATTCAAATATTCTTTTGAATCGGAAACAGTTACAATAATAACTTGGGGTTTATGCATGATAAAAGATTACCATGTTCGTATATATGACCATTTGAAGAGAAACGGTAAAGTAAGAAAGCAAAGCAAATCTAGGAAGCCTTATGAGCATGGGCTTTACTTTGGCAGGCTGCAGACATGATGCGTAACTGATTAGTTATTTCTGTGAAGGATGGTCTCACCGCTGGATCAGGAGACCAACACTGCTCCATGAGCCTTCTCCAATCAGGATCACAATCACTTGGAACTGCGGGTCTGAGTGTGTTATTCACAATGCCTCCTGCAATAAAATATCAAATAAAAAGATTCAGCAATGAAGCATCAGTGTGGCACAAGAAAAAAAATCCATTCATGTAAGTAGTACAAATTTGGAAGTCAGTCGTAATCACATGCTTCAACCTTGGAATTTCTATGGAAGCGGGGAAATATGTATAACATGACTAAATAGCTGCATTCAAATGACCCGCTTGAAAATTACAAACAACTTGCTGGCTGTGAGGTTTTATTTGATAGTAGACCTATCATGACAACTAAGCTAATACATGATAGTAGAGGGTGGCAAAATTAGAGAGCCAGGTAACGGGTAAAATGGGCTGAATATAAGATCACATCAGACCAATCCGGTTGGTTTGGCCCACAAATAGTTTTTGGGTTAACCTTAAATCAACTACGATACAAAATAATAACTTGAATCTTCAAATAATAAAGAAGAAAAGGAAAAAAAGGAACGCATAAGTAAGAAGACTTTCGTCAACTTTCACCTCGTTTGATATGTTCCACTTCCACACACCAGTATGGTAGGGAGTTCGGCACCGGGCCACCACGTGGGCAACGTCGGATATCGCCGACCCCCATACCGTCTGCTCTAAGAAGTTTCTTTTAGCTAAGTTTCTTGATTGAGCAATTTGAGTTATATAAAAAAAACAACTCAGGTCGACCCATTCGTATGTAAATGGGCGGAAACTGCCCCCTCAAGATATTATCTTAAGTTAGACAAATAGAAGACTCGTGCTCAAAAGGCTAAAAGAAAAAGAAATCACAGATAGCGCACCTATGATTGCACCATAATGCATGTTTGCATACGGTTCCTCACGTGTAAGAATCTCCCATAACACGATCCCAAAAGAGAAAACATCAACCTGTGACATTGCAAAAATAAGTAAAATAGATAAATAAACAATAATAGGTGTTGGATAGCATACACAGACAAAGCTAGGAGCCTAGAGGGACGTCTTTACCTTCTCAGAAACTTTGTTGCTGCCGCCATTCAGTAGCTCTGGAGCCATCCATGGAAGGGTTCCCCGTACTCCGCCTGAAACCAAAGTGTTCCGCTTGATTTTGGACAGACCAAAATCTCCTACCTGCATGAGAATTGACTTGAATCAGTCACAAAAAATAAACTTATAATGTACTGACTAAGAAATAACGCATGATATTTCATGTAATAACCTTGCATATAGGGCGTGATGAATCTTTAATGTTCACCAAAAGATTGTCACATTTCAGGTCGAAATGGACAATATTCTTTGAGTGTAAATATTCCATTCCAAAGGCCGCGTCCATTGCAATTATAAGCCTCTTGCGGTGATCAAGATGCCTATAAAATACATAGAGAAGAAAGAATAAGTCATCACACAACAATGTCTATGCTGAAGTTGATACCTGTCAAAAAAATCTTTAGATTTTTTATTAGATACCATGTTGCATGTAAACCTAACCAACTTTCATGGTTTTTGCTTTTGTTAACGCTTTATTTGCAACCATAAACAAGTTTGAACTTTAAAATTTTTTCACTCACGACGGAAATAGACAGCGTTCGTTACCTTTCTGCAATTTTAGCCATGAAAATTACAGAACTTACCGTACTAAAAGATCACCTTTTTGCAATTTTACCCATAATAATTATAGAACTTACCACACTAGAAGATCCCATTTAAATATATTGCATCAGTATTGCAAAAGAATAATGGAAGTAGTACCTATCTTTACGAAGCAAGACATGTCTTAGTGAGCCATCCACCATGAACTCTGTGACAGTAGCTAACGTTCCATCAGGCCCATCTTGTACTACACCATAAAATGCCATTACATTTGGATGATGAAGCTTTGAGAGAATAACAGCTTCACGCCAGAACTCTACAGTCTATAACAATAGATGTATAAACGTAAGATGAAAATTAGACTCATCTGATTGAAGGGAGATAATAGATCAAGGTTAAAACTTAAAAGTAAAAAAAATAAGTATAAAATTAACAGGTGTGTGACTTGAGCCATCACAAATAGCTGCTATGATCCACTTCCTCTAAAAGTAAAAGGGGTGTTTCGATGTTGATTTTGTCATGATATTATATTATAATCACAACCATAATCAAATGATCAGTTCGAATAGACCAAACTGTAGGAGATAGTGGTTGGATGAGCATTTTTTAAGTTGTATAATCAGATAATCACTTGTGTTATGAGTTTGATGCACTCTAACTATGATATAAGTAATATCGAATTAGGGTCATAAATAGTAACAATTGAAGTTCAAGGTAGCAAAGTGTAACGTCCGGAAGTTGGTTACTAGCCATTGGAGTTTGTTGACGTCAAACTTAGTCAAAGGCGGTTTAATCCCTTGTATAAATACCCGAATATAATAATGAAATAAAACAATTTGAGTGATGAAAATATCTTCTCTTCTTCTATAATTTCTCTCTATCAAACTAAGAAAAAATTTAAGAGATTATATAACAACAAAAAACATAGTTGTAAGAAAAGATGTCTTATTAGAACTTAGAAGAGAGTCAAAATATCTCCAATTTCATTAAAAGAAAGGGTGATCTTTTTATATTTTTTTATCATTTAATAGTTAGAAGCAGAATTTCCATACACTGAAAGCTTATTATTGTGACTTGTAGTCATTTAATAGATGATGATCAATTTCAAAACTCAAATCCAGACACTTCCTTAGTGACGTAGAATTGTGATAAGATGTAAATGATGCTTACTAATCTTTCTTGCTCAGATGATCGGCCTGCAAAGCAGCTTTTCTTAATACGCTTAATTGCAACATCTGTCCCTCTCCATTTTCCATGGTACACAGTACCAAAAGTACCAGAGCCAAGTTCCCTTAATTCTTCAAGATCTTCATTTCTAATAATCTGCAGCATTATCCCCATAAAACGGCAATAATCTTTCATAACATTGAGTTTGTTGATATTAGAGGCTTAGAGCTGATTTTATTGAAATAACTTCAATGTGCACAAGCCAGTAATGGTCAGAATGCAAAAGCTAATGATTAACATGCAATCATATATTGTACAATGCTACACATAGGACTTTTGCCATAAGCTCAACAGTATTGTTATACCTGTAACGAACTGATATCAAGATCAGCCAGAGAAGGGTCGATAGAAGATAGTGCATCGTTCCTCGTCTCGGCCTACACACATCAATTCAGCAACAAGGAATAATCATACAATAGTATAGGTTCAATATATACTAGCAACTATAGGTATCAAAATTCAGCCCATTTACTTGCATAAGCTTTGCTTATGTTATTCTGAATCACCAAAGGGTCAAATGTAGCTAAAACAGAAACAGGTCAAATGCGACGAGCAAATCAAACAGGCAGAAAGTTGCCGGAAATGTATGTTTGACGCATAAAGCCTCCTAAGTCTTTATTCAGATATTTAGATCATTATTATAACATTATTTTTTCTAATCATATTTAATGCATTAATAATATATTCAAGTGATAAAAAAAACTTCACCCAAACCTACAAGTAGAAAAACACAACCCATTTTCACTAGTTACCAGATAAATAAATAAAGTACCGTATACTCCGAGTCTGGCATTCTCATGTTATCTGCTAAATCATCAAATTGCATGCCTTCACTGCTTTTCATCTCTGAAGGATTATAATGAGGTTGCATGGATGTCGATGCGGAACCCGCTATTTCTCTTTCACCATCTTCAACAAAAGCATTTCGCAAACCCACCTGGGTTCCAGAAACATTATAAACTGAAGAAAGTTCTTCTTCAACTTTTGGAAGTCCAGATAAGAACGCAAGATGATCCTGATCAATAAGAGACACATCCTTCTGCCTGAACTCTTCTCTTTCACCATCTCTCGCTAGTTTCTGAAAATAAGACCAATGTTTCGGGTCATGATTTTCAATGTTCATGCTCATCCCTACTCCATCTTGTGGCAGAACACTGATACCATGTGATTCTTCAGAAATCGCTCTTGCAAATACATCAGAAAGAAAATCACGGGGAAACCGGTCATTGATATCAATTAGAATGTCTCCGCCACCGCTAGCGACTACACCACTAGGCGCATGAGCATTAGGCGCAGGATAACCTTGGTGCCCTGGTTGTGATCCAGCATCTGCTGGTTTATCAAACTTAATTTTCTTATCATTAGCCGTTGTAGCATCTGCTACATTAACAGGATCAGAAACCTGGTTGTTATTGACAGCCATACGATCTTCAATAGGTTCATGTGATGCCTCTGATTCTGAGATGAAACCCTGGGTGTCAGCATCAGATTGTAATTGAGTAGCAAGTAACTGAGACCCAAGTGAATCATCTGACTTGGTCAACCTATTCATCTCTGCTGGTCCACGTGGAATTCTCTCTGAATGATAAACCCTTGAAGGTGGTACAACAGGAGGCTCGAGATAACTCAAATCAATAAGATCGGAACGTGAGTTATCAGGTCCCAAAGCACTATTTGATGTGCACGTATCATTGTCATTAGACCTAGCAACTTTTGGCATGTTAGGAACATTTACAGGCCTCTCTTCATTCATTTTAGGCTTTGGGGGAAGCTTTCCCTCTGCTACATCATCTCTTGGAGATCTAATTTTAGCTTGTTTTATTTCTTGTTTAACAACACTTTCACCCTTTGGCTTTTCCTCCAATTGTGGCTGCCGGGTTTGCATAAGCCCTTCGGTATTCAGTGGAACAGAAGTTTCCACAGGCGGGAAATTTAAATTAGCTTCTCCATGATGCATCTGGTTACGGGTTTCATATACATTTGAAAAGTTAGGGGGCATGGCAGGAGAAGATACCGGCACTGAAGTCAATGATGTGTTGCTTCTAATGTAGTCACCATTTTGACCATCGATCTCACTTAAATTATTGGCTGACGAACTCAACAAACCGTTCATACCCGACTCCCTTCGTGACCCCACATCCATCCCATTTACAGCAACCACAAACTGAAATTCATGATCACCACCAGAATTAGCATGACTGAAATTGGTATCATCTAAATCACCTAAAGAGAATAAAAACAATCTAAGCTTTTGTGACCCTTCTCCTATGCCTAACATGTTACATTCCTCCATCATATTCAGCAAATCTTCATCAGAAGAAACCGAAACTAAAGCATCAAGATCCTCTCCAGGAAGCTGATATTTGACTGCATAAGTTTCAATATAAACTTCTATCAGTTTTTGGCGTAACTCTTGCCAATATATATCTTTTCTTATGCGGATAATTCGTGTGCTTCCTCCAACATATCTGAGCTTTCCGTCACTTGGGCGAGGTAATATTTTACCACCAAAACTACAGAGGATTTTAATCTTCGGTGAACTATCTGACGCATTAGAAGAAGCTAGAGAAGAATTGTTCTCAAGATGGTTTCTTTCAACCATATTAATCATGGAAATATCCGAACCGCTTTCAGATCCTGTATGACTGATACCTAAAATGCCATTTAGTTCCAAGTAGCCAGGCGTATGACTAGGATCAACTGCAGCATACTGGACAAATGGCACCTTAGGGTTAGCCCGATCCCGCATAAATTCTAGAGAGAACTCTTCACCGGTTCGAATGGAATAGTTCAACACAGGTTTTACTGAAGAGTGTCTAGGAATTGCCTTTTGGAAACTCTGAGCCGAAGGTATAGAGTCGGTATTATCGGGCTGAACAGGATTATATTGAATATGGCTGTCACTTTTTGATTGTTCCATTGTACAAACTATCTACTTTACCACTCTCAAGTCTCAAAAGTCAAAACTAATGGCGAAAAATCCTGATTTCAATATACAATAACTCATTCTAAAGTTTACATGATCAAGGCAGAGCAAGTCGACTATAGATAACCATGGTACCAACTATACAGTACCTAAACGAGCATAAATTCCAACTACACTGATTTGATGTACAACGTTCAGGATGCTATAATGTTCTCGGAACCTTCAAAAAGACAGCAAAGCAGCAACAAATTAACATTCACCTAAGCACAAGGCCAGAGACGTGACAGGTTAAAAAAAGTCCACACATTTCAAATTCAAATATAAGGTACTTGTTAATTGCTCCTATTAACACAAAGTTTGCATTTTTAATCAGCATATATAAAATGTGATCTAGGCTTGATGCATTACAACAATTTTAAGCGCGTAAATTTGTCAAAATGCTTCCAAATAAAAATTCAACCACACCCTTAGAATGAAAACTCACATAATAATATGACTAGCCATTAAACATTGGTTTTTTTAATAAAATTTTTTCCTTATTTTACCAAAAAACATATACATAAAATCTATCAACTTCAACCCATTAACATAACTGGTATGAAAATTAGTACCCAATAAAAAAGTTTGATTCTTTTTAATCAATTGATTGGGTATCGTTGACATTTACACTTTTAGTTAATGGTTAATTTGTGTTTCTTGAACTAAAAATAAATACAAAAAACAAAGCAGTTAACTTGATACACAAACAGTCTACAAAAATGCAAGTAACATTATCAAGATCAAATCTTTTCAAAAACCCAGATCTGAAAATGATACAATTCACATGCTTATTAAATAAATACAGTATAAGATATAATAATTTAATAAAAATAGTAGTTAAATAACATAAAAATGGTAAATAAATCATAAAGCAAAATTAAAGAAACATACCTGAGAGTGGTTTCTTGATTGATGTAACTGAAATCTTTTAATTTTTAGAAATAATTTTTATTTTTATTTTTTATTTTAGTTTTTAGGGGAAACTTAAAAATGGGGATTTATTTGAGGTTTTCTGTTTTTGTTATTGTTTTTGTTCATTCAATACAATCCAAGTCAAAGGATCAAGTCTTTGCTGGTATGACATGTTACTATATTGTTTTTGGTGTTATCACACAGTTTATTTTTTAATCAGATTTAGATTATTATATAGCTATGGTTAAAAAAAAACTTTAAAAAGTTTTTTATTTTGTTGGATGTAGATGTAATCGACATTAGATATTGTAGGTTATGATTAGTATCATGTCTTAGATATTTTGATAATAATTTCAGGATTTTGTTATGGTTGACAAGTCATCTGTCTGCGCAATACGGCGACGATTATGGTAATGGCGCGGGGGTGGTGGCGGCGGTGACGGGTGGTAGGGGCGACAAGTAATTGATGTTAAAGAAGGTTGTGTAGTTATTTTAAGAATTGATGACTATATATTTAAATTAGTGAATAAAAAAGGGCATTTTGAGTAGTTCAAAGTTGTAATTTGATAAAAAGAGAGAGGTTGAGTTTTATATAATAGTAGAGAAAGGTTGATAATTAACTTTGAAAATTGAATATTTTTATATGTAATTATTTGTTTTGATATACGGGACGATTATACGTGTCGTATGATTATTGTTTTATATTTAGAAATTCAGAAAAAATAAAAAATAATAATAAATTATAACCTTTTGAATACATTTTTCAAATATACAACTTAACTATATCTATTGTTTTTAATTAGTAGTGTAAATTTCATTATCATCTAGCTAAAATGTTTTTCCTTTTTAAGTTTCCATATTAAGATTATTATTTTTAACTAATTAGCATTAATAAACTGTTATAATAAGTTTATAATTTATTACAATAACTACTTCGCCTATCATTTATATTGATAAGCCAGTTTAAATATATAATTACCTTTCAAACAACAAACCTGCTTATAAAATTTACAGCACATCAACATATGAATACAAGAGTTGTGATCAATTGAAAATTAAAATTGTATAAAACCAGAAAACTGGCCAAACAAACTGTGATTTGAAACTTAACACGATGTGTTTATAGTTGCCTACACACAGCACCATTGTTGGAATTGTGATACGGTACAAACGAAGCCCTTAATCGAACAGTTGCGCCATTCGGGGGGTTTTGCGCTTATCGGTAGCCCACCTCGAGGCATTTATAAAGGGGTTGGAAGCCATACGCATATAAGTATGGTGTGGATTTGATGGGCGGCGATCAAAGAGATAGTGTGGTGATTTGATATGGTACGGGCGTTACCCTTACAGCCATGGCATGGCGTTGCCCAAGGAGCAGAGAGAGAAAGAGATGGTGGTAGTGGTAGTGGTGGAATTTTTTTCCGAAACGGACGTATTTGATGGGTGTTTTGTCAAACAAGTTTTGTCAAAAAAAAATTGTGAAACAAGGTAAACCGGTATTGGGAATACCGGGTTCAAAAAAGTCACCAGAACCCGGTATTCGCAAAACCGGGTTCAAAAAAGCAAGATCGAGACCAGTATTAGCATCCCCGGTCTCGCAGGTTTACTGACATGATGTGACATGGGCGACAGTGCTACAGTGGTGATGTTGGAGAGAGAGTGAGTCCGGGTTTGCCATCCCCGGACTCAAAATGAAGATCCGCCGGAAAACGTAATATCACGATCTCTCCCCCGATTCTTCGAGTTAAAACCCAGAAACGTGTACCAAAACACTCAGAATGAAGATCCGCACAAACCCTTGGCAAAAAGAATCCGGATCTAAGGTTCGCCGAAAAACTTGTTTCGCCGAAAAATGTGCCCGTCATCAACACTCACAATCAGAAAACGGGTTAGGGATCCTCGGTCTCAAAAATAAAGATTCCTTACAAGAAATCTAATGGTTGTTATTGGCTTCTTGTTGGCGAGCGATTTAAAAAAAAAAGACGGGAAGAGTTATTTAATAAGAGCAATATCAAAAAGAGAAAAAAAGAAAATGGTTGTTCTTGGCTTCTTGTTGGCGAGAGGAAGACGAAAGCGACGTGAGAATCATTGCAAATAAGTAATAAATATAAATATTTAATTTTATAAAAGAGGGTATACTGGGAAGTGTATAGTCACATCAAGGGTCACGTCCACTGTTCACACTGCGAGACCGGGGATGCTAATACCAGTTTAGATCTTGCTTTTTTGAACCCGGTTTTGCGAATACCGGGTTCGGGTGACTTTTTTGAACCCGGTATTCCCAATACCGGTTTACCTTGTTTCATAAAATTTTTTTTGACCAAAACTTGTTTGACAAAACACCCGCCAAATATGTCCGTTTCAAAAAAAATTTCGAGTGGTGGTAGACAGTTATAATGTAAGTCCAAAATACGATAGTTTACCCGACTGGTAAGCAATTCTTATTGGAAATAGACCAGTTCAGAATGCGATCCAGATATGGATATAAAAAATAAAGTAAATGACTTAAAGTAAATTGCAAGAAACAAAAGCGCTGAAACTATATAAATAATATGTATAATCAAGTATGTAGCATTGAGACACGATGTACTTTTCAATGTATTTGATTTATTGATATAAACAAATACAAAGGTTGTTGCGGAACAAAGATAAACACCCAAGTGTAAGTATCTAAACAATCCCGAAAAACAAGTGATCTAAATAACTTGGAAATACTCGTAAGATTACTTAGAGTATATCTCACAAGTTGCAATGCTAAAGTTTCAAGCCCTTTGCAAGTTGTGAGAAGCCTTATATTTATAGGCAAGGTTCATGCTGATGTGGACCAGGCCGTACAAATATGGTTGGGAGCATTTAAGGAATTAAAGTCAATTCCTTAACATGCGTACTTTTAAGGTTAAGTGTGAAAGTCATTTGATGTGACATTTCACACTTTATTCCCAACCTTTACTTTACCTTGTACTTTTATAGTTAAATCTATTAACCGGGTAAAGGTTTGTAAAGTAAAAAGCTTCCTCGTAATCAGTGTAAAGTGTTGTAAGTACTTTACACTGAGATGCTTCAGTCGTCGATCAGGTAGAATCTTCTCTGGGCTCTGCTTCTGAGATGATTCTCTTTCTTCAGTCTTCAGTCTTTGACTTCAGAATGAATGCTTTCAGTTTGGGCTGATCTGAAACTAAAGTGAAGCTTCAGTGAACTAATTCTGAAGTGGTTCAGAATTCTGTACAAGTATCTTCACTGAACTTCAACTATTTCTGAACAAATTATACTTGGTCGATTTTCGACCCAACATATAAACACATTGTGTCAAGTTTCAAATCACAACGTGTTAGGTCAATTTTATAGTTTCCACACAAATTTTAGTTTTCAAATGAACATTTCACATGAATACAAATATGTGTTTAATTTATTTTGAATATTTAAAAAAATATAAATTGTGTTAATTTGCTTATTGTCAATTACCAAATATTAATGGGTTGGTGGAATGATGGCTCATTGGTAAGGTCTTAGACTTTGGGAAATCTACTACCACTTCCTACGTGGATTATTTGTTGGGTCGGGGGGGGTTGCATGCGTGGTTCAGTTCATCATACTGCTCAATTGGATGTCACTGTAGGTCTCGAATGCTAACTACTAACTCACTATTTTTAAAAAAAATGACTATATATATGATAGATAGAATAAATAATGTGATACTTCTCGACATCTTTCTTTTTTCACATACCTTGAATGATAGAGACCTATATGTGGTTAAATAAAAGTAAAAGAAACAATGTTTGTTAGAGTTCAAATTAATAATAAATTCATTTTTTTTATCTATTTAAAAAAGGGGGTAAATGGGTGGGAACCCTCTGGTCCCATGTACCGTCTTGGTACCCAGAGTGCACACCGCATAGAACTCATGCCCGGTGACTCACCATTCTCACACATGGGTCACTAAATATAGTTTCTCCTCTTGCCTTTGGCAAAATTTAAACCTGTGACTTGCAGCCTTCATCTGTGGCCACATGATGACGGTACCCGTTGATCTATGATCAATTGGTTAATTATCTAATTTAATACTCGTAGTAATTATCGTTTTGCAAAGGAAAAGATAATAACAGTCAATGTGAGTCCTAAAATGCAAAGTTAATTACATATAGTCTTATGAAGTGATGTGTTAAGTGTGCAACGAAAATGAGAAAAACAAAACATGTATTTATCACTTGCAATATAGTACAATAAAATATTAATTAAAGAAAAAAGAGATGTGTATAAATCATTGGGTTTGAAGGTTATCTAGGTTATAGTTAGATAGATTTGCATGAAACTATCCATACATATGTAGAAATTAATATTCGAGATCCATAATTATTCTTAATTATATTTTTTATCTTTAACTTAATTTATTTAAATCTTGTAGCACAAGATAATCCACATCTACATCTACATAGACACTAAAAAAAATCTAAAAATAATTAAGAAAATGACACATAAGAAAAATCTGATATGGCAATCAAAGACTAATTCCAACCAAGCCCTAAACTATCCTCTCTCTCTTAGTTATATAATAAAGAGAAGAGATAATAGAAACATGCTCTTAATATGAGGAGCACTTGAATGTATACTAAATATTTTAACAAGGACATACGGTTAAAAGATTGAAAATGATAACATTCAGGTTTGTGCTAATTGTAAACAAAGAAAGAATTATATAAATATTATGCTACAAGTTTTTTTTTGTTTTTTTTATTTTTTGAAAGTTAATTTCGATTCAGACGTGATGGAGCAATTTTAACCAGCGATTTGCTGGACCTTCAACCCCCTCCTCATGAAAAATATCTTAAGATGAGAAACGCAAGACTCGAACCCGAGACCTTGGGAAAAAAACTCACATCCGGGCCCACATAGTGGATTTAGAAGATACCCCTGACCAACTCACCTAAGTGGAGTTGGTTATCAGATTTATCTTAATAAGCAATGAATTAAATATTAATTATTGCTTTTATTACTTAGACAAATTGATATTGTATTAAATTTGATTAAAATGCTAAACAAAAGAGTAAAATTAAAACATACATAAAAATTCCAATTATAATACATTTGTGTAAGAACCATTATTAAATTCGAAATTGATACAACATGATGTGGTATTAATATAAATAATTAATATATAAAGAGATAATGTAGTTACCTTAAGGATTTAAATGTATGTCGTAAATAATTTCATCAAGCGTATTATAAATATATTGTGTAAAGATATTTAAATTAGTTAATAAATGGTAAGGATAATTTGAGTAGCCCAGTAGTCTTTTTGTAGTCTTTTTGTTGAAAAGAGAATGAGGTTCCTCTTTATTAAAAGATATTAGACGCATGTCCGCGCGATAGTGGCGGTGTGGTGGTGGTGGCGACAGGTGGTGGTGGTGGCGGCGGCAGTGGTGACTGGGGTGGCGGTGGTGGTGGTAGGTGGTGGTGGTGGCAGCTGGTGACGACGGGTGGTGGTGGTGGTGGTTGTGTGGTTATTAATATAAAAGTAATTATGTAAGGGTAATGTATTTATTTTAAGGGTTAAGTTTATATTGTAAATTATTTCATTAATAATATTATGCAATATCACTTGGCGTTCTATATAAAAAAAATAGTATGCAATATTAAGAAAAAATGTTTGATGGAGTAAATGAAGGATAAAGGTAAAATAGATACATTAGTAGGTTTTCTGAAACGAATGTGTTTTTTCCAACAAGTCACCTTCGGCAAGGTTTGCTGCTAAGGAAATGATTGTACACCAAACCGAGATTAGGTTTAGAAAAGAGAATGATGGGTGTTTTTGGTTGTTTGTTGGCGATTCCCCGAAGGTAGAGTTCGTGCCTCTTTACGCCAATCAAGTGTGGTTGATATTTGACCGATTAGGATCGTGCCAATAATTTTGGACCTATTTGATCGTGTGTTGCGATATAAATATCAGCCGATTATTATCGTGCTTTTGAGTAGACTTTGAGTCCAGTTGATCGTATCGAATTGATGAGTATTTGTGTGTGAAATCGGGAGTGTCTTTGAAGGTCTTACGCCTCTCCTTTTATAGGGGAGGTTCGACTTGGAGAGGAAGCCAAGCTTTCTAGGGTTTTCTTGATAAAAGGCTCGGAGTATAATTTCCATAATTACCGGCCTTTTATGATAAGAACAAATCCCGACTTCATAGGAGAGTAATTCTTATCCTTCTATCTTACTGCGGAAGCCTTCGTTGCAGACAACCTTCTTGTCGTAACGTGCTACTGTTCCTTCTACGTACCGATGGAGGGTATGTCATCAAGCCCCCCAGTCCAAGGGATGATTTTTGCCAAATAAGCATTGTCTTTGACTATTTCTGTTAATTTACTAACTCTTGCGGGGACATGTTGCAATAAGTGTAATCCAAAAAGTCTTACTTGTCAGTGCACGTATCCCTAGACGTGTTTTCAACGGTTAGGGTTTTTCCCAGATCTTTATAAAATCAACTCGCCGTCTTCTTTATTTAATTTTCTGCAACTGTAGCCATTTACTTCTTGTGAGTCATTCTTTTTCCTTTTTCGCCGTCTTTTACTGTTCCCTTTACATTCGTCTTTCCATATTTTTATTTATTCAGATCTTCTGTTAGTCCCGTCAAAGAATGTCGTCAAAGAGAAAGGTTGCTGACATTGGTTCTTCTGCCGCTCCTATGGATGATGCTTCTGCGAAGAAAGGGAAGGGTCCTGCCGATATACCCCCTGTTTCTTTTTCTGGCAACACCGCTCGCAAATTCATGGAAGAAGAGTTGCTTTCAGAGGATATGGGCGAGCGGAAGAATCTCTTGGTCCGTGGTTTGTGTCGAGAATACGAGTATTCGCAAGACATGTTGAAGGAGTCTCAACTTGTGGTTGGGAGTTTGCTGGACAAGATCGCTGATCTGGAAAAGCGGTTGACGGAACAGGATGTGGAAGTGAAGGCTCTTCGCACAGGCTTGGGGAGACGTCATGATGAACTTTTGCAGAAAGATCTTGAGAATGTGGAACTCCGGGAGGAGGTGAAGGTTTTTGTGAAGAAGGTGATCCCTCATTTGTGTGAGACTCTTGCTACAGGTCCACAGACGGTTGGTTTGATTGACGCTGTGGTGAATTCTTCCAAGGAGAAAGGCAAGCTGTCTGCCAGCCATTCTGAGCTTTCCCCTGAGTACATGGAGGCGAAAGAAGTTTTTGATCAAGCCATCCTGAAACTGGCAAGTTACCATAGCAACTATATTTATGACATTACTCATCTTCGCAATACCAGGGCGTACGACTTTTTGGTCGTGAAGCCCCGTTTTGATTAGTTTTTATTGCAAACTTTATATTATGGAATTTATGTATTAGACTTAATCGTCCTTATTTTATTCCATGTTTGTGTGCATGTGTTTGCGTATATTGGGGTGTCTGTTCAGGCGTCCCTGTCAGTTTGTTCCCTTTCTGTTTATTGAGGTAGCGACCCTCTATATTAAGACAATGAGTCTTTTGAATAATGCATTGTCCCTCATGGGGCTTTTGCTTATTTTTGAATAATTAAGGCACATAGCCTTATGTGTTTAAGACTATTTGGTCTTATATTGAATATTGAAGACTATTGGTCCTTTAAGACTATTGGTCTGATGTGTAAAATCGAGTTTAAAAATTAAAACAAGAAATACCCTAGAACTGACTACTACACACTCTCGGGCAGTGGACCCGTTCGTATATAGTAATGGAAAACGACATCTTTATTGGTTTTATCGGTTCTACTTCCTATTTTTTATGAAGAGAATGAATCTTTTTATCGAAGGATCAGAAAAAAAGGGTCCGGATCTTCTGCGGTAATGATTTGGAGGAGCCAAAACCAAAAATAGTGGTATTTGCTAGCAACAACATAATGGAGGCAGTCAATCAATATAGATTGATCCGAAATCTGATTCAAATCCAACATAGCACCCATAGGTACATAAGAAATGTAACACCCCAACATGGCGGAATCATGGGGTATCACTTAGAAAAGCACAGCACGACATGAGAATTATGTAGAATCAAACTATATGAAAACATAGGATTGAAACAATCCTTAAACTTGTACAAACGTATACAATCATCAACATTCATTCGAAATACATGTTCAATCAATAATAAAAGGCAATTCAATCAATAGTAGTTGATCCTAAAAGTAACCCATAATAGGGAAGTAAGGATCATGGATCCAGAAAGTCCAAAGCTAGTCCAATCCTAGCAATTAAGCATGTAATCATCCATTTTGTCTCTGATTAACTTGATTACCTGAAAAGTGTACTAAAGAGCGTCAACATAAAGTTGGTGAGTTCGTAGGGACAAGTAACAGGAAACAAGTATGTATCGGGATAACAACCGTTAACAATAAGTGAGGATTAGGAGAAATAATCACATCCAAGGAAAACCTATAAGGTTTCACATTAGCACAAATCAATACAATCAACGTTCAACAACAACGATTCCATATAACGTTCAACAACGTTCCATAACAATCAATAACGATCAACAACGATGCGGCTTACATAGTTAATAATTAACAATGCGCTAACGGTGCGACTTACATAATGAGTAACGCGCTAACGATGCGACTTATATAATAAATAATGCGCTAACGGTGCGACTTACATAGTAACCAATGCGCTAACATGTCCACATAAAAATTCAATCATACAATCAATCAAATCAACAATCAACAGTTAAACAAACATGTACACTTTTCAGCCCGAATCTCAATTGAGTAGGGAGGGTTTACGAAACTCACCTGAAACGCCTGTCAAACAGTAGGTGGTATGTAACAGTCTGAAATGTATCCGAATATCCCAAACGTTTTAGCCTTCGGTAAAGGAAACTGTATAGAATAATCCATTTTTTATAGAATTATCAGTTTAGTAAGCAACTGATGGGCGAAGGACTAAAACTGTAAACAGTTTAACGGCTTAGGACTGAAACTGTCAGAAAATCTAACGGTTTAGGACTGAAACTGTCAGAAAATCTAACGGTCTTAACGGTCAGATTACAACTTTGTATTTCTTGTTTCTAATTCAACATAGAAACTTATAAGTGATAAATAACCTGTTTAAATGATGATTCTGGCTGCTTCGTATCAGACCCAGTTGACGTTTTATGTTAATAAAACTATGTAAAATGCTTCCACGGGGCATTTCGCGGTGCGAATAACTTGTAAACGAAACGAGATTCAACGAATCCGTTTTCTTGTCTAAATTCTCTGTACCCCAGTCTATCCATATAACTATAATAACAACTTGGAAGTCTTAACCATTTTCCTTAAATCTAACCCGAAAACCTTACGAGAACTTATAAACTAACAAAATCTTCCAAAAATAAACGATCACCAATTGTAACGAAACTCACCACACAACTAGAGGAATCAATAACAAACTCCCAGCAACTTTCAGAATTGAAAACTAACGTGTAACTTTTACGTAACATGAATCTAAAGTTTTCCCAAAACCGTTCTTTTCTTTATTTCCTTCTTGGCTTTCAACTACGGTTCCTGTTGGTGATGATGATGTTAACAGGTTGTTACAGCTCGTGGGTGTAGTTACATGGTGGTGGCTCACGGTGGTTCTCGACAACGCGAAGTAAGTGTATACATATATATGTATATATATATCGCGTATGTATATATACATATATATAACGTATGCATGTATATATATGGTGGGGTGAGAGGTTGATCAAGCAGTAGCAGCAACAAAACAAAACAGCAGCAGGAGTAGTAGCAACATTCTAGTAGTAGCAGCGAGGGTGGTTCGTGAGGTGGTGATGAAGAGTTGCAATAGCACACAGGCCGCAACAGGATGATTTACTGATGGTGGTTGTGGTTTGAAAACGATCAGCAGCAGTTCGGTATGTGGTGGTTGCAATGGTGATGGTTTTGGTGTTGTTCTCGACTATATATATATATATATGTATATATATATATATATATATATATATGTTGTTTCTGTGTGTGTGAGCCGAGAGTTTAAAGAAAAGAAGGTGGTGAAAGTTTGGAGATGGCATTTTCATATCTATATCTATAAATGCCTGTATATATATATATATATACACACACATATATCCATATTTGATAGATTTTGAGTAATAAAACAAAGGTGGTAGTCCACCATATTTTGGCTGCCGATATCAAAGGAAAAGAGAATTGATTTCTTTGTTTCCTGACATCTATATCTATATTATATAATATATAGTAGGTGGAGTGGTGTGAGAATTATTGAATGTGTGTGTGCATGCTTTAGACATAATATCACGGATGTTTTGGTTCTTGTGATCAAACAATATTATTATTATATAGGACACGTAAGTGTAGTAATTAGAATATTACATAATTCAATACAGAAACTAACAATATACAGAACCTAATCTAAATGGACCATTTCAAATTTATTTGCAGTTAATGATAAGAATTCAATTTATTATTAATTTGTAATTTTCTTACTTGTCATTTTTATAAGTTTTTAGATATTGAAAACTTAATACTATATATACTTACGGACGTGACAGGGTTTTATGCAATGAAAATTAATTTGTATCCTTTATTATTTATCCACCGACACTGTCTGAAACTGTTCATTATACTAAAGCTTCTTATATACGTTTCCTCCAAATAATGTCTAATCACTGTAGCCCAATCACAGGACATGGAATCCAACCTCATATTTCATTCGGCTCAATAATATGAACAGAATGTGAACAAAATCATATCGGCAATATAAATTCAAAAAGTTTGTTTTCATTATTTCCAACAATTAGTGGGCCAAAAATGACAATTGTTACAAGAAATGTATTGAATCGATTCTTTTTAATGAATAGATCCGATCGCAACTTCGAATATGGAATTCAAAGGGATCAAATAGGAAAGGATACTCTGAATCATAGAACTCTAATGAAATTGGACTACTACATTGAAGTATCCAGGCTCCGTTTAAAAAAACCAAGTGGTATCTATTTTATATCATAAAGGATTCCTAATCAAAAAAACTGATCCATTTATAGTCGTCTACTAGTTGGATTAATGGATCGTCCAATTGGAAATGATAACAGAATGCATAGGTTGTTAGAAGAAGTTCTAACATGCATATACATATAGTATACCACCTAATTACCCTATTTCCTTTATGGGGAAGAAAGAAAATTAAGGAACCCGCAAATATAGTCCAGGATCGAACACAGGGACTAAAGTTAAGTAATTGTTAACATTAAGTAATTCAAGTAAACAGGGGGTTTTGTGACCGAATTGTCACTTTGCAACAAGTAAAAGTAAATAACTTAAATCCGGTATTACCGGGGCAGGGATCG
>CM067170.1:26327482-26397214 GCA_034093135.1 Erigeron breviscapus | reverse complement strand
TCTTCAACTGGAGGAAGTCTTCAGTTGCGTTAACTGTACGGTGCAACTGGACTTCAATATATTTCTCGACAAATCTTCTTGGTCACCAGTTTCACTGGTCTCCAGATGCAACTGGTGACTGGCAAGTGTAAACTGGTGACTGGCCAGTTCCAGGTGAACTGGTCCTAACAAATTCCCCCTATTTGTCTAGAAATATAGTCTAAGTCTTTTCTAGTTCTTGTATCTGTACAAGTGTGAACTGAAAGGACTTTGTTCGATTTAAATCTATCTAAGTTATTTAAGGCATTTTTATAGATCAATAAATGCCTTAGGTTTTTCTTTTAGGTTTGTTAGATTTTAATCTATTATCTACCTTGTGGTTACAAACTGGTAACTTCATTTATACAAGAATGAAATTTATACAAGTTACAGAATGTAAACAAA
This sequence comes from Erigeron breviscapus, assembly GCA_034093135.1. Classification (NCBI taxonomy): domain Eukaryota; kingdom Viridiplantae; phylum Streptophyta; class Magnoliopsida; order Asterales; family Asteraceae; genus Erigeron; species Erigeron breviscapus. The sequence goes on along the minus strand of CM067170.1, from coordinate 26,396,791 downwards.
ATTACAAGTAGATAACTGAAGAAAGAACTTAAACAGATGGCCCTTCGCCAGTTCTTCTTCTCTTGGCAACTGAAGAGATAGGTTGAGTGTCTTCAGGGTCAATATTCAGCTTTTGTTCCAGATTTTCCTTGTGTTGAATCTTGCCCCTTAAGAAGTTTGCCCATGCTTTCTCGAACCTATTCTTTTGTGCCTTTGCATCCAGCACATTCACCATATCGACCCATTCGCTGAACCCATATTGCATTGCACCAGGATTGTCAGTTTTCACCAGTGGCCCTCCAGTGTAACTAACTTCAACTTGAAAAACTTTGGTGCCTGGCTTGATTGTTACATTGACACTTTTTATAGTACCACCATGTCTTCTGGTTGACATGATCTGGGAGTAATAACTTCGAGCTTCAGATTCATTAGTGATTTTTATACTCCCAGCACCAGCAGCCAGTACAGCGGACTTAATGTCTTCATTTGATACCTCGCCAGTTGGTTCAACAAATGTGCTAAGGTCAGCATCCCTTGCATCTCTTGTCAGTGGTCTTCTTGGTTGTGGAATCCTTCTTCTTGGTGGATTCATCACATCCTTCACAACCTTCTTAACATTTGCAATACGTTTAAGAATCCCACTGGCCCTTATCTGCTTAGCCTTCTCCACTGAATGTTTAAACTTCTGGCATCGAATTCAGCCTCATCCTCATGATAGTGTCTTTCCAGTTCAACATCCAGCATTTCATTCAACTGGTCAACTATCCTAGGATCATTCTTGATCCTGACATACTCCTCCTTAGTGATACCCAAAAGATTGGCATCACTCATATCAAGCAACTTGATTTGTGCAAGATGTGCCCTGGCTTCAGCTTGGTTTCTTTGTTTCATTTTCTTTCTTTCTTTAATGTCATTACCAAGTCTGGCCAGTCTTCTGCTATCACTATCTGAAACTGGAGGAAGTACATCAGCATTACCAGTTTCAAGCATTGGCATTTCAGTGGCCGGCTGGGCAGATGCATCAACAGCTAAACCTTTGCCCTTATCTAAAACAACATTCCCCCTCACATTCTGCTCACCAGTTTCAGTACTGGTAGCTAAAACCATTTCCCTTTCAACTTGACTTCCAGATAAAGATCTTCCAGGTGCAACTGGTGGAAGGACTGCACTTCTTTCCCCCTTGGCAGCATCTAGACCTGCCCGAATACCTTCCCATTCAGAGGGGTGTGATGGCAACCGGTCAAGAGGCTGCCATGACTGCATGTCCTTACACTCTTTAAAGATCCCACACATCATCCTGAAAGACCTCCAAAGGTGGTTGGTTTCTTTAGACTGGGTCAAAACATTTGCACAAACTTGTTCTTGACCAGTTTTCAAGGCATTTAAAATCTTAGACTCTTCATCTATACCAGCAACCACCTTTTCCTTTATTTCATCATCCCTCTTCTTCAGATGCTCTACTTCAGTGGTCAGTTTATTCAAAGATTCAGTATGTAGAGATACCTGGGTGTTCAAACCTTCAATGCTGCCCCTCAACTGGTTGATCTCACTGGTAAGTGGGGCCAGATCAACCTGAGGAGTGGCCAGCTTGGTGATCTCAGACATCACCCTTCTATCAAATGTGCTTCCCTAGCACCCAACGTATCCTCTATCTTCTGACCAACTGAAGATATCAACTGCTCTCCAAGGCCAGTTACATCTAGGCCAGGTCTTTCAACTAATTCCTTGACCTGCCTCTCAATTTCCTTCAAATCTACTTCAGAAGTTCTAACAGTGTTGCCAAGTAGATTGGAAATGGAACTGGTGACCTTGGAGTGAGTTAGGTCAAAGGCTTCCTTTAGAGTACCAGCCAGATTGTTCAGCCAGTGACCAACTCATTCAATTTGTTGAACACCAAGTCTTCATTTGATGAGAACTTGTTTATCCCCAGATCAACCACCTTGATGTTTGTCAAAGAGTCCTTGTGGTATCTGGAGAAAGACTTGGTGTTTTTATCAAGTGTCTTCTGAATCTCCTCCACCCTGGTTAGAAGGTTTTGGAGATCGGATTGTATCGAGACAACTTGACTGTCCAGTGACAAAGGAGAAGGTGTCACTGGACCACGAGCAGTTACTACTGGAGCAACTGGAGGAGGCAAACTGATGGAAGTCTCCCCAGTTGTCAAACCAGCAGTTGAAGATATATTTGGAGTGGTGGATGAAAGAAGGACAGGAAAATCAATGTGTTGTTCATGCTGAGAATGCTCAGGTGTGAACAACGGCGACGGTGGGGGGGAATTTCTCGAGCAAGTGAGAATTGCTCAGTTGGTAAAGGAGCGGTATATATTGGTAAAGATATATCTATAGGCACATTTTGTTCAGGTGGTGAAAATGAAATTGATGCGTCTGGAGGTAAGACTGGAGATGAAGGGTCTTGAGCTTGTACAGAAGCATCAAGAGTCTCCAGGTCTATTTCAGTACCTTCTGAATCCGAAGATTCAATAAGGATTTCCTCGTCATTAACACCCATGTCCAGATCCATGAATGTGACAGAGGGCTGACCAGTTACCTGGTCATTCTCCAGATGACCTTCCCCAGTTTCCTGGATGGGTACATCTGTTGGTGGATCAGATACCGAAGTATCTTCACCAGGGATAGATGAGATTGGTGTTGCTTCAGTTATGGTTGCTCTATCCTCAACCACAACATTAGACACACTGGAGGGTCCCTCATTATTTTGAGGCCCGCCCAGTTGCCTTTCTGACTCACCTTCAAGAGGTGCATCAGTTGAAGCGAATTCCAGTTGCATTCGTTCAGGAATTTCAACCTCACCAGCTTCAGATACCAGTGAGTCTAGATTCCTTAGCATATCTGGAGCAGTGTACGGTGAATCTGTACTATTATATGCTTCTCTGCCCAGAATTTGCTTAAAACAAAGTGAGAGGAACCTTGAAAAGGGAATACAAACACCCCTTGTGCCCTTCAGCTTTTGAACCAGGCTTCTATACAGAATATCTGCAAAGTCCACTCTCAATCCGTTCCACAAGCAGTAAGCCATCTCTGCTTGCGAGGAGTTAATCTGGTCAAGTCCACCAGAACTCCCACCCATGCTCTCCACCAGGTGGATGAAAAAGTACCTCCATGAAGGTGTAAGGCCCTTCATGGTCATCGCACCTTTTGTCTTCAACATCCCATTCTCCAAACACTCCCTGTGTCCCATTTCAAGAAGTACTTGGCGAAAGTTTATATTTGGGGCAAGACGACTGGAGATTCACCCTCTCTCCAGTAATTGAGGCGTAAGGCATCCCTCAATACATCGGCTGACAAGGTACACTGGATTGTTCCATCCTTTAATGTGAAACTGATGGAGGAACAATCGGAAGAAAGAACGGCAGTGTACCAAAACTCACATAAGTAGTTGTGAAACAACTTACGTGGGTTTAGAGAGAATGAGGGTCCTATTGGAGAATTCTTCAAAAACTTTTGAATTCTACCAATAAGGGTATCGGACCCTTGAGATCCTCGTAGGCTGGCCATTGGATTATTTGGATTTAGTTTAATGACCGAAGCACTACTAGGGGCACCAGGTGCCGCTTTGACATCTGGTGAGGGATTATATGGAACAGTCAAGAGATTAACATCTCTTAAACGAGATGATCTAGGAGCCATAGAAGAATGAAAATAAAATTTGGGATTTAGGGTTTTTGATTTGTGAAGCAAAGAGAAAAATGAAGCAATTTTGATGATTGGGAAGTAAATGAAGGAATGTAAGAGAAAGAAGTAAATGAGTTCGGAGTAAATAAGGATATTTATAAAGGGATTCAAGATCCCAATGAAACACCAAAATTATATTTTAATCAACACAATCCTTTTTGTAGATATTTTCACAAAGTTGGTTTGAATTTTGAAATAAAATATTAGTTTGCCATGTAAACATTAAATGCTTCCATGTCAGCATTAAATGCTACAACGGCTTATCTTACCCATGACCCCACTCACTTTTTGTTTTCCCAATACAAACAGTTGTCAAGTACTAAATGGTTTCAAACACGTCAGATCACGATATCAAGTGGTTTAAAACACTCGAGTATCATTACGTGTCACACATATTGACCAAGTATTTGTAACGTTATAAAGTTTAGATAAAGACTGAACCTGGTAACTGGAGGATCAGTCCAGTACCAGTTTCCAACTGGAGAGTTCTCCAGTTGCATTTTCAAACAAAAACGAATTTTAGTCAGAAAATTATTTTGAGTCTTTCCCCCTAAAATGATGATCCAGATATCAATTAGTGCCAAGATAGTATCACAAAGGCGTTCGATAGCCTGGCGAGCAAAGATAATCTGGACCTCCTCAACTGGAGAACTTCATCAGTGTCACTGACGCGTTCAATAACAAAGAAAGCTCCAGTTAAGGATTTAACATTCCCAGTTCGCTGATGAGATGTTTAAAGGTTTTCTCATCGAGAGGTTTAGTAAAAACATCAGCTAACTGTTTGTCAGTGGGGATGAAATGAATTTCAATATCTCCTTTCATAACATGATCACGAATAAAATGATACCTGATATCAATATGCTTTGTTTTGGAGTGCATCACTGGGTTGTGAGAAATAGCAATTGCACTGGTGTTGTCACAAAAGATTGGGGTCTTAGTAAACTTCTGACCATAATCTAGTAACTGGTTCTTGATCCAGAGAATCTGGGCACAACAACTAGCCGCAGAAATGTACTATGCCTCAGCTGTGGACATAGAGACTGAAGTCTGCTTCTTGCTGGTCCAACTTACGAGTTTTCCTCCAAGGAAATGACAACCACCGGTTGTTGATTTTCTATCTATCTTACAACCTGCATGATCAGAATCTGAATAACCCATTAGATCTAATCCTGAGCCTTTGGGTACCAAAGACCAAGATTAGGACACCCTTTCAGGTATCTAAAGATACGCTTTACAGCGTGCAAATGTGATTCTTTAGGGTTAGCCTGAAACCTGGCACATAAACATGTTGCAAACATTATATCTGGTCGACTGGCAGTTAAGTACATTAGAGAACCAACCATACCTCTATAGTCAGTTATGTTAACTGGTTTGCCAGTTGTGTCAGAGTCCAAATTCAATGGTGCTGCAATAGGTGTGTTTTTCGATGGGATTGAATCATATTTGTATTTCTTAACAAATCTCTGACATATTTTCCTTGGTTTATGAAAATTTCATTTTCAGTTTGCTTAATCTGAAGACCTAAGAAAAATGTTAATTCACCCATTAAACTCATCTCATACTCAGATGACATGATTTTAGAAAACTTTTTACACATTGCATCATCAGTTGAACCAAAAATAATGTCATCAACATAAATTTGTACCAATAAGATATTACCTCTTTCTTTCAAGATAAACAAGGTATTATCTATTACACCTCTTTGAAAGCCATTTTTAAGAAGATGTTTAGTTAAAGTATCATACCAGGCTCTTGGGGCTTGTCTTATACCATACAAAGCTTTGTTCAGTCTATAGACCCAATGTGGATGCTTTTCATCGATGAAACCTGGAGTCTGCTTAACATAAACATCTTCTTCCAATGTTCCATTAAGGAACGCACTTTTGACATCCATCTGGAAGACCTTGAACTGCAGATGGGCTGCATAAGCCAGAAATATTCGTATGGCTTCAAGTCTTGTAACTGGAGCAAAAGTTTCATCAAAGTCAACGCCCTCTGCTTGACAATAACCCTGGGCAACTAGTCTGGCCTTGTTTCTTACAACATGACCATCTTCATCCATTTTGTTTCGGTAGACCCATCTGGTACCAATAGGTTCTTTCTTTAACCCTGGTGGACAAGGAACAAGTTCCCAAACATTGTTCCTTTCAAACTGGAGGAGCTCTTCTTGCATAGCTTCCACCCAGCTTGGGCCTGCCATAGCCTCGTCAATCTTCTTTGGTTCAATTAAAGATAAAAAGGTGACGTTTAAGCATTGCTCACTGGTGGCTCTTCTAGTCTGAACCCCACTATTTGGATCACCCACAATTTGTTCAATTGGGTGGGCTCGAGTCCATCTAGTGTATTGACTAGGCTGGGGAACTACAATATCAGTGCAAGTCACCTGGCGATCTTCTTTAGTTGCAACAGCATCTGGAGAAGGATCAGTCCAAACAACTTCTACATCCTCATCAGAGTCAATGAGGTCTCGATTAGCATCATGAAATTCCTCATTAGAAGGCATTTCACGAACAACTGGAGAAGTAGGAGCTTGAACTGGTGTTGATATTGGAGTGGCACGTACATCAGATCCAATCACCAATTCTTGTGGTAAGTGGAAATTGATGGAGGGATAAAATGACGTGTCACTGGTGGTGTTCTTCTTCTTAACTGGTTCCAGTTTGTTGTAACTGGAAGCATCTTCTGGTGAAACAACTGACCGATGAACTTGGTCAGTTTCACCAAAATTGATTGGAATGAAATATCAAGGCTTGGTCAGAAATATCAAGGCTTGGTCTCTTGTTGATTGCTTCAGTTGATTCATCGAATGTGACATGAATTGTCTCATGAACCTTTTGGAGTCTATAATTATAAACTCTAAAGGCCTTTCGAATATCTGAATAGCCTAAAAATACCCCTTCATCAGCTTTTGCATCAAACTTTCCAAGCTGACTGGAATCGTTCAGTATATAAACTGGACAACCAAATACATGGAAGTATCCAATATTTGGTTTACGATTCCTGAGTACTTCATAGGCAGTCTTCTTATGTCTCTTGATGTAGACTGACCGGTTTTGGGTGTGGCAAGCAGTTGCAACTGCCTCAGCCCAAAAACTGGTGGGAAGACCAGATTCAGATAGCATACTTCTGGCGGCTTCTATCAATGTACGATTCTTTCTTTCAACAACTCCATTTTGCTCTGGAGAGTGAACTGATGAGAAGTTTTGAGAGATGCCAGTGTCATTGCAAAATGTTTCAAGTACTTTGTTTTGGAATTCAGTACCATTATCACTTCGCAACTGACAAACTTTTCGAGTATACTTGAGCTCAATTCGTTTGATAAGAGAGATGATTTCAGCAGGTGCATCACTTTTGGATCTGATGAATACCATCCAGCAGTATCTGGTGAATTCATCAACCACAACTAGAGTGTACTTCTTTCCAGCTCTAGTTTGAACATTCACTGGACCAAAAAGATCCATATGGAGCATGTGAAGAGGTTCAGTGATGCTAAAATTTTGCCTAGTTTTAAAACTGGCTCTCTTCTGCTTACCCATCTCACACCCTGGACATGGCTTTTCCTTATTGAAGGAAATCTGAGGTATCCCATCAACCAGTTGCTTGCGAGACAACTTGTTAATATTTTTGAAATTAAGGTGGGATAACCTTTTATGCCATAGCCAGTTGGTGTCCTCATCAGCTTTGGTATAGAAACATTGCTCTTTTGGAGCTGGTTCCATATCCATGATGTACACATTGCCTTTTCTTGGTGCAATCATCACCACTTTCCAATCCTTGTTAAATATGGTGCCTTGTGCAATATCGAACAATACTCTGAAGCCATCATCGCAAAGTTGGCTTACACTGATCAAGTTGTATTTCAAACCATTCACAAATGCAACTCTTTTGAATTCGACTTGTCCATTATTAAGCACACCATATCCTTCAGTCTTTCCAGATTGATCGTTACCAAAAGTCACTGTCGGTCCATCTTGGACAGTGAACTCTTCCAGTAGGGGCTTACATCCGGTCATACTCCGGCCAGCAGCGCTGTCCAGATACCAGATATTCTTCTTTCGATCGCCCTACACACACACAAAAATCATTAGTTCTTTTTGTGAACCCATCTTTTCTTGATGGGTCCACTGGACTTCTCTACAGAAGCCACAGTTGATTGTTGAGGTGTTAAACTGGAGGCTGCATCTGGAGCTTTATCACCAGCTCTAGGTGCAGGAGTAAAAACGATTGGTACTTGATACTTGCTCCCTTTATTTTTACCAGATTTTGTTCCAGATGGAACATTCTTTTGTTTAGGTATAGAAGGGAGTTGTTTAATATTTTGTTTGAAAACTGGAGGTGATAGACCTCCTTCCAGATTGTTAATCCGGGCAGTACAACTCTGAACCTGTCGAGACAAAAGTTGGAGTTGACTTTCCAGTTTAACCAAAATATTATTTTCTTCAGGCAGTTGAACCTTGGACCTAGGTTCAACTGGTGCTTTAGTCTGTCGGGTCTTGGGCACCTTAGACTTTTGAGGTAAAGGCTTGTTACCAGTGGCCTTTTTGACTGGAGCTTTAGCCTGTTTGGCTCCAGTTTTAACCTCAAAGGGGTTGGTCTCATTAGTTTCAGTTTCAACAGCTTCAGGTTGATCATAAGGTGTTTCAACCTGGAGAGCTGGAGGTAATGCATGAAGATCTGGTATAAGAGCTGCCATCTCCAGATCTTCAGATTTCCATGCATGTTTCTGGGCATCGATAGTTCTTGAAAATGCATCATAGTTTTTGCCAGATGCTTTTACCCATGACTTGATAATCTTTTGTGCTTTTTCAAAATCAGAAAATAATTTTTGATTATCAAGTTCTAAAGTCTCAATCTTTAAAACTGACTCCTTGAGAGCCAACTGGACACTTTGCAAATCATTTAGTTGTGGTTTAACATTGTTCAGTTCAATTAAGATAGTGTCAAGATATCTTTCACTATCAGCTCTTACAGTTTCCACAAATGCCAAATCACCACTTAATGATTCAGCCAAGTCCAGTTTTAGTTCAGGGTCAACCTGGTTATCATAGTCACATACCTTCTTCAGTATGATGTCCACCCATCTTCCAGAGATGACATCTTCTTTCACCACATGCTGCTGTTGTTGATCTTCCAAGGCCATGAAACACATGTCCCTTTCCTCTTCTTCATCATCAGATGAGTCATCAGAGTATTCCCATTTTCCCTCAGTTTGTGCCATTAAGCACTGATCCTTTTCCTTTTGCATGGACAGGAGGGCAATCTGGGCCTTAAGCTTTTTGTATTTAGCTTTGTAGCTATCATCAGGCCGATTGAAATTAGGGACAGAGGGGCCAGTTTGGTTGTTCAACTGACTAGATCTGCATTCCTTCATAAAATGACCTTTCTTACCACACTTATAGCATGTAAGATTGGTCTTATCCAGAGAGCTGGAGCTGGAAGCATTGTTGGGGCCATTAAATCTTTTGGATTTATGCTTAAACCTATTAAAGGTTTTAGCAACCATGGCGACCAGATCATCATCGTCAGTTTCATTACAATCATCACTGTTTTCAGTGGTCAGTCCAGAGTGTAAGAAACTGTTTAACATCTCCTTCATCGAGTGTACCTGGACACTCTCAGCAGACATTAAAGCAGCACAAGGTCGCTCAGTTACACTAGCAACCTTGGGACTCTGGCATGGTTCATGGCATCTTGCTCAGCCACAAGTCTTGCAGCATTATTATCTTCAGTGAATCTGAAGGCTCCATAGAGCGATGCAAGAGTGTGAGTGTGCAAGGTTTTACCTTGTCTCAAGACAAGAACCATGTTTTCCCATTTGGAAGGAAGAATATCACAAAACTTCTCAAGAAGAATATCCTTATCCTTCTCTACACCCAAACCTCTCAACTGATTGATGAGGCTAGAAAATCTGGTATATGTACCAGTTAAACTTTCATTGGGCAAGGCAAAGAAGGATTCATACTTCTTGTTCAAGGCAACTTTTCTGGTGACAATAGTGTCATCACCTCCTTCAAATTGAATCACTAATTCATCCCACATAGACTTGGCACTGGGAAACAACACAAGTGTTGGAATTAGGTCTTCAGGGACAGCCCCAAGGATCATGTTCTTCAGTCTGGTGTCCAAGTCCACCAGTCTGCGATCCTCATCAGACCAATGGTCTTCTGGCTTTTCCCTTGAACCTCTTCTTCCAGTTGGATCAAGAAGAGGACTGACCCCAAGGGACATGGGTATATATGGTCCATCCTTAAGGATTTTCAACATATACCTTTCAATCCCACCAAAATGCAAAAGCATTCTAGCCTTCCATGTACCGAATGTCTCACTGTTTTCATCAAATTTTGGAACAGGAGTGTTAGAGTAGTGTACATGGACATGGTTTGGGGCAGTAGGAGGAGGAGGATTGGTGTTAACATTTTGAAAAGGTTGGGCATTATTATTCAGTGGGTTTTCACCTGAACCAGAACCATCTCCACCTTCAGTAGTGTTCATCTTAGCAGATCTAGGCAAGTTTATTAGCCTTCTGCTCTGATACCACTTGTAATTCCCAACTCGTTAGATGGTACTACTGAAGACACCTCTATGTCGATGGTGGAGTTACTTTGCAATATATGCACTGAACTGGAGACGACCAGTTGCAGTGTGTATATACCAAGTTCTAGATAGATTACTTATATAAAAGACAATAAGTAAAGAACAATGCAATAATACAAATAACTTGTAAGATAACTTGATGAGACAATATGTATTTTTCAATGTGTAATTTATTTATTGATATTAAACAAATTACAAGGTTGATGCGGAACCAAGATAATACACGAATGTAAATATCCTAACAACCTATGAAATACAATTGATCTATACTCAGAATTTCTCAAGACAATCGAAACACTTAAAGTTGTGAAATGTTCCTTTTAGCGATTGAGAGAATATTGCACAAGTTCACCAAGAATATTGCAGGTTTGCAAAGTATGAATTCTATCGAAGTTTATTCGAAGAAGTAATATTCTTGGTTGTGCAATGACTTATATTTATAGGCAAAGTTAACATTGGGATGTTAACCTTGGCCGTACAAATGTGGTTGGAAGCATTTAAGGAATAGCATTTAATTCCTTAAAAGGCAGTGTAAAGTCGCATGTTAAAGTGACTTTACATAACCACCTTTATGTACCTTTTAATACTTAAATAATAAGATAAGGCTTATTATCCGGGTAAAGGTACATAAAGTATACAAGTCAATTCCTCGTAATCAGTGTAAAGCTTTGTAAGGGCTTTCCACTAATGGTCTCCAGTTTGTAACTGACTAGAATGTCAACTGGGCTTCGCTGCCATTGCCATTCTCTATCTTCCATTTGTTGTCTTCGACTTCAACTGGAATGCTTCTTCAACTTGGTCATTTCTCAACTGGAGGAAGTCTTCAGTTGCGTTAACTGTACGGTGCAACTGGACTTCAATATATTTCTCGACAAATCTTCTTGGTCACCAGTTTCACTAGTCTCCAGATGCAACTGGTGACTGGCAAGTGTGAACTGGTGACTGGCCAGTTCCAGGTGAACTGGTCCTAACAGCAATATGTATCATTTAACAACAACAACAACAACAACAACAACAAAATAATAATAATAATAATAATAATAATAATGGTTAATTACATAAATGGTACCTGGACTATGCACCATATTACTGATTACCTACATATAGTTTAAAATTGACGGTAGTCATACCCCAACTTAACGGCCAAACTGACGCCCGTCAGGTTCAGGTATGACCCGATTGCATAAATGACAAGTTGGGGTATGACTAGCGTAAATTTTAAACTATAGGTAGGTAATCAGTAATATGGTGTATAGTCCAGGTACTATTTATGTAATTAACCCTAATTAATAATTTAATATTAAAGGTAGCCATGTATAATAATTAAAAAATAATAAATTATGAGGAAAAAAAAGAAGATGGTGGGTGTATAGCCATGGTTGTGATGGTGGTGAATGGATTAGGAAAAAAAATAGTATAAGGCCCTAGATCTTAGATTTTGCCAAAAACTCTAACAACTATCTCAGATCTTGTCGAAAAAACTGATTAAGATTCATGATTTGTAAAGAGGGAAAAGAGGGGATGAAAAAAAATTAAGGTCATCCGGTCTACCAATAAAAATCCGGCAAGTGAGAATGGTAGGTAAGAGTTGATTTGTATGAGAGATGGGAGGTGATGGGTGGGTTTCTTTTGATACTGAGTTTATCCAAGAGTATTGAATGGGAGATAAGTTAAAATGAGTGTAACTTTCAAAGTAAAAATCAGAGGATAGAAAGTACATAGACCACTTAATTAGAAAGCAATAAGTTTGTAAAATTTTTAAGTTTAGAGACTAGGTGTTTTTATAATTAACCGGTCTCTATTCTCGATTTTTAATTGGGACCATTTATTTCACCGGTCTCTATACTTGGGCATATATAGAGACCGGTTGTATAAGTTTAGAGACCACACTTTAAGAAATTAACCGGTCTCTATTGTCATAAATTTGTAGTAGTGCAAAATCTTTTAATACAAAAACCGTACATCGATAAATTATAAAAATTATATGGGTGTTCTTAAAATCTCATGCTCTTTCATTAGAGTGGTCATTCGATATACTTTCGACGAATTTTTAAATCCGATGGCGGAGCCCGTCAGGTAGATCACCCCATCACCGCCACCGCCGCCGCCGCCATTACATCACCTCCCCGCCATCACCTCCATCACCGGCGTAACGCACGGGTACCGTTCTCGTCAAACTTCAAACCTAAATCAAAATATCTACAAAACAAAATATAAAAAAGCTTAAAAATCCACCAAAGAAGGTAGGTCATATGTTAAAGGGTATATAGGGGGATCATACTTAAACTATGTCCGTTAATCATAGAATGAAAAGTGAAGACCCAACTGAAAATATAAAGGTGGAAGTTAATTGTAAAAAAACAACCTTTTTCTACATGAAGAAAACAGTTCTGCTGAAAAAAAAAGAGTAATTAATTAAATTATCTTTGACGATTTTGTTTTATCAAATTCGAAAGGAAAAAAAAAAGTTAACTAAATGATTTGTTTAGCAAAAATCTCATAACAATCAATCGATCACCGACCACCATCGTCCTATCTATCTGGTCACCTTTAGCTGAACGTCACCTACAACCAACAATTGTTTGCTTTCAACCCGAAAGGAATGCTAAAAACCAAAGCTTCATAGCTTTCGAGCAATAGGTTATAAGAAAAAAGAAATAAGGTAGATGAGAACGGCAGGTAAGAAGATAAAAAAAGTTGTAATTGAAATGAGAGATGTGAATAGAGAGAGTGGTGTAAATGAAAGGAGTTGGTGGTCTGGTGAGTGTTGATGGTGTCAGTAAGAAGTTTGGTTGGGAAAGTAACATGTTGTGCCCCAAAAAAGAAGTTTAGGGGCAAGGGTGCGGAGCCGATGTTTGGCTCTTTGGCATGGTTTTGGCAAGTTTTCGACCAATGAGAGGATGCCACGTTTTTTTGCCAATCTGTAGCCAAAAGTTTCCAAAACCATGCCAAAAGTGATGGTGTAGTGCAACAAAACTAGCCAAAATGCCAATGCCGGAAAAATTAAAGGTTGCCGGAAAAATTTGGGGGTCGGGAATTCGGAAGTCGAAGACGCCATGGCTGCCAACCCGAAGGTTTACCCCGTCAAGGTACGCCCCGGATCATCCGAGTCCCATTTTTACGAACATTTTGTATCATCATCGCCCATCTAAACGTAACACCGGCAAGCTAATTGTTCAACGATATCATCATCGGCATAATACTACTTTTCTGGCTACCTATTGCTTTAATGGAACAAAAGACGGCAACACTACCAAGGAATAAATTCGGCAACGCTACCGCTAAGTTAACACTACTAAGTTAATCACAAACATGCAATTAACGGCAATGTAAATAAGATAAATATACATATAATCAAGCATAAGCAGCAGCAGTTAACCGGAAAACCCAAAAAGGACTCGCCGTAAAATCGATTAAACCAGAAACCCCAAAAAGGAGTCACCGGAAAACCGATTAAACTAGAAACCCCAAAAAATGAGTCACCGGAAAACCGATTAAACCAGAAACCCCAAAAAGGAGTCACCGGAACACATGCAACAACCGATTAAACCAGAAACCCCAAAAAGGAGTCACCGGAAAACCGATTAAACCAGAAACCCCAAAAAGGAGTCACCGAAAAACCGATTAAACCAGAAACCCCAAAAAAGGGGTCACCGGAAAGGTAGCCATAGAGCCAATGAAATGTGCCACTGCACCCTTGCCAAATCCAAACAACTATTTGGTCGTAAAAAGTGAACGTTTCTGGCCGACGACCACCGGAAACCCCAAAAAGGGGTTTCAGATCTCACCGGAAAAGGGTAGTGTATGTTAGGAGCATCGGCAAGTTTTTTCCGGCATGGAATCCAGCAATAGAAGCCAAGAAAACCATAGTATTTGCCTCAAAATCGAAAACCCCCAAATAAAAAAATTAGGTTTCCGGTGGGATATGGTTTTGGCACAATAACCAAAAAAAAAAACGGTCACATAGCACGCTCCCAACGTTCACAAGGATCGGCCAAATGTGGCCGATTTATATAGCCGATGAAACTTGCCAATGCTTGCCGATACATATGCTACAAGGAAGCCAAAGAGCCGATGGAAACCAAAGAAAAGAGCCGAACAAACTTGCCGACTGCACCTTTGTCCCTTACTCCACTTAAAGATATATAATTTTTTTAAAATAATATTTTCTTTTCTTTTGAAATTATTGCTTTACATAAACATATTGTTACGATTAGTAAAAGTAAATGCTATCATGGGGTAGTTAATTTTTTAAAAGTTAAAACACATATTTCATATAAGAACTAACGCTATCAATAGGTTTTATATTATGAAGTACAACTGCATTTGATTTTGTTGAATTCTTAGACAATATTATTAGTTTAATTTTTTTTAGAACGGCCAATGTTATTAATTTTAAGTTGTCATGTAGCAATTTCTTTCTAGCATTCTCTTTGCTTGCATTTTTTTATTTTAGTTTTAGTGGTTCTATGTTTTAAAATTTATGCTAATTTGTTTAGCCATCTGTCCATAATGATATGCTTCTACCTACTAGCACTTTAATTACAAGATATAATTATTTTTTATAAATGTATTACCTTTGAATGCTTATGAGCATATAATCCAAGCTTATGTGTTTTAAAAACATATACCAGGATTTTGTGTGGAGGATCGATTTTTTCATTAGTATACTACGTGAAAAAAGTCATTACCGCGGCAACGCGCGTATACTACGTGAAAAAAGTCATTATCGCGGCAACGCGCGGGGAAAAATTTCTAGTTACAATAATAACATTTTGCGTGGCTATGAAGAGTGAACTCAATTTTTTTTTAACTGAGTTTTTTTTATTTAAATAAAACATATGTATTTAATATGACAAATTTTTATACAGATTTTTAAGGTTGTTTTGTATTTTGTCTATTTTTATTTGATTTGACTCATCCATATTTATTACTCCCTCCGTCCCATTAAAAGTGTCTTGTTTTGAATTTCAAAGTCTTTTTCAACTTTGACCTTAAATATTTTTGTTGTGTTATATAATACTTGATGAAATTATATTGAATTGATTGAGTTTTAAATATATTTTCATTGGATATAAATTTCATCAACTATTATATAACACAAAAAAATATTTTTATAGTCAAAGTTAAAAAACAAAGACTTTGAATATTCAAAATATGACACTTTAAGTGGGACGGAAGGAGTATAATGGTTTTTTGTTTGTTTTGTTTTTTAAAATTCTATTAAAAGCTAAACAAATGTATTTAATATGACAAATGTAAGCAAGGTTATTATACTATTTTTTATGATTTTTTTACATTTCATTTTTGACGTGACAAGTCATATAACCGTTTGGATTTTGTCATTATTTTCCTTTCGTTTTTTTAGTTTTATTCTTTGTTTTTTGTAGTGTTTTTTTTTGGTTTTTTCCACAACACTACAAACTTTTAGTTGTGGTTGTAATATTGCTTTAAAATAAATATAAGCGTGTCAAAGTTTTAGCAAACACATACATTTACACAAAGCTAATAGGTTGGTGGCTAATTGGTAAGGTCTTAGACATTGAAAAAATCCACCATCGTTCGAATCCTACTTTCTACATTTGTAGAAGTGGATTATTAGGGGGTTTTCGAGAGTAATGAGTTTCATCCCAGATATGCGTGGTTCGTGCTCCGCATACTGCTCCGTTGGATGTCACTGTGGTGTCTCGAATGCTAACTGCTAACTACTAACTACTAACTCGTTGTTCAAAAGACAGATAACCGTGACAATACGTACAAATCGACGCCGCCCGATGGGGGCTCGAACCCCCTAGTTAAACAAACAAATATGAGATAGTTATGAAAATAAGCTAGCTTTTTCCTTGTTCATTTATTTGGAAAGATAATATTACAAACACAAACAAAAAGAAGGATATATATGTGTATATGTGTGTGTGCGTGCACGTGTGCACGTGCGAGCGGTGGCGCATTTGATTAATTAAGTAGTATTATTTTATTTCAACATTATATATATAGGTGGAAATTTTCGTGTTATAAATTGACTTTTAGATATTAATTAACCACTTTTTTCTTTTATGTGAAAGTTGTTAAGATTATTTTCATTTCTATACTTGTAGGTATATATAAAGTTTTATATACATGACAAAAATTGATAGATTTATAGATTTTTAAGCAAATAATATATTTACTTAAGTAACAAATATCACAATATTTCGGTTCCAAAGCATGCATTTTCAATTCTAACTCATTCCCTTTCTCTCTACTAGGCCAAACCGTAGATATCACTGTTGAATTTCGGCAATACAACTTTAGTACATTGAAGGAAGCAACAAACGAATTTTCTGAAGCAAATAAGCTTGGACAAGGTGGATTTGGGGCAGTTTACAAGGTATATATATATTCATATATATATATACATATATGGATATCAAATCTGAAATTGAAAACTATATATATATATATGAATCTCTATATATATACGAATTTATCATATATATACGAATCTGTATATATATATATATATATATATATATATATATATATATATATATATACATATATATATATATATATATATATATATATATATATATATATATATATATATATATATATATATATATATATATATATATATATATATATATATATATATATATATATATATATATATATATATATATATATATATATATATATATATATATATATATATATATATATATATATATATATATATATATATATATATATATATATATATATATATATATATATATATATATATATATATATATATATATATATATATATATATATATATATATATATATATATATATATATATATAGAACTCATGACTTCCTCTATTTGTTCTTCTTGTTTGGAAACATTGTAACCCATATTCTTCCCAGTTTGTAGCTCTGCGAAAATATATTCCAGCTGGTTGAGGGGTTCCGTCATCGAATTTGGGTCTTGTTCTTGACATCCTTCTACAAAGAACAATTACTAACCTTGATAAGTTATCAGCTAAAACATTGAGTTTTCCTTCAATGTGTTCTAACTTAATGTTAACTCCTGTCCCTGTTAAGAAATCTACAAAGCTTATCCAACGAACTCTTGATGGTTTGTTTTGTGTGGTTTTGTTGTAAAGGCTAATGATAGCTTGACAATCTGTTCTGAGAACTGCTTCTTCCCTTTCAGCACCTTCTATTAATGAATATGCTCCTTCTTCTTGATACACTGGTTGTGGTGGCATTGGTGATAAGTTTTCCTCTTTGGGTATATCTTCTGGTTTGATACCCCTCCTGGCCATTATTCTTCGATCTTGTTCATCTTTAGGATCTAATGCTTTATCAGAACTTGTTTCAGCTATTTTGAGCGATTGATTCTTTCTTTTGGCCATTTCTTCTTTGAATTCTTTTTCTAGATCCTCTTTCTCTTTTTCTTGGTATACCTCTTTTCTTTTGAGATCTTCGATATCTTCCTCCATTTTTCCTGTAAGAGCCCTTTCCAGCCTTTCATTTTCTAATTGCAAATGCATGCAATATAGTGTTAGTTCTTTGATCAGCTCATCCTTATTTCCAAACACTTTCTTTTCTGGTGGGGCTGGTTTTACTTGAATCTTTAAGTAATGCTTTGCACACATAGGGCATGCTATGAGTATACATTTAGGGCAATGTACACGCATTCTTTTTATCGTTCTAAGCCCACAATATGAACATGGCTCACTTGATTCAATTTCCCCTGTGATTTCTTCATTTATTCTTAGATCATGGGGACTACACCCAATTTGTTCCTTTTTTAAAGGAAGTGAAGCTCGCCATTGTGGTGTAGCAGCAACCGGGATTGGTGTTTCTTCTACATTTGCATATCCAAATTCCTCTGGTAATCCTGAGATTAGAGTATTAACAACATACTCTGTAGTCTTTCCAGCTTCTCCTTCTGACAGACTGCATATATGGTCTGAATCTTGATCTCCCAAATCCACAGACACTATATCATAGTCGTCTGGAATTTCTGCTTCTTTAAGAATGTTTGCTCTAACCATATTGCCATTCTTTGAAGTGCAGTCTCTGGCAAAATGACCTTCATGTCCACATATAAAGCATTTGCATTTTCTCATTTGCCCAGAGTATTTCTTCTTAAAAATCCTCACATGCGAATCATGAGGCTTTCCTTTGTAATTCTTTGCCTTCCTTAAACCATACTTTTTACCAGACGAGTACTGTCCTGGTATTGGTATCTTGTTGCAGAAAGATAAATCTTTGATGCTTCTTTGAAGTGCTGCTTGCTGGCACATTTCCTTCAGGTAATTGTAAGTAAAGTAGATCACAGGTACCACAGCAACATTTGTAGTTGGGTTCTTAGCATACCAGGCATCTCGAACTGCATTTCCTAATAATGGTGGCATCTTTCTGAATAACTTCTCAGTAGTCTCTGGAAAGAAAATTCTTCCAGACTTTGCAGCCAATATCTGAAACTGTCTAAGATATTCAAGAATATCTTTAGAACTTTCACAGTTTAATCTTTCCAGATCATTATAGGCTCTATTCTGCTCTTCTGTGCTTCCTTGAAAAGGATCTTCTAACAGAAACATTCTTTTTATTTGCGAAAGAACATTCTGCGTTTCATCTGCGGTTTCTATGACAATTTTATAGTCTTCTGGGCACGCCATTCTCCATTGAATCCATATCTTCTTTTCAACTTCTCCCAGTAGATTTTCAATAAACATCACCTTTTGCTCATTACTTGTCCAGATCATATTTGGATGATCTACAAGATTCAGAGTGACTGATTCCCATCTTGCAATTACTTCACTGTAAAGCCCTATATCAGCTGGTAGGATTAACATGACTCCTTGACCAGTTTGTGCTGGTGGTAGAGTCCACATGTTACTGCCATACATATCTTCCATCTTTACTTTTGACAATCTTGTTTTGATGTCATCTGTATTGAACTTTGGCTGATTGTTTGCAATAGGGTAAACATTTGCAGGTGGATAATTGACAGGGCCAGTGATAGCTTGTGTTGGTGGTTTATAACTCGTATCCATTCCGGATAGGCTATACTGTTTTTGATTTGTGAGTTTTTGAACTTGTTGTCTTAGAACAGGATAGTCCCAATTGACATCTTCCTCTTCTTCTAGGACAAAACCAGCTTGTGTGCTTGCACCTTCATCAAAACTCTCATTAGAGTCTTGCTTTATCTTCCAGAATTCATCATCATCGTCGCTTGATTTTGAATTGCTTCTCTTTCTCCTGCTTTTTCGTGTTTTCTTTGTATACTTTGGTCTTTTAATCTATATATATATATATATATATATATATATATATATATATATATATATATATATATATATATATATATATATATATATATATATATATATATATATATATATATATATATATATATATATATATATATATATATATATATATATATATATATATATATATATATATATATATATATATATATATATATATATATATATATATATATATATATATATATATATATATATATATATATATATATATATATATATATATATATATATATATATATATATATATATATATATATATATATATATATATATATATATATATATATATATATATATATATATATATATATATATATATATATATATATATATATATATATATATATATATATATATATATATATATATATATATATATATATATATATATATATATATATATATATATATATATATATATATATATATATATATATATATATATATATATATATATATATATATATATATATATATATATATATATATATATATATATATATATATATATATATATATATATATATATATATATATATATATATATATATATATATATATATATATATATATATATATATATATATATATATATATATATATATATATATATATATATATATATATATATATATATATATATATATATATATATATATATATATATATATATATATATATATATATATATATATATATATATATATATATATATATATATATATATATATATATATATATATATATATATATATATATATATATATATATATATATATATATATATATATATATATATATATATATATATATATATATATATATATATATATATATATATATATATATATATATATATATATATATATATATATATATATATATATATATATATATATATATATATATATATATATATATATATATATATATATATATATATATATATATATATATATATATATATATATATATATATATATATATATATATATATATATATATATATATATATATATATATATATATATATATATATATATATATATATATATATATATATATATATATATTACCCTTATAAATATTATATATATATATATATTATATCGTTTCTCGACATTTATATGGTTCTCATTTTAACTTTTGACTATATTATATACTAACACTTTAAACCCCTCAAGTCTTAAATTAGTTATAATTCCAACAGTGTCCCCCCTAATTGTTTAAGACTTGCTCTTCTAATCTTCGGACATCATCATCAGTCTTCGCAGCACGCCTATTCTTTGCTTGATCCAAATCTTCTCAACTTGTAGTAGAATCTTTGTCTTCAATAAATCTTTGATGACGTCACACCATATTTTGTTCCTCACGAACTTCTCTTCACACAAATTTGCTTCACACTAGTTTGCTTCACACAAACTTGCTTCACATGAGTCTGCTTTCACACAAACTTGCTTTGTAGTCTCTCACCACTTGGCATCACACCATCTGCATTTTGATCAGTCACTGATCTTGTTCTTCACGAACCATCCTTCACGACAAACTTGGTTATTTCACATAACCTTTAATTCTCTCACATAATTTTGATCCATCACGGATTGAAAGCGCATCACACGTGTTTCCTTGTAATTCAATCACTGAATTAACTATACCCTTCAAAGGTAATTTCCCGCATCACATGGTCTTTGCTTTGTCTTGATCATTCACTGAATCCTTGATTGCACCCACATAGGTTACTTGTCCGCATTACACAGTCTTTGCTGTGTCTTGATCCATTCACTGAATACTTGATTGCGCCCTTCACAGGTTAATTCTCCGCATCACAAGGCTTTACGTTGATCGTGTCACATGATCAAGCTTTCTAACTTTCTAATTTTCGTCGATAAGGCACGTGAGTAGTGCCGGTTCATCATCATTCGCCTCTATGGGGAGTCCTTTAAATCCCTTCTCTTTCTTGCTTGAACATTCATAAGCATAATGCCCAAGTTTTCCACACTTGTAGCAATCTATTTGCGACTTATCAACATTCCTTCGCGGTTTGTTGTTGCTTTCTTCCGAATCTTCTGAAGTGTGTCCTTCACCTTTATATCTCCCTCTGCCTCGTCCTCTCGACGAATCTTGTCCACATTTTCCAAAACGTCATCCTTGAGTAAAGTTGTTGTTGTGACGTGTCAACAATAACTTGTTTTGATTGTCGCTTTCATTATTCTTTAAAACTTTTTTCTCTCCTCGAAAGCCTTCAATCTTCCAATCGTATCGCAGTGTTGCTCTATGGATGCAACAATTTGTATAAACCTATCTGGTACGGAATTCAGAATTTTTCGTACTAGACTTGGTTGATCAAATGTTGAACCCAAATTCGCTGCCTTAGTAACAATCCCATTTATCTTCGCAGTAAATGCATCAATTTTCTCTTCCTCGTTCTTTTGCAACATCTCAAACTCCGATTTGAGTGTCTACAATCTTGCCTTTTGCACTCGATCTTCTCCAGCATATCTTGTCTTAAGTGCATCCCACACTTCTTTTGCAGTCTTACAACTTGCAACTTGTAACACTAGATCTTCTAACAACGCTTGAAATATATATGCCATCGCGACCTTGTTTTTCTTCACATCAGTTTCGGTGCTTGGTTCTATAATTTCCCATATACCGTTTGCTTCTAAATCGTTTTGAAACGAATAGCCCAAACGGGGTAATTTGTAGAATTTAAAACCGAACATTGAAAATGTGCAAATAATCCCCCAAGTGCATTATTGTTGTTGTTACCGTTTGAACCCGACATGGTTTCTAAGTTTTTCCTTAAAACTTTTTCTTATATGGATTCCCTCTAAACCAATATGATTCTTAGGCTAAGATCTAATTTTTCAATCTATTTTTCTCCCTAATCAATTGTATTGTATAATAACGAGAGAAAGTACCCGCGCGTTACGGCGTGAGATGGTGGGTGATAGGTCATAGAGTGTGATAGGTCATAGATTGTGATAGCCAAATGCCTTAGTCGTACGGGCTCCGCCCTCGGATTTAAAAATTCGTCGAAAGTATATCGAATGACATCTCTAATGAAAGAGCATGACATTTTAAGAACACCCATATAATTTTTATAATTTATCGATGTACGGTTTTTGAGATAAAAGATTTTGAATGAATTAGAGAATAAAATGATTTATGGAGGAGAGAGAAAAAAATGAGTGGTTGAGATTTGAGGAAAGAGAGGAAAATGAGTGGTAAAGATTTAAGGGTATTATAGGTACATTAGGTGATGATATTCAAACTAATGGATAAAAGAGATTGGTAATTTGGGTAGATCAAGTTATGGATTTCCAAAAACTTTTGCCTAACGGCATCAATTATGCGGAAACGATTTATTAAAAACTCTCAACAAGAAAAACAGTTGAGAAGCAATAGTGGTGTTACTAACGTATCGTAGAAATAATAAAAGAAATCCATAAGATTGCCCAACATAAAGCAACCATAACATAGTCATTACATTAGTTCCATAAAGGAAATCATTAACATTAAGTCTATGCGAAGTTATTGGGTAAACTAAAGCCATCTTGATCATCAACCCATCTCTCGCCAAAGCTTCACACGACATCTCACTGCTTAACCTGAGGGGTGTCAACACATAAAAGAAACAAGTGTTAGCTATAAAGCTAAGTAAGATAACACCAGGTTTAAGCAAAACATTTCATCCATTAAACACGTCACTTTAAAACATTACGTCATTTGATTTAGGCATTTATATCACCACTTAATAACGTATCCATATCACATATAAGCATAGAGTCCATGACCCTAAGTGTGCCTAATCAATTTCGTCATTTCATCTCATCTCAATAAGTTGTGACTAGGTCACCGTTAAGTTGTAACCGAAGTTACCGTTAAGGAAAGACAATGTCGATCCATGAGTAGCACGTTATGTTCACGACATTAGGTGGGTCATCAGGCCACCCGAACTACTCGCCACATATGACTTGTTGCAAGGAGCCACCCGAGCAACCATTTTAACGTACCCTCCCACATACGGGCACTACGTACTCTCCCACATGCGAGCACGACGTACTCTCCACATACGAGCACGGTTTATACGTACCTATTACCACCGTCAGGCACGGGTTATGCATAACTCTTAACGTCTAATTAGCTCGAGCATTTACCACTTTTAGTTTAGGTTTCCACATTAATCCTAAACTAATCCACATCTATCATCTTTTCACGTTAGGGCCCTTAAAACGTGCACGTGTCATGGCAACCTAAAAAGGTCTAGTGTTCTAGATGAACAAGCCACATATCCATGCACATATCATCATTACATCATATCATTAACCACCATTCATCATAACATATCATATCGTTAAACAGATCATCACATATCATATCATAAACGTATTTACGGGGAAGCATTTTAGGCATAGGCTTCGTCATCTTTAATCCCCGTATACCTCCCATATCAACCCAACCACAATATAGGTTATACATTACCGTTATGGAGGTTATAGTTTATGAAACCATTTTTTTTGTTGCACCCTCAGCGTGACAAAAGTAGTGTATCTTACCTGGTAGTAGTATGTGCGCGCAAACAAAAGCTAACAGTGCTTAATAGTAATCCTCGACACCTATCGTACATTAATATATGAAATATAAGTCATTTGGGACCTTAAATGGACTTGCAAACGAATTTAGTTTTGAATCGAACGAATTTAGCTTCGAACGAACTTAGACTTCACTCAAACGAATTTATACTTCAAACGAAGTTAAACTTCGTTTTGTCAAACGAACTTAGATTTCCAGAAAACGAATTTAGTCATCAGAAAATGAATTTAAGCTTCAGGAAACGAATTTAAACCTATCTTCGTCCAGAATTCAAAAACGACTATGTTCTTCATTTTTTCCAGAAATCAATCGACTTAGGCTTCACCCAAAACAAGTTTTTGACATATATAAACCTCTTTTGATCATCAAGATCGATTATAAACTCGTTTGATGTCGTTTTGATCATTAATTTGCTTAAACATATTATGAACCCTAATTTATTAAAACTCCTTTATAAAATCAGATTTAATCCTTTATAAAACATCATTAGATCTGAAAATATCGACAACAAATCATTGATTACCTGTACGAATAACAGCCAATCCGATTTAATGCAAAACACACGATTTGATTGACCAAAACTTGAAGATTATGCTTAAGAATTCAAGAGAGAATTGAAGGAACTTTTGTATTTGTTTTAATTATGATAATGGCTGCAAAATTAACCTAGATTAGGCTAATCCCATGCCAAACCCGTTTTTAACTTTCAACTTTGGCAAAATAGTCGCTGGACTTCATATTGACTTTATTTCGCTTAAAAACCTATTGGGGATACATATAACACACTAAAGCACTTTCGCACACTACAAAGGCCTTTTACACATCATTTAGTCCACTTTTATTGTCACTCATTAAAGATAATTAAATCTCACATATAGGGCACATAAACATATAAACACACATTTTACCACATAACATATCACGAACTTAGAATTTGACCTAACGACGTTAGTCAACATAAACGATTAAGTTTTGGGATGTTACAATTTGGGTAGATCAAGTTATTTTTTGGGAAAATGAGAATGGGTAAATGCTTTATAAGGTAGTTTAGATAATAAAAAGAGAAAAATCTAATAAATAAAACCTGTGTTTTTTTTTAAGGCAGAAAATTATATTAATACTAACATACCACTAGCAAGTCGCTAGCAGTAACAAAAGTACAGTACATATATAGGTACAACAAGATAACACTTCAAACATGGAAACAACAAGTTAAACACCATAAATGTCCGGATCTTAACTGCAAGGGGACTAAAATGGATACAAAAAACCTGAAAGGACCCAGGAAAAAATCCCCGAGACTAGGGGTCGCGCCACCGGTTTTCACCCTAGCTCGTTTTTTATAGTCCCCTATACAGACCCGAACTAGCGTGAATACCCCAACCCAAAATACAAGCCCCAATCAAAATTACAAGAATAACAGTACTACACCATAGTACCAATACAATCACCAAAGATGAAGGTCATCAGCACCATACTAGACTACTAGTAACAGGATCTTCCAAGGCACTAATTTTCTTCTTGTAGATAATTACTTGAAGCTTGAACTCATTCCACTGCTCCCAGGTTAGATAACGATTTTTGATCCATAGATAAAGCCTGTGTTATTTCTTATTTCTTTTATTCTAATCCCACGTGAACACTAAGGGTGTGTTTGATTGCAACTGAATGGCATCATTCAGCACTGAGTGCTGAATCGGTCAGCAATCAGATTGTTTGATTCGTCCATCTGAATAATGAATAATGCTGAACGAGAATAAATTTCATGCTTAACCATTCCATCTTGAAAAGGTCTCTATACCATTCAGCAACCAACTCTTTCCCCAAATACCCTTCTCCCTTCTCGTTTTAACACATTCTTTTTTCAACTTCTTTACATTATTTAATTAACCTATACATACAAAAGATGATGTTCATCAGTATTTGTTTTTTATTGGTATAATCCCCCATTAAAACAAACATATCCAGATCTACTGTTATATACATATATGTATGTATATTATATTTATATATCACTTCCGTATTGTTATGCATTACTATGAAAGTGGGTTTATACTTTATAGCATTTATCGGTTTTGGGGTATTATAGTTTGTGAAAGAATTTGTAGAAGGAAATCGTGTTTATGTGAGCGTATCACCGAAATTGAAACCAGGGGCTTTACCTTCACTTTTTATATTCTTATCAAGAAGGGGAATATGTTGGCATGAGGTTACGTCTTACGAGTAATTGTTTCAGAGAATTTGATTTGTTAATATTATCATAATATCTATTTTATGTTTGTGTTTTGTTATATTTTTGTGATAGCATAATGGCAATTGATTTTGAAGAAGGTTAAAAAAGTCATTTTTGTATTTTAGATTATCCATTCAGAATATGTATCAAACATATTTTTCCATTCAGGATCAAATTTATTCAGAGTTTTTGAACCATTCAGACTCTGAAATTATTCAGTAAATCATTATTTGTAACACCCCAAGCCGAGGCTCGGAATATCACGGAAAACACATAGCACCAGGTGGAATTACAATAGAACAACTAAATGCAATTAAAGATTCGGTGAATCCAAAACATAACGAAGCAAGTAACAAAATACAACAGGAGCAAATAGCCATCAAAGTTAACATAATAACATCCAAAGATGGCAAGCGATCCTAAGTATAATGCAAAAGGCAGGCCAATGAATCCTTGATCCATGAGGTCCATAGTCCGGGTTAAACCGCAAGCGAAGCAACTAAACTCCACGTCCTGGGAGAACCTGATTACCTGAAAAGTGTACTAAGCATAGTCAACACAAGGTTGGTGAGTTCGTAGTAATGGTTCGTAAAGAACCCACGATAATAATCACAATATACGAATAGAGGCTAGGCATGACTTACAACGAGCCTCTAAGCAACACAATATCGTCCAACAACAAGATTACACAAGACTAGTAAATGTGTGATGAGAATGCACAAATGATATATGAATCAAAGTAAGTGCCAATGCATGAATAAGCCAACATGCCTATCCTATGCGTGAACTCCGTCACCTATGCAACGATACCCTTCTGTCATCTCAATGAACAAGGCTGTATCTCAAAATCATCGAGATATATATGTCTATATACTCGGGGTCACGTTCTACATCCAAAATGGGTGCATACATCTATGCACCAGGATGTTGGCAATCCCCTGCCGAGGGCTCATCAACGATGTATGCAATGCTTACAATCAAATGTAAATGCATAAATCATAAACCAACAATCAATATACATCCAACATAAGCCAATTATCAACATTCATCCAACATAAGCCAACTATCAACATTCCTCAAACATAAGCCAACTATCAACATTCATCAACCATAAGCCTACTATCAACATTCATCAATCATAAACCACTATTCACAATTTAAACCAACTATACGTACATATACTTCAGAGGATTCTACTTTTTCAAGTCCCAGATGCTTATATATAGGGTCACCCGCAGCCTTCCCACCACATCTAAACCCAATGAAGGCATAACCGACTTCCATGTATGTACGTCTATCCTAATATATATATATGTAATAATTAACGGAGACATAACCCAAATCAATCAAACGAAACGAACTGTCACATCAATCCAATAATCAAGTCAACCAATCAATAAATCAATCAACAATGTAAGTAAACACACAGTTTTACACTTTTCAGCCCGAATCTCAAGCGAGTAGGGAGATACGAAACTCACCTCGATGATTTATGAAAAGTTAAGTCGATATAAAGTCGAGTTAAGGAAGTACAATGTTCTCCGTGCGTCCAATACCTAAATATCGATCATTCATTCACATCAACATACATAAACACATATACGTAACTTAACAATTTCACGGCAAAAACCCTAATTAATTTCCAAAGTGGTTCTCGACGTTAAGTGACTTCTAAGACTCTTAATCATTGTTAAGTAAGATAAGAAGTGAATTAGATTAAGGCTCGACGCGTAAAAAGGTCCAGAAAGTCAAACTAGGTCAAACAAGGAAAGTTCAGAATTACAAAGGCCGTAACTTACGGTCAATATGGGCGTAAGGTACGGTGGCATTTTTACAACAGGCGTAAGCTACGGAGGAAAGGGGCGTAAGCTACGCTGGGCAAGTTTTGACTGGGCGTAAGGTACGGTCAGTATGGGCGTAACCTACGGCCCTCTAGAAATGTCATTTTTGGCGTAGAAGTTGGCGTAAACAGTTAGATTTTGGCGTAAGGTCCATTTTGAAGATAGGGATAGGCGTAAGCTACGGCCAAACTGGCGTAACCTACGCCCAATAAAATTAGACCTGGCGTAACCTACGCCTGGGTGGGGCGTAAGTTACGCCCAATACTGGGCAAAACCAAGTTCAGCAACACCAGCAGCTGCAAGTCCGAACCAAATAACCCAAAAACAACCCAAAACGATTTGTAAGTGTTTGTAACTTATTTTGAAGCATACATAAGCATTGTTACACATAACCACACTTAACCCACACCATAAATCCAACCTTTAACATCAAATTCATACCAAATCGTTCCAACCCTAATCGAAACCCTAATTATACCCTAAATCGTCTTTTGACTCGATTCAAGACTTGTAATTTTACCAATTCATCTAGAAACATATACACAAGCATAAATAGATGGAGATGGGATGAATTTGACTTACCAATACTTTCTTCTTGTGTTCAAGCCCAAATTTGACCTAAATGATAAAACCTTTTACTTGAAAACCTAAACTTGTAGTATGATGGAGATGAGAAGAAAAGGATGATGATTCTTGTAGTAAAGCAATTCCAACACACAAATTAGATGCAAGTAAGATAAAGAACTAGAGATATGAGATGGTTTGGGTGGTTTTGCTTTTACTTGAGAGAAAGATAGAAGAATAAGGAGTGTGTGGTGAATGAGAAGGATAAGGGAGGGAGTATGGGTCATATGGGCTGATGGGTCGCGGGTACGGGTCGACCCGTTTCACTTCTCAAGCCACAACACAATCATTTACACAATTAAACGCCGAATAAACATATTAACGACCCGACTAACATACCACATAGTCATATAATCACCAATCGAACCCAAATTATTTCATTCAACAAGATTGTTAGTCAAATTACACACAAAGTCAACGGGTCAAAATTCACGGATGTTACAAACATAGGGCTGTCAATTTCGACCCAACCCGAAACCCAACCCGAACCCAACCCGAAAAAAATCAGGTTAGGGTTGAGTATTTTCGACCCACCAACCCGCACCCACCAACCCACCAACCTGATTTTTTTTGGGTTGGGTCCGGGTTGGGTTGTTGGGTTGTCAGGTCGACCCGCCAACCCGATAACTTTAAAATAATTTAATTATATATAATAACTCATACTCTACATTACACTAAACCATACGCCTCATTCTCAATTTCTATATTTGTAACTTCAAATCTGAAATAGGAAGAGGATTCAAATTCTGTGAGATGATAAGTGATGTAATATGAGACGGTAAGTGTATTAACTTTGTGCCAAGTACTAACAATACCCTCGCATTTCTTTCTTTTTTATACCCTTCGTTTTCAGCTTACACCATCAATGATAAAGCTTTATATTGGTTGACTTATTCCATTTTATATTTATATATATTTGCTTATCAGGTCACATGGGTTGGGTCATGGGTTGGCGGGTTAGCGGGTTGTGGGTCAGGGTTGAAATTTCTGACCTGAAACTTTTAGTGGGTTGGGTTAGGGTCGGAGTTTTTCAACCCACCAACCCGAACCCATTGACAGCCCTAATCAAACACACCCTAAGTCAATCAGAACAACACTTTGACTTTTGTTTCCTTTCTTCACCAATCACAAAGATTGTACGTCTATCCTTTTATCTCCCTTTTTTCTCAAGGCGCTGCAACCAAGAACCGCTAGTTTTTTTCCTAGTCTGTTTCGGATCACAAATCATGCACAAAAGTTCTCGATCCTCTTGATCTTCTACTCTATAACGTTTCTCTGGTTTTTGTTTATCATAAACAAGCAGCCTCTTCTTCAAACGATTTCCCAGAAATCACCGAATTTGTTTTTCCGGTTCTTCTTGAACGGAAAAAATTCCGATCAATCACTGATCTTGAAAACAAAACGTTGTCCCTCGTTCGTGGCTTCACACCGCAAACAACAGTCAATCGTCTCTGTTTTTATTGTTCTTCGAAATCGAATCACTCGATTTGTTTCGGTTGTTTATCACAAACGATTCTTCAATTTCTCAACCTTTCCTGGTATAATTGAATCTCACAATTATAATGAATCAGAATATGTTGTTTACAATCACTGTAAATCTGATTACAAAGTTGGATATAAAACTGAATGAAATCTACTTCTATTTATACTATATCTTCTGGCCTGAAACGTTGCGTTGCTTCATCATACGCCATATCTCTTTGGATCGTCGTGTCTGTTTGTTGCGAGAGGCCCAAAACTGCCGACCCCTTTTCTCAACAGACATGTCGTTTCCTTTTCTTCTTATTAACACTTTAAACCCCTCAAGTCCAATTCCAACAGTGTTATAATAATATAACATCTTTAAAATAAAACCTCAAACTTTTATATAATTTGTTTTTATAAATGATGCTTATTTTTGCAAGACTTAAATGATGTGGTTCCAACTATTCAGAAGTTGGCCTTAAGAAAATTATAGACAAGAAACTAGATTTTAAGATTAATATGTATATAACTAATTCTTGATGGCGTTCATATAGATCCAGCTAAACGCACACTTCTTGATTGGAAGAAAAGGTACACCATTATCAAAGACGTTGCCAAAGGACTTTTGTATCTCCATGAAGATTCACTTTTGACAATAATTCATCGTGATATGAAAGCTAGTAATGTTTTGTTAGATGCGGAAATGAATGCTAAAATTGCAGATTTTGGCACGGCAAGGTTGTTTAAACCTCAAGAAACTCATGCCAACACAAGTCGAATTGTTGGAACCTAGTAAGTTCACATCTTTAGATGTTATACTTGCTGAACTAATCAAACTTCTGATCAAATGCCATTAAAATAGATTTTGTAAGTTCACACATTACTTTTCTTACTTTTATGTGTTTTCTTTCCACTATATATTTGCACTAAATATATGATATTTGGAGTTTATTTTTGTTTTACACCATTAACAGCTTAATAAGATTGATGATATATATGAGTCTTTAGTTTCTTTCCTTTTGTGTGTTGACGGTTGAGTGTTTGACAAATAACTCACTCTGTATGGTGTCTTAGGGCTTAGCTTATCTTATACGAGTACTAAATTATTTGAAGAGTTTGTTTCTTCTTATTACTGTCTAAAATTCTTACAAATCATACGGGCTATATAATGAGAAGATCCATACAACCAACTTCTACAGAACGTAGCATAACACAAATGCCATTAAAGTAGATTTTGTAGAATTCTATTGTATGTATTACCTATACACATATGGGTTTAGATATGAAAAGTATAATTTTTGATATAGAAAGTACAACTTTTTTATACACCTTAGGGCTATATGTAATTAGCAGTTTCCTTAGAGTAATAATTATGCATCATTAACATGCAAAATTAATTGTACATTTATTTTTATGTATAATACCATTTATTTTGAACTTTGAAGTTGTTCATTTAGTCACTATGCTTTCCTTTAGTGTGTAATTGACTCAGATTTTATTTCCTTGACTAATTTCAAGTTAGTCAAACATTCGATTATGAGCTGCACTTATGCGAGTTCTATTCCTTACCGTGGTTATATGCCACCGGAATATGTCCTGCACGGACAATTCTCAGTCAAATCTGTTAAATTGTAGCCTTAACTGAAACTTTATAAACCTGAGGGACCACTCTTGTCTTTTTGTTATTCTTGCAGGTTTGTGCCAGAAGTGTCAAAAGAAGAAAAGGAGGGGAGAAGAGTGTAACTTGAAGATATGGCTGCTATATAAACATCATTATACCCATTTAGGTTTTTTGAGAGAAAATATATCATTTCATATTATTTGGTCTGTATATTTCTCTCCATATTTTTTCATTCGATAAAATGTTTGTAATAGGACTATTATCAAGTTAGATAATAGGTTTGCAACCGATTAACGGTGGTAAACTGTGTGTGAGGTTGAGAGTGTTTGTGTTGACTGATTGAGATCAGTCTTGTGTTGTTTGGTGTTCTTGAATTAAGATTCAATATATTTAGGTTTGTTATCGAAATCTTTACATGGTATCAAAGCCAGGTTGCAAAAAATCTAATCGGGTTTAATCGAATTAAATAAAAAACCTTAATAATAATTATTTAGGGTTTTGTTGATCGTTTTGGGGGTTTTCTGTTTAGATCAGGGTTCTTGAACGGCGTATGATTATTTAATCACCGTTCGATTATCCAGATCTGGTTGTGTACTGAAACCCTAATTTTTGAGAAAGATTAGGGTTTGGGTTTGTCAGATCCGATTCGAAGAGTTATTGGGTTTATTTTATTGACTAAGTGAATCAATAAATAAACCCTACTTCCTGGTGGTTTCCCTGCAGATCTATCTTCCTGCTATGTTTATTGACTAAGTGAATCAATAAACTAGTAGGGTTCTTCCTCCGGTTCTTCATATAGCACTGTTTGTACCCCTTCTTCTTTATCCTTCTTTAAGGTTTTGTGTGGTTCTTTTTCAAAAAAAAAACCTTTTCTCATCTTATTCTCATAAAACCAGCGGTGTTAAACTTGACCTACCTCCGTGAGAGGCAAGGAATCCTGTCCCTGGCACTGTTTGGGAGATTAAGATTATTTTTCCAAAAATATATATATATATATATTTTCTGTTTTGCTGCTTTTCTTGGTTATTGTTGTGTTCTTGTGGTGTTTAAGGTTTCTTGTGGATATCTTCTGTGATTAATTGAATTTTCTTGCTATCATGGATGATGATAATTTGCATGACTATGAATATGACTCTGATAATGCTTCTGATGAAAGTGAAACTGCTACTAGAATTAGTAAACTTGATATAAGTCACCCTTTACACTTACATCCGAATGACTCTGCTTCATTAACTGTTGTGTCTGTTAAACTTAAAGGAACTTGAGTATTAACACTGATCCTAATTACAATCTATTTGGTTCTCGATTAAAATGAAGCTGAATTTACTTACTTAGAGTGGGGTAGGGAGTCTCTCTATGTTCTTGGATAAAATAAGATTTATTGATGGAACTTGTAGAAGGTCCAATAGAGATGAAGTTTTAGGTAGACAATGGGATAGAGTCAATGCTGTTGTGTTAGGGTGGATTCTGAATTCTATTTCTGAAGAACTATATGTTGGTCAAATCTTTTCAAAAAGGGCTTCTCATGTTTGGGCTGAATTAAAGGAAACTTATGATAAAGTTGATGGGTCTGTTACCTTTAACTTGCATCATAAGATTAATTCTCTTTGTCAAAATGGTTCTACTATTGCTGATTATTATCATAAACTGAATGCACTGTGGAAACAGTTTGATGCTTTGATTAAATTGCCTAAATGTACCTGTCATGCTGCTGAAGACTTTAAAAAACATAATCAGTTGCTTAAGTTAATGCAGTTCTTAATGGGTCTTGATGATGTTTATATGCAAGTTAGAAGTAATATTTTGTCCAAGGATCCTTTACCTGATGTTAGACATGCTTATGCTATTATTTCTGGAGAAGAGTCACATAGGATGATATCTAGTGCTAATTCAAGTAATGCTCAAAAAGTTTCTTCTTCTGTGTTTCATTCTAATGTGGGAAACAAATCTGGTTTTCAAAAGAATGTGTCTAATGGAAATTATTCTAAGTTTGGAAACAGAAATTCTGACTTTAAAAGGAACACTGGTGGTCCTTCTGTTGTGTGTGAAAAATGTGGCTTTAATGGTCATACCATTGATAAGTGTTATAAAATCATTGGTTATCCTTCTGACCTTTCTTACCCCCGCCCCCTCAACCATGCTTTTCAGAACTCACAGAATTTTAACAAAAGGTTTGTCAACAACAATAATACTGTTGGTACCAGTACTTCTGCCTCCTTTTCTGATGAACAGATTTCTCAGCTTATTTCCTTGATTAAAGAAAACTCTATTGGTGCTTCTACTCAGAATGTTAAAGTGAATATGGCAGGTATAAAACTGTTTAATAATAATATTTTTTTCAACAAAAACTTTCATAAGTTTGTGTGCTTCAATTCTAAGATTCCGAGCTGACTCTCGAAACGGACGCACCCTTGGGCTTCTTTAGTGCTTCCGGCGCCCCTCCCCCTCTTCCTCGTTACCCCCATTCTCCTCTTATTTTTCTATGTAATTGACATATCTTATTTGAAAATAAGAGTGTCCCATCCAAATGGGACTGAAGCTTTTATTACTAAAGTTGGTAACATGGTTTTGTCAAAAGACATAATTCTGTATGATGTCCTTGTTGTTCCTGAGTATTGTGTTAGTTTGATTTCTGTTCATAAAATGTCTAGAGATAATAAATGTATTGTGGCCTTTAATGAGAATGCTTGTTATGTGTTACCTCAGGATTTGAGGGATGTGAAAATTCTGGGGATTGGTAGACAGATTGATGGTCTTTACTATTTTGATCAAGGTATTAAATGTCAAATCAACTCTTGTTCTGTTAAGCAAATGTGGCATAACAGACTTGGTGATCCTTCAGACCAAGTCTTAACTATTTTGAATAAGAAAGGTGACTTTAATTTTTCAAAGGAAACTGAAATTTGTGAAATATGTCAAAAGGCCAAACAGGTCAGAGAACCATTTCCTTTAAGTGATCATAAGTCCACTCATCTTGGTGAACTTGTTCACCTTGATGTTTGGGGTCCATATAGGGTTCCAAGCTTAGAAGGTTACAAATATTTCTTGACTATTGTTGATGATTACTCTAGGGCTGTTTGGGTTTACTTACTTAAATCTAAAACTGAAGTTTATGACTGTGTGGTTGTGTTTTATAATCTGATCTTAAACCAATTTGGAAAAAAGGTTAAAACCTTTAGAAGTGACAATGGTACTGAGTTTTGCAATAAAAATTTTACCACCTTTTGTGAAACTAAAGGCATTATTCATCAAACCTCTATTGCCTATACCCCTCAACAAAATGGAGTTGTTGAGAGGAAGCACAGGCATTTGCTTAATATTGCTAGGGCTCTTTTATTCCAGGGGGGATTACCCCTGTACTTGTGGTCTGAGTGTATTTTAACTGCCTGTTATTTGATTAACAGATTACCATCTTCTGTGTTGCATGGAAAATCTCCTTACTATATGATATTTGGAAAAGAACCTTCTTTGTCTCACCTTAGAATATTTGGATGTCTTTGCTTTGCTACTATTCTTGTCAATCATGACAAGTTTAGTAGTAGAGCAGAGAAGTGTGTGTTTGTTGGTTATGCTAGCTATAAAAAGGGTTATAAATTATTTAGCCTCAATAAGAAAGAGTTTATCTTCTCAAGGGATGTTAAGTTCTTTGAGAAAGTATTCCCTTTCAAAATAAATGATCAGTCTGCTTTAAATAATGATCAGGAAATAAATCAAATTGATTTCTTTAATTTGTGTGATGACCCTGATCTTCCCAATGATGATAATGACCCTGCAATTGATTCTGATAATGATGGCAGCAACTCTGCACATTCTGGCACTCCAACTATTGATCTAGGAAGGTTGTCTAATGATAACTTGCCAGATTCCAATGAGAGTACCAATGTGCAAGAGAGGGCAGCAACACATGAGGAAAATGCTATGTCTGAGGGAAATGATCAAGAAGAAAATAATGTAAATGTGTTTGAAGGTCAAAATACTTATCAAATTGGTAATAGAAGGTCTGATAGGTTATCACATATGCCTAATAAATATAAAGACTTTGTTATTGATTCTAAAGTCAAATTTGGAATGGAAAAGTTTGTTAGTTATGCCAATCTTGACTGTGATAGTTTTGCTTTCATTTCTGAGTTAAATAAGGCTGTTGAACCTGCTCATTATTGGCAGGCTTGTAAGAATAATTGCTGGATAGAAGCTATGAATCATGAAATGAATGCTTTATATGATAATGATACTTGGGAAATAACTGAATTACCTGAAGGTAGGAAACCTGTAGGTTGTAAATGGGTGTACACTCTTCCCCCTCTCCCTCTCCTGGCGCCCTCGCTCGCTCTCCGCTAGGTTAGTTGCCAAAGGCTATAGTCAAAAGCCTGGTATTGACTTTGATGAAACCTTCTCTCCTGTGGTTAAGATTGTGACTGTTAGATGCATGATTAACCTGGCTGTCCAAATGGACTGGCCTCTGTTTCAACTTGACATTAACAATGCTTTTCTATATGGTGAACTTGATGAAACAGTCTACATGACTTTACCTGAAGGTTACTTTAATTCTGATGACAAAAGAGTTTGTAAGTTAAAAAAGTCTTTATATGGTTTAAAACAGGCACCTAGGCAATGGAATGCCAAACTCACTCATGCCCTACTTGAAAACAACTTTGTGCAAAGTAAAAGTGATTACTCACTTTTTACAAAGAATGAAGGAAATGTGTTTATTGCCTTATTGGTGTATGTTGATGACATTATTGTCACTGGTAACAATCATGAGGTAATTAATGAGTTTAAGATGTTTCTTAAATCCAAATTTATGATTAAAGATTTAGGAATTCTCAAATATTTCTTGGGAATTGAAGTTATTAAAACTGAAAATGGTTTGTGTCTTTCACAGAGAAAGTATTGTATGGATTTGTTAAGTGAGTTTGGCTTGCTTGCTTGTAAGCCTTCTGCTACTCCTCTTGAGCAGAACTTGACCATTACTAGTGAACCTAGTGAGAAAGACACTGTCATTGACAATGTGACTGAATATCAAAAGCTTATTGGGAAATTGATTTATCTTACTCACACTAGGCCTGATATTGCCTATTCTGTTCACTGTTTGAGTCAATTTATGCATAAGCCCTTGAAATCTCATGTTAAAATTGCCCTCAAAGTATTGAGATACTTGAAAGGGTCTCCTGGATTGGGTGTTCACATTACCAAGAGTCCAAACCTTTCTCTTGAGACCTTTGTTGATGCAGACTGGGCTAAGTGTGTAGTTACCAGAAAATCTGTTACAGGTTTTTGCTTGTTCTTGAATGGATCTCTTGTATCCTGGAAGAGCAAAAAGCAACTCACCTTGTCTAAATCTTCTGCAGAAGCAGAATATAGGGCCCTTGCTTCAGCTACTTCTGAAGTCATTTGGGTTCTAAAACTGCTTGATGATTTGAAATGGGGAAACTGGCTTCCAGTTCCTATACACTGTGACAGTGAGGCTGCAATTAAGATTGCAGCTAATCCTGTGTTCCATGAACGTACAAAGCACCTTGAAATTGATCTCCACTTTGTGAGAGACAAAGTTATTGCAGGTGTCATTGAGACTAAGAAGATTGAATCAGCTAACCAAATAGCTGACATTTTAACCAAGGGGTTGAATAAAATTCAACATGATAAGTTGGCTTCAAAACTAGGTCTCTATGATGTGTTTCAGGTTAAGGCTAAGAGGGGATGTTAAATTGTAGCCTTAACTGAAACTTTATAAACCTGAGGGACCACTCTTGTCTTTTTGTTATTCTTGCAGGTTTGTGCCAGAAGTGTCAAAAGAAGAAAAGGAGGGGAGAAGAGTGTAACTTGAAGATATGGCTGCTATATAAACATCATTATACCCATTTAGGTTTTTTGAGAGAAAATATATCATTTCATATTATTTGGTCTGTATATTTCTCTCCATATTTTTTCATTCGATAAAATGTTTGTAATAGGACTATTATCAAGTTAGATAATAGGTTTGCAACCGATTAACGGTGGTAAACTGTGTGTGAGGTTGAGAGTGTTTGTGTTGACTGATTGAGATCAGTCTTGTGTTGTTTGGTGTTCTTGAATTAAGATTCAATATATTTAGGTTTGTTATCGAAATCTTTACAAAATCAGATGTCTTTAGCTTTGGAGTGTTGGTATTAGAGATGGTAACAGGTCAAAAAAATATATGTTTTGACAATGGAGATGGCAACGACGATCTTCTTAGCTTTGTAAGTATCCACCTTTCAACCTTCACTAAAATATGCATGCTAACTTGAGGCATAACTTTTTGATAAAAGCAATTACAATTAGAGAATTTAGTGTATAAGAGGCGGCTATGAGAACTTAGATGCTCAGGTCAAGCCCAAAAAGAAAAACACCTAACAAATTCAAATTATATAAACAAAATCTTTTATAAGTGATGATTAACGTTATAACAATAATTATATTGTAGTACCTATAGTGTGTTATATAGTTATATATGTTTGACACTAACTAATGAAGTAAAGTTAATATATAACATAATAACAATTTTTTGTGCCCCTTAAAAAACTTGGACCCAGGCTAACTAGGGGTCGTATTTGCACACTCTTAGGGCCTCCCATGGATTCATTCTGATAATGAACTTGTTATTTCCTTTTAGGCATGGAAAAGTTGGAAAAATGGGACGATATCAGATATAATTGATCCCTCATTAAAGAATGGTTCAGGTTCATTGCACAACATACTTAGAAGTATTCATATAGGATTATTATGTGTTCAAGAAAAAGTTACTGATAGGCCAACCATGGCATCGGTAGTTCTTATGCTTCATAGTTCATCGATGACTCTTACGATACCATCAGAACCTGCATTTTTTATACGTAGCAATATTAGAGCTGAATTTCAACTTCAAGATGACAGTTCTGCAACAGGGAGTAGTGGTTTTCGAAGATATGATATATCAAAAGCAAGGCCAAGAGCATCTCAATTTTCACAAAATGATGTTACAGTATCAGAGATCATTCCTAGAGCATAGGCTAATAATTCTAGGTGTTCTAAACACACTTGCATTTTCTTGGTTTCGTTTTAAGGAATTTACCTGAAGTTACCATTGAGGAATGAAGGATGTAATTAAACATGATACTTTGGATGTAATTTCCTAACATTAGGTAAGTTTCTATTCTTTTGGGTGAAATCTATCAAGTAATGAAATAATTTACCACAAGATCTGGATTCCTGAAAATATGGGGTGTTTGAACAGTGGGATATTGGGATACACTACCGCAATCATAGATTCACGCCCATTCCGGTGTATATATAGTTGTGCTATGCAAACAAAAGGATTGTGTTGGGTGTTGTCATTAAGCTTTGCATGTTTTTTGTCACAGTTTTAAGTAGCAGTTGCCGAAAGCTATGATGGTAACTTATGTAGTAATGTATGTTAAGTTGTCTCTACTTGTTGAGAAATAAACATGAACCTTATGAGACATCCATAGCATTTCATAATGGAGTATGTTAACCACTTGATTTGGGTAAAGCTGTTTAGAGTGGGAACTAGGAACAGATTCAAACTCGCAACCATTTTTGCATTTGAGTTGTCGGAATGATATCACCTATATCTGAAGATCAGTGCTCAAAATTAATAACTCTACCAAAAATCTAGCATTTTCAACTCAAACTAAAAATAGGAATATGCACAACATTTTATAATAATCACCTATTTAAATGAATCAATCTGAATCGAACTCATCTGTACTCGTTTAATCAGCCTACTAGAAATATTGAGACATCCCTCTAAACACATCACCATGTCCCATTTTCATTGCTATACTACACATAGATAAATCGAGAGGGCGAACACCTGAGTTCTCTAAATTGACATCACCTTTGCCAGAAGTTAAGCCAGTCAATCCTATATGGTAACAAGGCTCGTTTTCTGAAGCAGCATATGCCATACGAGTTGTCAATCTTACTGCCCAGGATATTCCGGCTAAAGATTCATCTGACAGGAGTGAATCCGATTCTTTCCAGGCTAACTTGTCAAAAGTTGTGTTATGTGGAATAAAGTTATAATTATAACTTTTATCTAAATGTTCTATAGATTTTATAGTAAGATGAAGCTGATGACATGAATGAAGCTAAAATTACAGAGTTAATACCTAGCTTTAATTAACTTGATTATTTCACCACAAACCTTAATCACGCTCTCTTCAAAATTCCATAATATATGTTGGAACCACGTTAGTGTGACCGTCACTGATCATCTATCCTTCCTGATATGATAATTGACGATAACTGAAATCCCTATGTCTAGTAAATATTCGATGGACGTATTTACTCTTAAAGACGTATTATAGGGTTTCCCATTAGGTGATTGGACTTAAGAGGACTAATGAGGCACGAATTAAACACCAGAGGGACTAAATGTGAAAATACGCTCCTTATATAAATAGAGAGTAATTAACC
The DNA here is from genome assembly GCA_034093135.1 of Erigeron breviscapus. Classification (NCBI taxonomy): domain Eukaryota; kingdom Viridiplantae; phylum Streptophyta; class Magnoliopsida; order Asterales; family Asteraceae; genus Erigeron; species Erigeron breviscapus. The sequence goes on along the minus strand of CM067170.1, from coordinate 26,356,395 downwards.
TAATTTTAGGTAATCAACACACATAATCACAGCCTCCCTCATATCTAATTTCGTTCTCCTTCCTCTGTTGAATTCATCAAAACCGAATTCATCATTCCATTCTAAATCAATCATCTTGTTATGGGAACCCGAAATCAATAGCAATCATGCTTTATGCTGTTACAGGTTCCACAGGACGATCTGGATTCCCCGGTACGTGTTTATTACGAATTGAATCATGTTATATTCCAACATGTGGTATCAGAGCCTCGTTACGAATTTATCCCTTGATTTGATTCGTTTTCGTACCCTAATTCGCGAACTAAAAAAATGCAGAAGCTTAAGTTCGTATGCTTCTTACGAACTTAAACTTCGTTTGAACTCTAAATTCGTTTGAACTCTAAGTTCGTAAGGAATTTCTAAGTTCGTAAGGCTTAACTGTGTACGAAACTTCTGCTCATCTTCGCACTTACTTCCTCACGAACTTACCTTATTTTCGTAAGCTATCTTCGTTGCTTATGTTCGTAAGCTATCTTCGTTGCTTATGTTCGTAAGCTATCTTCGTTGCTTATGTTCGTAAGCTATCTTCGTTGCTTATGTTCGTAAGCTATCTTCGTAAGTTACTTACGAAGATAGTTAACTACTTACGAAGTTACTTTTATTACGAAGTTAATTACTACTTACGAAGTTAATTACTACTTACGAAGTTAATTACTACTTACGAAGTTAATCACTACTTACGAAGTTAATCCTTATTACGAACTTAACTATCTTCGTACCGTGCTTATTTTTCATGGATTACTGATTAACTTAGTTGATTATCAAGTTCGTGCTTATGTTTTACCTTAAAGTTTAAATGGAAAAAAATGACCCTTATTTTCGGAAAATAATTTTTTCTGAGGCGTTTTTACCACAGCACTTTAAGGGAAATAAAAAATTTCCCCAGCCAGGGGCTCTGCCCCTTGGACCCCGCCAGGGGCTGCCGCCCCTTGGACCCCGCTTTCCAGGGGCGCTGCCCCCGGACCCCCGTAATGTGTGGGGGCTTCGCACTAATGTACATGGTTTCATCATTTGCGCCCAAAGGTCAAATGTGATTCTCATGTTGCGCTCTTTTCTCTTTTGCATAATTAACACTTAGTATATTAATTCTGCCCAAAGGTGATTTAATATGTTTTGTGTAGCAAAGGGATTCTTTTCATGCCTAAAATACACGATTCTTAATTTTGTGCCCAAAGGTCAAAAGATAAGCGTTGTGTTGCATGACCTAATGCTCATGTTTGCTTAGATCTTAGTTACTTCTGCCCAAAGGTGATGTAACATCTAAGTAGAGCCTTACTTTAGCTTATTGTTTTGGTGTTTACAATAGGCTTACTTATCACTAGCTTCATTACTATAATGGTCATAGTCTTATTACTCTAAGGAACAGTACTAATAGGCCTACTTATTTTAGTCATTACTTTAGTTCCATTACTCTAGAGACATTACTTAGGCTGCCTTATATAACTTATCATCTCTCTATTACTATTGAGCCTACTTATTCTAGGCATTACTTTAGGAGAGATTACCTTGTCTGCATAACACGGCTGATAATGTCACTATTACTATTGAGCCTACTTATTTTAGGCACTACTATTATAATCTTCTATTGCTTGTATCATAAATTGATATCCTCCTTATTTCCACTGATGTACCTAACTTAGGCATTGAGCCACTTACTGATGCAAACTTTGCTTTATGAAAGGATTAATTACCTCTAATTCTGTAGATGATAGACCTTGACTATGTCATTCACCATAATGAACCCACTGCTTTACTGCTAACTCTTCCGCAGCTCAGAAAGCGAAATTTTAATAAAGTGGGATAGGGCGAATCACTTGTCAATAATGATGGTCATAAACTTCATCAATCATAGTTTCCGAGGGAATGTATAAGGCGTTTGCAAGTAGCTTAAATACAAAGGAAATAGCAGTGCTTGTGAACACATAATGTAAATGACTGACATGACTCATAAGCTTAAGAGTCCAAAAAAAAAAATAAAATAAAAAAAATAAAAAAAAATAAAATGGAAGTCTATGACAATTTTCTTTTGCATTTTAATGACCTCATTGCTTGCTCATTTCGACTCCTTCAAAATTAATTTTAGCGCTATGAAGGATAAATGGTTGATGAGTGAACTAATAGCAATGTGTGTGCAAGAAAATGGTCGCCTTAAGTTGGGCCAACCTTAAGTTGTTCATCTTAGTACCACTGCTAATTCCATTAAGAGGAAAGATAAAAACAGTAATAAAAAACTGCAAATAAAGTTCAAAGGCTAATCATGGTGCTACTACCTCTAGCATTAAGTCCTTGACAAGCAATCCTAACTGCAAATTATGATTGTGCCTAGATTGCCCTAAAATCAAGGAGTAGCTAGCTAAGAAAGGTAACTTAATTTTTGTAATATTTGATTCTTTTATGTTTGATGTACTTATCAATACATGTGTGAGTGATTCTAGTTTTATACAAAGATTCCATGCAATCTAGAAACTATCAAATGACCAGAGAAAGCCTAGAGTTGGAAGGGTTGATCTCTTATATGTCAAAACCATGGAGACTTATGATTTACATATAAACAATGGAAAGTGTATTAGACTAGTAGATACCTTATGTGTATCGAGAATTTCTCGAAACCTTGTATCTGTTTTTTTTAGTCTAAGACCTTGAAGGTTATGTAATAATTCATGGTTATGACGAGATTGCCATTACTCATAATAATGCATTACGTGGTCCTAGTTTCTTGAATGGAATGTTGTATAAGTTAGAACTAGATCATAATTTTCTCACAGTCTTTGTTGTCTCTGATATTGATGACATAACTAAAACAAAGACAAAATCACCTAAATAATTAGAGAATTCCTCCATAATGTGGCATAAATATCTTAGCCACATATCACGAGTTCGCGTGATACGACTCATAAAGGATGAAATATTACATTCTCTTGACTTTAGTGATTTTGAAACATGTATTTACTGCCTCTAAGGTGAGATGGCTAAAGGGAATAAGAAAGGAGCTACTAAAAGTTCCAACTTGTTGGAAATAATTCACTCTGACGTTAAGTGGCCCCTATCCCGCATTCATTTCAGGACATGCATCATTTATTACATTCATTAACGATTATTCACGTTATATTCACCTAAATCTGATCTGAACCCTTAGAGACTTTTATTGATCTTAAACCTTTGGTTTAAAACAAACTTGATCGTAAAAATAAAAGTTGTGAGATCAGATAAAGAAGGTAAGTATTATGGTAGACATACTGATATTGGTGAAGCTCATGGTCTTTTTCCATAACTTTTGAAAGGAACAAGACATAAGTAACCAATACACCATGTCAGGTTCTCCTCAACAAAATGTTATGTTGCTAAAAGGAGAAATAGAACCTTAATGAACATGGTGAAGAGTATGCCTTTTCAACACTAACTTACCAACTTTCCTTTGGACTAAGGCCTTAAAACAGCTTTTCATATACTCAATAAAAGTTCCATTAGAATCTGTCCCTAAGAGTCCTGGACAGAAAGGAATCTGAGTCTAAAATATATGAAAGTATTAGGCTGTCATGCCGAAGCATAAGTCTGTAACCCTAACTTAAAGAAACTGGATCCTAAATCCCTTACATGTTTCTTTATCGGTTATTAGATTTACTGTCTTCCCATACTACTAGCATTATTGACACGTAGCATACCACGTTTCTCGAGAACTAAGAGATCAGTGGGAGCACGACAAATCATAACTTAAGATTTGCAAGAAGTACAAGAAGCGGGGGGAACCACTCGTCGGTTATTATTACTCCTCCGATAACTCCTCTTGTACTCAACGCTGCTCCTAAAATCACTGATCCACCTTCTCCAAATCAGAATCCTAATCCTCCTAATTATGATACTACTAATGATAAAGCATCTTATTAAATAATGCTAAAGCAAAGCATCTTACTATTAATGCTATTAATGCTAAAGCATCTTCCTTACTCAACCTGAAAATCAACTCAGGAGATCATCTAGGTCACGCAAGGCCATAACTTTTGATGATTTCATAACTTATTTAACTGAAGTTGAGGACATTGGAAAGCTTACTGATCCTACCTCTTATTAAGAAGCCATTATTAGCGATCAGGCCACATAGTGGAATGAAGCTGTAATTTGAAAGCTCAATTCCATATAGCATAATGACGTTTGGGACTTGGTTGAATTTCTTGAAGAATCCAAACCTATAAGTTGTAAATGGATCTTCAAAACCAAATTAGACCCGAAAGGAAACGTCAAACGCTATAAGGCCATAACTAGTTGCGAAAGGGTTTTACTCAAAAGGAAGGAATCGATTATCAAGAGACTTTATCTCCTGTCTCATAAAGATTCCTTAAGGATTGTCATGACATTAGTAGCTCATTATGATTTAGAGTTACATCAGATGGATGTCAAAACCACTTTCCTGAATGGAAACTTGCAATAAGACGTATACATGTGACAACCAGAAGGTAAATGGCACATGGTCTGCAAGTTGAATAAGTCCATATACGGGTTGAAGCAAGCATCACTTAAAATGGTACCTTAAGTTTAATAAAGTCATAAAAGGACAAGACTTCCTAAAGAATCAAGTGGATCTTTGCACCTATCTCAAGATCAGTGGGAGTAAATTTACAATCCTTGTTTTGCACATGGATGATATTCTTGCAAATAACAACTTGGATATGTTGCATGAGTCGAAGCGTTTACTTTTTCGCAGAATGTCAACATAAAAGATCTCCGTGATGCCTCTTATGTTATAGGTATCGAAATACATCGAGATAGGCGTAATGATGTTCTGGTTCTTTCTCAAAAAGACTTATATTGAACACATCTTAGAACGCCATAACATGCAGCACTACACACCCACTATAACTCTAGTAGTAAAAGGAGACGTATGTGATTGTTTCCAAAGTCCAATCATTGAGATAAAATAGGAGCAAATGAGGATGATACCTTACTTATAAGTAGTTGGGAGCATTATGTACGCTCAGGTCTGTACTCATCTAGATATCGCTTATATCGCCGTATGCTTGGGAGTTACTTATCTAATCCCGAATTAGCACACTGGAAAGCGGCTAAAAGGTTTTACGATATCTGCTAAGGACCAAAGACTACACATTAACTTATAGAAGAGGTGACAACTTAGAAGTAGTAGGATGTTATGATTCCAATAAGAAATCTACTTCTGATATATATTTATGGTTAGTTGGCAAACCTATCTTTTGACGGAGTCATAAGTAGAAACTGACTGCAACGTCTACCATGATGGTTGGACGTTCATAATTTCATGTCATGGGATGTTGTTAAAGAACCTGGTCAGTGGACTCAAATCGTCAACTTTGTTTATAGACCATTGAAGCTTTACTGTGATAACTCAGCTACCGTAACTTGCTTGAACAGTAACAGTTCAACTGGCGCTGAGATGTATCTTGATACAAAGTTTCTGTTTGTATGTAAACAGATTGAGGAAAATGTTCTTTGTATTAAGTACATAAGTACACATAAGATGCTACTGGATCCAATGACCGAAGGTCTCCTCCTAAAAATCTTCGTAGGATACGTATCGAAGATGAGGCTTACTAAAGGACTATTATGATAGCATGTTGTACTTGTTGGTCATTATTATTGTTATGTTAATGAAAATTTTCCTCCTTATTCAGATTTTGTTTGTCTATTAGTCTTACACTTCGAGCTCATAACAGTGTAAAGACATTATGCAACAAAATTTGTCTCAGTCAATTGATCATTGCTTATTAGTTTTAAATTTGAGTCATAGTTTGACTAGTGGGGGTCCTGAGTTGATGTTCTTCTCTACGACTGTACTTATTGGCTATGATTTCGGTTTAAAACGAAATGAGTATTATCCCGGCCGGACTTATTAAATACTCATAGATAAATGATCGCTCGGTCAAGTGGGAGAATGTTGGAACCACGTTAGTGTGACCGTCACTGATCATTTCCTTCCTGATATGATAATTGACGATAACTGAAATCCCTATGTCTAGTAAATATTCGATGGACGTATTTACTCTTAAAGACGTATTATAGGGTTTCCCATTAGGTGATTGGACTTAAGAGGACTAATGAGACACGAATTAAACACCAGAGGGACTAAATGTGAAAATACGCTCCTTATATAAATAGAGAGTAATTAACCTAATTTTAGGTTAATCAACACACATAATCACAGCCTCCCTCATATCTAATTTCGTTCTCCTTCCTCTGTTGAATTCATCAAAACCGAATTCATCATTCCATTCTAAATCAATCATCTTGTTATGGGAACCCGAAATCAATAGCAATCATGCTTTATGCTGTTACAGGTTCCACAGGACGATCTGGATTCCCCGGTACGTGTTTATTACGAATTGAATCATGTTATATTCAACAGGTTCTATATGCAACATAGTTTGCCATTTTTTGACAACAAAAAATTTTAAAAGAAAAAAGCTATCTCTTGATGAGTAACTAGCCTGTGCTCCAGATAAATATGTCTCTAGGCGTTTGCACACTAGGATCGATCCACGGCTTCTTGATAAAATCCATCAACGAGCTTAGACTGCAACTGGTTCAGCAACCGCACTAGGAACGTTGCTTTTAACCTGCGCAAGAACCAATGTTTTCTTAATAATGTCACAGGCGTAGATAATATAGTGCATATCTAAAAAGGCCCGGTAGGGTTAGCCAACCCACTGACATTCTTTATTTTTATTTGTATTAATGTATTTTTTTAACAGCAAATTTGTACTCGTATTAATGTATTAAATATGATAATTATAAAATTGAGAAAATATAATTTCTTTTTGAGTATCACTAACTACCTAGGATGTTCTCAGCATTTCAATACAGGTTTTACACGTCTAACGAATTCAACCCATTTGAACCGTTTTATACTTATCTTCTTTTCTATATTTATCCCTTTGACCTGATAATAAACAAATGCGACCTGAACTGAACTGTATTCATGAATAGGGGTTACGGAAGAAGGCGGCCGAAAAACATGGGACACTCCAATGTAGGTTACATATATAATATATACATATTTTTTTTATTTATTTACTATGATAGAGTATCTGAAAGAGAAAAATCCATAAAAAGGTAACCTTTTTACACAAAATTTCTAATAAGGGGAACCTATTTAGTTTTCGTCTATTAAAAGAATCTCATTTCTAAAAATTTTGCAATAAAGGGAATGTCGTTAGTTTTTAACGTCAGTCTTTCGTTAAATGTCATGTTATCATCATCACCATCAACACATCAATCATATATCTCCACCGCCCCGGCCAACGGCCGGGTATAACACTAGTTGTAATAACATAGTTTTTGTAACTATGGTCAAAGCGGAAAAAACCTTTTTGGGAGGTCCAACCAAAGGGAGTATGTTATGGGATACGGTCAGTCAACGGCCGACTAATAAAGATCATTTGGAGATATATCGGCGTAATAATAGATACTATAATTTATAGTGAAATATTCATTTGAAAACTAAAATTTTTGTTAAAACTAAAAAACTGGTCAAAACATATTGTGATATGAATCTAACACAATGTGTTTTAATTGTGTTTTATAAAAATACAATGTGTTTTTATTGTGTAATCTAAAAACACATTGTGTTAAGTTTTAAATCACAGTGTGTTTTTGATAGCGCGTGAAAATCAGAAAATTATTCAAACACACTGTGATATGAACTTAACACAATGTGTTTTCTAAAACACATTAAAAACACATTGTGTTAAATTCTGATCACAGTGTGTTTTGGCCAGTTTTCTAATTTTCACGAAAATTTTAGTTTTCAAATAATCACAACCCATTTATAAAGAGATTTCTTTTTCTTGTTTTTATTCCATTTGATTTTTGTTTTTACTTTTTCCAGTAATATTGTAACATCCGCGAATTTTGACCCGTTGACTTTTGTGTAATTTGACTAACAAACTTATTGAATGAAGTAATTTGGGCCCATTTATGATTTTATGACTAAGTGGTATGTTAGTCGAGTCGTTAATATGTCGTTTGGCGTTTAGTAGTGTAAATGATTGTTTATATGGCTTGTGGGAGAAACGGGTCGGCCCGTGGGTAGTCCATGACCCACCAGCCCCAATGACCCATTTCCCCCCCCCCCTTATCCTTTCCTTCCTTCTCCCTTCTCCTTCTATCTATCTCTTTATCTCTTTCTCTCTTCTCTCAAAAACTAGCAAAAGAACCAATTTAATCTCTTCACCATTTCTTGCATCAAACTAGTAGTGGGTCGATTATAACACAAGAATCTTAGCCATCTTAACCTCGTTTGCTTCATATCGAAGAATCAAAGTCAAGTTCTTACCATTTTATCCATTTGACCTAATTTCGGGTTCTAGCTCAAGGAGACGTTTTGGTAAGTCAAATTCATCCCATTTACTTCTATTTATACTTGTTCTAATGTTTCTAGTCGTTTTTATGGGATTTCAAGACATGTTCATGGTAAAAATGGAAATTAGGGTTAGGGTTAGGGTTTGAATGATTCATGAGTGATTTTGATGTTTTGGTCGAAATTGTGGGTTGGGTTATGTGTATTTATGGTCATTGATGTTTAGTTATGCTTCAAAATGGGTTACAAATCATTTTGGTGTGGTTTGGGTCGAATTTGGGGGTTTTGGGTTCGTTTTTTTCTGCACTTGTTGCTGCTGGTGTATTTGCTGCCCAGTATGGGGCGTAACCTACGCCCCTTGGGGCCGTAGGTTACGCTAGTTGTATTTCCTTGGGCGTAGGCTACGCCCATTTGGGCCGTAGCTTACGCTTATCCCCATCTTTAAATTGGACCTTACGCCAAAATTTAACTGTTTACGCCAACCTCTACGCCAAAAATGTATTTTCTAGAGGACCGTAGGTTACGCCCCATGACACCGTACATTACGCCAGTTAATTTCTGACCGCCGTAACCTACGCCCCTGTTGGCCGTAAGTTACGGCAGTTGTTTCCTGAAATGTTCCTTGTTTGACCTAGTTTGACCTTCTAGACCGTTTTGCGCGCCGAGTCTTAATCTAATTCACTTCTTATCATATATAACATTGATTAAGAGTCGTAGAGGTCATTTGACGTCGAGAAACACCTTGGAACCCTAATTAGGGTTTTGCCGTTTATTCAATAATTGCGTATTGTGTTTATGTGTGTTGATGCGAATGTATATGATCAATAATTAGGTGTTGGACGTGAAGCGAACATTGTACGGCGATAACTTAACCTTATATCGATCTTAGCTTTCATAACCAATCGAGGTGAGTTTCGTATCTCCCTACTCGCTTGAGATTCGGGCTGAAAAGTGTAAACCTGGCGTGTTTATTTGCATTTATTGATTCGTTGATTGTTTGATTGAATTGTTGGAATTGATGTGACAGTTCGTTTCGTTTGATTTACTTGGGTTATGTTTTAGTTAAGTATTATATTTATATTAGGATAGACGTACATACATGGAAGTCGATTATGCCTTCATTGGGTTTTAGATGTGGTGGGAAGGCTGCGGGTGACCCTATATATAAGCATCTAGGGCTCGAAGAAAGTAGAATCCTCTGAAGTATATGTACGTATAGTTGGTTCAAATGGTGATTATTGTTTAATGTTGATTGATGCATATGTTATGCCTAAGTCCCCATGTCAGGGGATTCGCCTTGTGTATATTGAAATGCGGCCTTGTACCTCTGTTGACAAGTGTGCCCCGTAGTGATTATTGATTTTGGCTCATGTTTGTCGGACATTGATTTTGGCTTATGATTGACGATTATTGATTGTCGGCTTATGATTATGCATTTACATTGACTGTAAGCATTGCATACATTGTTGTTGACCCTCGGCAGGGGATTGCCGACATCCTGGTGCATAGATGTATGCACCATTTTGGATGTAGTCATGACCCCGAGTATATAGACATATATAACTCGATGTTTTTGAGATACAGCCTTGTTCATTGCGATGACAGAAGGGTATCGTTGCATTGGTGACCGGCGTTCACGCATAGGATAGGCATGTTGACTTATTCATGCATTTGGCATTTACATTGATTCATATATCATTTGTGCATTCTCATTACACATTGCTGTCTTGTGAAATCTTGTTGTTGGACGATATTGTGTTGCTTAGAGGCTCGCTGTAAGTCATGCCTAGCCTCTACTCGTTTATTGTGATTATTGACGTTGGTTCTTTATGGACCATTACTACGAACTCACCAACCTTGTGTTGACTATGCTTAGTACACTTTTCAGGAAATCAGGTACTCCCAGGACGTGGAGTTTAGTTGCTTGCTTGCCGTGTACCCGGACTTTGGACTTTATGGATCAAGGATTCATTGGCCTCCCTTTTGCATTATACTTAGGATCGTTTGCCATCTTGGATGTTGTTTTGTTAACTTTGATGGCTACTTGCTCCTGTTGTATTTTGTTACTTGTTTTGCTATGTTTTGGATTCACCGAATTGTTAATTGCATTTAGTTTGTTCTATTGTAATTCCACCGGGTGCTGTATGATTTCCGTGACATTTCGAGCCTCGGCTTGGGGTGTTACAGAAATATATTACTAGGGTTATGATCATTTGAAAACTAAAAGAAAAACACATTAGGTTAAGTTTCAAATCACATTGTGTTTGATCAATTTTCTTGTTTTCACGTGCTATCAAAAACACTATGATTTGAAACTTAATACAATGTGTTTTTAGTTTCAGATCATAATGTGTTTTGGTCAGTTTTCTAGTTTTTACGGAAGTTTTAGTTTTCAAATAAATATTTCTCTATCTTTATATATACTAAAAGACAACTGACCTAATAGCTTATTAACCAATCATAACTCTCGATTTTATCAAATTGGATATTGATGATGTCATAAATAATTTATGTATAAATTAAAAATCCTAATAATTATTATCTAAATATATTAGTATATTATATTTATATTAATATTTATAGAAAAAATCTCACTAATTTATATTTTTTTGTTTACATCAATAATTTACACTTTTTACCCTCAATAAATACTTAATTATAATATTACAATATGTAGTTATCAACTTGAGAATTTGTTTTTAGATTTTCATCATTTAATTAATTAAAAAAATTTCAACGTTTTATTCTAATTTTTTTGTTTCATAAAATCTTTTCTTTTAATATACGCTCTAAAAACTTATTGACCAATCACAACTCTCGATTTCTTAAAATTGATTTTTGTTTTCAATTTTGACTTTAATTTACACTTTTTTGTTAATCAGAAATTTACACTTTTTAACCATTAATTCTAATATAATAGATAAAGACTAATAGCTAATATATGTCCAACAGAATAATAACTATTATATATCTTAATTATACGTTCTATCATAAATATAAAATTAATTACTAATATTAATGTAATATATTAGATTTTAATGTAATTGTTCTATTACCCTTTTTTTGAAGTTTCTTTTAGTAATTGTCATGACACATATATGAAAAATAAAGCATGTAAAAATATAATCTTTATAGGAAACACATATAACATTGTTGTAACATCCGTGAATTTTGACCTGTTGACTTTTCGTGTAATATGACTAACAATTTAAATTAATGAATTAGTTGGGTCGTTTTGTGAATTAAATGGCAATGTGTTATATTCGGGTCGATAATATGTTTTGATCGGTGTTTAAATGTGTAACTATTGTAAATTGGCTAGAGAAGAGAAACGGGTCGGCCCGTGGGTAGTCCATGACCCACCAGCCACATTTGACCCCAACCCTCTCCTTATCTCTTTCTCCCCCCTTTCATTTCTTATCTTCTCTTTTTCTCTCTTTCTCTCAAGTAAAAGGCAAGACCAAAACCCATTTCAATTCTTCATCTCTCTTGCATCTATTTGGTGTTTTGGAACTGATTAAATACAAGAATCATCATCATTGTCACCATATAATCTTCAATTGATCATAAGTTTGAAGTTCATAGTTCAAGACTTTCACCCATTTTGACCTAAATTGGGTTCTAGCTCGGAAAGGAAGCTTTGGTAAGTCAAATTCATCCCATTTACTTCTATTTATGTTAGTTTACTTGTTTCTAGTCATCTCGTACATTTACAAGTCTTAAATCGGGTCAAAACGGAATTAGGGTTCAATTAGGGTTTGGCTAGGTTTTGATCGATTTGGAGGTGTTCTTGATGTTTTGGAATGGAAATTTGTAATGGGTTATGTGTATTTATGTTTAATGACACTTAGTTAAGCTTCAAAATGAGTTTCAAACTCCTACAAATCGTTTTGGTATGGTTTGGGTCGAGTTTTGGGGGTTTTTGGTTCGTTTCTGCACTTAGGCTGCTGGTGCTGGGAATTGTCCCACTGCGGCGCAGTGGAGGGGCCTAGTCCCACTGCGGCGCAGTGGATTACCACTGCCCATTTTGCTTTGTTTTGGCCCACTGCGGCGCAGTGGCTTGGCTTTGCCCCACTGCGGCGCAGTGGATTCATTCTGGACATTCGCGCGCGTCAGTTTTCAAACGTTAATAACTTTTGATCCGTAAGTCCAAATAAGTCGTATGACCTATCGTTGGAATCGTAAGAGAGTCTAGTTTCTCGTGGTAACCTTCATTTTGTATGAATCTTCGTGCATTTCTAAAAATGTCTAGTCAAAGTGTTATGTTTCACACTCGGTAATGTCAAGAAGTAATTGTGGGTTCGTGACTCAACTTAAACCTAAGGAACCAACTTATTTATGATTATAAAGTTGACATTATGTTATATGACATGCTTTGATAGGTTGTGAACGCGTGGGGCCCAATACTCGCTATTAATCTTTTATTAACTCGACTTAAGCTTCTTTGCCGATCAAGGTGAGTTTCGTATCTCTCTACTCGCTTGAGATTCGGGCTGAAAAGTGTAAACTTGCGTGTTTACTTACGTTGTTGATTGATTGATTTACTTGGCTTGAATGTTGGATTGTTGAGACGGTTATCACGTTTGAATGACTTGGTTTATGTTTTGTTAAGTATTTCATTAATATTAGGATAGACGTACATACATGGAAGTCGGTTATGCTGTCATTGGGTTTTAGATGTGGTGGGAAGGCTGCGGGTGACCCTATATATAAGCATCTAAGACTTGAAGAAAGTAGAATCCTCTTAAGTGTATGTACGTATAGAATTGGTGTTAATATTGATTGTTGGCTCGTGTTTGTCGAATATCGATTGTTGGTTCATGTTCATCGTATTGTGATTATTGGTTTACGATTGACGAATATTGATTGTTGGTTCATGACAGACGATTGTGACTGATGCATTTACATTTGATGGTAAGCATGCATACATTGTACATAATCCCTCGGTTGAGGAGTGACTATATCCAAGTGTATAGATGTATACACTATCTGATGGATGAAGAGTTCTTGATCCCGAGTATATAGACATATATATCTCGATGTTTTTGAGATACAACCTTGTTCATTGTGATGACAGAAGGGTATCGTTGCATAGGTGACCTGAGTTCACGCATAGGATAGGCATGTTGGCTTATTCATGCATTCGGCACTTACATTGATTCGCATATCATTTGTGCATTCATATTACTCATTTACTTGTCTTGTGTAATCGTGTGGTTGGACGTTATTGTGTTACTTAGAGGCTCGCTGTAAGTCATGCCTAGCCTCTACTCGTATATTGTGATTATTGACGCCGGTTCTTTATGGACCATTACTACGAACTCACCAACCTTGTGTTGACTATGCTTAGTACACTTTTCAGGTAATCAGGTTCTCCCCGGACGTGGAGTTTAGTTGCTTGCTTGCTGTCAACCCGGGCTTGGACTTTATGAATCAAGGATTCATTGACCTTCTCTTTTGCATTATTCTTAGGATCGATTTGCCATCTTTGAGATGTTCTTTTGTAAACTTTGATGGCTATTTGCTCCTTATGTATTTTGGTACTTGTTTCGTTTTGTTATGGATTCACTGAATCTTTATTTGCATTTAGTTCTTGTTCTATTGTAATTCCACCTTGTGCTATATGATTTCCGTGATATTTCGAGCCTCGGCTTGGGGTGTTACAGAATGGTGGCCCATGCGAGGTCGTAGAGAATTAGGCGGTTTGACCTAGACTACGGCTTAAGTTAAAACTCTTCATATAGCATGCATGGTTAGGAAATTCGTGTGCAATGTGAATTATGTGAATCCCGTGTGAGTTCGTAGTTAAGACCACTTGTGTGATAGCTTGAATTCAATGTGATGAATGTGGTTATTATGATTTGTCGTTGTTATTGGTTGGAGCTAATTTGATGATTTAGGGCAAAATGAAGGGATGCCATTAACTTAGTATAATATTGTGGCAACCCTAAAAGAACCCGATCAACTCTTTTATGGTTACCTGATATTATAGCAAGTTCATGACATCGTGGATTGCGCACGTGTGGCTTAAAGTATAATAAGGAACCGATATGCTTAATGGAAGTTGATTAGGTGGAGGGTTAGCCATTGGTACACCCTGTATACATACCCGGTCAATAACTAAAGAGCATATCGAATTCGGATTATACTTTGAATCATTCATGTTAGTTAATTGATTGCATGATGTCTTGAGCATGATTACTTGAATAAATAATGAACGATTGTAATGAATTTGACGTGATGACATGCTAAGTAACAATCTCATAGGATTCTAGCACTCTTGCCTTAGCTTAATGATATGAAATGAGTATGTGGTATCGGTATGAGAGCATTGACTACTTGTGTGACTAACATGTGAGCACTTGAGACTAACTCTCGGGTCAACGTGTCACTTGTTTTATAGAAATGGTGAGACCAAGGAGAGCCGGAACGAACTATAGGGCTGAAGAGGAAGAACCTCAACCAGAAGCCCAACCGGAGGTACAAGGAGGTAGAGGTCGTGGTAGGGGCCGTGGTAGAGGTCGTGGTAGAGGCCAAGGAAGGGGTCGTGGTGAAGTTCCTGAACCAAATATGGCTGAGGTGATCGCTCAAACGATCGCCAATATCATGCCAACCATTATTGCTCAAGTCACGGCAAATCTTGGGCAAAACAATGGGCCTCAAAACAATGAAGCCCCAGAAAATATGAATAATGAAAATGCCCAACCTCAGGCCGTGGAAAACGAAGAAGAGGGACCAGTGGGAGTTGATAACCGCATGCCCATGTATAATCAATATGGGGGATATCGACAGGGGTGCATATTTAAGGATTTCAAAAGCTGTGGGGCACCGGAGTTTAATGGAAGAGGTGGTCCCACTGAGTGTATAAGGTGGTTTGAGGAGATTGAAGCAGTGATTGAAAGAAGTCATTGCACATACGACGACCGGATTTCTTATGCATCCGGTATGTTTAGGCATGACGCCTTGAGTTGGTGGAACCAAGAGATAACCTTGGGACGGACTCATAACTTGGAATGGGTCGATTTCAAGGACAAGGTGAAGGCCAAGTTTTGTCCTCCCTATGAACTACAAAATTTGACCATTGAGTTTGCTAATCTCAATATGGAGGGAGCCGATTACAAGAGCTATGTTAGACGATTTCAAGAGTTGTCTACCCTCATTCCTCACTTGGTGGGTTCCGAGTCTCAGGCCATCCAGAAGTTTGTATTGGGCTTGAATCCTCAAGTCCGATCTTATGTAAACTCTAACATGCCTACTTCTTTGGCCGATGCGGTTAACCGAGCCGGGAGTGTGACTGAAGACTTGTTGAGGAGCGGTGTCTTGAGCAAATCCTCAACAAACAAGAGGAAAGAAGTGAGGAGAGTCGAGTGGGGTAAAGAAAATGGGAAGGTTTGACCCCAAAAATGCTAATAGGGGTAGGGTGATGGCGGCGGTGGAACCGGCCAGGAAAGCTTATACTGGACCCCATCCTTTCTGTGGGAGATGCAACCAACATCACCCCGCCAATGCCCAATGCAGAGCATGCTTTAATTGTAACCAAGTGGGGCACCTCTCCAGAGATTGTAGGGCTCCAAGGGCGGGCCCAATGAATGTGGCTCCTGTTCGGGCCGTTCCTCCTCAAGGTAACCAACGAAGAGGTGAATGTTTTGAATGTGGTAGTCGAGACCACTACCGTAATACTTGTCCTCGATGGGTGGGACAACAAGTGCAAGTAGCCGTCCACCCCAACCAACTACAAATGGTCGGGCCTAACCAAAACCGGGGACAACAAGGCCATCAAGTGCAACCACGCGGCCGAGCCTTTGCGGCCAATGCAAATGAAGCCCGCAACGATCCCAATGTAGTAGCAGGTACCTTTCTCCTTAATGGTCACTATGCAACCGTTCTATTTGATTCCGGGGCCGATTATAGCCTCGTGTCCTCTAACTTTGTTCCTTTGATTGATGTGCATCCTTGTGCTCTAAACTATGTGCTTGACATTGAAATGGTAAACGGGTCACTAACTAGACTTAGTCAAATACTTCGCGACTGTGTCTTGACTTTAGAAGATGTCGACTTCTTCATTGACCTCATGCCTCTTGACATTGGTAGTTTTGATATTATAGTGGGTATGGATTGGTTAGCGGCGGTAAACGCGACTATTGATTGTGGCGAGAGAGTTGTTAAGATACCTTTGACTAACGGTAGAATTCTTAGGGTTCAAGGCGAAATCCCCGATTCCTCTAATCCTAAAGTCTTTAGTGCTACCATCACAAAAGTAGAATTGAAGACCGTTCCTATTGTTTGTGAATTTCCCGATGTTTTTCCGGATGACTTACCGGGATTACCTCCAACTCGTGAACTTGATTTCCGTATTAATCTGATTCCCGAAGCCGCGCCCGTGGCAAAAGCTCCGTATAGACTAGCCTTAACCGAAATGCAAGAATTACAAACTCAACTCAAGGAGCTCCAAGAGAAGGGTTTCATTCGCCCTAGTCAATCTCCTTGGGGTGCTCCTGTTCTCTTCGTCAAAAAGAAAGACGGATCCTTCAGAATGTGTATTGATTACCGGGAATTAAACAAGCTCACTGTGAAGAACCGATATCCTCTCCCTAGAATCGATGACTTATTTGATCAACTTCAAGGTGCTAAGCACTTCTCAAAAATCGATCTTCGCTCGGGTTATCATCAACTCCGAGTACATGAAGATGATATTCCAAGACGGCTTTTCGCACAAGGTATGGTCACTTTGAATTCACCGTAATGCCCTTTGGGTTGACTAATGCACCGGCGGTGTTCATGGACTTGATGAACCGGGTGTGTCAACCATACTTAGACAAGTCTGTCATTGTGTTCATTGATGACATACTTGTATACTCGAAGACAAAGGAGGAGCATGTTGAGCACTTGCGTGAAGTACTTGAATTACTAAGGAAGGAGAAGTTGTATGCAAAATTCTCCAAGTGTGAGTTTTGGTTGGAAGAAGTCCACTTTCTTGGTCACGTAGTGAGCAAGGATGGTATTCACGTGGACCCAAGCAAAATTGAAGCGGTCAAGAATTGGAGAAGACCCGAAACGCCATCCGAGATCCGTCAATTTCTTGGATTGGCGGGTTACTATAGAAGATTTATCGAAAATTTCTCCCGTATTGCTCAACCACTCACTCTCTTGACTCAAAAGGAAAGAAACTTTGAATGGGGCGAAAGACAAGAAAACGCCTTCCAAACTCTTAAAGATATGCTATGTGATGCTTATTTTGACACTACCGGATGGAATTGAAGATTTTGTTGTTTATTGTGATGCCTCGGGGCAAGGGTTGGGTTGTGTTCTTATGCAAAGGGGTAAAGTCATTGCTTATGCCTCCCGTCAATTGAAGGTGCATGAGAAGAACTACCCGACACATGATTTGGAATTGGGAGCGGTTGTGTTTGCTTTGAAGTGTTGGAGACATTATCTCTACGGCACCAAATGTGTGATTTATACCGATCACAATAGTCTTCAACACATCTTTAACCAAAGTGAATTGAATATGAGGCAAAGGCGTTGGCTTGAGCTATTTAGTGATTATGACTGTGACATCCGTTATCATCCGGGCAACGTAGTAGCAGGTACCTTTCTCCTTAATGGTCATTATGCAACCGTTCTATTTGATTCCGGGGCCGATTATAGCCTCGTGTCCTCTAACTTTGTTCCTTTGATTGATGTGCATCCTTGTGCTCTAAACTATGTGCTTGACATTGAAATGGTAAACGGTCACTAACTAGACTTAGTCAAATACTTCGCGACTGTGTCTTGACTTTAGAAGATGTCGACTTCTTCATTGACCTCATGCCTCTTGACATTGGTAGTTTTGATATTATAGTGGGTATGGATTGGTTAGCGGCGGTAAACGCGACTATTGATTGTGGCGAGAGAGTTGTTAAGATACCTTTGACTAACGGTAGAATTCTTAGGGTTCAAGGCGAAATCCCCGATTCCTCTAATCCTAAAGTCTTTAGTGCTACCATCACAAAAGTAGAATTGAAGACCGTTCCTATTGTTTGTGAATTTCCCGATGTTTTTCCGGATGACTTACCGGGATTACCTCCAACTCGTGAACTTGATTTCCGTATTAATCTGATTCCCGAAGCCGCGCCCGTGGCAAAAGCTCCGTATAGACTAGCCTTAACCGAAATGCAAGAATTACAAACTCAACTCAAGGAGCTCCAAGAGAAGGGTTTCATTCGCCCTAGTCAATCTCCTTGGGGTGCTCCTGTTCTCTTCGTCAAAAAGAAAGACGGGTCCTTCAGAATGTATATTGATTACCGGGAATTAAACAAGCTTACTGTGAAGAACCGATATCCTCTCCCTAGAATCGATGACTTATTTGATCAACTTCAAGGTGCTAAGCACTTCTCAAAAATCGATCTTCGCTCGGGTTATCATCAACTCCGAGTACATGAAGATGATATTCCAAGACGGCTTTTCGCACAAGGTATGGTCACTTTGAATTCACCGTAATGCCCTTTGGGTTGACTAATGCACCGGCGGTGTTCATGGACTTGATGAACCGGGTGTGTCAACCATACTTAGACAAGTCTGTCATTGTGTTCATTGATGACATACTTGTATACTCAAGGACAAAGGAGGAGCATGTTGAGCACTTGCGTGAAGTACTTGAATTACTAAGGAAGGAGAAGTTGTATGCAAAATTCTCCAAGTGTGAGTTTTGGTTGGAAGAAGTCCACTTTCTTGGTCACGTAGTGAGCAAGGATGGTATTCACGTGGACCCAAGCAAAATTGAAGCGGTCAAGAATTGGAGAAGACCCGAAACGCCATCCGAGATCCGTCAATTTCTTGGATTGGCGGGTTACTATAGAAGATTTATCGAAAATTTCTCCCGTATTGCTCAACCACTCACTCTCTTGACTCAAAAGGAAGAGAAACTTTGAATGGGGCGAAAGACAAGAAAACGCCTTCCAAACTCTTAAAGATATGCTATGTGATGCTTATTTTGACACTACCGGATGGAATTGAAGATTTTGTTGTTTATTGTGATGCCTCGGGGCAAGGGTTGGGTTGTGTTCTTATGCAAAGGGGTAAAGTCATTGCTTATGCCTCCCGTCAATTGAAGGTGCATGAGAAGAACTACCCGACACATGATTTGGAATTGGGAGCGTTGTGTTTGCTTTGAAGTGTTGGAGACATTATCTCTACGGCACCAAATGTGTGATTTATACCGATCACAATAGTCTTCAACACATCTTTAACCAAAGTGAATTGAATATGAGGCAAAGGCGTTGGCTTGAGCTATTTAGTGATTATGACTGTGACATCCGTTATCATCCGGGCAAGGCAAATGTAGTAGCCGATGCTTTGAGTAGGAAGGAGAGAGTAAAGCCGAGACGGGCTAGAGCTATGAGCCTCACGGTGGGGCCAAATATTCGTGACCAGGATCATTGAAGCCCAAATTCAAGCCACCCTACCGGAAAACTTTGGAAACAAGAACCTAGATGGCATGGAACAACAATTCGACCGAAAGAATGATAACGGGCTATACTTGGTTGAAAGACTTTGGGTTCCTATTTTCGGTAACTTAAGAACACTCATTATGAATGAAGCTCATCAATCGCCTTATTCGGTCCATCCCGGGTCGGATAAGATGTACTTTGATTTGAAAAACTTGTATTGGTGGCCGGGCATGAAGCGTGATGTGGCTAGGTATGTGAGTGAGTGTCTTACTTGCTTACAAGTCAAAGCTGATCACAAGAAGCCACCCGGATTGTTGGTACAACCGGTGATGCCCGAATGGAAGTGGGAACATATTTCAATGGACTTCATTACTAAATTACCGAAGACGAGAAGCGGTCGTGACACGATTTGGGTGATAGTAGATCGGTTAACGAAGTCGGCTCACTTTTTAGCCATTCGTGAAACCGATAAATTTGACACATTGGCTCGTTTGTACATCAAGGAAGTAATATCTAAGCATGGAGTGCCGATTTCTATCATTTCTGATAGAGATGCCCGTTTCAAATCAAACTTTTGGGAAGCTTTTCAAAAGGCAATGGGCACTCGACTCGACATGAGCACGGCATTTCATCCCCAAACGGATGGGCAAACCGAGAGAACCATTCAAACACTTGAAGATATGTTGAGGGCGTGTGCAATTGATTTCGGTGGGAGTTGGGAAGACCATTTGCCGCTAGTTGAGTTTTCATACAACAATAGTTATCATGCTACCATTCAAATGGCGCCCTTTAAAGCATTGTACGTTCTCCTCTAGCTTGGGCGGAAATTGGAGAGAGTCAACTTATCGAGCCAGAAATTGTGATTGAAACGACTAAGGTAATATCTCAAATTAAGGAGAAGTTGCAATTGGCCCGTGAACGTCAAAAGAAGTATGCCGATGTGAGGCGGAGACCGTTGGAGTTTGAGATTGGTGATTACGTACTTTTAAAAGTGTCACCTTGGAAAGGTGTTGTACGTTTTGTGAAGCGGGGAAAACTTGCACCAAGGTTTATTGGTCCTTTCAAGATTCTTGAACGGGTTGGAAAAGTTGCCTACCGATTAGAATTACCACAAGAGCTTAGCGGTGTGCATGATGTGTTTCATATTTGCAATTTACGCAAGTGTTTGGCGGACCCTACACATCATGTGCCCATGGACGAGATTAGAGTGGATTCGAACCTAAATTTTGTTGAAGAGCCGGTAGAGATCTTGGATCGTCAAGAAAAGAAACTCAAGAGTAAACGCTACACGATTGTTAAGGTTAGATGGAATGCTAGACGTGGAGCCGAGTTCACTTGGGAGCGAGAGGATCATATGAAGTCTAAGTATCCGCATTTATTTAGTAATTAGTGTTTTGTTGAATTTCGGGACGAAATTCTTTTAACGGGGGAATAATGTAACATCCGTGAATTTTGACCCGTTGACTTTTCGTGTAATATGACTAACAATTTAAGTTAATGAATTAGTTGGGTCGTTTTGTGAATTAAATGGCAATGTGTTATATTCGGGTCGATAATATGTTTTGATCGGTGTTTAAATGTGTAACTATTGTAAATTGGCTAGAGAAGAGAAACGGGTCGGCCCGTGGGTAGTCCATGACCCACCAGCCACATTTGACCCCAACCCTCTCCTTATCTCTTTCTCCCCCCTTTCATTTCTTATCTTCTCTTTTTCTCTCTTTCTCTCAAGTAAAAGGCAAGACCAAAACCCATTTCAATTCTTCATCTCTCTTGCATCTATTTGGTGTTTTGGAACTGATTAAATACAAGAATCATCATCATTGTCACCATATAATCTTCAATTGATCATAAGTTTGAAGTTCATAGTTCAAGACTTTCACCCATTTTGACCTAAATTGGGTTCTAGCTCGGAAAGGAAGCTTTGGTAAGTCAAATTCATCCCATTTACTTCTATTTATGTTAGTTTACTTGTTTCTAGTCATCTCGTACATTTACAAGTCTTAAATCGGGTCAAAACGGAATTAGGGTTCAATTAGGGTTTGGCTAGGTTTTGATCGATTTGGAGGTGTTCTTGATGTTTTGGAATGGAAATTTGTAATGGGTTATGTGTATTTATGTTTAATGACACTTAGTTAAGCTTCAAAATGAGTTTCAAACTCCTACAAATCGTTTTGGTATGGTTTGGGTCGAGTTTTGGGGGTTTTTGGTTCGTTTCTGCACTTAGGCTGCTGGTGCTGGGAATTGTCCCACTGCGGCGCAGTGGAGGGGCCTAGTCCCACTGCGGCGCAGTGGATTACCACTGCCCATTTTGCTTTGTTTTGGCCCACTGCGGCGCAGTGGATTCATTCTGGACATTCGCGCGCGTCAGTTTTCAAACGTTAATAACTTTTGATCCGTAAGTCCAAATAAGTCGTATGACCTATCGTTGGAATCGTAAGAGAGTCTAGTTTCTCGTGGTAACCTTCATTTTGTATGAATCTTCGTGCATTTCTAAAAATGTCTAGTAAAAGTGTTATGTTTCACACTCGGTAATGTTAAGAAGTAATTGTGGGTTCGTGACTCAACTTAAACCTAAGGAACCAACTTATTTATGATTATAAAGTTGACATTATGTTATATGACATGCTTTGATAGGTTGTGAACGCGTGGGGCCCAATACTCGCTATTAATCTTTTATTAACTCGACTTAAGCTTCTTTGCCGATCAAGGTGAGTTTCGTATCTCTCTACTCGCTTGAGATTCGGGCTGAAAAGTGTAAACTTGCGTGTTTACTTACGTTGTTGATTGATTGATTTACTTGGCTTGAATGTTGGATTGTTGAGACGGTTATCACGTTTGAATGACTTGGTTTATGTTTTGTTAAGTATTTCATTTATATTAGGATAGACGTACATACATGGAAGTCGGTTATGTTGTCATTGGGTTTTAGATGTGGTGGGAAGGCTGCGGGTGACCCTATATATAAGCATCTAAGACTTGAAGAAAGTAGAATCCTCTTAAGTGTATGTACGTATAGAATTGGTGTTAATATTGATTGTTGGCTCGTGTTTGTCGAATATCGATTGTTGGTTCATGTTCATCGTATTGTGATTATTGGTTTACGATTGACGAATATTGATTGTTGGTTCATGACAGACGATTGTGACTGATGCATTTACATTTGATGGTAAGCATGCATACATTGTACATAATCCCTCGGTTGAGGAGTGACTATATCCAAGTGTATAGATGTATACACTATCTGATGGATGAAGAGTTCTTGATCCCGAGTATATAGACATATATATCTCGATGTTTTTGAGATACAGCCTTGTTCATTGTGATGACAGAAGGGTATCGTTGCATAGGTGACCTGAGTTCACGCATAGGATAGGCATGTTGGCTTATTCATGCATTCGGCACTTACATTGATTCGCATATCATTTGTGCATTCATATTACTCATTTACTTGTCTTGTGTAATCGTGTGGTTGGACGTTATTGTGTTACTTAGAGGCTCGCTGTAAGTCATGCCTAGCCTCTACTCGTATATTGTGATTATTGACGCCGGTTCTTTATGGACCATTACTACGAACTCACCAACCTTGTGTTGACTATGCTTAGTACACTTTTCAGGTAATCAGGTTCTCCCCGGACGTGGAGTTTAGTTGCTTGCTTGCTGTCAACCCGGGCTTGGACTTTATGAATCAAGGATTCATTGACCTTCTCTTTTGCATTATTCTTAGGATCGATTTGCCATCTTTGAGATGTTCTTTTGTAAACTTTGATGGCTATTTGCTCCTTATGTATTTTGGTACTTGTTTCGTTTTGTTATGGATTCACTGAATCTTTATTTGCATTTAGTTCTTGTTCTATTGTAATTCCACCTTGTGCTATATGATTTCCGTGATATTTCGAGCCTCGGCTTGGGGTGTTACAATTGTCATATTCTAATTGAAATATTTGGAATATGTTTCATCTAAAAATAAGATATTATTTTTAAAAGTGTAAAATAAGAATGTAATATCACCTTGTGTAACAATAAATCAAATAAAATGATAGTAACATATTATGATTTTTTATTATTCAAATATCGCTAAGTATGTCACAATCTACAACTTTGATGGACATATTATGATTTTGTAATATTCAAATATCGTTATGTTTGTCACAGTAAACAACTTCGATGAACATATTTTAATAACTATTTCACTGTAAGACTCAAAATTTTATAATATAGATCAATTTTTTGTTACTAAAAATTGAACTAAATTTTAAATCATAATAAAAGAACATCTAATATTGATAAAATTGTGTAACACCCCAAGCCAAGGCTCGAAATATTACGGAAATCATATAGCACAAGGTGGAATTAATGTAGAACATGAACTAAATGCAAATAAAGGATTCAGTGAATCCATACAGTAAGTTAAACAAGAATCAAAATACATAAAGAGCAAGTCATCATCAAAGATTACAACAGAACATCAAAAGATGGCTAACGGTTCTAAGTATAATGCAAAAGAGAAGGTCGATGAATCCTTGATTCATAAAGTCCAAAGCCCGGGTTTAACAGCAAGCAAACAACTAAGCTCCACGTCCGGGGATAACCTGATTTCCTGAAAAGTGTACTAAGCATAGTCAACACAAGGTTGGTGAGTTCGTAGTAATGGTCCATAAGGAACCATCGTCAATAATCATAATATACGAGTAGAGGCAAAACATGACTTACAGTGAGCCTCTAAGAATAACACAACAACATCCACCACAAGATTACACACAACAAATAAAACGCGTAATAAACATTATACCCAATTAACGTACATAACATCAATTCAAAACAGGTATCATATCCTCTTCAGTGGGATAGATACACAACATAAGTCATATCCTCTTCAGTGGGATAGATACACAACATAAGTCATATCCTCTTCAGTGGGATAGATACACAACAATAAGTCATATCCTCTTCAGTGGGATAGATACACAACAATAAGTCATATCCTCTTCAGTGGGATAGATACACAACAATAAGTCATATCCTCTTCAGTGGGATAGATACACAACATCCATACATCACAAGTCCATCAATCATCAAACATCAAACTAAGTAAACTATACGTACATACACTTAGGAGGATTCTACTTTCTTCGAATCCTAGATGCTTATATATAGGGTCACCCGCAGCCTTCCCACCACATCTAGAACCCAATGAAGGCATAACCGACTTCCATGTATGCACGTCTATCCTAGCAGTAATAATAATAATAACAATAACCATAATAATAATATATCACAATCCCTTACTAAGATCAATTAACGTAACCAATAACCCATTATTTCATCGCTCAATCAATCATTCAATCGTCAAACATTAATTCATAAGTTCGTCAATACAACGATAAAGGTATGCTTGAGTGCGTATCACACAAATCAAGTATAACGAGACGTACATGTTCATTCCAACCATAATTCCTGAATTTATCGCTTTCTCTAAACAACGCGTACATATACTTTGGAGGATTTTACTTTCATCAAGTTCTAGATGCTTATGTATAGGGTCACCCGCAGCCTTCCCACCACATTTAAGACTCTTTGAAAGTAAAACCGACCTCCATATATGTACTTCTATCCTAATACCTTACAATAACACAATCACATTCGTAAATCATCACACAATCAATCAAAACTATCTGTCAATCAACAATTAATCAGAAATTAACTAGACAGTCAATCAAATCAACCAAACAATCCAACAAACACGTATATGTACACTTTTCAGCCCGAATCTCTATTGAGTAGGGAGCTACGAACTCACCTTGATCGGCAAAGAAGCTTAAGTCGAGTAAATGAAAGATTAATAGCGAGTATTGGGTCCCACGTGTTCAC
The DNA here is from genome assembly GCA_034093135.1 of Erigeron breviscapus. NCBI lineage: Eukaryota > Viridiplantae > Streptophyta > Magnoliopsida > Asterales > Asteraceae > Erigeron > Erigeron breviscapus. The sequence continues at coordinate 26,330,733 of CM067170.1, read as the reverse complement.
AACCTATCAAAGCATGCCATATATCATACTGTCAACTTTATAATCATAAACAAGTTGGTTCCTTAGGTTTAAGTTGAGTCACGAACCCACAATTACTTTCTTAACATTACCGAGTGTGAAACATAACACTTTGACTAGACATTTTTAGAAATGCACGAAGATTCATACAAAATGAAGGTTACTACATGAAACTAGACTCTCTTACGATTCCAACGATAGGTCATAAGACTTGTTTGGAGTTATGGATCAAAAGTTATTAACGTTTAAAAATCGACGCGCATATTTTCACAGAACCTATCCACTGCGCCGCAGTGAGCCAGAACCATGCTCACTGCGCCGCAGTGGCTAAAATGAACCAGGACCAGAAACAAGGCACTGCGCCGCAGTGAGCAAGGGTAGAGCTCACTGCGCCGCAGTGGCCACAATCTGCAGCCAGCACCTGCAGTTTATGCAGGAAACACGAACCAAAACCCCCAAATTCGACCCAAACCATTCCAAAACGACTTGTAAGGACTTTTAGCCCATTTTGAAGTATAACCAAACATCATTAACCATTAATACACATAACCCAACCCACAAATTCGACCAAAACATCATAATCACTCATAATCCTTCAAACCCTAACCCTAACCCTAATTTCCATTTTTACCATTTACAAGACTTGGAATCACATCAAAACGACTAGAACATAAAAACAAGCATAAATGGAAGTAAAAGAGTTGAATTAGACTTACACAAACTTCTCCTTGAGCTAGAACCCAAATTAGGTCAAAATGGCTAAAATGCAAGACTTCCACCTTTGATTCTTTGATATGACGATAATGTTGTATAGATGACGATGATTCTAGCGTTATAACCTTTCCAACACTAAGTAGATGGTAGAGAGAAGAAGAATGAAATGGTCTTGCTTTGCTTTTGAGAGAAAGAGATAGATAGATAGAAATGAAAATGAGAGGGGGAGAAGGGATAAGGGGGGGAGAAATGGGTCTTGGGGCTGGTGGGTCATAGACTACCCACGGGCCGACCCGTTTCTCTTTTCAAGCCAAGTTACAATCGTTACACTATTAAACATCGAATAAACATATTAACGACCCGACCAACATACCACATAGTCATATAATCACAAATAGGCCCAATTATTTCATTCAACAAGTTTGTTAGTCAAATTACACAAAAAGTCAATGGGTCAAGATTCACGGATGTTACAAATTTCTTCCCTTGAGTTTCATGCACTATTAAACACGAGCCTAAAATCTAGTATTACTAATATCACAACAAAATAAGTTAATAACCATAAAAAAAACCCTAAAAATTATAACATAAGTTAATAACTATAAAAAAAAACTAAAAAGTATAACATAAGATACCTATACTTTATATGGATTTTTTTTCGTATTTAAAACATACAACAATAATGTACGTAACTAAAAATGTTGGTGGTGTTATTTGAACCAAGTCATCTTTTTGTTTCATAAACTATTTATATTTGGCCCAAAACCAAAGTTGACCTAATAAACACAAAACCATTAGGTTAAGTATATATATATCTATCTAGTATCCATGACCCTAGCCCCGTTAAGTTCGTTGTTGGCCGTTATTGACTTCAACCTTTAAATCTACCCATAACGACATAATACTTTTAAGTGTTATAATACAACACTGACAGAAAGCTGTTGCAAATAAGACCGTTGGTTCGTGATCATTTTTGTTATAAGTTGTAAGGGGTTGTACGTGTAACACCCCAAGCCGAGGCTCGAAATATCACGGAAATCATATAGCACAAGGTGGAATTACAATAGAACAAGACTAAATGCAAATAAAGGATTCAGTGAATCCTTACAGAATGATAAACAAGTAACAAAATACATAAGGCACAAGTCGACAACAGGAATTACAAAAGAGCATCAACAGAAGGTTAACGGTTCTAAGTACAATGCAAAGAAGGCAGATGGATCCTTGATCCATATAGTCCAAGTCCGGGTTTAACAGCAAGCTAAACAAATCAGTCAAACTCCATGCCTTGGAATAACTTGGATACCTGAAAAGTGTACTAAGCATAGTCAACACAAGGTTGGTGAGTTCGTAGTAATGGTTCGTAAAAAACCAACAACAATAATCACAATATAAGAATAGAGGCTAGACATGACTTACAGTGAGCCTCTACATAACACAACATCACCCAACAACAAGATTACACAAGACAAGTAAATGTGTAAATAAGGAATGCATAAATGATATGTGTATCAATGCAAGTGCCGGAATGCATGAATAAGCAACATGCCTATCCTATGCGTGACCTTCAGTCACCTATGCAACGATACCCTTCTGCCATCGCAATGGACAAGGCTGTATCTCAAAATCATCGAGATATATATGTCTATATACTCGGGGTCAGGTCTACATCCAAAATGGGTGCATACATCTATGCACCAGGATGCCGGCAAATCCCCTGCCGAGGGTCCACAATAATGTATGCAATGCTTACAATCAAATGTAAATGCATAAATTATAAACCAACGATCGATATACGATGAATATGAATCAATAATCAATATTCGCCAATCCTGAGTCATCAATCAATACGTCAATCATAAACCAATAATCACCATTCATCAACATCAGCCATTAATACTTAACCAAAATATTAACCAAGTCAATCAACATATGATGAACCATAAACTAACAATCGATAATCATCAATCTTAACCCAATAATCAACATTCGACAACCATAAGCCATTAACCACAATTCAAACCAACTATACGTACATATACTTCAGAGGATTCTACTTCCTTCGAGTCTCAGATGCTTATATATAGGGTCACCTGCAGCCTTCCCACCACATCTAAAACCCAATGAAGGCATAACCGACTTTCATGTATGTACGTCTATCCTAATATTACTAGATACTTAACAAATACAACTAAGTCATTCAAACATGATAATCGTCTCAACAATTCAATACTCGAACCAATTTAACCAATCTCACGAAAGGAACCATCACACCAATCCAACAACTAAAACAATCAATCAATCAATCAATCAATAAATGCAAGTAAACACACCAGGTTTACACTTTTCAGCCCGGATCTCAAGTGAGTAGGGAGATACGAAACTCACCTTGATCAGCAAAGAAGCTTAAGTCGAGTTAATAAAAGATTAATAGCGAGTAGTAGGATCCGCACGGCCACAACCTATAAATATACATCATAATACCATAATGTCAACTATACAATCTTAAACCAGTAGGT